>OU611850.1:16129184-17354021 GCA_914767755.1 Agrochola circellaris | reverse complement strand
TGAGGGTAACTGACGAAGATAGTTCAACTGATGATAGTGGCGAAAGTGAATATTTTTTTTACAAATTTAGTTAATTTATTTATTTACCTGATGATGATGATACATGTAATAAAACGATATACCTACCTCAAGAATCAGTTTTAAGCAATGTAGATACATTGTCGATTACAAACTCTAAGGCCCGTATTACAGAACCTCACTCAAGACTCAAGCATTACTTGAAACTAGTTTCAACCAATCAAAAGGCTTTAAACGAGTTTTAAGTAATGCTTGAGTTTTGAGTGAAGTTCTGTAATAAGGACCTAAGTGTGATAAATCGATAGGTATGTCTCGAGAATCGGTTTTTACAGCAACCGATTTTTTTCCCCCACCATCACTACACAAAGTATTTTGATAGGTGTCAAATCGGGCTTCTTAGATTGTCGCAAGATTAAGCATAAGCATGGGGAAAAATAATCATAATTTAACTATACATAATATATTATATAATATCACAATTAAACAATAGATATTAATATATTAAACTACGACACTAGAACTATTATTTTGGATTTTGAGAGACCTTTATATTTCGTCAACACAAGTGCCATCATCGGCCCTGCCTTTACCAGTGGGACACTCATCGCCTTTCAAAAATGTCCTGTTAGCCAGTTTTACATTGCCACAGGCTTTCCCATCAGTACAGTTTTTATCTGTCTTGCCATCGATTTTACTAGTATCTGTAGTATTTATCATATTGCTAGCAGCATCCTTTGTTTCTGGATTAGGTTCTATAGGCAGTGTTTTATTTTGATTTTCATCTATTTTTGGTGCTGGTACTTTCACTTTTTCTGTAGAACTATTAGGCAAATCGGCTTTTGGATCAATAGGTTTACCTGCTTCATCCTCTTTTATAATTTCATTGTCCTTTGTAGGAGGTTCTAGAGTACCATTTGAATTGGTGTTTTCTTCATTTTCTTTCGGAGGAATCCTGATAATATTACCTAATGCATCGATAACGATTTTGGTTCCATTTTCCAGAGTTTGACGCACTTTTATCAATGCTCCTTGGTTTTTTTCCTTTGCACTTTTAGGTTTCTGATCTTTCGAAATTACCAGGTCATCTAAGAGTCCGCACTCGGTACTCACAATTAATACAAATATAATTATAAATGATTTCATGGCTGGGTATAAACGTTTATAGGTCACGGAGAATAATATAGTAATAAATGAAAATAATTTATTAAACTTATCGTTGTCAGTTCAGAGATCATTTGAGTGCAGTTGGGAAATATTCATGGTGCTGCATTGATTGTACTTAGTAATGATGCAGTTTTTCTAAAAAGTGTTGGAATAAATCTTAGTGGTAAAACGAGAATTATGACGCTCTTCAGAATGAGTTGTGTGGAGCAGAAAGACTGGGATTTATTGCAACATTTTTAGTTTAAATTTCTGAAATAGAGCTATGCCCATAAATAACATGGGTAATTCATATATTTGATTAAAATAAGAAAACTAATACAAATCGGGCTATTTGCTGCAATAAACATTTATATCTAAGTACTCTCATATCGTAAAATTCGAACTTAAAAACTTCAAAACGAGTTTATATTGACATAGGTAATTGTAAATACAATACCGAAATTTAAAAATAGAATACAGTAAAACACTCGTGTACTATTAAAAAACTCATATTTTAATAACCCTCAATATGCAACAGTTTTTAAACAACTATTATATGCTAATTACTGTGGAGTGATTATAAAACAGTGTAGATTAATTAATGTAGATCGCTGCAAGGATCATAATGGCGACAGAATGACATTGATAGGGGGGCGTTGTTGGTAAACATTTAGGAAAATGTAACAGAAATAGTACTGATAAAAAACAAGATAGCGGCGATCCTTGTTCAGTTGTAGATTATATGTATGATGTTTTACGCTGTTTTCATAGATTTTTCTTCATCCTCCATTTATGAACTTTTCTTTCTTCGATTTTAAAGTCTCTAATTGTTCGGGATTTAAGTGTCTCCTTTTCAGAGCTCTTAATATTCCCAGGTTATTTCAATTTCAGACGAATTGTCACGTAGTTGCCTCAGCTTCTGTTTCTTTCGTCGTTATTTCAATGTTTGGTATTTCTTTAGAATCAAAAGCGACCTCTATAGACACACAAGTTCCATCAGCGGCCCTGTCTTTGTCTGAACCGCATCCATCAACTGAGAAACTTGACATTTGTATGGCAAATTTTGAAGTTCGACTGTTTTTGAATCGATTTTCATATTGTTTTGACTGCTGAATGTTTTTTGACTTACTTATATGCGGCTTTTTGTTCGATAGTTTCTTCTTACTGTGGTCAGGATGTTCTTCTTTATTTATTAAATTTGAATTTAACACATTATTTGGAAAAAAGTTGCTAACACTTCTTTCACTAGGTCTTTGATGGTTACTATTCACTTGTTTTCTTGTGACATTCTCTTTTAAAATAGCTTCATTATTTATTATTTTAGAATCTTTTGTTATCGCTGGATTCTTAAGATCCTGATTTATTGCCACATTGTTTATTATTTTTTCTGTTATTTTGTGTGATTCTGAATATTTACAACTTAAGGTTGTAAATACACAAATAATAAGTATTGACGTTTTCATTTTATTGGTCACGACACATTAACGTTTCTTGAGAGAGACACACAGCAAGTTAAACACAGATTTAATTATTTTAATGTCGAAACTCACAAATGTCTGATACTACAATGGGCGGCTCTACTATAACAATATGTATAATCATATCACTCGGTTCATAGTTCATTAAAACAACAGTGAATTTAGTATAAATGGACGTAAATTTTTTAATGAGGAGAATATTGTGCTTCTTATCGGTAAAATAAAACATGAGTTTTCTGTTAAAAAAAACTCGGTTTCTATTTATAAACTATACAGTTATTTATTCAAGCGCAAGAGATTATCTTCTATATAATAAATATTAATCGCTAAACATGTTGCTAAGCGCAAAACTCGCGAACGGCTTCACCGAATTTAATAATAATTTTTTTGTTGTGTTCGTTATTCTCAGGACAAGGTTTTTATAAGAGATAGGTAGGGTGTAGGTAGGTAGGTATCTAAGAAGGTAGGGTGGGTACCTACCTACCCTACCTTCTTACCTACCTACATACCTACCTCGGTAGGTATGTATGTAGGTATATATGTAGATAGGTTTGTAGGTAGGTATGTAGGTAGGGTAGGGTTGGGTAGGTAGGTAGGTAGGTTTGTAGGTAGGTATGTAGGTAGGGTAGGGTTGGATAGGTAGGTAGGTAGATAGGTTAGGTAAGTAGGTATGTAAATAGGTAGGTATGTATGTAGGTTGGTAGATAAGTAGGTAGGTAGGTAGGTATGTAGGTTTGTAGGTGGGTAGGATGGGTAGGATAGGTAGGGTAGAGTAGGTAGGTAGGTTGGTGGGTAGGGTAGGTAAGGTACAGTAGGTAGATAGGTGTACTGTAGATAAGTACTTAGTGGTGAAGCCGGGGCAGGCAGTTAGTTATTAATAATAATAATATAAATTCTTTATTGGCATAAATACAGGTTACGGAAAAAAAATTAAACCCTGACTCCAGAACTAAGTTAGAGTACCTACCTGAATTCCAGGAGCCAGTGACTTCTTCCTAGTTAGGTTACAATTATGCAAGGTTTAAGCAGCGAAGGTATACAATTCTATTACTTAATTAAATTAAGTTAAACAGCCAAAAAAATAAAAAATAACATCGACTATAAAATACAATTCGAAATTTTATTCCAATTTTACTTTAAAGTAGTAGTAGTAGTTTTATTTTATTTGCAAATAAAATAAAATAATGGAAACAAAAACAAAATTAGATTAAATTAAAATCCGGATTAAAAGAATAATTACAAACAATATTACAATGAAATTAGAATAAAAGCAAATGAAGTAAAATCAACAACAAAATTAGAATACATTCAGGATAAAACAAAATTAAATTTTAAATTAAAAATAGGAGGATTTAAATGAAATGGAAATTAATATTATTGAACTTGAACTGTGTCTTATATGTTTATAACAGTTTTCGCACGAATGGGAAAGCCGAACCCGTGTAACGGGAAAAGGCAAGGCCAAAGAAGAAGAACTTATAACATTTTTGTTTAAGATATTATAAACTAAATCTTACTGTATTTGACCTGGAAGTTGTTACTCGATAACCGGTACGCAAGTATTATCGTCAGCCCTGTCTGTCCCAGATGGACAACCTCCTACTAAAGCCTCTGAAGTTGAAAAAAGACAGTAAAGCTTATTATCTGAGTCTACTGCTGTAACGCAAGTGTGTATAAAGCTGTCAGGTTTTTCTTTATCTTCATCTGTAGGAGCAGTATTATTTTGAAATTCAATTTCTCGTTTATGGATTCTTGAAGAATCGTCAGGTATGTAAACATTACAGATGACAACACCATCTGCAGTTGTACAATTTTTACCATCAGCGTCTGGGTTCTTGTTGTCAGCGGTTTCTACAAGACTTAGTAGGCGTTTTATTTCTTCTGTATCTATAGGCTGTGAATTATTTTGAGATGCAATATCTCTTTTATTTATTTTTGATAATGGTTGGCTTGTTACATCGACATTTATGTTAAAATGACAGGTAATGGTATTATCTTCAGTTGTACAGTTTTTATCAACAAGTTGTCCTGTTTTCTTTGCAGTTTTTTCTACAATGCTTATTATATGGTTAATTTCGTTTTCAGATTGATGACTAGAGAGAAATTTAATTTCCCATTTATGCATTCCTGGTGATAAATTATATTTCTTTGTTACACTTTCAATATTGATAGGTCGTCGACCCTCTTGATCTTTTGTTACATCTATTAGTATATCAGTTAATAACGTTACATTTCCGACTTCAAAGTAATCCTTTACTCTTGTGAGTTGAACTTCAAATCGACGATGTTCTGCATCAGTAGGTTGTGCATTATTTTGAAATTCAATATCTCTTTTATGTTTTTTTGATAATGGTTGGCTTGTTGCATCGATATTTACGTAAAAATTACAGGTAACCGTATTATCTTCAGTTGTACAGTTTTTACCAACAAGTTGTCCTGTTTTCTTTGCAGTTTTTTCTACAATGCTTACTATACGGTTAATTTCTTTTTCTGATTGATCACTAGAGAGAAATTTAATTTCCCATTTATGCATTCCTGGTGATAAATAATAGTTCTTTGTTACACTTTCAATATTGGTAGGTCGAACCTCTTGATCTTTTGTTACATCTATTAGTATATCAGTTAATAACGTTACATTTCCAACTTCAAAGTAATCGATTACTCTTGTGAGTTGAACTTCAAATCGACGACATTCTACATAACTTGGAGTATCACTAGAGTTCAAATCGTCTTTTATAACTCCACACATAGAACTTGTTATATACAAAAATATAACTAGGATAATCTTCATGGTTGTTCTGTATATTGTCTCTGGATTTCACAGTCACTAAAACACTTTTGCTTTAGCTATTGCTAGCCTCTGCGCCTTTATGTTTTCCACATTCGTTTGGATTATTGCACTGTTTTCGACTATTAGTATCGTCAGAAGCACTCTCTTCCACTTTCTCAGATACAGCTGGAGATAGAGACAGATACGTGATGTTAACTGCACTATCCTCGTCAATTTGAAGACGTTCTGACAATATTTGAATGTCAGGTGATGTCACTGTAAATACCCATTTAATATCATCGTTCTGTAGTTCAAGGTTCAAATAAACAGAGAAGTAGATTTGGCTTATTTGGAACAATTTTTATGCTACCAAAAATTGCAATATATTAGTCTTCTAACAAAATGAATCATTGAGGATTTTGATCTTTCTTTGGTCTTAGTCATCATCATCATCATTTCAGCCGAAAAACGTCCAATGCTGGACATAGGCCTTCCCCAAGCATCGCCACTCCGACTGGTTTTTGTGGTTCTCGCATCCAGCAGATTCCTGCGGTCTTCACAAGGTCATTGGTCCAACTTGTGTGGGCGGACGGCCTTCCAAACATTATGTCACAAAACGATTGTTCTTGAATCATTTTATCGGCGTTTAAATAACAATTAATACCTGCTGATTTTTTTTGGCACTTTTGCAGAGTGGTTTAAGTGTGAGGTTACGTTGTCAATCATAATTGCAATTTGTATCGCATAAGATTCAAAATCGGTTGACACTTAACTTTATGTCAAATGTTAACTACTGTCTGCCAAAAAATGAATGCATGGTAACCACCAAGTTCTTTAGGTCTCCGATACCTTTTAGTAAACTTAATCGCTCTTTGCTGTCAACCTTTCTAAGACCTTCGACAGCTCGAGTCACTATCGCTTAAGAGGGCGCCTAAAGGTCCACTAGCGCCACTCTTTAAAAAAATTATTATCTCGTGACTGAGACATGACCGTTGAAGACAGTGAGAATGATATAAATATAAACTTTATTCAACACAAGTATTTGTTCCGTTCGTGCCCGATCTACTCTCTATATCTTTACGTTGGTTCTGATAACCTTGGGTAAAGGTCAGGGCACTTAGCAGTGGCTATCTTTGTTTTTGACAGATTTTGCATAACATACACCAATTATAAAATTCTTGGTAATACGAGTAGAGTACCTATCGACAAACAACTTGGAAGAATTTTACAGTAATTCTGGTATAATTACCTACTGGGACTCTAAAAATCTCTTTCACTTTTCACTGAAGAGGTCAATTTGGGGTATACATTTAGCTCCGACTGTTTCATTGGTGTAGTGTTCGTAAGCGCTACTGTTGAGCATGAGGTCCTGGGTTCGATTACAGGGTCGAGCAGTGTTATTAGGTTTTTCCATATGAATCTTCTATGTACCCAGCCCATTTAATTGAAATCCGTTCAGCCGTTTTAGCGTGAAAGTGTAACAAACAAACTCACTTTCTTATATAATATTAGTTGTAAGTTTTATGTAATTATTGCGCTTAATTTTAAAGCATTAACAGTAGCTAGTCTTAATACGTAAACTTAAAAAAAGTTTAAAACAGTTGGCGGGTTATATTTTTCTTTCTCGGGATAAAAGCGGTAAACTAATTTGTGAGACACTGTTAGTTTAAACCGTGTGTATATTCCACTGCGAGGAGCAAGTTTTGTGGAAAAATGGGGTCACTAAATCTGCGGGGTTTTTAGATTAATAGGATTTTTAATGCGAGCGGGTATTTGATCTTACCAGCACGCGTAGCCTGACAACCATAGAAACGGGTTTTCTACGGGTTTTGTCGACGGAAGAATAGACAAAATGACAGATTGCTATTGATTGTTTGTTATTGTTTGTTTGCTTGATTGCGATTGATTTGTTTGTTGTTTGTTTATCTGTCATTTTGTCTATTCTGCCATCGACAAAACCCTTTTCTATTGTGGTCATGCTGTGTGCTGGACAAGGCAATGGTACCCTGTGCCATAGAAAATAGGTATAGTCACTACTTTTCCTGTAAAGCGCAAAGCGCTATTAAGCGCTATAAGCGTATTGTAGTCCACTGAATACAATACGCTTCTAAAATAATATAACCTAAATGTATTTTGGGGTAAGTTCGGCGCTGGGATGATGTTTTGACTTTTTCTTTTTTTTTCTTTGAAACAATAATCTAATATGTTGTTAGATTTTCATCGGTAGATATATCTTCAGCTGAGTTGTGCACCCATTGATGTCAGACTCATCTTCTGTCTGCGAATCTTGTTGCTAGATCAGCAGTGCTATTCTGTAACCATCTCACCGCGAAAACTTAGGTGAAGTGAGCGTGGAGTGAGCTGTCATTCCACAGGGATTGACAGTATTGACAGCTCACTTCACCCAAGTTTTCACGGTGAGATGTTTACAGAATAGCATGGCTGGTAGGTATACTATTTCCAGTCATGGCAGCATGAAAAAATATGATTGCCAACTAAACCGGGAATTTGATCCGTACGGTTTTATCCCAGCGCCGAACTTACCTCAACATACTCTATTGTGTCACTTGACAGCAAAGGCGTCTTCTTATAAATAGAAGTCACGAGCACGTGAAGTTACTTTAAATAATTTCATGTTTAGTAAATATATTCAACTTTAGTTATAGATAATTGCTTATTTAAATAAGCCTTACCATTCATATGGCGAAATGTGTCATCGCACAAGAATACATATTTATTAACACCTTTGTAACCGCATTTATAGCAAATAAATGACTTTGACTTTGAATTTTGAGCACGAATCACAAGTATAATACTAGCTTGCGCACTTTTCTATTCTCAATATCCTGGTTTTATCACGTCTCCCAGATAAAGTATCTTCAAAACGGTTGTTTTCATTAAACTTTAAACTAATTTTGATAACTAAAAAGTCTCTTCATTCTCTGTTATCTGTTTCTTAATTTATAAATCATAACATCACGCCTGTAATCCCCGAAGGGTTGGGCAGAGGTGTACCTATAGTACACCCACATTTTGCCAGTTATGTTTAAATCCCATGTAATATGGTGGCGAGCCTATTGCCATCAACCGGGCATAAATCCAGACTCCGGGCTGCTACTGAGAAATTCCAGATGGAAAAACCCAATAACACTTTGCCCGACCCGGGAATCGAACCCGGGACCTCATGCTCAGCAGTCGCGCTTGCGACCACTAGACTAGACACTAACAAGGCAGGCATTTATAAAACACTAGCTACTCGCCCCGGCTTCGCACGGGTAGCACTAAGTACTTATCTAAGGCGCACCTACCTATCTACCTACCTATCCACCTATCCTACCTACATACCTACCTACATACCTACCTACTTACTTATAAACCCACCTACCTACATCGAATAACGAACACAACAAAAAAAGAATTATCCAATTTGGTGCAGCCGTTCTCAAGTTATGGCGTGACCAAAGGAAATGGGGATTCATTTTTATACCAGAAATAGATTTTACATTTGAGTTACTGACTGGCGATATTCACCATGACAAGACTTATTAACCCACACCTCATACCGATACACAACAATACTGCCCTGGTAAGCCGAAAGGCGGTATCTCTGAGATACGCCCTTTTAGTTTTTTTTATACCATTCAATAGCTATAATAATTTCTAATGGTATAAGCCACATACCGCTATCTAACTTAAAACATTTAAAAAAACCACTCAGAAGTTCTTTATATCCTTATGTTTCCTTAAATTACAATTTACAAAAAGTAAATTTTCTCAAAACTTACTCCGATTGAGATACCGCCTTTCGGCTTAGCAGGGCAGAAGAGACCCCACCCGCTGCCTCCGTGGCCCCACACCGAAGTAAGACCGTGAGTACAAACTATTCAGACGTGGCGTGCATTAAACTTACCCGACTGCGCCGGTGACGGGGCGGTGTTATGTGCCATCATGAGCCGTGACGGTTTGTGTATTAACTACCTACTTTACTAGGCCGGTATGGTGTGCAGAATTAATTGTTTAGTTTAGATTTCATTAATATACAGGCTGGCAGGGACATCGACGCGAAGCCGGTTACCATGGATTCAGTACATTATTCTGAGCCCCACTGCATTGAAATTTTTCGTCGGTTATTTAAAAAAAACAGCTGCTCCATACATTTTGACCGCGTAGGTATTGCACTTTTCGATGAAACAACTGTTTTTTTGTACATGTACTGACCCCATGGTAACCGGCTTCGCGTCGATGTCCCTGACACCTTGTATAGGACAAGCATTTTTGCCCGCGACTTCGTCCGCGTTAAATTTCGGCCCCCGATGCACCGCGTCGCATCGCATCGCCCGCCCGCGCTATTAGTTCGTTTTTGCTTAGCGTTTTTTCAGTTTTTTTTTCTTTCTGCTCGGTTCGTAGCGTGATCTTACGTAGCCTTCCCCGAGAGTTGGGTTATACAATGCAAAAACAATTGTTCAAATCCGACTTATACCTAGTTCCGGAGATTACCCCCTACATACAAACTTACAGACAAACAAAAAAAAAACCCGTTTATAATATTATTATTAATTAAATAATAATTACAATTAGGTGTTTTTATTTTATGTATTTTATTTTCTCTTCTACTATTACACACGTTGTCTACATCTCTACTTGTCTACTTTCCTATCGGTACAGGTATGCTGGAAGAGATTTCTTTAGAAATAAGAATCACCTTTGTACGTATTTTTCTGTTCCTTTTTTTCTTGTCTGTTTATATGTGTGTACATAAACCGTTAAATAAATAAATAAATATAATTAGGTATATATTATTTTATAATAAAAGTATAGACTAGCGACCCACACGGTTTTTACGACTTGAAAAAACATCAAGATTCCTTTATTACATGAGATTACATTTACGTATGTTTAATGTATTGTATACCTACATAATATTTCTGGAATAAATTCTCTAAATGATGGTCAAAACTGCATCCAAATCCATTGCGCAGTTCAGAAGAACAGCGCGGTCACACAGACGGACACGAAAAGCGACTTTGATTTATAATATGTATAGATATATGTTAGCAGTCGTCTGCGATTTATTATTAATATTATTGATTAAACTGAGAGTATGTACCTATCTTTCGCATTCTTATCCTCAAGACTGTTAATCTCGTTACACTCACTAAGTCTGTAGAAAAGCAGATCTTATCTACTAGCTATGTTGTAGTAAGTCGACTAGATACTATGTACGACCTGACCTGCACGCGCTTTCGAGGAATCAATCAAGTTAAATGAAAAAATTTAAGGATTGGAATCAAAAGCATGACCAAAAGTCACAATTTTGCTACTAGCTTCTTGAAAGAATGTCATACTTAATAAAAGCCTCCTGGCATAAAGAGCGTGCCCGCTTACATAAACCTGTAACTGGAAGTTATAAATGATAAACTAGGACCATCGAGGTAAAATAAATAAACAGTTAATTACTAATAATAATAAATAATATGATCTATTGTCGAGGTCACTAGTTTCATATTGCAATACAACTCATAAAAAACAAATTCTATAGGCCAAATTCACCCAGAGCGCAACAAAATATGTCGATGTCATCAGCAATGAGGTCGAGAGTGTGGAGCGGAGTCATGTTGAGAGGATGAATGAAAGGCGACTAACAAAATGTATTTACAAGGCACATGTGAGTGGAAACGTCGGGAGGGGACGTCCTAGGAGGACTTATAGTGACCTTATTGGTGATGTTCTTCAGAAAGAACAGGTGTGTATTACTCGCAACCGGCGTGCGTGTATGACCAGATGTATGAACGTAAACAAGTCAAAAGGAGTATGTAAAGATCTACCCCCATGGGAAGTAGGCGTGACATTATGTATGTATGTAACAGTAAATAAAATTCCTTGACACATACTGCCGTCCTTTAACTAGAAAGCCGTTAACCCTCAAATGGCAATTTTTTACTTTTTAATAGAAAGTGATAGAGTTCAAAATTCTCTATCTTTCTGTCTAAGTGTCTGTCATTTTTACAACATAAATAGTTTCAGAGTTTCTGTACATAAAAGATTCTTTAGGATAAATAGAAAGAAATATCAATTGATGTGTCCAATAATCATTAACCAAAGTATCATAGTTTTTAAGAAATAACGATTTCAGCTTTTTTGCCATTTTTACGGAAACCCCTTTTTGGGCTTCTAGTTAAAAGACGGCAGCATAATGATCGCTGGGTTTAGAAACATGAAATTTTGCACAAGATCTCCTAAAATAAAGAAGGTGAGTGGAGACACAACAGCATATGGATAACCAGCTTTTAGACAAAGTTGAAACATCTTATTTTGTCTGTAATAACCCAGTAACGCAGTTCGGCGGGAGAAGTTTGTAGAATAACATTGTAGGAGAAATGATGTCTAGATTTCCAAGTAATAAATCATACTTTGGAACAGTAAGGGCCTGCACCCACTGGCGGCACGGCACGGCAAGGGATTTTTATGCGAAGAATAGGAAAACAACTTAATAGTATGACAATACAATTGAAATTCCAATGATAAACATCGTGGGTTTAAAAAAAAGTAACGGTATGCATAGGCATGCCGTGTCGGCAGCGTTCGTGTATCCTTCAGGATGCTTTGGCATCCTTCGGTATGCCGAGGCAAGGAACGCAAGGCTTTTTCGATGAAGCTACTGTTGTGAAAAGAACCCGCGACCACGATGTCGCGACGGTACGCTTCGGCATACGACGCCGCGGCAAGCCTAAGGATACCACTGCATAGTTGCCAACAGTTTGCGCTTGTATGTAGTGATGCTGAAGGATGCCCTGCCGTGCCGTGCCACCAATGGGCGCAGGACCTAAGTTTCACTTGATTCTTGCTCATGAATCTTATCTAGAAATCTCTGACCGCTATTACTTGCCTATAAATTTATGAGATGAAATACCTTAAGCTCATGGTGAAGTGAACTCTTAAGCTAAAGTTACGGTTTCCTAGAAGAGCGGTGGCCGCCATTTAGCGTCTGCAATTTACCGGTGAATGACGTCACTGAAACGTTATTTATGGAAGTAAGTTGGTGTGTTTTCCTAGACAGCGTTTTTTGACACCGTAATTTCAAACCCCGCTGTCATAATTTTTATGAGACGTCACTGCGGCCGTTATGTGGCGGTCACCGCTCTTCTAGGTAGTTCGTAGTATTACATCAGCGTCGTACCATAGCGCATCGAATTTCAATACAAAAAACTGTGGTGTGGGCCCCTTATAGTGTACCTACGATGGTTCATTCAAAATGTACGAAAATGATGTTAGAAGATTTTTATAATGCGGTGCGTCCCTCCTAAATCTGCGTCACCCTTTGCAGGAACAAACTTGCTCTAATTAGCCATGGAACAGATTATCCATCTCGGCTACCGTCAAATCTGTGAAGATGGAAGTGACTCTATATTTCTACGTCCAATTATTTTTTTTTGAAGTGAAAACTTCTTTAGGCGCATTGAGTGATTTTAGGTAGGGGGTAAACTTATGGATTCGCGTCACCGACATGCTCGCACCGTAGTGCTCTACTATAGAATATAGATGGCGGTAATACAAGTTTTAAGTTTTCGCTTCTGTGGCAGGCGCTTGACTGCCTATTTATTTACAAATAAAATATATTGATTGATTGATTGATTAATTGCCATTATTGTCCTACTGCTGAACAAAGGCCTTCTCTCTGTCCAGAGCTGCCAAGGACCAATCTTTATTAGAAGAGTCCAGCCATCTCCGTCTGTGCTTGCCACGATGTCGTCTGCCATTAAGCGGGACCGACCCCAATTTTTCTTACAAAATCTTTAATATTTTACCGTCTATTTCCAAGAAAAACTTAGTAAGTAAAGCATAAATGATAAATTAATTATATTTTTTTCTGTAAGTAGGTTTAAACAAACACTTTTTACTCGTCAATATTTTATTCGAAAACTGGATGAGGTTGGTGTTTCCTATCCGAGTACTCTGAGAAGAAATACCGACACAAATTCAGAGATTATCTTGGTCGAATGTGAGGAACATGCAGATTTTTTAATTTATCATTACTCATTTATACATTATACATTTATTTATTTAAATAATCAAGTACCTATCAAATACACAATCACTATCGAACAAGAACGTTTTCAAATGCTAAACTTTACTGTTATCATTATTTAAATTGCGGGTATACTTACGTAATTTCATTCTGCACATTTCACTTTTCACAACACCAATAATTCGCTTATTTATCATTACATCTGCTCGACGTCCGTATGGCACTGCAGGGATCCAGCAGAATATCAGCGACAGGTATATTTGCCTGACACATGCTGAGTTGGACTCCCATTTGGTGCAACCTTGAGACGCACACCGCCCTTTGTAAGAAAAGAAGCACACGGATTTGAGTGGACCTGTCCAGTCAGTGCATGAAGTTTATAAAGTCGGATTGCTCCTTGCCTAGTTCCCAAGCCAAATACTGCTAGAAATACAGACCACTAAATTTAGCTGTCCAATAAACTCCATAAATCATATTCCACGATGTTTTTGCCGACCGTACCACCTCCGGCGTGCTAACTTAGTTACACTTACTGCGCATCGATGCTGCTAGCCGTACATTGATGGTTTTAACTTAGACGTCACCTAAGCTAGGATATCATTATGTCATGATATTGTTTGCACATGCTCCGATAATCTTAACAAGTTATAAAATAATATGTTATACGGAAAAGATGGAAAATAATGCTACGTATGGCGTAGTTTTCGCATTTAAATAACTGATACTAGAATCAATTAAATTTTTTGTAAACTTTGACGTTCAAAAGTGCCGTACAAGGGCCTATTTGAAATAAATGATTTGACTTTGACTTTGCGAAATAACTGTTTTGTACACACATCAAGCTATACATTTCCAGTTTAAGCTGACCTCACATTGTACGGAAATCCTATACAACGCGAGATCAGCTTTAACTGGAAATGTATAGCTTGATGTGTAGCCGCTTACCTGTACCTGCGTAGTATAACAACTAATCTATTGTTATAATAGATATCTATACTAACTAATATATTAGATCCCCACCTATGAAATCAGCGTTTTGTATGGAGAATTTTAAAGAAGTTGCATTTTTCGTACTTACATTTCTTAATTTATATAACAACCATGAACACTAATGTTTAAAAACTAAGATAACGTAATATGCTACTTAGATTATATAATACAAAACAATATGATACAAAACACTACTTTAATCCATCTAAAGGTTGTCTGTAAAAGATCGCTTTTAGCGATAAGACCGTCCATTGTACCCTATGTAACATTTCTAAATTTATTTCTGTAATTTGTATGGTGTGCATAATAAAGAATATTCTATCTATCTATACAACATCTAGCTGTCGTAATTGTTACTCCACTGAAAGTTATACTAAGTCTTAATGCTTGTTACAGATTTCAATGCAAACAGTGCGTCGTCGCCTTAATGAAGGGGGTCTGCAGCGACATATACCAGCCCAAAAAATGTTACATACACGAGCGTACAAAGACTAAATTTATTTTAAGTTGGAGCTTATATGTGCTGACCAAGCAAGTTAAAATAAGTGCGCAAAATGAAAAATGTAAATAAAATAATAATTACAAATAATTGTTTTATTTAAGGGGACTACAGGACCTAAACGTGCCTAAACGCAAGTTTTATAACGCCTAAAAGAATATGATCCACTGCAGTAAACAAAATCAGAAAAATATATGATATTCTTCAGGATATATGCTAGTATGATAGTGTGTTGAAAACATAATACAACTAATTTGATACGATAGAAAAAAATCATGAAGATACCTCTAAAAATTTCTTTTAACGATTAAAAATCATATTAATTTACATGCAATCATTCTGATTTTTTTTCAGATTATTCTACAAGCTACATATTAGCATAATAGTGTTTTAATTTTCCAGTCCAATAAATAGATTTTCTGTAAATCGCTAACTGCTTCATATTTTGCAATAAATTACTTGCGTCGTGTCATCGCGATTCTCTTTCATTTCTATGCAGTCCGACAGTGACCGCGCTTTAGCTGTTGTAAGCCTCTTAAGGCGAAAGCGTCAAGGTATCCCGCGAAATTGAAATTTTCTTACGTTTTTTGCAATTAAAAATTATCAATACAACTTTCTAAGTTCATGTAACCCCATTGAATGACTATTTCATGAAATCATGACATTTGACAATTATGCTAAATTGTGGAGTTGTATTGCTGATTGTAATGATTATAATTATGTAAAGCCATATTTGTTACGGTCGCGAATCATATTTTAATCAACATACAACCTGACACTGACCTGCAAAATGGAAAAAACTCAAGAAAATTTGAATATCGCGGGCTACCTTAGCGCATCCCCCTTAAATGTGTTTATGGATAATTGATAAAATCCTTTAGACCCGTAATGTTGAATTCCTAATATGTTGAACAGTAACAAATTATTAATATCACTAGCTTATGCGCGCGACTCCGTCTGCGTTAAATTTCTTGTTCCCGTCCCAACCCGTCGCATCGCATCGTCCGCGCTATTACTTCGTTTTTGTTTAGCGTTATTTCGTAACTTTTTTTTTGCTCAATTCCTAAGTGTCGTAGCGTGATGGTAAATAGCCTACCGCAGGAATAGGGTTATCTAAAGCAAACATATTTTTTCAAATCCGACTTGTTTCAGAGATCGAGCACGTTCAAACAAACAAACTTTTCAGCTTAATTATTAGTATAGATTATAATAGTAAGAAATATATCGTCGTTGCGCGTGCAAAAGTCGCTTTGTGTTATTTCGTGATTTTCGGTTTTTATGCAGTTTCAATCGTTATTTCAATACACACATACTGTAAAAACAGCTATGTGATAAATGCAATATTTAAAGAGTTACGGAATGTAGCTATGTGACATTCATACATCGAAAGTTCCATTATAAACACGCTAAATATGTATTGAAGCAAAAGTAAATTATTTGAATACTCTTCTGGGTATTTTTTGAGAAAATCAGTTTTTTGCGTCTCCTGTAAAGTGTGTAAAAAACACATAGCGATTATGGAAAGCGCAGCGACGATATCCTGAATCGTCAGTGAAGTTCTAAGTCAAAAATGGCTACTTTACAGCAGAGTGAAAAAACTGTATGAAATTAATGTAACTTATGCTTAATTGTGTAAAATTATTAATACAAATGAACTCTGTGATGATTTGAACCCGTGAAATTTAATGATAAAAAATGATGATAAAAAACAAAATTCTCACCTATATAGTTTCACCGAATTTTTCAGATTATTTCGGACCAATAGTTTAATTAGAAAAATGCTTGAATTGTTCTTTTCGATAGAGTTAGAGAGAGTATTTATAAGATACTAGATTATGCCCATGGCTTCTTATGAAGAAAATAAAACAAAGAAAAACTTATAATCCTAACTTAATAATAATATAATATTAATCCTAACTAATATTATAAATGCGAAAGTAAGTTTGTTTATTTGTTACGCTTTCACGCCATATTTGGATCAAAATTTGACACATGGGTAGACCATGAACTGGTTTAGGGCATAGGATACTTTTTATCCCGATATTCCTACGGGATCAAGACTTATGCAGGTGAAACTGCGGGGCGCAGCTAGTAATATTATAAACGCGAAAGTGAGTTTGTTTGTTACGCTTTCACGCTAAAACGGCTTAACGGATTTGGATGAAATTTGGTACATGAGTAGACCATGACTTGGTTTATGCGGGTGAAACCGCGGGGCGCAGCTACTTTGCAATAATTTAGCAATTAAATTGCTACACTTAACAAACTATTTTGGCTTATCTGTGATTGTGCCTGGCGGCCTTATGTATTTGCATATTGTAAACTCTATTAAGGAGAGCATAGAGTTTGAATAAAGATCTCGGAATACTAATGGACTTTTTCTGAGTATTAAAAAGATAGCCTTTCAAATAACGCAAAAACATTTTTTATGTAGATTGGTAGTAGGCCTTTAAAATATCATAAATCAAAACTTATCGAAACAAGTTAGCCCAAAAAAGAAACATAAAATGTAAATGAGAGGTCCGAAATCCAATTATTCACAACAAAGGTTCAGGTAAAGGTAAATTATTCAAATTTCCGATTATTCAGGTATTCAGGTATTCGCAGTGCTATTCTGTAAAAAAAATTCACCGTGAGAACTTAGGTGAAGTGAGCTGCCAATCCCTAGCTCAGTTGGGATGACAGTTCACTTCATCTAATAATGCCCGGATTACACGAGGTTAGTTTTTTTAACAAGCACACACAAGCAAGTAATATCCTTGCTAACTATCCTGGCTATTGGCATGGCACATGCTAGAGCTGTTTACACGGTGCTAGTAAATTTTAAGCCAGTGGGTACTAGCTTCGCTAGCCACACGAGGCTATTATACAAGCCAGGATAGTAAAATCGGTGGAGGGGACGCACTAGGTTACTAGCCAAAAAATCAGGCTGCTAGCTTACTAGCACTATCTTGCTATCTTAGCTTCAAAAACTAGCCTCGTGTAACAAACGAGTGAGAATGGCTATATTTGGATTCGGATATATTCTCACGGTGAGATTGTTTACGGAATAGAACTGCTAGTATTCAAGTATTTTGGTAATAAGGCGGCAGGTGCTCCGGATTTCGTCTCATTAACGTCGATTGTTGCTCCAAGTATCTTTAGGTCTACTAAGATTCGGATAAACAGAGTTTACTGAATACTCGATAGCTACTTTGTTGAAATGAAACGATTTGACCTTCTTCTTTTTATTAGCACGAAATGATTACATGTTTGGTTTCAGATCCTCTCTCTCTTTGGCCTCTGACCATGACAGCAAGCAATAGATAAAATTTGTCAAACTTTTTTGTGTTAATAATGGATACGAGGCTTTTGGCTAATTTGTAAAGTGGTATTGTTTTGTTTCTTTTTTTGTAATGTGCGTTTAGTTTGTGCAGAATAAACACTTTTTCTTTCTTTTCTTTTTAGAACAATAATTCGGTAACGGCAAAATGTTGTGTCATTCATTAAGTTAAAATTACATTACGAAATTAATGACATAAATTTAGTTTCCTGACATTAATTTCACTAACAATTTCACGTGTAAACTTCTAATTTCATGATGATTTTAGATGAAAGTAATGTCACGCAACTAATTTCACGGTGAAATGCGACGTGCAACTAGTGTCGCGAAAGCACATTCGTACGATAATATTGTATATTGCAAAATAAAGCATTGGTGCTGACAGGGTCATGATTTCGGTGATACTGCAGATTTCCCGATACTGATTATTTTACGAAATAATTGCACTGTTATTGAAACTAGTTTCGTGATAACAATATTACCATGCATGCAATTGATGTTGTAATGTAAAGAGTTATGATTATGAACAATTCTCCCTTAAAATCAACTTTTTCTTTCCGTTGTAGAAAGAAAGAAAGAAAAAGGTGTTTATTCTGCAAACTAAACGCACATTACAAAAAAAAAACCAAAACAATACCACTTTACAAATTAGCCAAAAGCCTCGTATCCATTATTAACACAGAAAAGTTTGACAGATTTTATCTATTGCTTGCTGTCAGGGCCAGAGGCCAAAGAGAATTTACTATAAACACATAATGTGTTGCGACATTTACAAAAAAGAAAACAAACAATCGAACCTACAAAATGCTGATTGCAAAGTGGAAAAATAACAGTTTGTGTAACAAGTAACAACAATAACAAGAACAATTAAACTGTGCGTCGTATCTGTGCAAGAATAGGTTTTTTAATTGCTCAGCTGAATGCCGTGACTTCGGACGAACCTATTGTCAACAGCGCTGATTTTCAGCAAAAACCTCGCGAATGATGTAATGACGTGCGAGAATTTATAAATCAATAATAATTGAAATTTTAATCATAATTTCAACCTCAGAGGGGCTATAACCATTAATTGACCGGATCCACCGGATCGATTGAAGGTAAACTTATCTTGCCGAGGTGCGTTCTTGGATGGGTGATCATCCATTACATATCGAGGGTCTAGATATGTAAGATTGGCTTAGGAGTTTCTTAAAAATCAACTGACTTAAAGAATTAAGTCAGTTGATTTTTAAATTGATTTTACCGTGTGCAGTGCGGTTCATTTAAAAACCCCCTAGGAGTTAAAATATTTGACACTAAAGATTTTTCAGTCCTGCTTCCGAATTAACGTAGTTCGTAGTAGGGCTTGGTAATAACAGCCGCACGGATCGATCGACCAGGTTAAGCTACGCTTTCCGCGTTTGGTCCGTGGATGGGTGACCATCTTTACATATCAAGACCCTCCGTACCTCGGAAAGTACATTAAGCCGTTGGTTCCGGCTGTCTCAAAGATCTTTGTGTGTCGCTACGCTAAGCTCAAAAGTCTGACAATCAGTCTTACCAAGAGGTATCGTGTTACCCACTGGGTTGTAGAGGTCAGATAGGCAGTCACTTCATGTAAAACACTGGTATTCAGCTGCAGCAAGGTAGACTAGAACTAGAAAAGGCTTAAACAGCAGCAGATGAATACTTATTACAACCTGCCTTCTTGGACCCTGAAACGATCAAAATCAAAATATTTTATTTAAACCTATATGGGCATGCCTGAGAGATATTTCTCGAAAGCATGTGAAGCCAAGTCAAAGGCCCATGGGCGGCTTTAAAACTCTGACACCAGGTTAGTCACTAACCACAAGAAAAGAAGAAGAAGAACCTACATGGGCACTTATGAAACGCCAGAAGCTAGGTGCACGGTCCCAATTGTTCAATTCCTATGGAGAAGAGTCGGCGAGAAACTTCAAAGTTCACGATCAATTATTGCAATTGTCAATATTTACGTGATTGACACACCATTCATGCGCAAATTGATCGTCTACCAAATGCAATTGAAGCGATTGACAATATAACTACAATTGAAATTGATGGCAATTGATCAATCCCAAATGATCGTTTCGGGGACCCCTTTTAAATTGAGTGGTGAAAAGGCAGGTTGTAACGCAAGACAACAGTAACCACGGCTCCATTTATTCAAACCGACATATAAATTAGGAAGCCATAATGCCCCTTTCAATAGCAGATCAGAAAAGCAATGAAACACGCAAAGGAAATTATTTCAATATATACATTTTAAAGGGTGTACCTAAGTATAAATTACGCACAGGTGAAACGTATAAAAATCGGCCGCGCACCTTACCTTTATGTGGGGTGACAATGTTTATCGATTAAATTTTAAGGACAACAAAAAGTCAGACTTTTCCGTCTGTCTGTTACCTTTTCACGACTTAACAGCTCAACGAATTTCGATGAAAATTTGCACAGAGGTAGACCATGACCTGGGCTAGGACATTATGATACTTTTATCCCAGTAGTATGTCCACGTGGGATAATTTCTGGCCTTCACGCGGGCGAAGCCGTGGTGATAAATATTAAATTAAATATAAAGATACACATATTATGTTTATTATAAGAAAGAAAGAAAGAAATAGTGTTTATTCTGCACAAACTAAACGCACATTACAAAAAAAAAAAAAAAAAACTTTACAAATTAGCCAAAAGCCTCGTATCCATTATTAACACAGAAAAGTTTGACAAATTTTATCTATTGTTTGCTGTCAGGGCCAGAGGCCAAAGACAATAATAAAAAGAAAAGAAAAAGAAAATATATAATTATGTATAAAGTTTAAATATAACATATCGCTGGACCCGGGCAATATAGCGGTAAACACCGTTTACGCCCTTTTTAATGTTATTTGATTGTTGGCTTCTCTGAGTACCAATCTATCACTCTTATTTTATTCAGTTTTTTTTAATAATTTGTATGTACGAGTAGAATAAATGACAATAACAGTTTTATTGCATGGAAAATTACGACTAAGTTATGTATTTTTACTTCTCCTGTAAATTTAGATTTTTGATATTACCGCTTTATTGACCGGGGCCAGCGATATGTGTGCTTTATAATCCAACATACGAATATCTTTTCAGCAGTAAACAAAAGTAATAAAATAAGTTCTTTAGAACCAAGTCCGATTCTACGAATATAATTTCAATAACATCTTCAGGAATTTAAACGCCGAGAAACCTCTCTAGAGCGCAATAAACCGTTAGATGTCCTCTCTGAGTGCGGCAGTAAATAGTGTTGCTTGTCACGTTATTTGTGAAATATAGGCCAACCAACATGGCGAGATTTTATTATACTTGTTTGAGGAGATCGAAAACTGCATCTGGTGATTCTAAAACCTGACGACAATAATAATTATGCACTTCTCGAAAGATTAGCTTCAACCTCGACTGCCTCGTCTGTCACGTGGTTGCTGCACGATCAATCAGAATCTGAATCGTTTTGTAACAGATTGCTAATCCATTGCTTCGTACGTTCGAAAAAAAATCTGCTCAACAACGTAAATATCACAATGAATGTTGTTGACCTGTCAAATTGAAACAGATTAGTCGGAATTGTCAACGAAAATGTGTTGCGTAATTAAATAGCAGGTCAGGCAAAGTGTTATTGAGTTTTTCATCTGGAATGTCTCAGTAGCAAACCGTAGTCTGGATTTATGCCAAATTAACGGCAATAGGCTCGCCCCCTATTTCATGGGACTTAAACATGACTGGTGAAATATGAGTGTACTAAAAAGGTACACCTCTGCCACACCCTTCAGGAATACAGGCGAGATATTATGTTAGAAACTACAATGGCAGCTACTTTTGCATGTTTTTATGAAATTTCGTTAATATTGGCTGCTAACTGTGAGGAAACAGATAAGTACCATACTAAATTGTTGTCCGGGCCGCACTAATGAAGTACCGCTGGAAATAAGTATAATTTATATTATAATATTAATTTATTATCTATACACAATATGTAGGTACTGCAATAACATCACCAAAAAGTTTTATTTTCAATTTATTATTATTGAAAATAAAAAGGTATTGCTATTTAAAATTGTCATTTATTGTGCCAAAATTACCTCAAATCTATTAAAAATTTGCCTATTTTCAACAGGGGTCATAAGTTATGACTTTTAGACACCCGCTAAATGACGGCGCCCGCAACCAATAAAAATCCCCATTGAAAAAAATGTGGGGATTTTTTTTCTTTTTTCCTGAAAATTTCCACATAAATATACTCTCACAAATAAAGAATCTGAATCTGAATCTGAATCTCAGTATGATACCTAACAACATCCTCAAGGATCGGACAAGTTTCTTTTTACATTTTGTATATAAGAACTATGATTTGTTTTAAGCTGTCACAGGCGCCAGTGCCGCTGGTTAAGAATACATGATGAGATGATGACATAATGTGTCAGCATCGGTTAGACTGGAAGCTGACCCCAACATAGTTGGGAAAGGGCTGTGCAGATTGATTGGGAAGCCAACATAACACAAAAGAAAATGATAGGCGATGGCTAGATATTTAAAAAAAAAAATGTTCTATGAAACAGCAGATTTTTTTTTTAATAACCGACGAAAAATTTCAAAGCTGGGGGCTTCAGAATCATGTACTGAATCCATGGTAACCAGCTTCGCGTCGATGTCCATTGCACTTTCAACTATTTTTACCACTAGGTAATAAATTAAATAACTAACTAGCTCATTATATAAACATACTAGCTGCCCGGCCCGGCTTCGCTCGAGTAAGTACTTATCTACGGCGCACCTACCTGCCTACCCTACCTACCCTACCTACCCTACCTACACTACCTACCCTACCTACCCTACCTACCCTACCTACCCTACCTACCCTACCTACCCTACCTACCCTACCTACCCTACCTACCCTACCTACCCTACCTACCCTACCTACCCTACCTACCCTACCTACCCTACCTACCCTACCTACCCTACCTACCCTACCTACCCTACCTACCCTACCTACCCTATCCACCCTACCAACCCTACCTACCCTACCTACCCTACCTACCCTACCTACCCTAGCTACCCTACCTACCCTACCTACCCTACCTACCCTACCTACCCTACCTACCCTACCTACCCTACCTACCCTACCTACCCTACCTACCCTACCTACCCTACCTACCCTACCTACCCTACCTACCCTACCTACCCTACCTACCCTACCTACCCTACCTACCCTACCTACCCTACCTACCCTACCTACCCTACCTACCCTACCTACCCTACCTACCCTACCTACCCTACCTACCCTACCTACCCTACCTACCCTACCTACCCTACCTACCCTACCTACCCTACCTACCCTACCTACCCTACCTACCCTACCTACCCTACCTACCCTACCTACCCTACCTACCCTACCTACCCTACCTACCCTACCTACCCTACCTACCCTACCTACCCTACCTACCCTACCTACCCTACCTACCCTACCTACCCTACCTACCCTACCTACCCTACCTACCCTACCTACCCTACCTACCCTACCTACCCTACCTACCCTACCTACCCTACCTACCCTACCTACCCTACCTACCCTACCTACCCTACCTACCCTACCTACCCTACCTACCCTACCTACCCTACCTACCCTACCTACCCTACTAAAAATATAGTATATAGTATATAGTATCCTATGTCCTTCTCCTGGTTCTAAGCTACCTCCCCACCAATTTTCAGCCAAATCGGTTCAGCCGTTCTTGAGTTATAAGTGGTGTAACTAACACGATTTCACGACTTTCTTTTATATATATAGATTGTTAGAAAATAGTAAGCACGCAATCGCCTTGTGGAATCTTCATATGAATGAATGAATGAATGAATTCTTTATTTGCCAGAATATAGGTACATTGTGTATGGTAAATTATTAAATGGTTTCACTATATTCGACTTTCTAGTCGTGCAAATTTTTAAATAGACATAGTCAAAGCTTTAAAAAATAAATTATTATATCAAATTTTTGTCTTCCTACATTAATAAGTCAGTCATAGAAAGTATTTGCCTGCTAATAATGACAGGCGTTACACACGTTTGACATATTGATGTATCATGTCATGTGATTGTGTCTTTTCATAGTTAGCTTTTAGAAAATATGTGCCTTGATATAATTTATTGTTAATAAATAGTATTCAAACTACTGGAAATCCATTATTTCTTCACATATATACAAAAATAAAAGAACATTAATTACTCCTCGACAACGGGTGGTGTGACCGTCAGACTGCCAAGTCATAGGTCTCGAGTCTGAACCCAAGGCATGCACTTCTGACTTTTCGGATTTATTTGTTTATTGTATAATTATCACTTGCTTAAAAAACGGTGCAGGAAAACATCGTGAGAGATATTTCTCGACGGCATGTGGAGCCAAGTCGGAGGCCCATGGGCGGCTTTAAAACTCTGACACTAGTCGGTCGATTCTGTAAAAATATCAACGTGAAACTTAGGTGAAGTGAGCGTGAAGTGAGCTGTCACTGTCACAAATCGACCGGCAGGATGCTAGGGATTAACACTATTGACAGCTAACTAACCACACGAAAAGAAGAAGAATGCTGTCATCTAAAGAAAATAATGTATCCGTTTTATAACTCCAACTCATGGTCACAACGACCTGACACCGACATTTCTAGGGTAACTGTAATGTTTTATTTTATGATCAGCCTTTATGTCCAGATCGGGAGTATGGATTTATATGAGACGTGGCCACTGAGCTGGCCTAGTGGTACGGTAATACGTGCTTATTATTTGTGTTTGTTTTAATATGATTTCTTATTTTGGTACGCATTTCTGGGACGGTAAATGTATTTAGGAATAGAATAAATGTGAGCCCGTTTCGGGGAATTAATTTTACGTTTTGGCCCACTTGCGCGTTCATGGGTCAGCTAAACAAGTTGGAGTTAACAGCAAACTCAGGGTCTATCCAAAGAGAATTATTGAATTAACCCTGAGTTTGCTGTTAACTCCGAGTTAGCTATTAACGCGCAAGTGGGCTTTAAGTTATTATGTGTAAGTAGTAGATACAATACACCACAATACATAAACTTATTAAAGCTTTGGTCAAGTTAAGGTGAAATTCGTTCGCGCCGGTTATGTCAACAGAATTCGCTTTTACCCACGGCTTCGCCCGCGCCGGGTCGAAAGTTATCCCATGGGTAGGGACTACCGTAATAAAAAAAGGATACTATATCCTAACCTAGGTCATGGTCTACCCATGTGCCAAATTTCATCCAAATCCGTTCAACAGTTTTAGCGTGAAAGCGTAACAAACAAACAAACTCACTTTCGCATTTACATACGAGTATAATATTATTAGTCCGAGGCTACGTCAACACGATGGTTTAAATGAAAAGAACAGAATTATTCTAACGTCTGTTGTTCACTATTTTCAATTAGAATTTCTCAGACTCTATCGGACCTAAATTAATCTCACTATTGTACTAAATTAGACTTGAATGCTATATATTGCTTTGATTTGAATTCCAATTAGTCTCGAACGTCAGGTAGGATACCTTAAATGTTACAACAAAATACCTTGTGATATATTGCAATTATTAAAGAAAATTTTAAACTCATATTAAAAGTACACTTTGTAAACAAGCAAATTACCAATTAGAGGATCAAAGTCAAAGTCAAAAACGTTTATTGCGTACTAAACTAACTTGGATTTTATCCAGGATAAGAATGCTTGGAAACATGCTGGTCTTGCTCCATAGGACAATTTAGAGTCTAGACAAAATCAAACCAGTTGCTAATTTAATTGTTTAATTTATATTTTTTTATAACATTGATTTTACATTCTGTGATTACTTGAACTCAAACACTGACTTATTACTTGTTAAAATGTTAGGAATATCTTATAATTTTACAATGTTTGTTATGTGACCACCATGTATCTATCACATAATTAATTTATCTGTCATTGCTTCATTTTTCATTCTTTTTACCTATCGTGGTATAGAAATCTTATTGTAGGTGCATCGTCTTCACATTTAATTATATAATTAATGTATACAAAATAAATTTAAAACATTTTAAAAGAGTAACGGTGGATTTTCTTGCCCATTCTTCTCAATACGAAAACTACCTTTTGGAAGGGGCGACTAGAATCAATTCTATTTTTTATAAATTTTGACGTTCAAAAGTGCCTTTTATGTACACTTTTAAAAATAATTGAGACAGTTTTTAACTATCTTGCCTTTTCTCATAGTTGGTTGCAGTCACTAAGCTTGGGTAGCCCGACCAAACGGGTTAGGGATAGGGAGAGGTTCGAACTGTGATCAGTCACGCACCGCGCGCGAGCCGAATTGGTCGCAGTAATTAAGCTAGGGCACCCCGACCAAGGGTTTAGTTGGGTTAGAAATGTGACAAAACGCGCGTGAGCCGAGCGAGCGAAGCGAGCGGTGCCGCGCCAGCGGCCGGCGAGCGCTATGACAAGTTGGTCGCAGTTACTTGGCTATTTAGTATTTTTAGGACGCCAAAATAGGAATTATATGAGGTTCACAAAAAGAGGCGCAGTCATTTTTGAGTGTTCAATAATATTTTTAGGATCGCAAAATGGGAATTATTTAAGGTTCGAATAAATAACAAACTAGTCGCAATAAACCCGGCAACCATGGCGACGAACTCAATACACAACATTGTAACATCGTTTGGTAGAAAAATGTGATGAAGGATTATTATTAGTGTTTTACGGTATAATTATTCAAAATGAAATGAAACACTTTAACAATGAGTAACATTCATAAGCACCATAGCTTATGAATGTTACTCGTTGTTATAGTGTGTGAATACATACCAAATATATGGCATTTTATGTTTTAATTTTTAAATTCGTGTATTGAGACGTTCAAACACAGCTGTCGGTCGCGTCATGCTATCGCGTCGTCAATTCGCCAAGTGATCGTCATGAAAATCAGAAACGTTAAGAAGAATCTATTCAATTATTTGGAAAGTTTTTACGATTCGTTTTGGACTACTTACGACTAGACATAATATCACGCCTACATACCAGAGCTGCAAGTACTTTTAGTACACCCACATTTCGCTAGGTATAAATTGACATGCTTTTTTTATATATTAATTTAATCTGAAATTTATGTAATGTAATAAGAGTTTTGATAATGATGTTTGTATTGAATATTTTGGACCTACGTTGACATTATTTTTATTTTGTTTTTTTTATTTTTGTGTTTTTTTATTTTTGATAATTTAATATTTGACAATTGTTTAAATTCAATTTTTTTTAAATATTTGCACACCATGACAATATGGTAAACATGTTAGCACAACTCCATGTACTTATATAGCACCTTGCATGCACTGTCTTGTATGTACACACATGTTTGAGCAAATAAAGTTAAGTATCTGAATCTGAATACGTTTAAGTTCCATGTTATATGGGGAAAGCCTATTGCCATCAACCGGGCTCAAATCCAGCCTTCGGGCTGCTACTGAGAAATTCCAGATAGAAAAACCAAATAACACTTTCCCCGAATCGAACCCAGAATGTCAAGCTCAGCAGTAGCGCTCGCGACCACTAGACTCAGTTTCAGACTATTCATGATTAACTTTGGTCATAATAATAAAGCATTTGAGGCTTATTTGAAGGGTTCCATAGTCAACAAGGAGCCCTTATATTTTCGCCTTGTCCGTCTGTCTGTCTGTCCACGGCTTAGCTCAGAGATTCTCAGTACTTAAGAGCTGTAATTTGGCGTGGGTATACATATTAATCACGCCGAAAAAGTGGTAAAATACAATCATGTTTTTATAGTGTACCTCCCCTACACATAAGGGGGGATGTTTTTTTTTCTCGTCTATCCCATGGTGTATCGTTGGAAAGGTTGTTCTAAAACATTGTGAGTGTGTGAAAACCATTTTTTGATTCGGGATCCATTTGCGAAATATTAAGCTTTAAAGTGCAAATGTTTGTCAAGTCAAGTGTCTCACCCTCCCTTTCAGCTAAACGGTTGGTTGGTTGATTGAAAAAATTCACGGCAGTAGTTTTTATAACGAAATTAAAAGAAAAACTATCACTGCTAAGTTTTCTTTTAAATTTTGTGAATGTGCGAACGTTGTAGACATACGAGTAACAGACTACAACTGTGGACCATTTCACATTTTGCTAAGTAACTACCTGGTATTTGTTGATGGGCCTCTTATACTTTTTAACACTGTAATTTAGAAACATTGTAAAAACCATTTACTTTTAAAAGAGTAACCGTGGAGTTTCTTGCCGGCTCGTCTCCATAGGAAACGACCAATTGGAACCGTGCATCTCTTCTGAAGTTTTATAAGTGCCCTTGTAGGTTTATGTGAAATAACATATTTTGAATTTGAATTTGAGGCTCTACAAGTTAACGAGTAATAATCGACCAACTTATATTTGCAGTTGCAAAAACATGTTCTCCCATAAATTCCGTATGGGAGAACATGTTTTTCAACTACAACGTTAAGTTTGTTCTTGGGATAAATTCATAAATTACACATTAAAATTTATAAATTCACGCACAATGAAGGGTTCCGTAGTAGCGACACGTACTTGGCCGGTTTTTTCTTGTTCGCTTAAGTGTGAGAGTGAGAGCGACAAGAAATGTCGCGTGTTCTGCTAAAAACAAATTTAACGTTAATATCAAGCTTAGTTACATAACTCCTAAACATACGTAGCTCTAAGTTCCGACACATCAAAATACAAACCGCCGGTTCATTACTTAAGGTGGTGTGTTTCGGTGGAGGTTCATACAAGAATTACAATACTATATTATAGCACATTTCTTGCGGAAAAAGATTTAAGAAGCAGATTCAAATTCAAAAGTCATTTATTCAAACTAGGCTGAGAATGAGCACTTTTCGAACGTCAAAATTACATAAGACAGTCCCCCAAAACGCACACCCTTCACCACTTCGTGCTTTAGCTGGGAAGAAGAAGTGGCGCAACAAACTCCCCAGCAGCTTCAATTAGCTATCAACTAGCCTGCTGTTTGTGAAGCTAATAATAATAATCTGTAGCTTTTAAGGCAAATTAAATTACCGGATCGGTTCTTGTAGCGGTTATTGGGAGTTTTAGCAGTTCTTGTGTTGTTCAGTGAGCAGTTGAGTAATGGTGGCCTAGTGGTAACTGTCCCCCCCGATTTGTGTGTTTTTGTGGTCATGGGTTCGAACTTAAATTTTTGTAATATATTTCATCACTACTGCTCTCAAAACAGTGCAAGAAAACATCGTAAGGAGACCAGCTTGTCCAAGAATAAAAAATATGGGATATTGATCAACCTGTACTGAGCCCGCGTGGTGGATTACGGCCCCCAGCATCTTGTGAGGAAGCCTGTGTCCCAACAGTGGGAATGTTATAGGCTCATTATGCATCTAAACTACACACAAAATCTCGACTTTTTTATAAAATCCGTTTCCAAAAGCAACTTCTTTTCGAACTTTGACGAAAAATAATAAATATGAAACCGGCACCGAATCCCCCCTTAACTCAGCCAACTGAGCCGTACTTATCTAGGTACGTACAGTACTCATGTAATACCTACGTACTGCACTCATCAACATAAATTGCGCTCAGGTGTCTGTGCAGGTAAGAGCTGAACTTATTACAACTTATGTTTAGTTATGGTTACCTAGTCGGAGGTAGAACCAAGAGTTTAGTGCACCTTGTTTATATAAGGCGAGCACACTCCTCTTAAATCTTCCTCGCCTTTTCCCAGCTATGTTGGGGTCGGCTTCCAGTCTTACCGGATGCAGCTGAATACCAGTGTTTTACATTGAGCGATTGCCTATCTGACCATCACACCCCAGCTCTTGGCTTTTTTTTTTTGGTCGGTAAATTATCAAATAACTTCTCCCGCTCTGGGTGAAGCGGGCGGGCGTGTCAGACTTTTACTGAATAAATCCCACCCGTGTTCCTTCCGTTGCCTGTGTGCCGGGGCCACGATATCCCTTTCGGACAACTAACATCCCCGGCAGGCATCGGTCCTAGCGCCCAGTTCTTGGCTTACACGATACCCCTTGGAATGAATGGTTGTCAGACTTCTAAACTGGGCTTCTGACTACCCTACTAAAATCTACGAACGACAGCTTGACGTGCTTTCCGAGGCACGGAGGGGTCTCCATATGTAATGGATGGTCACCCATCCACGAACCGACCGCGGCAAGTGTTGCTTAACGCTGTGAAACAATGTTCTAGCGCCTCACTTGTGTCTCCGTTCCGCGAGCCCGTATGCCCGGGTCTCCCGGACAGCTGTGAACATTTAGGCTAGTGCCTAAATGTTTGACGGATTAAAAAAAAAAATTGTCTGTCTGTATGTCTGTTTGTTCCGGCTTATCTCCGAAACAGCTGGAACGATTTCGACGGGACTTTCAATGGCAGTTAGCTGTTGTTATATAAGGAGTAACTTAGACTACTTTTATTTTAGAAAAAAAATTAGTGAGCTAGTAATAAAATAAGAAAATCAAAGCATTTCTTTTAATTATTCAATGATTAGACCATAAACTTTTGATAAATCAAGACTTAAAACCCACCTCGTGAATTAGGTAAACGAACTAACTATTCTGTCTAATGAACTCAGAATCTAACTAAAAGCATGCAAAGAGCATAATAAATTCATTAATTTAATGGAAACGTTAGTTTTAACAGAAGTAAATGAACTGAATGGGTCCAGTTGACGTTTGCACCATGCGTCGAACTTTCAGTGTACTTATGTAGTGTTTTACGAATACGTGATGTTATTTTAGTACGTGGTTTGTTACTGATATTGAATGAAATTGAACTGGATTTTCCCTGAAATTTGCAGAAGCTGAAATGAACCTTTTTGCAACGTGTTGTCTCCTATATAGCCTTTATGCAGCACTTGTCGTGAAAATGTGACAAGTCTGTCATTTTTTCAGTCAGTCATATCAAATAGGGCTCTGAAGAAGGTTGCGGGAATCCGCTGGGTGCGGGCGGGGCAGGGTCGATCATTGTAGCGATGCTTGGGGGAGGTCTGTGTCCTGCTCGCTTAGCATGACCACAATAAAAACGGGTTTTGTCGACGGAAGAATAGACAAAATGACAGATTGTTATTGTTTGTCTGTCATTTTGTCTATTCTTCCGTCGACAAAACCCGTTGAAAATCCGTTTTTATGGTTGTCATGCTACACGTGCTGGGGCTAATCTCTTTCATACAATGTGGAAATGTAGAGGATTGCTTTAAATATATTAGAAGAGGTCATACCATGGTGAAATGATTGGCTAGTCAGCTAGTTGCTAGTGGGACTAACTGACCAGTGCGTCGGATACACTTAAGTATTGCCATTTGTGAAGGCTCTTTTATTGCATACCATTAAGACGCAGATATATGCCTGTGACCCGGTGAGCTCACGCAACGCGTCGTACGTCCAGCCAGTAATATCAGCCATGCTATTCTGTAAACATCTCACCGTGAAAACTTGGGTGAAGTGAGCTGTCAATAGTGTCAATCCCTGTGGAATGACAGCTCACTCCACGCTCACTTCACCTAAGTTTTCACGGTGAGATGGTTACAGAATAGCACTGCTGACTCGCCCATCATGGAGCGCAACCCCAATTTGGCGCATTATTAATTTATTATACATAAAACAAAAGGTATTTTAATAAAACACGTATACTAAAAGATCAATAATTAAATTATCTTTAAAATGGTGAATTGGTTTCAGAAAAATAGGCTTAAATCATCGTCATTCTCCTACCCCAATCCCAATATATCTGTGGTCGGCGCAACATGTCCCTTTCTTCCTTCCTTCTATTAGTCGTCACCTCGGTAGTCACCCCCTTTCTAGCCATATCATCTTTAACACAGTCCATCCATCGTTTCTTTGGTCTTCCCCTCTTACAGCTATCCACATTACTCATGACATTTTCCTCATTAATGAAATGCCATCGATAAAAAAATAAAAAATAAAGTAACGACGTTTTACAGAAAAACTTAAATGATATTTTTCGTTTACGTGCCTGAAATTCAATTTGTTAAAGTACTTGTTGATGAATATCAATACAATTTATTTTTGGTACATTGCAATAACAGTTTAATTTATTTTACCTTGGACATTGGCTTATGAACGCGGTTTATGGAAATTGTCCATTTTATTGCAAGTAATATTTGTTGGAAATTTACTTGTTGCAAAACATTGGTAAAGTAGGTTACCAATATTAATATATTGAGTTGTACGGTTTAAAATTCAGTTTATTCAGTTTTGTATGTTCGTAGGTAAGTACCTACGTTTATAAATAAAATTGAAAACATTTGAGTGCAAAAACATCACGTTATAAGGCGTAGGCAGAATCTACGAACTATCATCAAACATTTTTTTTGGTTTTTCCTACATTATTTTGTAAATCTGTATAAAACAAAGTCGTTTTTTATGTCTCTCCGCTTATTTCTTAACTACACAATGGATTTTGAGGTGGTTTTCTTCAACATTTAGAAAATGTATAATATATTTGATAATTCTTTAAAGATTATAATATCTGAAGGAATATGATACGAAAACATCACGGGATCAAAGATTAAAATTATTTTCTTAAGACATTTTCAGTAGTGGTCAAAAATTACATTGAAGTATAGTTATGTGTGACATCACATTACTTAGTAATCTGTGAGACAGTATAATTAATGCTGGAGCAAGCATAAATATTTAACTTAGGTACCAGAAATTTCGATGTTTTGACATGTCGCCGCTTCAGTAGATTGCAGCCATACGAAGCATGGGCGGGTCGCTAGCTGTAATAAAACAAGATAAATATCTATACATCTAATATAATAAAGGACTACAATTTGAGAGTTTGTATGTAGGGGCAAATCTTCAAAACTACTGATCCGATTTCGAACATTCTTTCACTAATGGGAAGCTACATTATCCCCGAGTGCCATAGGTTATGTTAAAACGATAAACTTTACTCAAACAAGGTCTGGGGCAGAAGCTAGAAATAATAAAATACCCAGAACTATATTCCCGTCGTCACTATAATAAATAAATTGTTCTCAGTGAGTCGTGCCAACGCAAACCAACCCCTTCCAAGCAAATAGCTTGAAGTATCAACTGCCAGCTTAATGCGGCTCCACTGGAATTAAAACTAACTATAATAAATGAACTCGCTTTCTACGGTCAAAGTTTTGTTCTTAGATTTCGTATTTTATCAAGTAAAAGTTTGTGGTCGCTCAGAGGTTTAAAAACTTGCTTCAGGTTTCGGGTTAAGAACCTACATATAAGCACAACTGATGGTGTAGGAAAACGTCGTCAGGACATCTGTGGTCTTCTCCATGGAAACCTACTACGCTTTGGAGTGGGCAACTATATAGCTACATCTTTCTGACTGACCGATCCCTTTTGATAATAATAAATAATAATAATAATAAAAAGTTTATTGATCATAAGTTTAGGTTACAGTACACCGGTAATGCACATTTACATAGTACATAGTATAGGGCACACTCACTTACGTTCAACTACACTAGGTTAGAACTTATCTATAACAAGTATCAAAGGGAGTAGAAGAACAGTTAAATTATAATAATGCTATCACAAGTAAAGCAATGGTTCACATACTTGATATAATAATAAATGCCCAATGACGGTATACAGAGAAAAGTTCTTTACCTCCCGTGCTAGTCAAGGACTGTGTTACGGCAAGGTAAGATTTTCGCTCATGGAATAGTAGTCATAATGTAATCACTTTAAGACACTTTTTACCAAATACATTTGTTTTGCTGTGGATGATAGATGACGATAACGAGTTACAAGCTTAGCGTAAACAAGTAGTATATGCAAAGAAAACAGACAATGCAACTACTAACGTTATGTCAATGTAAACAAAGTGTTTTCACAAAAACAATATTTGATTAGAATTTGTAATAAGACAAGCGTGCTAAAATAAAATAAAATATTTAAAAAAGGTGTTTATACGAAAACACGTGTCCGGAATAACCTCAAAATCAAATTAGATTTATTTATTGTAATTAGGTAATAGATTCCGTTTAAAAACTTAAAGTAATGGATTAATATTGCTTATGATTGATGCAGACTATTTTTAATGTATTCTGTTTGTAAGAGAGTTGCATTTCCGAAGTAAAAACATGTGGTCATTCTTTATATCACGTGTTGACATTTAAAAAATAGATTTACACATGCTAATAGCTTGTAAAATAATTTAAAACGTTTGATTATCAAAATTGTAATAATTTGTAATGTAAAAACTATTTTTATTGCGCAATGCTAGGTGTTTTGTTCAAATGAATGACTCACCTAGTTTTGCTATAAAAGGCCGAGCGCACGCCGGACTCGGGCATTGGATTGGCTTGTGGTCACAGACCAATCTTGTCCACACGCAAGTGTATTGTTCCGCGCGGATCGCATTGTTTTTAATCTCGACTCTCTCTGTGTAGGTACAGGACACCGTCGGGGACCTGTACGGACACAGAGGGAGCCGCCCCGTAGCTGCCCGGCGTGCAGACGCCGCTGCGGTCGCGGAGGCCACACCCAGCAAGATGCCGAAACCCGGCACGCGCGGCTCGTTGGGCCGCGATGCCGGGGAACAAGCGGACCGTCCGGTGTTGGACCGGGCGACGTCGATGCCTAATATTGGCGTCGCGTCGTCCGGTGCGCCACCGGCCGGACCAATGAAGAAGAAGACGAAGAGGAAGAAGGAGGAAGCTGCCGCGGTAGCTGCCGGCCCACCGACGTCATCGGCGCCTGCGCGCGTTGCGCCCACGCCGTCGTCGAGCCGGCCGCACGCTGTGGCCATCCGCCCCCCCGCGTTTCGCCCGGTACCTACACAGGCCCCGGGGCCTAGCGCAAATATAGGCCGCGCACCGCAAGCGCGCGCCCCTACTCCATCCGTGCGCGCGCCCGCGCCCGGACCACCAACAACAGCGACCGCTGCGCACCGTGCTGTGCTGGCAGCGTACCCCGCTTTGCCCGCGCCGCGCTCGACCGCTCCGACCGCTCGGACCCGCGCGCCCCCCGCTCAACCCGCAGCTCCGCCGCCGCGGTTTGTCTCGCCGCCCGCGCCCTCCGCCGCGCTCCACGCGAGGAGGCAAGCTGAGCCCGCTCCGCGCACCGCCGCTCCCGGTCCCCGCCTCTCGCTGGCGAGACCGGTGATGGCTGAGCAGGAGCGGCCAGGAAGTGCTGGGCCGTCTTACCGGCCAGCCAAACATCAGGAGAAGGCGCCCGCTTCGCCGGCGCCCCCCCGTGCATCTGCCTGCGACTCACCCGCCATGATGTCGGCATGCTCCTCCCGTGTGGGGTCGAGCATGTCGCTGGCGTCCGTGGGGTCGGCCGCATCCGGTCGCGGAGACATGTCCCCGGACATGACCCCGCGATCCGGCCCGCGGTCCATCGCGGGCAGAGCAGCTGCCGGGCCAATGTCGCCGGCGTCACCAACACCGTCGCTGGGGTTCAACTTCGAGTTCGAACTTGAGGCTAGACCCCAGCGGCGAAGGAGGAGCTCCGGCGAGTCTGCGTCGGAGGAGGCGAAACGATACTGCCTCGACCCGCCGCGGCCACAGCGCGATAGCGCGCCGCGGGGTCGGGGTACACCGATGTCGCCTACCTTCGCCGACGCGGCCCGCCGCACACCACCGCGGTCACCCACACCGCCGCCATCGACAAACAACAAGGTAACCACGGGGGCGAGTAACACAAACTCGCCCCCCCCACACAATACGACTCCCCCCCCCCCCTCCGGCGCCGCAACATGTGCCGAAGCTTCGGCGAAGCAGGGGAAGAAGGGGAAAGGACCGAAGAAGCTGAGGTTCCCGCCGCTGGTAGTGGAGACGCTACCGAACTGGGCGACCCACTTCCGGGCCATTCACAGGTTACTGGGCCGGCCCCCAAATGCTCGTCCTTACGGGACCGGGGTGAGGTTCACCCCGGACACCGAGGAAGAGTATAGGCTGGTCCAGAAGTACCTGACTGGCCTGGAAAAGAGCGCAGGAGTTTCCTGGTTCGCGTATTCGCTACCAGCGGACAAGAACCTGAAGATCGCCATAAGGGGCCTACCGGCGGATACGGACCCGAAGGAGATAGAGGAGGAACTCCGGGCGATGGGATACCAGCCGGAGTATGTGCGCCATATTAAGGGCGCACAAGGACGACCCGGCTGCGTGTTCCACGCTATTCTAAAGAAAACCCCGGACGTAAGGAAGGTCTATGACACCACTGTGTTTATGTACATGCGTGGTGTCAAGATTGAGGCTTGGCGTGGAAAACGCGGGCCGGCTCAGTGCCACCGGTGCCAAAGATTTAGGCACAGTTCGCACCAGTGCCACCGCCCGCTCGCTTGCGTACGATGCGGAGGCGAACACGCGGCACGCGACTGCCCGCGCCCGCGGGAAGAGCCGGCCACCTGCGCGAATTGCGGTGGCCCGCACCCAGCGAGCAACATTAAGTGCCCCGTGTTCGAGAGGGAAACCCGGAACAAGCGAGCGGGGACCGTCGCCATAACGGCCACAAGACGTGGGCCGACTGGGCCACAACCACAAGTGGTCATGATAGAGGCTCAGGGCCCGACGCTTATGGCGGCGGCAAATGAGCCCACACAACATGGACGCCAAGCCTCCTCCTCCTCAGGGCGGAGGAAGAAGAATCGCGGGGGGAAGGGTAAGAAGGCCGCCCCCCCGGCGACGCAAGAAGAACTCCCTAGGGCCGGCCCTGCCAAAAGTATTGCGCAGGTTGTGCAACAGGAAGAACTATTGGGCGAACCTACAAGTAGCGACAAATTGCTACAGCGGCAAAATACGGAAACTCGTAGGTTCGCCCAGAAGCCGCACGGCGCCGCCACCAAAGCATCGAAAAATGCAGAAACGTCGCGGCCAATCACGGAGCAGGAAAGCTTCTCGGCCGCGACGCGTGGCGGCGCTCAAATCGCAACGCAGCCCGGTCAAAAACAGTTGACCAAACAGAACAAAGAATTCACAACCTGCGCAATAAAGCTTTTGATGGATTTAATCAAAGCTATCAGGCAGGGCCGAGATATAGAGGCGGTCATCCTCGACGGTTTGGCCACACTCCTATCTCTCTGTGATGGCTAAGCCGTTGAGGATAATTCACTGGAATGCCCGCGGCCTTAGGGACAAGGTCGCCCCTCTCCGCCATCTCCTTCGGGATCAAGACATCGACGTGGCGCTAATTAGCGAGACGTACCTGGGGCCTGAGGATAGGGTCAGGTTCCCGGGGTACCATGTCTACCGCAAGGACGAAAGGTCGGCGCTGAACGTCCGATACCGTGGTCTGGCGGTACTCGTGAGGCGAAGAGTCGTCCATCAAGAGCTCCCCCTGCCGTCGCTAAACTCGTTTTACGCGCTGGGTGTGCAACTTTATGTTGCCGGCGGGGATATTAATATCTATGCGTGCTACAAGCCGCCCGCGTCTAGCCTCAACGTGGCGGAGATGCGGGCGCTAATTAGCGCGCATAGTAACGCGACTATTCTCGCCGGCGACCTTAATTGCAAGCACCCGGCGTGGAATTCAATGAACACGAATACCGGGGGGAGACGGCTCTTCGCGGACTCGGAAGCCTTCGGGTACTCGGTGTCCGGCCCGGAGACGCCCACCCATTACCCTGACGCAGCCCAAAACATGCCAGATGTGCTGGACATCGTGGTCCACAGAGGGCTACGCTGCCAGATCACACAGCAAGTGATAGACGACGAGTTACAGTCGGATCATCAACCTGTACTCGTCGTCTTATCCGGAGCGCCGACCCGATTGAAGCCATTAGCGCCACGTCGATTGACGGACTGGAAGGCCTTCACAGAAGTGTTGGAGACCACCACGCCGACTCGGCCTATTGCTTCCTCCGCAGATGTAGAACAAACAGCGGATGACGTCACTGCTTGCATACAAAGCGCCTTAGAAGCGGCGACTACAACGCTGCCGCAAGGGAGAGGGCTAATGCCGCCCTTGCCGGCGCACATAAACGCGATGATCGCCGTCAAGAGGCGCCTTCGCAAGCAGTGGCAACAATCAAGATGCCCAACCATGAAGACGCAATTGAACCGTCTCGCGGAGAAGGTAAAGGCCGAGCTCTCGGCCCATACCGCCGCGGGCTGGGAGGAAAGAATAGACGCCACAGAGGACAGTTGGCCGTCTGTATATAAATTGTGCCGCCAACTGACGAGTACCCCAGGCCCGGTGCGTCCACTACTGAACAGCGACGGGGCGCTTAAGTACGTAGCGGAGGACCGGGCGGAGGTCTTCGCCGAACACCTGGAGCGTCAGTTCCGCCCCAACCCGACCGATGACACCGAACATGTCGCAGCGGTCGAGAAACACCTGGGAGACTACTTCGCAACGCCGATAGCTCCCGAGGAGAGCCCTATTTTCTTCTCGCCCGGCGCGGTCAGACGCGCCATCCTAAAAACGAAGCCCAGGAAGGCCCCCGGGGCCGACGGTATCACTAACACAGTGCTGCGCCATTTGCCGTTCCGTACCGTAGCGGCACTGGCGCGCCTGTTTACAGCGATACTGCGCACGGGGGTCTTTCCCACCTCGTGGAAGGAGGGGCGCGTCATTATGCTGCCCAAGGCGGGGAAGAATACGGCGAAGCCGGAGAGCTATCGGCCGATCACCCTATTGCCGACGGTCTCCAAGGTGTTCGAAGCACTCCTGCTGCGACATCTACAACATCACATCGCCCCGCGCCCGGAACAGTTTGGTTTCAGGGCGGAACATAGCACGACGCTTCAGTTGTCAAGGGTACTGCACCTACTTACAACTGCATTAAATAAAAAGGAATGCTCGGTGGCAGTATTCCTTGACATGGAGAAGGCCTTCGACCGTGTGTAGCACGAGGGCCTACTGTATAAACTGTCCACATCCGACGCGCCCCGTCGCGTAGTGAAGGTGGTCTCCTCATTTCTGTCCCACAGGACTTTCAAGGTGGTGGTCGACGGGGCGCTCTCCGGCGCCCGCCCGGTGTTGGCTGGCGTGCCTCAGGGCAGCTGCATCTCGCCGGCGTGTTACTCACGATACACCGACGACATCCCCACCACTCCAGATGCCACGCTCGCGCTGTATGCTGACGACGCCGCGTACATTACTACATCGCTTAATGCGAAGTACGCGGCGGTCAAAATGCAGCGCGCCTTGGATCTCCTTCCCGGGTGGCTGTCAAAGTGGCGGCTGTCGGTGAACGTGGGTAAGACGCAGGCGATGCTAACCGGATACGCGCCTCTCCCACCACCTTTGAAACTACATGGGGTCGACGTCGATTGGTCGCCCCGGGCCAAGTACCTGGGTGTGACCATCGACCGCCGCCTCACGATGGGGCCCCATGTCCGCAAGGTCGCCGCACAGGGGAGGGTCGCCCGCAACCTCCTTAGACCAGTGCTCTCATCCCGCATCCCGACGCGCGTCAAGCTGAGCGTGTACAAAATGTACGTACGCCCAGTCTTGACGTACGCCGCCCCCGCGTGGCTCGCCCTCACAAGGGAGTCGAACCGCAAGCTGCTCCGCGCGCAGCAAAACCTGGCGCTGCGGACAATAGTTGACGCTCCTCCCTTTGTGAGGAACGATGTACTCCACCGGGACCTCGGGATAGAGAGCCTGGACGAGTTTGTAGGGCGACTCGCGAAGGTGATGTTCGCGCGTGCCGACGCTTCTGCCTGGCCTCACGTCAGACAGATAGCGCCATTGCACGCGCGTCCTCCCGACGCGAGACCCCTGCCCCTCGACCTGGTAGCGGACAACTGACCCCATCGCACCGGACTGACGCCTCGAGTTAGCTGCACCCAGGTTACACGCGGCTAACTCGATAAAATAAGACTTTACAGATGTACACATACATCTGTTGCGCGGCGCGCTCTAGGTTAATATAGACGCGCCGCGTAACTAATCACAGACAACCTTAACTATACATGCATCTACATAACACGTGCGAGCGCGGTGCGGGCCGCGAAACACGTTGACACTGAGCGGCGCTACACTACAATACTAGCCGCTCACACAAACACGACTGCTTATCCCTCAATCCGTAAACGGCTAGATCTGTGAGCGGGGCGAGGGAAAGCTACATATCTACCTGTAGGAGCGTCGAGTCGGCATCTCCGTCGCTGGTCGTCTTCGTCGGGCCTCCCCCAGGCAACTGGGGGTCTCACCTGGCGGGGACAGACCGCCGAGATGTCGTGAAGAAAGCGGCGCTATAAGGATATAGCGTCGTGGCGCGCCTACAGAAAATTCATAGCAACCATTCACACAGACGCACTTTGCGGCGTCATTTCCATAAGCCGCTTAGGCAAATCGAATTGAGGGGTCCGTATTAACGGGCCAACGTATGGCCTCCGCGGGCGAAGGGCGAAGCCCTGACCCCGCTCGCCACGCCCCCTTGCGGGGGCGTAGCGACATCTCTCACAGACTCGGGCATTCTCACTCGAGCCGTCGTAGCGATCGGACCTCCTCAAAGTTCGAGAATAAATTGAAGAAAGTATTTCTTGTGTTTACTTTGATTACCGAAGATGAGTGACAGCCCTGATCATGGAAATTGTGACGCCAGCAATGCTGGTGTCACGTTTTTTAAAAACAACCACGGGGGCCCTTCTCCGTCATATATATTTATAATACATATAATGTTTGTGTACTTCTGTACTACTTCAATTTATAATGATTACTTTACAGTGTATATATTTATATATATTACTTACTTCTATATATTACTTATTTATATATATTATATTCATATAATGTTTTTATTGTTTATATAAATTTATTTAGTACTTATCGGACTTCAAAATATATATTTATAAATAAATAATTACTGACATATTTGTATAAGTTTTTCAGTCTGTTCATAATCCAGGTTACTCAGAAACTCATCCAGAGCCCTTCTACACACAAATCTCGTCGTATCTTTAAGAGGTTTAATTTTACTTATGCGATTGTACAACAGAGGAGCCAAGAAATAAGAGAAACACTGTGCAAAAGCGGTTTTGCATGCTGGGACGTCATATACCTCATGCACTCTTCTGAGAGATTTGGAAACAGGTTTTTCGTAGCAATGTTGTCTCAGGACTATTTTTTTTACAAAAAGTTGGCGAATATTTAGGACTTCAAACTCTTTGTACAACGCAGTTGTAGGATATCTAAATTTTTTAAAATTAATTACTTTTAGAATACATCTATGGGCCCTTTCTATTTTTATAAGAGTACTTTTTCTAGCACCACCCCAGGCAGAGATACCATAAGTTACTATCGATTGGCACAGTGCAAAATAGACAGTTTTGTTCGTAGCTTTGTCTTTTAAGTTTCTTATTTTTTTAAAGATCGGTATAAGTTTACGAATGCGAGATTTTAGATTATGAATATGTTGTTTCCAATTTAAGTTTTCATCGATCTCAACTCCAAGGTATTTTATACTTTTACTAGGAGATAAGACAGGGCACCCGCAAATATTTGCAGCAGAACAATTAGAGGAATGAGCTTTTAAATTAAAGTCGGTAGGTTGAAAACTATTTTTTATACTAAATGTTATAAGTTTTGTTTTTTTAAGATTTAATGTAAGCAGATTGCAATCAAGCCATTCAATTATATTTTTAAGACCAATCTCGGCTGACGATTTGACATCACTCCATGTTTTTTGTTGAAATAAGATTACAGTATCGTCAGCAAAAGTGATCACTTTTGAACCGGGTAATTCAATGTTACAAAGATTATTAACATAAATCAAGAATAATGTTGGTCCAAGTACTGATCCTTGCGGCACACCGAAACCAACATTAAGCTTAGCGCTAAGGTTATTACCAATTTTTACAGCCTGTGTTCTATTACTAAGATAGTTTTTACAAAGATCAAGTGGTAAACCTCGAATACCTATAGCCTCCAACTTGCAAATTAGCAGAGGGATTGAGACAGTATCAAAGGCTTTGGCTAAATCTAGAAAAACACCCACACATTTATTCTTGTGGTCGAGATTACTAGCTACATTGGTAACTAGATGTTCAACCGCATCTATTGTTGATTTGTTCCTTCTAAAGCCAAATTGATTATTAGAAAGCACATTATTTTTCTCCATATAATTTACAAGCCTAGTGTTTATTAGCTTCTCCAGGATTTTAGCCATAGTAGGTAGAAGCGATATCGGACGATAATTAGCGATACTGTCTCTTTCCCCCGACTTGAAAACTGGTATAACAATTGAGTTTTTTAACACATTAGGAAACTTTCCACACGTAAAACATAAGTTGAATATGTGTGTTAAAGGTTTAATGAGATGGTTTACACTTCTTTTCAAGAACACAGAAGATATTCCATCCCAGCCAGTAGATAATTCAAAAGTGCCTGTAATTTTTAATTATAATAAATGCTTTGAGTTTGAGTTTGAACCTAACGATCTTACATCATATTATATCCTCTGTCCATGGTTTTGACCCAATTTCAGTTTGAAAACATGTTTATTCAATGTCATAAATAGTTTAGTAACCACTAACTTATAGTGTAGAATAACAACGCGGGGAAACTACCATTTGACTTGCGTAACACAGTCCAACGAATCACAGCAGTTACCTAACGGTTTAAAAACTAATACTGAACTTGTATGTCGATCAATTAATCTTTCCATTTTCATATAATATATATTTTTTATCGTCATCTGCCTAGCTTTTTCCCACCTATGTTGCGGTCGGGTCCCAGTCTAACCGGATGCAGATGAACACCAGTATTTTACATTGAGCGATTGCCTATCTGACCTCCACATCCCAGTTACTGGGTAACACCATAGCTGGCCCTTGGTAAGACTGTCAGATTTTCTGGCTTCTTGCGGGAACAACAATGGCTTAATGTGCGTTCCGAGGCACGGAGGGATCTCGGTATGTAAAGCTAAAGATGGTCACCCCTCTTCGGACCAACCGCGACAAGCGTAACTTAACCTGATTAATCGACCCGTGTGACTGTTATTATTTAGCCTTAAATTATATTGATATGGTTTCTATTTTCATTTCAAAAGAGTAATTGCTCGTTTGTTAGTTAACTGTACGTTTCAACGTCAAGTGTTCTCCCCTTATAACTCATTAACAAGTTCATCATTTAACTCCAAGATTAACTCCAAAGTTCAATCTAACCATAAACAAGTAACGACAGCAAATTAACCGAGGAAATGAACTTAATAAGCAACGTGACCGAATGAATCAACGAATCAAAAACCGAAGCTGACTGAACAAATCACCGGAAGAGTGAGTGAATGAACCAGTTGGTCGGCGGAGTGTGAAGGCTGGGGGAATAAAGGTATAAATCGGTTTCCAAAACAAGTGGCCCTCGATTTCCGATCGGAAGATTCCTCATCTCGTTTTCGAGACTCAGCGAAGATCTGCCAAGAATTTTATGTTTTGCTGTGTTATATATTTTAATGTAATATATTTTTCACAATATTCTTTACTATCTTCTGCCTGCAACTTCGCCCGCGTGAAAGCTTTTATCGGGATAAAAAGTTTCGTATGTCCTAACCCAGGTCATGGTCTACTAATGTGCCAAATTGTATCCAAAACCGTTTAGCCGTTTTAGCGTGAATGGTTAACAAACAAACAGAGAAGCTTGTGGCTAAGTAATAACAACCGCAAGGGTAAAAATAATAAAAATAAAAAACATAATTTCTTCGTTTTGCTGACGGCTGCGGTATATGGTATGGCATTCTTTATACCACAGGCGTCCTACCAAATCCCATACCAGGAATCAATGAAAATTGCTGTTGAGTAGATTGAATATCTTAACAATTGTCTGCAATGAATTTGAAAATTAAAAAAAAAAAAAAAAAAATCACATAAACCTACAAGGGCACTTATGAAACGTCAGAAGCTAGGTGCACGGTTCCAATTGGTCGTTTGCTATGGAGAAGAGCCGGCAAGAAACTCCACGGTTACCCTTTTAAAAGTAAATGATTTTTACAATATTTCCAAATTACAGTGTTAAAAGTTATGAGAGGACAGTGTAGGCCCATCACAGCAAAATATTAAATGGTCCACAGATCTACAGTCTGTTATGTCTACATGTCAATGTTTGCTGTGTCAATATGTCGCGCGGGCAAAGCCGGTACTGACTAATATCATAAATGCGAAAGTGAGTTTGTTTGTTTGTTTGTTACCCAATCAACCGGTTGCAACTGAATACCAGTATTTTACATGGAGCGACTGCCTATCTGACCTCCACAACTCAGTAACTGGTTAATACGATATCCCTTGTTATCACTGGTTGTCAGACTTTCGGGCTTCTGACGACCCGAACGACTGTCAAAGATCCACGAATGACAGCCGGGACCAACGGCTTAACGTGCTTTCCGAGGCACGGAGGAATCTCGGTATGTAAAGATGGTCACCCATCCACAGACCAACGCCGGCAAGCGTAGCTTAACCCGATGGATCGACCCGTGCGGCAGTTAGTACTTAGCCACGAGGTCGTCTCGTATGTCGCTCGGGAACATAAACCTAATTTCTAATTTGAATGTTACATTTAGTGGTAGGTATATTTTGCTTTACGTAGCATATTGATAACATGCTAATTAAGGCAAAAAATACCTTCTACAAATAAATAGGATATCCCCTTTTATTAAAATTGTATTTGCATTATCAGCCCACTGCTGGGTCACAGTCTCCGTGAGCCAGTGCGGGTTGGCGAATGTCAAATGTTTTGAATTTTTGTTTCTAGGACATCCCGGTTTTCTCCGGTTTGTTATGAGTTATACGTTAATTAACCAAAGTATGTCGCACGGAAACACATACCTAATTTCTAATTTAGTAGTTGGTATATTTTGCTCTAATTAGCATGTCATCATTAAAATAAATAGGATATCCTCCTTTTATTCATATTGTATTTATGTAATTTAAATAAATCCATTTCCGTTTCCGTTTTTCTGTTTTTTTTAATTCTTTTTTTGTTTTTTATTTTATAACTTATTTTTTATTTTTAGTATTACCTACTTACTGTTTGTATTTCCTGTGCGTGTCCCAAATAAAATATTTTTCTTTCTTATTTTTCTTTCTTTCTTTCTTTCCGGAAACGCGAACGAATTATTCACCGAAATAAATCACTGAACGACTGAATGAACTACGAATTATCATACACAATACCATAAAAGATGTAGGTACGTGTAAGGAATTCATAGTAATAATGAATGACAAAGTAATTCTGTCTGTGTTACCTTTTCATGCCCTATCGGCTGAACGGATTTGGATGAAAATTAGCACACGGATAGACCATGAACTAGGTTAGGACATAGGATAATTTTATCTCGATGGTAGTTCGTTCCCGTGGGATAAAAAAAAAGGACCAAACGACAAAGAAGGTACAAAAGTACGGTACCCCTGGTTGAAGTACTTTTTTTTTGTAAATATGACATGTAAATTAATTTTAAATTTAATGCCAATACATAATTAAAGAATGCCTATTGGGCAGGACATATTGCAACTTAATTTTTTTGTTAAGACCTGTAACAAACTTTGCCCACAATAAAGATGATTATGATTATGATTTCCGATTTCCACGCGAGCGAACCTGCGAGCAAAAGCTAGTAGGAATTTAAATTGCTTTCTGGAAGCGAAAGTGTCTCCATTACCGAACGGACGGGTTCCGTATCAGTTTAGTTATACCTACTACTATTTACTGCGGACATTTCTCTTTTATCTACTTGACATTGTACTCAACTGTTCTTTCAAGAGACGATAATACAAAGCAACGATTTGAATAGAAAAAATACCGAATGAGCTCTGAATCATTATTTTATCATCATTATTAATATCAAAGCATAATTTTGTCATTTCTCAATACATATGCCAATTTACATACTGAACACAACCAATAATCCAATAAAACCGAACAAAGCCGAGTGCAAAACCTAGTCAATTAATAAACCTCTAGCAGCTCCATTGGATCGTGAAACCCCATCTACTAGGTACCATCGAAGATTAACAGAAATTTCAAAAACCAACCTTGAACTTTTGAAATAGAGTTGAAGTTAGCACAGCAAAACATCTACAACCATCGAACACTAATGTCGAAAACCAACCTTGTATCTTTGACATAGAGTTCACGTTAGCACAGTCTTTAAATTCAAGTAGAATTTTCAAGATTCAGTGTATTGATTATATTTCAATTTAATTGTAATTGGTATATCATGTTTACTTTAAGCTTTGTTGTAATATTTTTATGATTTATTGCTGAGATCCGTTTTCCGAGCGTTTATTCTGAAAGTGGGCAACGTCGCAAATAGATGTCAAATATTTCGCTGTTTTCATTAATTTGGCAATATTACTGTATGGAAATAAGAAATGTGGCTAACTAGCGAACTAGAATATTAATAATGAATTGCAGTTATACATCTAAAACTAAATATTCGGTGTTACGATATTAATTGCATTTCATTATCAATATTTTAGTTCGCTAGTTAGCCACATTTCATATTTCCATACAGTAATATTGCCAAATTAATTAAAACAGGTACATACTTGACAGCTATTTGCAATGTTGTTAAATTTTAGGATAATCGCTCTTAAAATACATTTATAGGAGACAATAAAATTTTTGAATAGCAATGACGTTTAATTTGCTTTTATTAAAACTACTACAGATAAGAATATAGCACGCCGAAAAAAAATCGAATGCGTTAGGTACTTACCCTAAATGTTGAACGAATTCTATTGCCAACACGTACCTGAAAAAAAAAAAAAACGTACGTACCTTGACTGCAAATTCCATTGCCTATTCGTAATTTACTACAACAAACTCATTACTGAATAACCTTCCTACTGGGCGTTGCTGTTGTAGGGTAAAAAAAACAACAATTTTATTTCTACACACATAAATATTTATGTACAATATCTTTATACATATGTAAGTATATCACTCGGACTGACACAAGTGACATAGCTGGCTTCACTGACATGTAGTAATTTGACAGCTGTCACACAAAACAACATGGCACCGTGTTTTCCCGCTGTTATTACTGTTCATGCGAATATTTCTGCTCTTTGTCCAATTCAGGATGAATTTTGTGACTTCTGTGATCCCTTATGGTTTTATTTCGCTTTTATTAAAAAGTACTTAAAATTAGATCATGAAACTATACATAATATCTGAACATAAAAAAAAAGACTTTTTTCTAACGTTATTTTACCCGTAAAAAAAAATTACCTAACTATTGGCGCTTTGGAGCCTTCTCCCCGCTGCTCAGTTTCGCTCGCTATACATATTACGAAGGTGAGCGAGCACTAAGGAACGATTTCTGAAACTTCATCAATTCGTTTTAAAAATGAACTTTTTGATAGAAAAGCTCGTAGAAACCGCTTATCAACTAAAGCTCGGTTCCTACAAACAAAAACAAATCGTTTTGCTTACCAATGGCAGCATTTTTTATTACCAAACTGGGTATAATAGATAATATATATAGATAAAGCTAATTTTGCCTGTGATGGCTACTACCATATGGGAGGGTCTACTATGCAAAGCTATAGGTCTTTGCTTCATTATTTATCTATTTAAATAATCAAGTACCTATCAAATACACAATCAGTATCGAACAAGAACGTTTCCAAATGCTAAACTTTACTGCTATCATTAAAAAATTCTATCATTATTTAAATTGCGGGTATACTTACGTAATTTCATTCCGCACATTTCACTTTTCACAACACCAATAATTCGCTTATTTATTATCTCATCTGCTCGACGTCCGTATGGCACTGCAGGGATCCAGCACAATATCAGCGTCAGGTATATTTGCCTGACACATGCTGAGTTGGACTCCCATTTGGTGCAACCTTGAGACGCACACCGCACTTTGTATGTTTCACTTTTTTAAAGTGTCTTAGCCAATAGTCATCACAATGTCTTTATTTTATTTTTTTGTATATTGGCACTTTATCGCTATATTCATGTATTTAGCTATTATTTAATCGTGTTTTTGTTTTTTGTGCTGTCTTTTGTGTGCACCAAATAAACGATTTCTATCTATCATTATTGGTAAAGATAAAAGAGTCTTAATTTTACCTAATAACGGTCCCTAAATTATAGAAATAGGTGATAATTTAGTCAAGACTTCAAGACGATTGATTTAACAAATACTCGTCTAGTCTGTTTGCCTCAATAGAAGGTGCTAATTTGAACAAACTGAAACTAATTGAAAACCAAGAGACTTGTTAGGTCAGTAGGTAAGGTACATAAACAGTGAAGGGGTTCTAAAGTTTGTGGAAGATTGAAATAACAGCAGGTCGGTTTTTTTCTCTACTGGGAGTAACCAACCGTTTGCTTGGTTTTGGTTTGAATCCGAGGGAATTGTATAGGAAATGGAATATCACAAACTTTTTAAAATCTTTGCCTGCACCTTATTGTTCTTGTATCGTAGGTTGGTGCGTTTATAAACGTCATTTATACCAAAGATTAGTACAGATATCTCACTCCGCAAAATCATTTAAATAAAAAGCGACTCTTGCCACGACACAATAAAGTGCAATTCAGGTCGCACAGCGCTAACCTACCTACAGTTGTATATGTATGTCGTAAGATTCGATTTTTTGCGAAAATCCTAGGGATTTTGCGAAAACACTGATAATAATTAGAAAATGATGAAAACATTTTTGCGAGCAACTTGGTGTGACTGTTCGTCTTCCTGGCCATCGTTTTGTTATTGTTATTATTAATACCTAACTTTTTTAATTTTTACTTCGATGGTCCTAGTTTATCATTGGTGATTTTGAGTTACAGCTTTATTAGTTATATGTAAGCGGCCACGCCCTTTATGCCTAGAGGCTTTTATTCCGGTATTAAGTTCTGTTTACGTTTTTAGTTTTTATTTTCGCTTGAGTATAGATTTCGATGTTTTTGTTGGTATATTGGTGTGTGCTAGCTGACATTATAGTAAATAATTTAGTTAAATGTTTTGTGTTGATTAGGTAATGTAGATTATTTTGCATACTATTATATAGAATCAAGTTTTTCTAACTGAACAGACAGTTGTGCTGCTGGGGAGTTTGTTGCGCCGCTTCTTCTTTCTAACTAAAAAAACACTAGGAGGTGGTGAAGGGCGGGCGATTTTCGGGGACTGTCTTACCGTGTGTATCTAATACCTAATTTTGATGTTCGAAAAGTGCAGATTCTTAGCCTAGTTTGAATAAATGACTTTTGAATTTGACGTTGTGTTAACAAGTACCAGATAGATACTAGACGGTTATGACGTAGTAGTTGCTTAGTTATTCCTAAATTACTTTCAAATGTTGTCATTAATATCTAAATAATATTCTTTGTATTTATTTTCCCATTATGTATAAGTATTTTATTTTTATTTTTATAACAATAATTTAGTATTTCATAACTTATTGGATAAATAACTGACAGTTGATTTGAATATGGCGGTTAAGTGTATAAAAAGGCAGGCAAATATTTTTAACATACATTATATTGTGAATTAGTGGTGAGGACGTTACTCTGCCCAAATACAGACTGAGTGTGAATTATGGTTCGTGTTTTAATTGTGTAAAACCTGCTACTGAGTATCAGTTGTCTAGCATAGCGGGCGTAAATTGGTTAAGCCAAATTGCCAAGATGTTAAGATTATCAGATAAAACAAATATTATAGCACTCCCCATGATATTTGTTTGATTATTATAGATTATTTCAAGTCATGTTTTAAACCCATAACCCAGGTACTTAAACCTCCAAGCCACCGTGACAACTACAGCTATGCTATTCTGTAAACATCTCACCGTGAAAACTTGGGTGAAGTGAGCTGTCAATAGTGTCAATCCCTGTGGAATGACAGCTCACTCCACGCCCACTTTACCTAAGTTTTCACGGTGAGATGGTTACAGAATAGCACTGCTGTACCTCTCGATCAATCCTTTTCCTTCTAACAATATGAACTACCCTCAATAAGGCTACACTGCACGTATCACAAAACAAGATAGATGCTCCTATTTAGACACCCAGTGCCAGTTGCCAGCAAAACTCCAACCGCTGGCATTTTGAACGATCGCCTTATGTGGCCTTGTACGGGGCCGGTAGTGGAATGCCTTCAGTGAGGCACACAGACCGAATATATCATTGGTGGATGTAGGTGGAGTGGATGCGGTATCTTAGGACTGAGAAAAGGGGTTAGATGTTATTTAATATTACCTATTACTAATCTATTATTCTTGTGACTCCATCCAAGGCCACATGCATACTACGCATCACTAGTGCAGTCACTTATGCAATAAAAAGGGGACCTCGGCAGAAGCTGGAAACGGTGGAACCTTCATTTTGAAGTTCTAAAAGTTGTCTCAAAAGTCTCATAAAATCTTGGGTCTGCGTTTTAAGTTATTCAAGGTCAAAGGTCACAAAAATCGCTATAGAAAAGTAGATCATTTTTCGCGATTATCTACGTTTCTAATAGCTCGAATGATGTTAACATCTGTTAAATATTTTTTTTGTCAAATTGTGTTTGTGTGTTTTTGAGATAGAGGGCGGAGAGCGCGCAGCGCTCAGCTATACATACTGTAATGCAAGAGTTGAATAATACCTTGTTGAATTAATGAATGAATGAAGTGCACCGATCCCAGCGTGGTTTAACCAGACTCGATAAATCGAATGAACCCCAGGATTTGCACTAGCCCCTGTAGCCGCATGTTACATGGGACTACAGAAGCCATTGCATATCGAGGAGTAGACCGGGGGGGCGCGGTAATGGTAAGGAAGACGTGCCCTGAGGATATGGAAGGATTTGCGAGCCATACCGGATATGCATCCTTGAGTGGGTGGACTAGTGAAGAGACGGGTGATATTTATCTATGGATGATCTTTCAACAACGTCGCCGCTTGATTGGTTTGCGTCCAGCGTCACCGGTGCATCTTTTGACGGGGTTAACTGCTTTCTCGATTCTTTTTTATGTCACTGCTATGGTGTGTTACACCTTGCTGTTTCCATTGTCTCCGTCTGGCTACTATCCGTTTCAGGTTTCTTATAAGTCTCGCTAGCAGCCTTCATAATCTTATCGCGGTCTTCAGCCGTCTTCAACTTCACAAATATTTACTTAAACATTACTTCACACAATTGACTTTACCACCCAAATAAACACAAAACTACACTTGGCTTCGAAGTTATAGGGTTCGAAATCCAATGTTAGAGTCTAGAGCAATAATATCTGGAAGGAATACTTTGTTGGTCAACAACTAACTACCAGCGACCCTTGACTCACTCCAAATGTCAAAAAAAAAAATGATGCGCACTCGCAAAAAACAAAACATTTCGAAACACTGCTACACAAATAATCACACACGTATTATAGTTTAAAGTTAATTGAACAAATTGTAAATACAGCATTAAGATGTATGGATTTATAATGAGATCCTGACTTATGATTTTAGGAGGACCTCTTCAGCGATCCCTGAAAGATATGGAAAGCTCTCATCAGATTCGCTGCGACAGTTATTAAATCATTAAAATATCATTAACAATTAATCATTTGTATTATTGATTAGTTAATTTCTGAGAGGGAGTGTCCAGTCCATACAAGAGTATAGGTGTTTAGGTTTAAAAAAGATCGGCCATTTTATATTCCGTACGGCAGTCAGGAAGAATAAAGACCTCAAGATCAGGGAAGTTAATCGTTTATTAAATTGACACACTACGTCCATTTGCCGTGTTACAGCTATGTCATGCAACTGTCAAAGAATGGCAGTTGTGATTTGAATATGCGGACAATTTAAGTTGGTAGTCCTTTAGAACTGCGGGGTGATTTCGTAAAACTGCACTGCACATTGCATAGCAATGGCTTTCATTTTGACAGTTCAACAACATTCATTGCGTTTTTTACTTTGTTGAGCAGACTTTTTAAAACATTACGAAGCAATGGATTTGCAATATTCGTCAAAATCCATCAGATTGTGATTGTTAAAGTGTGTCCAAACATAAAGCGGCAATTCTGTGCGGCGATTGACGACTGTCGTGCGCGAAGGCTTCTGTTAAACGCAAACATTCGTCGGTTTGGTCCTAACGCGGCAGAAACGTGTCCTGCAAACGCCGCGTGTTGGTGCCGCACTTTTGCCGCTCAATGTATACACCATAAGTGTGTTACCCAATTAGGGCGCTTGTTGCATACTGCATCTATAGCCAACATTTTGCGAAGCTCCTATATTATCCTTCCCACTATTCGGATTACTTAGTACATCCCACGACTAAGGTTCGCCGCTCACTTGACAAATACGCGCTATTATTAAAGTTGCGTCTGCGCGGCGAGTCGTATTGAGCTAAATGGGAGCCAATCTGTTACCGGCACACTGCACGACAGTGTATTGTGGAAGATGCTTCGAAGACTTACTTAAGAGGAACGGGGAATAAAGTAGGTATTGTCTGAAGAGAGTCTGTTAAACATAATTATCTTTGAAAAGTGTTTTTTTTTGTTTTTTTTGTTGGATCCAAGTTGCTCGCGGTAGGAGTGCACTGGCAGAAATCGTTTCCTGAAAAGGCTGTCTTGTTACCCAGTAACTGGGTTATCGATTTCAGATAGGCAGTCGCTCCCTGTAAAATACTGGTATTCAGCTGCATCCGGTTAGACTGCAAGCAGACCCGACCCAAATTGAATTAGTTTATTCTGCAAAAATAAAAAACGCCGGTTATTCCCAGAATTCAAGAAAAAAAAAGTTATGATATTAAATCATTAGATATAATGTGTAGCTTTTCTCGCGTTATTTTCCTTCAAGGAAGACATTTATTCTTAAAACTTGATAAACGAAGGGATTGACAACCTTTTGTCCAGAAAAAGACAAAAAAGAATGATTAACTTACACTTCGACAGACCAAAAAAGAAAGTGTAATGACCCCTGTACGTCTATCTATGTACATAGGACATCAAAAACGTCTAAACAGGTTCGGGTAAACGACGAGTCGTTATATTCCATTGTTGAACACAATGTGACAAGATGACGTCATTAAATACAAAATGGCGGTGACTTCTCGTCCTTTTGTCGCCGTTTAAGAGTAGTTAACTTGATAGCTTAATTTATAATACCGGAAATGATATGTCTTTTGTGTTATGATGAAGTTCGGTATGGGAGCATAGTGTTTTGGGGTTCACCTTTGAAGGGGCTACGTCTAAACCAGTGTTAAGACGATCCTAGACATTTTTTGCTTTATGGTATACCATAGGCAAAAGACTTGCATCGTGTAAATGAGGCTTTACCCTTTTATCATCAAGAAGTGTTTACTGATAAGATTGGATTACGAGTTTTTTTTTAAATTAGGCAACTTAAATTATGAATTCAGTTGATATTTAAATTGATTTTACATGTAGATTTGACACTAAAGATTTTTATGTCCTGCTTTCGAATTAACGTACTTCATAGTGGGGCTTGGTAATAACAGCCGCACGGATCGATCGACCAGGTTAAGCTGCGCTTGCCGAGGTCGGTCCGTGGATGGGTGACTATCTTTGCACACCGCGATTCCTCCGTGCCTCGGAAAGCACGTTAAACCGTCGTTACGGGTCGTCAGAAGCCCGAAAGTCTGACAACCAGTCTAACCTAGGGATATCGAATTACCTAATAACTGGGCTGTGGAGGTCAGATAGCCAGTCACTCCATGTAAAATACAGGTATTCAGCGGCATCCGATTTGACTGGAAGCAGACCCCAAGATAGTTGAGAAAAGGCTAGGCAGATTATTGAAGCTCAGAGATTGTTTTTCTTCTAGTATTTACGTATTTTGAATGCCTAAAGATATGCAAGCAATCAGAGACAAGTATCTAAGGTACATTTGGCGCATAATCCGACGAATAGTAATGCGCACAATTGAACCAAATGCACAACAATCTGTTGCATTCCGTTCCCCCAATATATAACGCATTCCACTACTACCCGCGCTTTAACCGACTGTGCTGAATTTAGGAGGTATGCATGCACCAATGTTCTATACTACAATGTTAATGCTAAATAAATTACTATTGACTACGGAGGTTAAAGGTCCAAGAATAGTTTAAGAATCAGGATTTAAGGTTGAACTAGTAACGGGCTCGAACTCACTGGAAAAGCACACTGTAGCACCTGCAGTGCTATCCTGTAACCATCTCACCGTGAAAACTTAGGTGAAGTGAGCGTGGAGTGAGCTGTCATTCCACATAATGTTAGAGATTGACACTATTGACAGCTCACTCCACGCTCACTTCACCTAAGTTTTCACGGTGAGATGGTTACAGAATAGCACTGCTGGCATCATGTCCGACGATGATAGTATCAGTGATGAGCAGTAAGATGCTACTCTACACGCACAACGTCTAGTTCGCACGCACACAAACACCGTTCTGAACTATTTTAGTAAGACGAGCGCGTAAAAAAATACGAAATGTCCTTTGGATAATCGAGTTTCATGAAAAAAGCACTGCATAAATCAAATACAAATAAAGTTTAATGAACTCTTCTATTATTGGCCTGTGTCAACGTCGACTTGTTTTTTTGATATTTTACACTTCTTTTATTAATTATTTACGCCCAAAGTTGCGTTAAAATTAGCAAGAAAAACTATTGTGTTTCCGCACGGACAACATTAATAATGGTACAAAACGATATCATGTTTAACTTTAGATGTGAAATGTCAATCAGTGAAAGAAAGAAAGAAAGAAGAAAGAAAATACGTTTATTTGCGGTACACATGACGCAAAGAAAGAACAAAACACAAAAATAAACAATTTGGGGGAAAATATGCAGTGGAGTAAAACCCTCCCGAAATGTGTATGGAAAAAATACCAACTAGTTCCACCTTAAGGACTAGAACATACATAATATCACCCTTATAATCAACAAAAGGTTAGGCAGAGATGAACCTATTAATACACCCACATTTCGTTAAGGACTAGAACATACATAATATCACCCTTATAATCCCCAAAAGGTTAGGCAGAGGTGAACCTACACCCACATTGGCAAGTTATGTTTAAGTCCCATGTAATAAGGGGTGAGCCTATCGCCATCAACCGGGCACAAAGCCAGACTACGGGCTGCTACGGTGAAATACAAGATAGAAAAATCCAATAACACTTTGCCCGACCCGAGAACCGAACCCAGGACCTCATGCTCAGCAGTAGCGCTTACGACCACTAAGACCAACGAGGTTAAAGAACCAGAACGTGGTTACGAATTGAAATCAATTGACTTAAAGCGAGCGGGATAAGTTATCGCGTAACACATTTACAATGGCTATGTTTTTACACGACTGCCCAAAAGGAGTGAATATTTTCAGGGTTTATGTATGTATGTAAGTTTCTTTGTTACATTAACTTTTAAATGCCTGAGCAGCCGGGGGACCTCTTAGATTAAAAAGTGTTCCACACAACGACACAACGGTCTCCCGACAGCAATGACAATTTTATTTATCTTTCTAGTCAGCAAGTAAATAGGTGATCTTTCGCTTTGTATAAACAGATTAAATAATAAAACTTATTTTTTACCTTTTAGTTCGTTTTTTGGCAGGGCAGTTGTGTTGTTTAATTTTTTTTTTTCATTTTGACAGTTCAACAACATTCATTGCATTATTTACGTTGATCATCATTTGCCTAGCCTTTTCCCAACTATGTTGGGGTCGGCTCCCAGTCTAATCGGATGCAGCTGAATACTAGTATTTTACATGGAAAGACTGCCAATCTGATCTCCACAAACCAGTTACTGGGTAACACGATAACCCTTGGTAAGACTGGTTGTCAGACTTTCAGGCGTCTGACTTTCCGTAGCGACAGCTGGGACCGCGTGCTTTCCGAGGCACAGAATAATAATAAATATGAATTATTTAAGCCTATGAAGCAATGAATTATGAATTTCCTTCGAATTGAGATTGAAAGTATAGAATCGTCGAAAATCTGCGTGTAACTGCGTGTTAATTTCAGACGATTCGACACTTTCATATTTTGTTCACATTTCTGCACTAGTCATTGGGTACTGAGACCAAACTAATTTCCCCTTTGCCTTTTACCTAGATACAAAGTAGAAATGTCTAACGTGCTTGTATTAGGTCCCCCCACCTATGAAATCAGCGCTTTGTATGGAGAATTTTAAAGAAGTTGCATTTTTCATTCGAACATTTTCTTAATTTATATAACAACCATGAACACTAATGTTTTAAAACTTTTATGCACTAATGTTTAAAAACTAAGATAACGTAATATGCCACTTAGTTTAAGCGACAAAAATAAGTTTTGGCTAAGTTAAAACAAATAGTGGTCATTTCTGCTAACAAAATGAGGAGTAATTTTTAAGTTATTTTTTATGTTTAGAAAACTATAAGTAATAAGGTTTTTTTATTAATGGTAGTTGTCTATGATGGTCATTATTCGATAAAATACCAAGCAATTGATGAATATTTTAAATCATAGAAGTGACGTGGTTCTCTATTTGTGAGAAAAAAAACACCAATTTCATAGGTGGGAACCCAATATATCCAATATTTTTTATTAATCGTTTTTTATTTAAAAGAGTGTCCATGGAGTTTTTTACCCGTTCTGGAAACTTCATCTTTCTAACCAACCACTCTTTTTTTTTTTTGATTTTGGGAAATTATCAAATAACTTCTCCCGCTCCGGGCGAAGCGGAAGGGTGAGTCAGACTTTTACTGACTAAAACCTACCCGTGTTCCTTCAGTTGCCTGTGTGCCAGGGTCGCGATATCCCTTTCGGACAAACTCGCAACCCTGGAAGGTCTAACCAACCCCTTGACAATTAAAATAATGTGTGCCTGTAATTGGTTTAATTAAAATAAATGAATAACATAAATGCCAATCTCCCACCAGCACGTTTAACATTACCACAATAGAAACGGGTTTTATCGACGGAAGAATAGATAGATAAACAATCATAATCTGTTATTTTGTCTATTCTTCCGTCGACAAAACCCGTTTCTATGGTTGTCATGCTACGCGAATTGGACATAAGTTGCCTTGGCTTACCTGGAAGTGTTTAAATAGACTCCGGACCCAGGTAGGACGAAGCAAGGAAAACCTGCTCATGTGGAGATTCACAGATGACTGTGCCCTGGAGTGTAAATGTGGTGCTGTCCCACAAACAATGGGGCACTTACGTCTGCATGAGCTGATGGACGATACTGAAGGTGCCAAACTCGTAGCTAAATTCTGGGCTAAATCGCCATCGACAGGCCACGAAGATTTGAGTTTGGTGATGACATGTTTGCCTTTCAAACCGGAATGCTTTCCCAGACAAACCCGTTCAAGTTCCAATAAAAGAAACAGGTTTTATTTGTCATGAATTCAGAGTCAGTAAGTGCCTAAAAATACTGTGTTTTCTTTTTTCTAACCCAGTGAACATTCTCTCCCCTCACAATTGTTCCAATACATTATAAAAATATGACAAGAAAATAAATATAAGATTACCTTCATATAACATATTTTTCTAGAAACGTTCCAAAATTAAAACCGTTTTGTTCTGTCAACCTTTTAGCAAATTGAAAGGCTTTCTACTGAAATAAATACACTTTAGTGTACGAAAAATGACACAGCTTTTGGGAAAAGAAAAAAGATAAACATGTTTCGCCGGCGACGACGAGCGACTGTTGTAACTTTTTTTATTAATTTAGGAAGGCTTTCAGTAGTTTTGCAGTGTCTACATATTACTTTGAGAACTGCGACAATACCCATCTATATGGAAACATTATTTTGTTTATCTATTTTCCTGTGAAAGTATTTTAAAGTAAGCAAATGTTCTACAGGTGAAAAAATCTGTCATTTATTTTTAAGTGTGGTAATACAAAAGGTGGTTAATAAATATTCTTGTGCGATGATACATTACACCATATTTTGAAATTTTATTAATACTTTCAAAATAAGGAGCTGATTTAAATAAAAAATTAAACAATAATTGAATGGTTACAAATAGCATTGAAACCAATTCGGGGTTCTTATATGTATTGGCAACACTGTAATTTTGACAGCTGTTAGTAATGGCGCGTTTGTCACGTCAAATGTTAGTTTGTAACAATACATTTACAAAATTAATCGATTTACCGTTGCAACTTGCCACACAGCGCGTAAAACGTTAGATAGTTTGCGTGAAACGGTCAGGATCGCATTATTTGACGTTACGGTGACGTCAACTGGCCGCAAACATCGTGCGATTCAACGACGTCGGATTTTTTTTGTGGGGTTTTCTAAATAGCTGCGTCTATACCAATACACCCATAGCATAAAAACTAACATCCGCCAAGTTATTGCCGAGATAACCCACGAAAGCAAAAAAGTCAACTAAAATTACCTCGAAAGAATCAACTGCTGTGGAAGGTCCAGAGGTGGCCGTTTGCCTGATATAATTTTCCATAATTAATAATTATAATTACAGAAAAAATTATTAAGATATTGTTACATTTGTGTATTAAAAAAAAAAGGAACCTCGACTTGGATCACAAAACAAAGAATGAATCGCGATACATCCATTCTTTTGCCCCCAAGTGTACAGAAAAGTTAATGTTGAACGAGCGAATAAAAGAGAAAAGCTTACACTCTTTTATGTCCCGCCAGTGTAATGCTGTGTCATTTTAATGAACTGATTGTTACCAAAAACATATACTCTCTTGTTGCTTCTTTATGTAGAATCTTTTACTTGGCGATGCGAACTGTTGTGCGGCATAGGCGAAATTAAAATTTGCTTTTTGTTTTTTAAATTGTTTATGTTTTTGTTTGAATCAGTCCCGGAATGTTTTGTAATAACTAGTTAAAATGCAAGTGCGGCACATGCGACCTAAACATAACTAGCGAAATATTAGGTGTACTATTATTGCACCCCTACCCTTCAGAAAATACAAGCGTGATTTTATGTTCTGGCATGTATTTTTTTAAAGACTTGGCTTATTGACGTCTAACATTCGCCATTTTGTTTCATAAAAACAAAATCTATAACCAACGCGTGACCTAGACGAGTCGATAGACATCTCACGTATTAGAAATCCATCCAGCCGTTAGGATTCTTAGAGGGTATAAAGAATCCCTCGTACAATACGCATGAGGAATTGTCTCTCAAGCCCTTTATTTTGATACATGATCATGGCACAATGTTTTTTTTTCAATATCTTACTAATATTGACGTCTAAAGTCCGCCATTTTGTTTTAATAAAACAAAACAGCCTAGAGCCATCACGCGACCTAGACGAGTCGATAGATAACTCATATCGTCGCTGCGCTTTCCATAATCGCTATGTGTTTTTTACACACTTTACAGGAGACGCAAAAAACTTAATTTCTCAAAAAATACCCAGAGTATTCAAATACTTTACTTTTACTTTAATACATATTTAGCGTGTTTATAATGGAACTTTCGATGTATGAATGTCACATAGTTACATTCCGTAACTCTTTAAATATTACATTTATCACATAGGTGTTTTTACAGTATATATATTGAAATAACGATTCAAACTGCATAAAAAACCGAAAATCACGAAAAAACACACAGCGATTTTTGCACGCGCAACGACGATATATTAAAATGCAAAATCCCTCCAGCCGTTAGGATGCTTCGAGGGTATAAAAAATGCCACATCCAAAGATACGCATGAAAAACATTTATAACCCATAACACGCAGTTGGATAAAAATGACCATTAATCGGTAATTTTCACAGTGACGCTAAAGCTGTTATTTTGTGTAACAATTTTGTTCTCTCCATTCTTTGAAACTGGATGAACACAAGAACAGTTATCATTAGTTTCTCTTTCAATAATGCTACCCAGTCGGCTAGTTCACAGTTCATACTCGTATAATATTTTATCCGTCGCTTAATCTGCTGGATGTCTTCTGGCTTTAAGCCAGGGGAGGTATTCTAGTATTAAATTCTTAAATTTAATTTGATGTGGTGATGGCCCAGTGGTTAAGGCCTCGCATCTCATGCGAGGTTGTGGATTCAAATCTGGGCAAATACCAGTGTGACTTTTTCTATTCTTGAAAGAAAGAAAGAAAGAATAAACCTGGTGATAAGAAAAAAACGTTTTCCTACCCGGTAAATTTTCAAAGAATTGGGTAGAATAATGTTTATTTTCACCAATCAATATGAAAAGCCTTTTCTTAACTATGTTGGGGCCGGCTTTCAGTCTACCAGATGCAGTTGACTACCAGTATGGCAGGCCTGAAACACAGGTTTGAATTAACCTAGATCGGGCGGGTCGCTACTAACATTGTAATTCCGAACCATCAATACTTGCACCTGTTCTAAACATATTTTAGATTTAGATAATTTTTAGGCACTATAATTATTGTTAAATCTTACTGTGAACTAATTGTATACTTTTTTTGTCAACGTTCTTTTTTAAACAATTTAAAAAAAAAAAACATTATGAAGCGACTATCTATCTGACCTCCACAACCCAGTAACTGGGTAAAGGCTCGTACACACCAGCGCGACGCGACGCCGCGCCGCGACACGAACAATACAATTTCTAAGAAAACTTGACGGTATAACAATAACCGGTGTCGCGTCGCGCTGTCGCGTCGCGCTGGTCTGCACGAAGCTTAATACGATACCCTTTGGTAAGACTGGTTGTCAGACTTTCGGGCTTCGGACGATCTACGAATGACAGCCGGGACCAACGGCTTAACGTGCTTTCCGAGGCACGGAGGAGTTTCGGTATGTAAAGATACAAAAAGGTCACCCATCCACGGACCAACCGAAGCAAGCGTAGCTTAACCTGATAGATCGACCCGTGCGGCTGTTATTATTTTTAGCAGTAGACAGCTATTAGCTAGATTCATAATAGCCATCCGCTACAATGTTCTAGAATCTTTCACGATTGCCCCAAGCATTAAGTTCTTTGCATTTGTAATTCCTAATCAGTTCAGCCCGAAACCACAGTTTCTACTGAACATGGTCCCCAATTACTTCAGTATTTACTACTATACCAAATAAAAGTACTATCAAATCGTGCCTATCCCACTAAATCAGTTTCCAGGATACATTACTAGTTTCTACATCGACCTAATTTATTTAGGGTACTTCAGATAAACCAGTTAAGGCAACCAATCTACTTTCCCGGAGCTTGTTATGAAAACATTCCGGATTAACGGATATAGGCTCTTCCAAATTACGGACGGTTTTCCTCGGAGAGCTGGTATTAAGAATTATGTTAGTATATGAAGTTGTTTGCTGTTTTTATGATCTAATAAGGAAGTTTCATATTTATTTCAGGGATTTTGAAACTTAATTATTCGGAGGGAATCAGGGTGAGGACCGGGAGGGGACACCCTAGACATATGTAGGTAATAGTGAGCTTATTGCACGCGTAGCATGACAACCATAGAAACGGGTTTTCTACGGGTTTTGTCGACGGAAGAATAGACAAAGTGACAGATTGTGATTGTTTATCTGTCATTTTGTCTATTCTTCCGTCGACAAAATCCGTTTCTATTGTGGTCATGCTACGCGTACTGGTGATGTTCTTTAGAAAGGTCAGATGCGTAGTACGCGCAACCGGCGTGCATGTATGACCAGATGTATGAACGTAAACGAAAGGGAGTATGTAAGGATAGCAGCAGGGATGTTCTGTAGTTTGTCTATCCCCATGGGAAGCCTAAGAAAAATGGGCATAATTCACACATATATAAACTCACGTCGAGTTTTGGTATTGTTCGTCGAGTTGAGCTCCTTAAGTTCTGAGTTGAGCTCCACGAATACTGACAAATGCTTGCACTGACTGGACAGGTCCACTCAAATCTGTGTGGTTCTTTCCTCAAAAGACTATAACAGACACTAATCTACTTGGTCCTCATATGGTTTGACCAAGATTATGTCTGGACTTGAAAAGAGACTGCGACCTCTGAGTTTGTTTCGGCCTTTCTTCTCAGAGTAGTCAGATAGGAAACACCGACCTCATCTAGCTTATTTTTAATATGTTTTTATATGACGTGTAAAAGTGATTCCCATATCCTATTTAAAGAATAAACAATTTCATTTCATATATGTGTGAATTATGCCCATTTTCACCAACACCAAGTGATAACTAAATAAATCCCTAAATAAATGTGCACCTTAGCACTGAGAGTTGTAAATCCAAAATTACACTTTTATTTTGGGTTTTATTTAGGTGTCACTTAATTATCGGTAAAAGCAGGCATTAGAGTGACAGCTTATAGTTTTAGTTGTTAAGTCATCTTACGCTCAAAGGAGCATTACACAATGGTCTTTGAAAGAACCAAGCATAAGCCTTGGCTTATAAAGCCGAGGCCCCGCTAGTAGAGATCACATCGTCAGAAGTAGCGTGATTGACAAGTAGATGTTAAAGGATTTATAAATAAGTAATTATTTAGTTTGTCGAGTATTTTTTTTTTTTTTTTCATTTATAAGATTTTCATCCGTGTTCCACTTGTTCTCGTGTAGGTAGACACTAATAGTAGATTGTTTGCCAAAGGAGCAAACAACAATTTTTAAGGCGAGAGTTTCTTTGAATCCAGAGCGGTGCGAGGGATTCTACGTCACTCGAGCTTAAAAAAGTGTTGCTCCCGAGGTGAACACTGTACTTTTTATCACAAGAAAAAAGAAACGCGTGCGGTCCGACCTCTGTCAGGAACGAAGTTCCTTCTCACGTATGATTTAAAACAAAAACAAAAACTCTCACTGTCTGTTTCAGCACCTTCGAAAACTATGAAACCGACACCTATGACGATAAATTTGAAAATTCTTAGAGCCGCCATCTTGGATTCAATTTTGATCAAATTCACAGTTCCTCTCTCTTGCCAGTCTGTTACTTGTTTATACAATGTTCGTGATTGATCTCTTTTGTGATTGGAACTTTTACTAACAATATCCACATTCCAAATTCAAATTACTTTTTGTCCCTAAGGATTAAAAAGCTATTTTAGTCCCTGTTTACGAAGAATAAACCAGCTCTTTTTGAATAGATGTGATAAAAAAAATATGAGCGGAGACTTAACAGATAGTGTCATCCACAAAGATGCGCCTCATTCGGCGATTACTGTACTGCACGCTTAGCAAAGCCACAATATAAATGGATTTTGTTGACGGCAGAATAGACAGATAAACAATCACAATCTGTCATTTTGTCGACAAAACCCGTAGAAAACCCGTTTCTATGGTTGTCATGCTACGCGTGCTAAGCTTTACTTTAGTTCGGAGCGGAGTGGAGTGGGGTGCGTCTTTGTGGATGGCACTACATAGGGTCTTGGACGGTATTAACGCTTAGGCCAGGGCTACGACATAGGGCGGTGCGTCTTGCGGCGCGGAGCGCCGACGCCGCTCAAATGTTCCCGCGCCGCTCTGCTCCCCGCAAGTCACACCGCGGCGACTCATGTTCACACTCACGTTCGAAATAACTTCTAGTAGTTCATGGATATATAATAATATACTTCGCCAGGTATGGCATTCCGAGACACAGTGGTCACGTGGGTGACACAAGTCTACGTCATCTTATCTGTGTTACCAGAAGTTTAATAATGACTCCCCAACCACCGTTATTACCTGTACGAATCCGATAAAACAATGAGGTTTTAATTTTAAAATTACGTTGGTCTATGTTTAAATTGAATTGTTTCGTTTGTTAAGACTGACGAAACGACTATTTAAATGCTTCTTACATATTTTTTAACAGAATGGTGACTGAAAATGTTTCCTTAAAGCTTTGTGCAGACTAGCGCGACGCGACAGCGCGACGCGACACCGGTTATTGTTATTCCGTCAAGTTTTCTTAGAAATTGTATTGTTCGAGTCGCGTCGCGCCGTCGCGTCGCGCTGGTCTGTACGAGCCTTAATTCGTGTTTTGTTGCAGTAAAGTGGCAACTGGATAGTGACGTCAGCATGTGTCATTACCGGAATGCCAGACCTTGTTTTATTAGATCATGAAGTATTTGTGTTCGCCGCGGTTGGCAAGCGGTCGCGCGAGCGGTGATGTCGTGGCCAAGGGGTTAAGGTTATGATGTTTAATTTTTTCTCCAGCTTATTTTAACTACCACGTTTTTTCAGAATAACCTCCTTTTTAAATAAGTTATCAGCGAGCATCGCTCGCCACAAACTGTGCTCATTAAGAGCTTCAGTTTGAACCGACTCAGTTAGTAAGTTCTTATCTGATAACATTTGCAACAATGCGAACGGTTTTAACTATTACCAACTAATTAAAGTTGATCGCTTAGTTCCGCGGAACTAAAAGGACGGGGAATTTTTTAATGTCTGTGAATTTGTCGCTTTTTGAGCTTCTGAACCTTCTTGGTTGATATTTATGTTATAACTTTTGATACAGATTAATACTTACGACTTTTGAGTTTCGTTAGTTGGGCAATTCCAAAATAAACACGTGAGCCAAATAAAAAATATTGGTGAATAAGACGATCCTAAACCAACTTGCAAAAGTAGTCACATTTCCCAAAATGCATTTTTTATCATTATTACTGCAAAAGCATTTTCGTTTTCTTATTTAGAGGGCCTAGATAAGTGACAATTGCTTTCAAAGCGTTTAGGGTCACTGAAACAATCAATTGCAATTGTAGTAATATTGTCAATCGGTTATAAGCCATCGTGCGTCGCGCAAACATGCGCGCGCGTATTCATTTTGACGTTAAAACTCGACTATGTCATTTTCGTATAGCGCGACTCAATCAATCCATCAATATATTTTATTTCACAAGGGCACTATGAATCGTCAGAAGCTAGGTGCACGGTTCCAATTGATCGTTTCCTATGGAGAAGAGCCGGCAAGAAACGCCACGGTTACTAAGAAATCAGCTGTTCCATACATTTTGACCGCGTAAGTATTGCACTTTTCTATGAAACAGCAGATTTTTTTTTAATAACCGACGAAAAATTTCAACGACCCTGCGTTCAGAATCATGTACTGAATAAGTGGTATAAGTTTTGGCATTGATGTCCCTACCGCCCTGTATGTAATCATATTCATATAAAAGACTCGCAACTTTTGGTTAGGACGCGGCCAAGTGCCCATAAACAACTTCTTACATTTTTTTTTCCGTAGTGGCTGTACAGCAATACTGCCTTGGACACGAGTATTGCTGTGGTCTGATTTGGTGCCTTTTTAACTTTACCTTTGAATGGCAAACCCGCTATATTGTTATATTATTCTGCTATTCATCAATTTATAAGGCGGCAAGCTTCTGACTGCGACTTTGTCCACATAAAACACGCCAATAGTGTACCTATTTTTCTACCAGTAAAAGATTTTTTGTAATCGGGTCAGCACTTCCAGAGATCACCTTTTACAAACATAGTTCATCTAAACAAACAATTTACCTCTTTGTATTATTAGTTAAGACAAAGACCTTCAAGATCGAATCCTTCTAAGATAACAGCATCAATTTACAAGAAAGGCATTCCTTACTTTATGGCATCCGACAAAATAACGATGCTGCAATCGATTGAATCTTCATCAAAGATAGACTTCTAGCTCCATAGTACTCTTAAGACTTTAGCTAGACTCAATTCCAAAGACAATATTCTAGTAGATTGACAATTTAGTAAAGTGATTGTTCTCTTAGTCCTACAATGTTAGGGTTTGTACACATTGCGAAAGACCCTATACTTCATAGGTTTAGATAGTTAAATAAAGGTACACAAAAAAAAAACACGTTACAGCTGTCAAGTATCCGACTAAACGTAATACCTGTCACTTCTGTTGTCATTGTACGTCACAGTTGTACTCTTCAATTTAGTAACATTATAATTAGTTGACGTTTAGAGTTTGGGCTCTGTACAATAGACAGATTACGAAATATTATGTTATTATTATAAATCTAACAAAAAAAATGTGCTCAAGCAGTTATATCTACGAAGAGTAGTTTATGAATAAATGATAAAGTTTAACAGATACATTAATAAAAGAGGAAACTATTGCAAAAATTTAAATAAATTTATTTTGGTTTTATCGTATTTTTAGTGAGTTTTAGTTAAGTGTCATCTATCAAAACTCTTTGTACGATTTGTTTACGTTTATTTAACTACCTGAACTCTTGGAGTATACCTAAGTAGCTCGGGAGTACAGTGGCGGAATGAAAGGGTTTAAAGTTTTTACTACTCCTTAGACTAGGCTAGACTTAATTTCAAAGACAATATTCTAGTAGGTAGATTGACAGTTTAGTAAAGTGATTGTTGTCCTGAAACGTACCACGTTGTTTTATTTCTCTCCGAATTTAAACAACATAGTCACTCACTCAAAACCCTCCAGTCAATAATTTAAATCTTCCGTTGATGGATGGTTCCGCGTTCCAGCAGATTGACGTAGGCTTAGTCCTGTCTAGACTGAACGACAGGCTAAGTTATTGCCTCTAGCCCCGACGTGTTGATGAATTGACTAGACGACAGCACTTCGAAGAGATTATGTTTTGTACTTGGTAGTCTATTAAATTGGTTTTAAAAAGTGTTTGGCTAATCAATCTATCCATACAAATAAATAAAATTGAAGTGTCTGTTTTTAATTTCAGAATAACTGCTTTTTACTAAATCTATATGAAAGTATATATGGGATAGGAAATAAGGCGTTCTTTACACGCGCCTTCAACGCGCGTATGTTGCAATAAAGACGCGATATTCTTTTACAAAAATTCTGTGATTTTAATAAATACCTTACTATTTTTACAACCAGTATTTATCAACTCATAAACAACCCTGACTGACTTCAAACATCTACTCGTTAATATGTCTCGGAGAAGGAGTAAGTATAATTATGTGATTAAACGAACTTACCTTAAGTGAAGTTCTATCATAATTATACGAAGCTCCTTCTCCGCGACAGGTCTCCCAACCCATCCCTACTGAAGCTCTCCCCTAAATAGGGTTGTTTAAAATAAGTAGCTTTAAACGAAATGACAGTTCAGTGTTACCTAATGAGAGAACAGTTTTTATTTTTTTTGTTTATTTCTCGCAATTATTTCTGCTTTTTCAAGTTTAGTTGCGGAGACAACGGCGGGGGATGACAAGTAAAAAAACATTGTATGTATAGGCCCCAAATTATTTGAAAACTTATAATCCATATAGAGCTGTAATTTGTGATTTTTTTTAAATAATAGTAGTATAAAAGTAGATAATATCATCCAGTGAATCAAGTTGACATCATATTATACATTATATTTGTCAGTAGATTAATTAAATTCTACGGCGAAGTATATTTAATAAACATTAAACTAGTTAACATGAAGCTGTGTGTTACCGCCTGTGCCATCTAACGGCGACATGAGGAATTAAAAGCGCGACCTGACGTTGTTGCAAATGGTGTGATTGCGAGCGGCCTCTCGACCAATCAACGCGAGCCGTCGGCGACCAGCTTCACTCTGAAGAAAATTGTGCAGGTCATGATCTCACGCGCTTTAAATTTTATAATATATACTTTTCGTCTATTATTCCGTCAAGATCGTTTTGTAAACCACAAGAAATAAATGTCCAATTACAAAAATTCGCAATAAATTAATTCATTGAAGTAACCTGGATCCCAGCCCTCATCACCTGACCATCGAAGTTGAAACATTGGTCCTATCGAGCCGGATCTTCGCATCACATCGAGGATCAGCAAGAAACGGTCAGGTCGGTTGTTCCTTTTCTTCCCATCCCATTTGGCAATTGTCTAATACAGTACTGTTATTTTGAATTCCAGTTAACTTACATCGCGCAAAGTTCGCAACGTGTCGCCTACCTACATCTTGTTCAGCAGTTGGTGTTTAACCGTGAGTAGCCTTTGTTTCCTCTAAGCCGCTAAAATGAGTGACGGCGAGTACAGTGAAGCTGAACATGTTTCGAATATTGGGGATCTTAAAAAGCAAAGGGGTACACTAAAAGGTCGACTAACTTTATTTGAAAAATATATTGCCAAATATGAAAATGTTAAGATGTCTGATCGACAGCAGGCAGAGCTTCTTTTACGCATGGAGTCTGTCTCCAATGTTCTAATCGCGTTTACCAAGATTCAAGACAAAATCGAACAATTATTAGATGACAGTGAATTAGACAAACAATTAGAGTATAGGGCATCTTTTGAAGATCAATATTTTAGTATCATGTCCATTGCTAAATGCCTAACCGATGTTATTAAAATAAAAGATGCGAGTGACAACGCGTGTTCAAATACGAATTATAGTAATCTTAGTTCTATTAAATTACCGCAGATTACACTCCCCTCTTTCGACGGTTCATATGATCGCTGGCTCGAGTATAAAAATACTTATTTATCTATGATTCATAGGCGAAATGATTTAGACGCAATTCAGAAGTTCCACTACTTGAAGTCTTCGCTCAGTGGTTCAGCACTCCAGGTTATAAGTGCATTAGAGTTTACTACCGCCAATTATACTCACGCATGGGAGTTGTTGGAGAATAGGTACCACAATAATCGTCTGTTAATCCACAACCATGTGAATGCGTTGTTCGCTGCACAATCTATTAGCAAAGAATCCCCTTCGTTAATCAGAGACTTAATCGATGTAATGTTACGTAACCTACGTGCGCTTAAATCTCTTGACGAGCCCACCGACACGTGGGATACTTTAGTCATTCACATTATAGTATCAAAGCTAGATTCTTCTACAGAGCGTGAGTGGGAGAATTACTTAGGCTCGATGTTTACAGGCAGTCATAAAACCAAGACAAAATTAGATGATTTGTTCTGTTTTCTACGTAATCGTGCCGATATGTTAGATATGCTTTATAGTAACCACCCGCGAAGTATACAGGATAATAAATCTCACAAGTCTGATAATAAAAGACATGCGGGTAGTTCGGTACATCAAACACATAGCTATGTGTCGACGCGTAAAAATAACGGAACATCCGAAACATCAAAACAGCCTTGTTCGATGTGCGGGCAAAATCACCCGTTATTTATTTGTTTTAAATTCCTAAACTTGGCAGTTCCGGACAGAATTAAATTCGTTGATAGTTCCAAGGACCTGTGCCATAATTGCTTACGTCAGGGTCACCTAATCACCGAATGTATATTCGGCCCATGCAAGCAGTGCAAGGAAAAACACAATACTTTGCTGCATAATGACAACAACAATGTTCTCACAATCATACCGGCATCGTCAGAGGCGAGTTCTGATGCGAAACCGGTCTCTGTCGTGTCACATGCGAATAATTTGCTAATCGATAATGCACCTTCCGTACCGTTACCACAAGTGTTATTATCCACTGCACTAGTCGAAGTCATGGATAATAATCGTAAATATTATACAGCTCGCGCGCTGATAGACAGTGGTAGCCAAAACTGCTTTATTTCCGAAAAACTTTGTAAACGGTTAAACGTGCCAATAATACAGTCCACTATACGAATATCGGGCGTGGGACAGTCGGTCTCACAATCGACAAAATTATGCGATATCAACATGCGATCAAAAACGAGTAACTTTAAGATTTGTCTTAGATGTTTTGTTTTGCCGTGTATTACAACGAGTTTGCCGGCGACTCATATTGTCTATGACACAATCCATATCCCGGACAACGTATGTCTTGCGGACCCTACGTTCAACATACCATCAGAGATCGATTTACTGATTGGGGCGGACGTATTTTGGGACTTATTAGATGCGGATCGAATTCGATTGTCTAATGGTCCATACCTACAGAATTCGAAATTAGGATGGTTAATTTCGGGACCCATTCATAATAAACCAAACGTTAATCATACTCAGTGTAATTTTGTACAACAGTCAAATATAGATACACAACTACGTAAATTTTGGGAACTAGAAGAACTCGTCACTTCGGGTCCTATTCTTACCGAAGAAGATCGTAGGTGTGAAGAATTCTTTGTCAGCACTACTACACGTGATAGTAGTGGTAGGTTCTCCGTGAGAATTCCATTGAAGGAACCAGCTGACGCACTGGGTGATTCTTATGAAAACGCAAAATCTCGTTTCTTATCACTAGAACGTAAGTTAGACCGGTCTCCTTCTTATAAAAGGTTGTACAGTGACTTTATACGGGAATATATAGAACTAGGGCACATGTCTCGAATAAGCGAACCCGCATGGCCACACTACTTTCTCCCGCATCACGGAGTTCTCCGAGAACATAGCACGACCACAAAATTGCGGGTGGTGTTTGATGCCAGTGCCACAACTACTTCAAATAAGTCTTTTAACGACATACAGATGATAGGACCCCCTCTTCAAAACGACATTTTTTCTATTCTTCTTCGTTTTCGGCAATATAAGTATGTCGCCTGCGCTGACGTGGAGAAGATGTACCGGCAAGTACTGGTACATGACGATCAGCGGAACCTTCAGTTAATATTATGGCGGGAAAATGCATCCGATGAATTAAGTATTTACCGACTCAACACTGTTACGTACGGAACCGCGTCGGCTCCTTATCTCAGTATGCGTTGTTTACGTCAACTTGCACAGGAAACGGAAGACAAGGTCATTGCGAAGGTCATAAACGAGGACTTCTTTGTTGACGATCTTATCACAGGAGATAGCGATCCCCAAGTTTTATTGAACACTTGTGAAAAAACTTCGGAGGTTCTAAGATCGGCCTGCTTTCCTTTGCGGAAATGGACATTCAGTAATGACGTGAACGTGGAAGCATTTAAAGAATTAGCTATCGGTGAACATTGTCAAAATAAAACTCTCGGTTTAGGTTGGCAAGTCGATAAAGACGAACTTTATTTTACCACCACCCTACAAAATAAATCTGAGAAAGTTACTAAGCGAAGCATGATGTCGGTTATCTCACAAATTTATGATCCGCTCGGTCTTTTGTCACCCGCAATAATTACGGCAAAAATATTGCTTCAAAGGTTGTGGTTATGTAAGATCGATTGGGATGACGCTATTCCTGATGATGTTGAATGTTTGTGGACTCGATTCCTTCAGGATTTATCCTCATTGAGTAATATTCGTGTCCCTCGTTGCGTCATGCGTGAATACGGTACATATAATTGTGAGTTACATATTTTCACTGACGCGTCACAAGACGCGTACGGGGCCTGCGCGTACGTGCGTACATATACAGGCAACTCATCTATAGTAACAAAGTTGTTGTGTGCCAAGAGCAAGGTCGCGCCAGTCAAAACTGTGTGCACCATTCCGCGACTTGAGTTATGTGGCGCTTTATTAGGCGCCCGGTTATATAGAAAAATAATAAGTTCATTAAGAATGACGTTTACAAAAGTGGTTTTCTGGACTGATTCCACCATAGTCATGGGCTGGATAAGAATGTCACCTCATAGTTTAAAAACGTTCGTTCAGAATCGTGTGTCACAAATAAACGAGCTTACAGGTGACGCAATCTGGTTGCATGTTAACGGTAAAGATAACCCGGCTGATATTGTGTCGAGAGGTCTTCCTCTAAACGAACTTCAATACAATAATATGTGGTGGCACGGGCCAGACTTTTTACGACAGGATAAATTCGATTATTCCTGCGATATTAACATAGATAGTAACCAGTTGCCTGACTTAAAAACACAGAAAATTAGTATGTTATGTACTAACTCAAACGATAATATAATAGATTTTAACAGATTCTCCTCATTTAGCCGATTGCGGCGCGCGACAGCCTATGTACTTCGTTTTATAGGTAACACGCGTGCGAGTGTAAACGATCGCAGAACCGGTTCCTTATCTGTTGACGAATTAGACGCCTCAGTTGTTATTCTCGCACGGCTCGCGCAACGTCAGTCATTTTACAACGAACATAATGATTTAACTAAACAATCGGTGGTGAAATCTAAACGATTAATAGGTTTAAATGTATTTCTTGATAAATATAAGTTAATACGCGTTGGCGGAAGATTGAGTAACTCGTCACATTTCGATAATAATAAAAAACATCCAGTGCTATTGTGTAGTAAGCATCGATTCACAGTATTGTTGTTTTCACATGAACATAAACAGTTGTTGCATGGTGGACCTCAGCTCTTGCTCGCTTGTGTGCGTGAGGCTTGGTGGCCACTCGGAGGGCGGAACCTCGCGAGGAAGACGGTAAACGACTGCGTCACGTGCACACGCATCAAAGGGAAGACCATGCAGCCTCTCATGGGTAACTTACCGGCTGAACGTCTGGAACCCGGCTTCCCTTTTATGCGCTGCGGCGTTGACTACGCGGGGCCAGTGATGATTTTGAACCGTAGGGGCAGGGGGGCTAGTCTCACAAAGGCTTATATATGTTTATTTGTGTGCTTATGTACGCGTGCTATTCATCTCGAGTTAGTTACAAGTCTTTCAACAAATGACTATTTGCTCGCACTAAAACGTTTCATATCACGAAGAGGTAAGCCAGCTGAGATAATGTCAGACAACGGCAAAAATTTCGTTGGGGCTGAGAAAGAATTTGTCTCTTCCATAGAAAATAATAGTAAAGATATTAACGATTTCGCTTCAAATAACAATATTAAATTCAGCTTCATTCCGCCGTATGCCCCTCATTTCGGCGGTTTATGGGAAGCAGGGGTGAAATCGTGTAAGCACCACCTGCGACGAGTAGTGGGGGGCACGAATCTCACTTACGAGGAATTCAGTACGGTATTGGCACAAACTGAAGCCATCCTGAATTCCCGTCCCTTAACAGCTCTGTCCACAGATCCGAACGACCTACAACCCCTTACCCCTGCCCATTTCCTCATTGGACGACCTCTGACCGCTCCAGTCTGTCAAGACTTGACAGCTGCACCGACTCATCGCCTGCAGCGCTACGACGTGATCGAGCAGATGAGGCAAGGGTTCTCGAAGCGCTGGGCTTCAGAATATGTCACGGAACTGCAGACGCGGACAAAGTGGAAGAGCAATCAACACTCCCTCACTCTAAATCAACTCGCTCTAATCAAAGATGAAAACCTGCCGCCACTCAGATGGAAACTAGGAAGGATTGTACGAATTCATCCAGGTGCTGATGGAATCTCAAGAGTGGCTGACCTACTCACGGCTTCAGGCGTCACTCGCAGAGCGTTTTCAAAAATCTGCCCGCTGCCATCGCCGCTGTCAGAATCTGATGTACCGTCCAGCTGATCTCATTGGAACCTGCTACTTCCAAGGCCGGGCCTATGTTACCGCCTGTGCCATCTAACGGCGACATGAGGAATTAAAAGCGCGACCTGACGTTGTTGCAAATGGTGTGATTGCGAGCGGCCTCTCGACCAATCAACGCGAGCCGTCGGCGACCAGCTTCACTCTGAAGAAAATTGTGCAGGTCATGATCTCACGCGCTTTAAATTTTATAATATATACTTTTCGTCTATTATTCCGTCAAGATCGTTTTGTAAACCACAAGAAATAAATGTCCAATTACAAAAATTCGCAATAAATTAATTCATTGAAGTAACCTGGATCCCAGCCCTCATCACCTGACCATCGAAGTTGAAACACTGTGTATTCAAGATGGTGGCTTCTTGCCAAGGAGAACATAATACAAACAGTTATTCATATTAATGTTTACTTTATTATGTGCCCGCTTTTAGCACTTGATACATTATTTATTGTGATGTAGAATAATATAAAAAAAGAAAAGAAACAAAAAGGATTTATTGGTACTCCTGAAGGAAGAACACAGACTAAATATTAAACAAACAAAACCCATCTATGTTGAGGTTGGGTTCCAGTCTAACCGAATGCAGCTGAATACCAGTATTTTACATGGAGCTATTGCCTATCTGACCTCCACTAAACATTATTCTTTCTTTCTTTCTTTCACTACCCAGTAATTGGGTAATACGATACCCCTTGGTAAGACTTGTGTCAAAGATGACGAATGACAGCTGGGACCAACGGCTTAACGTGCTTTCCGAGGCATGGAAGAGTCTCGGTATGTAAAGATGGTCACCCATTCCCGGACCAACCCCGGCAAGCGTAGCTTGAATCGACCCATGCGGCTGTTATTACTTAGCTACTTATTATTAAATAAACAAAATTAGAAAAATTAAAATTAACAAAAAACAGTATACAGCGTGGAAATGTACAAAACTTTGATATCTACTCGACCCAAATGTATGGGACAGCTAACATTTAGGACTAAGTATTGTATTTATTCATTTTATTTTTGTCTTATTTTGTTATTTCACTATTATGCTGCACCGGTTGACGTCATCACGTCAACGCCGGCTGTCGCTGAAAACCAGCGTTGGGGCTCTGTCTCGCATAGGGTCGCAGCATTATGCTGAGCGATGGCCATTTTGCGTGGATGTGACGCATATTTCCCCCCAAATTGTTTATTTTCGTGTTTTGTTCTTTCTTTACGTCATGTGTACCGCAAATAACTTATTTTCTTTCTTTTTTTTTTAGCTAATTATTTTTTCGCGATCAGGATGTTGGTCCCAGGAACAAAGTTTTTCAGTTTGATAGTCTGTCCCACACCCTTAGATATGACCTCAATTTTCTGATACACGCTGTGTAAAAATAACAAAAAAATGTCCTGTACGAGGCCAAAAGGCATTGCCAATATACCTATACCTATAGCTCTTGGAATACAAAATGAAGGAAAAATTACTTGGCGTTGGAGCAACACGGAAGTTAAATGATTAAAAAAACAATGAAGGGTTCCGTAGTTGGGATGAATTTATTTTATTTTTATATTTGAGTTGATTGAATGAAAGGAAAATTCGGTTTACAATTTACGACGTATTAAAAAAAACTACTTACTAGATCTCGTTCAAACTAATTTTCGGTGGAAGTTTCCATGGTAATGTACATCATATATTTTTATTAGTTTTATCTTTCTCTTATTTTAGAAGTTACAGGGACACACACACATTTTATCACTTTGGAAGTGTCTCTCGCGCAAACTATTCAGTTTATAAAAAAATTATATAAGAAACCTCTATATCATTTTTGAAGACCTATCCATAGATACCCCACACGTATGGGTTTGATGGATTTCTTTTTTTAGTTTCAGTTCTAAGTACGGGGAACCCCCAAAATTTATTGTTTTTTTCTCATTTTGTGTGAAAATCTTAATGCGGTTCACAGAATACATCTACTTACCAAGTTTCAACAGTTCTTAGAAAACAGTGGCTGTGACCGTCCGTATGACGGACAGACAGACAGACATGACGAATCCATAAGGGTTCCGTTTTTTGCCATTTGCCTACGGAACCCTAAAAACGATCGATATGTTCAATTAATTTTCACTTTGCATCGTACATACATAATTATTATGAACAGACACTAGCGCGAACATGAGAGGTAACGAAAGTTCGAAGGATTTTTTTATCGAAAATACAACTATGCAGTAGCATTTTGGTTTAAATTTTTGTGGCAAGCACAATTCGTATTCCCCATCATCATTCTTTTGCCCTCAACTTAATTTTTATTTGTGGTCATCGCAGCATGTCTTCTCCTTCCATGTCAAGTCATGGCATCTCGGAAGTCACCCCCTTTCTGTCCATATCGTCGACCGTAGGTTCAATTGAGGTAAGGGACAAAATACCGAAAATGAGTTGAGTATACAGTTTTGTTCAGATTTTTTCGCTCTTTCGAATGGTGTATATGAAATAAATCTAGCTTAAGAAAAATGTCCCTTACTCTACTGATTTTTTGGATCCAAATTTCGAATCAGCCCCATAACAACAATGTATCTGAAAAACTATGCAATATAGCAACTTGAAATGGTGTAAATACCGCCACCAATCCACTTCAAATAAGGTAAGGGTCTCCCCAATCAACGAATTACCATTACGGATTACTCAGTACGTCAAAAGAGTGTTCTTCATTTTCTGTCAACAATCTCTTTACACTGTATTTTTCTTCATACATTTTTTCAACAAGTCCTTTACACAATTTTTTCATAAATAGATTGGATCCAACGTAGAGGTCAATTTAATGTAAGGGACGGGACTACAAGATAATCGTCAGTAAGGGACATTACTAACAAAATAAGTTGGTGTAAAGGACGTCTATTTTCTTAAATAGCTAATTTATTTAAATAAATGATACACAGGTAGATAGAGCACTAAAATACAAGATTATGTGTGAAATCAGATCCGAAAAAGGTTTGTAACAAAAAAAGTTGTGGGTGGTTAAGTCCGAAAAAAAACTTTGTCGGCCTCTCCTGAAAAATCGTATTTTGTCCCTTACCGCAATTGAACCTACGGCCGACGATATCATCTTTCATACAGTCCATCCATCGCTTCTGGGTCTTCCCCTACTCTTAGATCCATCGACATTCATACTCCATACATTCCTCACGAAATTTTACTCATTCCTCCGCATCGCATGCCCATACAATGACTACAGATTTCGGCACAACCAGTCACCGGTGCCACTTTCAGACTTCCTCTTATGAATTCATTTCTTATTCTATCACTCATATGAATAAGTCTTAAAACTTAATGAATATTATGTGCGAAACATTTTTAATGAAAAAATCGTACGAATTTACATCACGTTTACTCCGCGCGTTCGTGCTCGTTCCAAAGGCCAAACAATCCTATCGTTTTAATAAAAGTATTTTGGCATGCTTAAGATTACTTATTGAGATGTCCATATTCTCCATTAGGCCAGTTACCGTCACCAGTCAAAAACGGAAAGAAGTTCGAAAATTTCGAGGTTTTTCGAGCACCACGCAGTTGATTCTACTCTAGGTACTGGTATCTATCCTAACAACATCCCAAAAACTCAGTGCAGTGCAGTATTTTGCGACCTACGATATCTTAAATGACTCGCCTACATGCTGTTACATTGATTGAACAAAATGGATGTAGTTAGGTAGGTACCTATGTACTTGATTTTTTTGTGTACGGTCCTCAACACAGAAAATATGATAGTTTTAGTCTAATTCCACCACCAGCTCTACAGCAAAAAGGAGACTCTGGATCATAAAAATGAGTCAAGAAAAATTAAAAGCAAGAAGACAGAATCTCAATAGTACCTACCTCACTCATTCATTCACTCACTAATTCATTCATTTCAATCACCTACATGGACAAGACTACCAAGAAAATCTTTCAAATAAGTAAGCAAACTGAACAACGATACAGGTATTACAACACACAGGTACCACACCTGTATTCAAAGGGTTACCGTACCGTTAACGCCCTTACAGATGTGCTCTGACTTTCGGTACCTCGGGTCGCTTGTCTAAGGGGATGGCGGAGTAGACCGAGACGTAACGCGCTGGATCAACTCAGGATGGCTAAAATGGCGACAGGTCACAGGAACAACTTGTGACTCAAGTGAAGTCCGTGATAAGGCCTGTCGTACTGAATGGATCGGAATGTAGGGCCGTGAAGAAGACGGATGAAAAAAGATTGCATGCAGCAGAGATGAGAATGTTGAGATGGATGTGTGGAGTGACGAAACTGGATAAAGTAAAAAATTAGTATATAAGGGGAAGTTTAAAAGTTGCGCCAGTGACAGAAAAGTTGAAAGGAAATCGTTTGGCCTGATATGGGCATGTGATGAGGAGAGAGTAAACGCATGTGACTAAAAGAGTGATGAATATAAATGTTGATGGATGGAGCGGGAGACGAAGGCCTAAGAAAAAATGGATGGATTTTGTGAGGAATGATATGAAAGAGAAGGAAATGAATGACAGCGTGACGGTTGACAGGGGAGAATCGAAAAATAAAACGTGTTGCGCCGACCACGAGTAACATGGGACAAGGCCAGGAAGATGATGATGATGATCTGTATTCAAAGTCTTCGGCACAGGTGTACCTTTAAGTACATTCACACGCATTTCGCTAGTTACGCTGAAGTCCCATGTAATAGGGGGCGAGCCTATTGCCATTAACACAAATCTGTATGTAACTAATGTACCAACATATACAAAATATTGTAAAACTTAAAAAAAAGTAACGGTGTAGTTTCTTGCCCATTCTTCTCCATACGAAAACTACCTTTTGGAAGGGGCGACTAGAATCAATTCAATTTTTTGTATATTTTGACTTTCAAAAGTGCCTTACAAGGGCCTATTTGAAATAAATGATGACTTTGACTTTGAATCCAGATTCCTGGCTGCTACCTAAAAATTGCATATTGAAAAACTCAATATAACTTTGGCCGGCCTGGGAATCGACCACTAGACCAATACACACCTTTTGCGTAAAATATTAAACGCTGTATTAATATCAGAGCTTGTAAAGTATTTAACTCAAGTTGACTAATATGATTTTCCAGCTAATTGGGACAAGGCTGTGTACTGCACCTGCTCGGGATGATTGCGATGAACGATTAAAGGACGATGTTTTAAAATGTAATTTGTTGAATAATTTGTATTTCCAAAACTCATTAGTAGAAAAGCCTACGTTTATTCTGTTAATTAATGACATTCAAGGTCAAGGGAAGCAGTGGTGGCCCAGTGAGCAGTGGTGGCCCAGTCAGCAGTGGTGGCCCAGTCAGCAGTGGAGGCCCATTCAGCAGTGGTGGCCTAGTGAGCATTGGTGGCCCAGTGAGCAGTGGTGGCTCAGTGAGCAGTGGTGGCCCAGTGAGTAGTGGTGGCCCAGTGAGCAGTGGTGGCCCAGTGAGCAGTGGTGGCCCAGTGAGCAGTGGTGGCCCAGTGAGCAGTGGTGGCCCAGTGAGCAGTGGTGGTCCAGTGAGCAGTGGTGGCCCAGTGAGCAGTGGTGGCCCAGTGATCAGTGGTGGCCCAGTGAGCAGTGGTGACCCAGTGGTAACGGCCGCGACTTTCTAGTTATAGTAGTTTCGAACCTAGACAGGCGTTTTACTTTGTGTGAATTATTTCATCACCACTGCTCTCGAAACGGTGAAGGAAAATATCGTGAGGAAATCGGTAAACCTTAGAACGAAATATTCGAAGACATGTGACATCTACCAACTCGCACTGGGCCCGCGTGGGGGATTATGGCCAACTCCCTCTCACCTAGTGGAGGCCCGTGTCCCAGCAGTGGCAACACTATTATAGGCTGATTATGCTGAGGGAATCGAGCAAGTACTAGTACCTCGGTAGTTTTTGTTGTAAAGTTTGTCTCATGAATTACAAACAACATGCGATTGAAGATGACCGGGAACTGATTTGGATTTAGCTCTTTAGGGTTAGCTTAAGACTTGGCATTTTAGCTTTTATCATCATCTTTTTACAAGCTTTCCTTTGAAGTGAAGCTTCTTACGTGGCGATTCGATAATTGGACGAGGATTGAGAGTGATATTTCAAGGTCACGTCACGTTAAGGCCCATTTCGTTACACGAGAGAGAAAAAAGATATAGTACGTAGATAGATAGAATGTGTACTCTTTATTATGTACACCATAAAAATTACAAACATAAATTTAGAAATTTTAGACAAGGCATTTTTATTTTTCACATAGGTTGACACAATGGGCAGCCTTATCGCTAAAAGCGATCTTTTACAGACAACCTTTGGATGGATTAAAGGGAGAAGGAGACAATACTGCACTATTACTCTTTCTATCTCTGTTTTTCACACTAAATCTCTCTTATTTTTTATTTATTAAGACGTTTTACAGTTCGCGTCAAATAACTTTGCCGCTCTGAAGTAGGCTACAAATGACTGCGTAGTAGTCAATCTTACTTAGAAACAGTAGCGCGCAAGCCAGCACGCATGCGCAACCTAACTTCAGAGCGGCAAAGTAATTTGACGCGATCTGTACTTCTATCGCGTATATTTTTTATTTTGAAGAAGATTTAGAACGACGTTTTCCTAGGGATTAAAGTTGAACTTTAATTACAGCAATTTGACTCGAGACGTAATAATAATATAAGAATCCCATGATCGAGGGTCAACGCAATTAACTGGAAACTAGTCTCAAAACCAATAAAACACAAGTGAGTAAATATTGTAATATTCTCGTCCACACACATCACTGCATTGTAATTGAATGAAGGAGAGGTCGATGATAAGGATAAGTTAATATATTTCGCCTGAGGCCAAATAACGACATACACGGAGTTTTGTTAATACATCCCTAGGGTTAGGTAAACGTACTTAAGGTGTAATGAGATTCGAGCTCGTTAAAAGGTATTACCGACACTTGGGTTGGAAATCTAAATTCATTTGAATTAGATGTTTCCGAGATTTCGTATTTATTTCTCTGATTTATTCCACAGATTTTTGACCAACTGTTAAATCGGTCCGTAAAGATAAAAAATTACTAAAGTCTGTTCCAAAAGTATCTGATGAAAATGTAAACAAATGATACTAATTTGTTCAATGAAACTTACAAATTGAACGCTTTGATTTGATTATTTGATTATCTATACCTGAAATTCTAATTTAAATCACCTTACCTAAATATATTTTTCATTGGATTTAATTTAAATTTTTTAACTAATAATTTATCGATTACATTTTCGGAGCAAGTTGGCTGTGACAGACGGACAGCCAGACAGACAGACAGACACACGAGTGACCCTATAAGGGTTCCGTTTTTCCTTTTGAGGTACGGAACCATAAAAAAAGAAAAAAAAATAACTATAAAAACTAGGCAAACAGTATATTGTAACAGTGCGTTGATGATATTGACTCGATGAAAATACATTAAAAATTTACCCTTTATTATTAATGGTGTGATCAAAATTATCCATTGTCCACCGTGACCTGCTCAGTAAATGAGAGCAGGGTCGTCAGCAGGTCACAAAACTGCTGAACTTGAACAAACAAAAAGAACTTTTGCGCAAAACCAGCTCAAACTAGTCTGATCCAGTTCATTCCAGTTTGAAGCGGTTCGGACTGGCCTCGTTGCAGTTATATCTAGTTGAGTGTAGTTTTGTTAGTTCCAGCACAAATAATAACATTCAGCAGCTCAATTCTGTATTTGAAGAAGGACTACTGAAATTGGTTATGGCCTTTTTAGATTGGAGCAAACTCTTTACGAACTTCGAAAAACTTGCCACAGTATGATGTCTTTTGTCTTATTACGCGAGTAGCTTTGACATTAGTTTTTTTTTTTTGATTGCAGATAGCCCAAACCTCCCTTTCTTTTTCATCTAGGAATATGGGAGTATCATTCACTAATACCGTGATCAATAAGTGAGTAAATAATCAAGTCTCGAATCAGTACGGAGTGGAATATTTGTAATGTTTCTGTGCTGTGGTGAGAACATATTTCAACTGCGTTGTGTGACTTTGGCAGGTGGCAACTCAGAGGGATTATATTTATTTTATATCGTGTTTATTGTGCAGCTAATGATTTTAATTTACCATTTCAATGCCACATTTGTATATATTTCCGTTAGAGTGGTGTTGATAATGTTAATACTTACTTTTATTAATATATGTATATTCTTCCGTGTAATTCTTAAGAGAATAAATGATTCCTCAAAGGAATCCTTATTTACAGAGAGTTATATTTAGATAATTTATTAAGGGTAATTTTACTAAGGGTATTAATTAGGTACATCCATATCTCAGTAACAAAAAGATAATCACAAAAAACCTTATCTATGTTTCGCCTCAGCCCCAATTTCGAGTCTGTGTTGGGCGCCACTATTGGGACCAACGTAGAATTTTGGACTTTCCCCATCTTTTCTTCTATTTCCCCCCACCAAAATGGTCATATATCTAAGCCTGAGACCCAAACTCCAAACCCATTACCACCATAACTCTACCCGGACGCATACAGGATTCTTTTGTTAAAATCCAATACAATAGTCCTACCATCCAATCGTAACCCTTTAACCGGGTAGTGGGTACATAGCTACCCGGAACTCGTAACTAAGTCGTCACATTGTGTGCTAGCCGATTGATCTTATGTAACGAGACGCGCGAGATACGGGAGTTCGATCTACGGGTAGTTTCGGTTAGACTAGAGGGTATGAATGGGACTGTAGAGCGCGACTTTGTAGTTGCAAGTGTGAAAAATATTTCAAAGCTTTTTTTTTAACGTCGATTTTAACAGCTTTTTATTTCAAATAATTATATCATTATAATAATATGTCCAAAGATAACTTGTTTTGTAGGTTTGTTATCACAACAATCATCATTATACAGCCGAAATATGTCCACTGCTGATAGATAGATAGATAGATAGATAAATCGTTTATTCGGTGCACACAAAATACAGCATAAAATACAAAAACACGATTAAATAATAACTAAATACCTACATGAATATAGCTATAAGGTGCCAATATACAAAAAAACAAAATAAAGAAGAAAATAAAGACATTGTGACGACTATTGGCTAAGACACTTTAAAATAGTGAAACATACAAAGTGCGGTGTGCGTCTCAAGGTTGCACCAAATGGGAGTCCAACTCAGCTGGACATAGGCCTCTTCGAAGCATCCCCACAACGACCGGTCCTATGCCTTGTGGATTCCTGCAAACTTCACCAGGTCATTGTTAAACTGATTGAGGGGCACAATAATAAATGGGTTTTAGATAAGTGGTATTTCAGTCTGGATCTTTTACGGTTATGGCAAAAAACTAATAGAGTTCCCTGACCGTGCTATGGGCATTTGGACTCCTCATTTGATGAGGCGACGCTTAATTATTTTTCTTAAAATCATTCCTGTGAGATTTGTGTCTGCAAACACACGCACTGTAACGGCTAGGGCTTTGCAGGTAGGCTGCGCAGGCCGCTAACTGATAGGTAGGTAAGTAGTCAATAAAAACACTAGGTTAAGTTCATACATATATTTATAGTTATTAGAACTAACACGGCTAGGTCGCGGGTAAGTCACTTTACTGTTCTGTTCTGAGCACTATCACAACTAATATTAATGAAAGGTACCGTCCTTGGCAACACGTGGCAGACGTGGGGGCCTGTCAGTGAGCAGGCTCACGGCGGTTGGCCACACGTGGCAGACGTGGGGCCTGTCAGCACAGGCTCACGGCGGTAGGCCACACGTGGCAGACGTGGGGCCTGTCAGCACAGGCTCACGGCGGTAGGCCGCGAGTCGTCAGGCCTTCTGGACCTTAGCAGCGTGCGCAACCAGTGTGCGGTCAGCACCGGCTCGCACAGGTAGCTACGGCGGTAGGCCGCAGGTTGTCAGGCCTTCGTGACCTTGGCAGCGTGCGCATGCAATGTTCAGCACCGCTACCATCAGCAGTATATAGTAGCAAGCACCTGCCCTCAGCCCGTACGAAGAACCCTGGAAGGCGCGTTAGGGAGCGCATGTTAGATGCGGTGCAATAGCAGCAAGCCGCATGCGATGTGCCAACCTCCTTCCCATTTTAAGCCAAGGAACGGTGTGGGAAGCATTGTATGTGAAAGCTCAGCACATCGCAGCGGTTTACAGGCAAGAGAGTTTGCAACATAGCGTGCCACAATGGCGGATGCGAATATGTGAACACGCGAGCATAAATCACAAAGTAGGCGTGGCCATGGTAGATGGCTCACTAAGAATAACACAGTGAGGCACTACACCATTTCGATGCAGTAGCAATACATACATATTTCAATATCCTTTGCGCTGGATGACTTGTAGCCGCGTGTCCGACATTGACACACACAAGCTCAGAAATCATATAGGTTATTTAATCAATATAGATCATCCAGCGCTAAGGATCTGGTATAATTACCAAGCTAATGTGGAACTCACCCTAGGTCGGGGTACATAGAATCCTGAGGGTCAGGGGATACTTCTCATCAGCTCTGCAAGCGGAAACCGAATGACCGAACGTCACCGGTAAACCAGTGACGTTCCCCGTTTTTAGTGTTGTGACATGATAATTACTAAATCCGATATTTTATCACTCGACTAAGTACTTGCAGCTGAGAACCCTCACAACGCTACAGCACAATGCAGATTTTTTTTTAGAATTTTTAACCAATTTTTATTTAATGTTGAATTTGGAAGACTGCTTTCCAATTGGTATTTTTCTGTCCTCAGTTTACAAAAAAACCCGTTCTATAGCTTGCTTAATCAATACTCTAACGTCCATTCTACAGTGCCGGGCTCCCATATAATGTGATTTGCGACTGTGGCGGCTAGTCCGGATCGAAGGGACGAGCAGTGAAGACGTATAAAAGATATAGTCATTGCTGAACAGACGAGTAAACGGTTTAGATTAAGCCATTTTGATGCTCTGGTCCATCTTTCTGGTCTTTTTATTCTAGTTTAGTTCTTAAGCGTTTTCCTAAGCTAAGAATCTTAGGATATGGTTGTGTAAGTTGTAATTTTTGCGTGTTTTTGACATTTTGTACGAAAAGCTAGAAGTATTTTTTTGGATAATGTAGGTAATAGTTTGTCCTTTTTTTATTTTTTTTACTGCCTTTATGTATACTATAGGTACCTACATTTCTGCCAAATCTTTCGGGAACACAGGCGTGATATGTTATCTTTATGCTCTGCTGGATGTTTTCTTTGCTTAAAAAAAGTGACCTAAGAGCAGTTAAATAAAATGTTTCCGAGTATTTACTAACAAATATTGAATCGTAAATGAAGAGATCCGCAGGCGAACCAACGTAACGGAGTGAGAGGGCGTGGAAAGCTGTCACCTCCTTCTGCGAAGCAGTAATGCTCGCGAAGGAGGAGGCGGAACGCGTGCGGGAGAGTCAAATTTGGCGCCCTCACGCCGCTAGGCCGTTGCCTCGTTGGTTTAGTAGCCGCAAGTGCTACTACTGAGCATGAATGAGGTCTTGGGTTCGATTCCCAGGTCGGGCCAATGCCTGCCGGGGTTGCGAGTTTGTCCGAAACGAATATCGCGACCCCGGCACACAGGCAACGGAAGGAACACGGGTAGGTTTTAGTCAGTAAAAGTCTGACACGCCCTCCCGCTCCGCCCAGAGCGGGAGAAGTTATTTGATAATTTCTCACCCTCAGAAAAAAAAAAAAAGGTCTGGCTGGGTTATTCTAATAGGAATTTCTCAGTAGCGGCCCGGAGTTTAGATTTGTGCCCGGTTGGTGGTAGTAGGCTCACCCCCTATTACATGGGCCTTAAAATCATAACTGACGAAATGTGGGTGTTCTAAGGTACACCTCTGCTTAACCTTCAAGTAATTACAGGCGTGATGTTATGTGAAATGCATGAATACATTCTCGATTGCAAATCCTAGAACCATATTTAATATTCGTCTTATAGTCGGACCGTGCTATCAAAGCGTCTTTGAAATCGTTCGTCTTTCCGATCCGGTTTAGATATCCGTACTTACATGAGAGTAAGTCACATCAAAGTAGAGTATATTTAATACCCGGACGGCGACCGGAGACGTGAACGGTGAAGTAGCGAGCGGATTTCCGGCGTCGGATATCCGGCGCGTGAAAAGAGGACCGTCATAGTTGTTCTAGCTGTTGCCATTTTGGTTGATTGAGTGTTGCTTATGTTGGGATACGATTGTGCCATAGTGAATAGATTAGCCAGTTAGCGAGTGAAGCTGACTGTTACGTAACAGGGTACCGGCACCGGTAAAAAAAAAAAAAAACTGCTTTTCCATACATTTTGACCGAGTAGTTATTGCACTTTTCTATGGAACAGCAGATATTTTTTTAAATAACCGACGAAATATTTCAACGCAGGGGTGTTCGGAATCATGTACTGAATCCATGGTAACAGTTTTCGCGTCCATGCCCTGCCACCCTGTATACTCTAAGGCCAGCTCTCTGCAAACTTTTTTATAACGATGAATAATAAAGTTTAAACAGTTCTTAATGGTTAAAAGGATGATAAACTGTATTTATTTTAACCGTTCCGTTTCGTTCCGTTCCGTTTTTTCCGTGCCTTTTTTTTTTTTTTTTTCTGTTTTTTTTTTAAAGAAGGAGGTTCTATGTCCGTCTGTATGTTTTTCGATATTTTCTTCAATAGTGGACCGATTTTGGTAATTCTTTTTCATTTGGTAGAAGAAGCTTGCGCGGTGGTCCCATACAAATTTTATTAACTTTGCTTGGGTAGTTTTTGAGTTAGTTTCAATAATACGTATTTTTCGATTTACGATTTCGAATACGACATTTCCGATGACGTTATAATATTAACTTCCTGTTACTATTGAGTCGATACATAAAAGGTACAGTACGACACAACTTAGATGTAGCATACATTTGAAAATTTGCATTCATTCATTCGAATTTTACGATTTATATGACTTACAAGTTATTGCGTTTGCGTAAAGATCATTTTCGCCTAAAGCGGTAATAAAGATGGGTGATTTTGAAGGCGCACTCAGTTCGGATGGTGATCGGTTTTCCGAATTTTGCCGATGCGACATCTAAGTTGTGTCGTACTTAGTGGTATTCAAATTTGTGTGTGGTAGGTACTACAACTAAAAAGTGAAAAATATATAGGTATTGGTTTTTCTCTTTCTACCTAATTAAAACGTATCGACAAACAAAAATTGGTTTTCTTTTTCGGTCTGAATCCAACCATATTGTTTTTAGGTATATGTGTAGATTGTGATGTAGACAAACATTATGTTAGGTTACTTTGAGTATTATTATGTTGGTGAAACTTTACAGACACGATAAATAAAGTTTAATGTTGTATCAAAACCATTTCATCGCGAGATATCTAGCGAAAGTAAAGATAAGTTAGGATAGCTTTTTATAAAGTTTGAATACGTCAAACAAACTACAGAATACTTTTAAAAAGCAGAATTTAAGTGTTATAATTGCCTACCTAGCCTTTTCCCAACTATAGGTCGGGTTCCAGTCTAACAGTATTTTACATGGAGCGACTGCCTATCTGACCTCCACAACCCAGTAACTGGGTAACACGATATCCCGCGGTAAGACTGGTAGTTAGGCTTCTGACGAACCGTAACGACTGTCAAAGATCCACGAATGACAGCCGGCGCCAACAGCTTAACGTGCTAACCAAGGCACGGAGGAGTCTCGGTATGTAAAGATGGTCACCCATCCACAGACCAACCCCGGCAAGCGTTTTATGAGACACGTGTGGCAGTTATTACTTAGCCACGAGCTCCTCAATAGAAATACTGCTCCTCAAAGTGTTAAATAATGAAAAGTTATATTTATTTTTGAAAATACGTTAAAAAAACACTTACTCGTCAAAAATATTATATTGTATATATTTTATTTTATTTAAGACTACAACTCGCTATAATGACAATTTAGATATACAAATCAAAGGTGACAAGATTGAATTAGTGGAAAAAGTCAAATTTTTAGGGATTAGCATAGATGTACATTTAAATTGGAAACAGGGGCTGGGTGCAGCTATTGATTCTTCAATTTCATCAGCGTGCTATGCACTCAGGAGCCTTAGAGACATGTTGGATCTAAAGCAACTAAAGGCTATATATTACGCGCTGGTAGAATCTAGATTAAGATACAGCATAATGCTTTGGGGTAACAGCTATAGTTGTAACTGTCAGAAAGCTTTTATTTTACAGAAACGTGCCATAAGGACCATAGTAAGGATCTCACAAAGAAATTCATGTAGAGAGCACTTTACAGAATTACACATTTTAACAGTACCAAGTTTATACATATTAGTTATCCTAAATCAGTTTGCTAAGTATATTCATGAGTATGAATCACAAGAGGACCGTAAGATAAGAGAAAGCACAAGAAGAAAGGAATTTAAACACAAAATGGCACCAAATTTAAACATAGCTAAGCATTGTTCCAGATACCAAGCAGTGGAGTTATTTAATAGGTTACCGACTGCTTTAAAATTATTAATTTATAGCTCTCACTTATTTAAAACTAAATTAAAAGCCTTCTTGTTAGGAAAATGTTTTACTCGGTATCAGAATTTATGTCAATAATAAAAATTGTCACTTAAAAAAATTGCAGTGAACAAGCTTACATAAAATTATCTTTTGACTTGAACACTACGCTCCTAGGACCTTGATAAAGTCGTACCCTTAATATTTAGACATTGAATTTGACATTATACCTGCTATTAATTTGACATTGTATTTATTTATTGACATAATTGAAATTTATTTAAATTAATTAACCTTTTAAATGTATTGTTTCTGCATGTGATAATTTTATTTAATATGACTGTAATGTTCAACACAATGTTATTTGTTAATGAATAAAAAAATGAAATGAAATGTATAAAATGTTTAAAACTAGATGAGTTCGGTGTTTCCTATTCGACTACTCTGAGAAGAAAGGCCGAAACAAATTCAGTGTATTTTAAAGTCCAGACATACCTAATCTTGGTCAGATCACAATATGAGGACCATGTAGATTAATGTCTGAGATGGTCTTTTGAGGAGAGGACCATACAGATTTTAGTTTTTTTTTTAATATTTTGCTTGTTTTTGAGCAGATTTTTTAATTCTGTGATTACTACCTACTGAATATTTATTTCAAACTAGCGAATGCGTTGCAATGCCTTTTTTTTAAATTGTTAATTGATTCAGGCGTGACTTTGCGGAAATCCATTATAAAATACAAAAGACGACGTATATTTAGTAACCTAATCCGCGTAACTGTTCCTAAAGAGTCATAAAGAACCTTGTAAGAAATTGACACGTGTTTCAACTCTCAACGAGGCATCCTCGGGATGACGATTGACTTGTTGCGAACCTGAACCCGGCGTGTTGACACGTCAAGCGTTGAGAGCAGAGTGAGCCACTTCGCCCGACAACCACACTTATATAGGATTACTGCTCGGCCCAGCTCGTCATATGACGAGGTGGGCCGAGCAGTAAGTTACTAAATATATAAGTAAGTTACTACTACCGGTTAAATATACATCGTCTACGGTTTTTTTTGTTTTTTATTTTGTTTGGTATCTACTTCGGCACGCACACAACAACTTACCTTCTTCTTCTTTTCGTGTGGTTAGTGACTAACCTGGTGTCAGAGTTTTAAAGCCGCCCTATAGGTCTCTGACTCGGCTTCATATGCCGTCGAGAAATATCTCTCAGGCATACCGGTTCCCTCACGATTCGTTCACCGTTTTTGAAGCAAGTGTTAATTACAACCTACCAAAGTTTCATCAGAATCGGTCGAGTTATTTTCGAGTTTCTACGACACAGACGGCAATTGTTTTTTTTAATATACAGGATCATATTAAATTAGCTAGCAAAACTATGCAGCCATGATGGGTATCGATATCTAAACACGAAAAAAAAAAGGTTTGGTGATTATTTTTGGGTCAACGACCGCTTTTAGTGTTGTTACTATAGTAAGTATGAGTTGACAAATCTGTTACCGATACCCATCGCGTCTGCGCAGTTTCGCTAGTAAATTTTATGTGACCCTGTGCATAAAGATTGATACCATTGAAAAAATAAGGTTTAAATTGGCAGATTGTTAAGCAGACAGTAAAATCATTCTATTCTACAAACCAAAACCAAATAAAAGGTCTAATAAAATAAAGAATAAATGGAATGTGAAAAATGCCTTCTGTTGATTTAGGTTCAAAATCGGGTTACGAGCTTTTAGTACAAAACTTGCGATTAAATCAATACATGAAGGAAATCGGATTATCTGATTAGGGTGCTGTTGAGTGTAAAATGTATGTGAAGTATTTAGTAAATTAAAAAAAAAAACAAAAATTCTAATGTCATTTATTAAAACTAGGCTGAGAATCTGCACTTTTCGAACGTCAAAATTACATAAGACAAAACGCCCACTCTTCACCACTTCCTAGTGGTTTAGCTGGGAAGAAGAAGTGGCGCAACAAACTCCCTAGCAGCACTGCTGTCTGATCAGATAGAAAAAGAAAAAAAACTTGATTCTATTCAATAGTATGCAAAATAATTTACATTACTCAACACAAAACAGTAAATAAATTTATTTGCCATAATGACAGCTAGCACACGCCAATATACCAACAAAACAATCGAAATATATACTCAAGCAAAAATAAAAACTCTAAACATAAACAGAACTTAATATCGGAATAAAAGCTTCCAGGCATAAAGGGCGTGCCCGCTTACATATAGCTAATAAAACTGTAACTCGAAGTCACTGATAAACTAGGACCATCGAAGTAAAAATAAATAATCAGTTAGGTAAAAATAATATATAATCAATTGTCATGGTCGCTAGCTAACCATATATGGCAATACAAGTCATTAAAAAAATGTAATGAGTAGAATAATCTACTCATTACATTTTTTTCAATAACAAATAAAAATAAAATAAAAATCATTTGACATAAACAGTCAATTAAAAATAACAATTATATAACTCATATAACCTGTCAGTAGGTAAGCTAATACTGGACAAGAGGAAGAAAAATAAGGTTTGGACTGTCTGCAAAAATAAAGGGACTTCAATTTCATGACATAACATCACGCCTGTAAGCCCCGAATGGTTAGGCAGAGATGTATCTATAGTACACCCACGTTTTGCTAGTTATTTTTAAGTCCCTTGTAATAGGAGGCGAGTTTATTGCCATCAACGCACCCTTAAGCATCTGCGGATCTGCGGGCCCTATTCAATACCAGCGCTGCGACATTTTTTTTTTATGTCGCTGTATCATGCTGAGATAGGTGCCTTTTGGCCTCGTACAGGACTTCCTTCTTAAAAAATATATTTTACATTGTTTTTATTTTTTATTTATGTTCACAAATCCAAACTCCAGGCATTCCTGCCGGAAAAACCCAATAACACTTTGCTTGACCTGGGAATGGAACCCAGGACCTCATGCTCAGCAGTGGTGCTTCTGACCACTAGACTAACAAGACTAACACACCATACAATTTCATCTTAGGTAAGATTTCTCGTAAATAAATTGCAACAGGTAGGTACTCAACATGAGATAAATCGTTCAGAGATTTTGATCAGCTTCTCAGTCTGTAAGCCACACTTGCAACGTTCAGTCTGATGATGGATTGATTTGACACACTTCCGTGAAAGTAGCCTTCGTGAAAGTAGCCTTCCTACAACACATTTTTAACAAGAGTGGTGATTAATGCTTGTCCTTTCACTAAATGACAAGAATCATTTGCTTTCGTATTTGTAAAAATATTAACACACCGTCATTTATCTCTATAAAGCTCTGTTAGTTCCGATTTTGTCCATGCGCCAAAATAACCTTTATACCATTCCCCCTCTAAAAAGCTTATTTTATTCACTGTTTTCAGTGAATAAAAAGCACTTTTAATCACTGTTTTGGTGTTTGAATTTAGAACACATCTATATATGCAACCTCCATCTCAATGCTATACAACCTCCTTGCGCAAACATACTCGATACACAGGAAATAAATATCGCTTCACTAGTTGATTATTATTAGTAATAATAAGAAAATTATTTTTAATTTTAGTAATTGTTCCGATTTGCAATTTAATTAATTCAACCTTCCTTTTTACTTCATTAAATGTCTATTTTCGCTTAAATCTTTCTTTTTCTCGTAGTCATGGTATAAAGTGTAGTATGCAACTCTCGAATAAAACGGATTTATGTCGAGGGCCATGAATTACTCGCGTCGCTCAGGATTCTAACACTTGAAGAATAAAACGGATTTATGTCGAGGGCCATGAATTATATTATATTGATTCTAACACTTAAATCACTCGCTACGCTCGTGATTCAGTCGTTAGAATCCTTCAATTGCTCGTGATTGTGGCCCTCGTTTTAAATCCGTCCTTTATTCACTAATTGCATAATATACTATTTCACCTCACAACCTCGGAAAGATTCTGTTTATCATTCGAAATCTGAGTGCAAAAGTGCATTTTTTCCACTAGAGTGGACGAGTTTTTAAAATTAGAATCTTTCTTCTATTCAGTAATTTTCTATACCGCCTATCCACTGCAAATGCATTAATACTTATTTCATGTCAGTGCGCCAACCTCATATTTAGAATAATCGCACTGGCCAGCACGACGCCTGCAAGAAAAAAAAAATACTTTTTAAAATTTTCTTCTCTTTTATCAATACATTTTCCATTATTTTGTTTTGTTGATAAAATCGCGACCAGCAGCGATGAAGATATCAGAGTTAGTGCAAGCGGTACATAATGCCGAATTGAGTTTTCTGATTTAATATATTATTTGAGCTGTTTTTCTTGCACCTAACATTTTCCTCGCTGTAGTGAGCTGAAAAGTTGTGTATTTCGCTCGACAGCAGAGTTAAGGCTCGTGCAGACCAGCGCGACGCGACGGCGCGACGCAACTCGAACAATACAATTTCTAAGAAAACTTCACGGCATAACAATAGCCGGTGTCGCGCCGCGCTGTCGCGTCGTGCTTGTCTGTACGAAGCTTTATTCTGCGTCTCGTAACTGTGAAACCCTCGTTACACTCAGGTTTCAATACAAGTACTCGCGCCAAAAAAAACAACTTTGCAGCCTTGCTTATGAAATAACTATTAAGCGCTTTATTACTCGTTATTTTAAATGTCAGCCATTTTGTTTTACTGAAACCAAAAATGATGTTGGTCCTAATAGGTCACCTCTGTCTAACCCTTCGAGGAAGAAAGGCGTGATGCTATGTTATTATGTTTGTTTTTATGATTGTGTGGAAATCGATTGACGTGGAATGGGCATGTGATGCGGAAGAATGAGGAAAATGTCGTGAGGAAGGTTTTGAGTGCGAATGTGGATGGCTACAAGAGTAGGGGGAAGACCCAAGAAACGATGGATGGACTGTTTGGAAGATGACGGCATTTTAATATGGGGTAACTCAGTAGACTTTGACAGAGTTTTTAAAGCTCATAAATAATGTATCCGAGCAATTTCTGGAGCTCACTTTTTAGACAGCTATAAGCCACTCTTTGGAAAACTTAAAATTCTACCCCTGCCATGTTTGTATATCTTTGAAATATGTATTTTTGTTAAAAGAAACTACAATATTTGATTCTAGCATTGACAGGCTAAATAGCCGAATACGGCATAAATATTATCAGGGTATATGGGACACCAGAGAAAGGAAGTGTTCGTTTGGAAAAACCTTTTATTTAATAAATGAAATTGCTACACACTCAACACATCGCCATTATGCGCGGAGCTACCATCATAGACTATTATAGAAAAAACCACAGACTAAGTAATATAAATAGTGATGCCACAGTGTAATCTCCAATAATAAAGATAGACTTCGGCTGCCTCCAATAAAACTAAAATTATTTAAGAAAAATGTATACTGCATGTCGATTATTATTTACAATCATTTACCAATTAGTTTTCAAGACTTACCGCTGACAATGTTTAAAAAAATACTTTTCAAACTATTACTATTTAAAAGATATTATACCATTAAGGACTATTTAGAAGACAAATCAATAGAAGCTGTAATTTGTCAGTTAGATTAATTGACATCGCTGATTGTAAATACATTCGCACGCCATGTTATGTCAGGGTATGCTGAAACAAATTTACTGTAACACCTTATGTACCATATTCTAGGAAATAAATATGTTTGATTTGATTTGATGGTATGGCTAGAAAGGGGGTGATTACCGAGATGACGACTGATAGAGAAGTATTGAAGGAAAAGATATGTTACGCCGACCCGAAATAAATTGGGATAGCGGCACGAGAATAATGATATTTGTTTTACTAAACATGAAAATATTAAACCGTCTCTTCTAGTCAACATATGCACGTTGTACATCTATAAACGTTACTCTCAAACTATTCCTCAAGGAACTCTAAGGGACGTGAATCTTGATAAGTATACCGAACTCCTTGACGGTGAAGGAAAAATATTTCATATTTCCTGAAAGGAAATATTTTGTCTGTTAGTTTTATTACTGAAGTATAACACATAGAAGAAACAGTGTTTCATGTGTTATAAGATATTTTTAATGTAATTTATTTGCAGCGCAATAGAGGAAGAAGTTTTAGAAATATATTGCCCTGCTTAGCAGTAAGAATTAGTCTTCAGTGCCGAGAGAAGAAATGTTTTTTTAGAAATTACTGATGTTGATGTTTTTTATTTTATTAATTTTGAATTATTATTTACAAAGAAAAGCCGCAAAAAATGTGTTTGCCCATCGGCACTGGTATTATTAGTTCCTACCTAAGGTAAGGGCACCTATTTCCGCGGTATTTTTATTAAAACTCGAAAGGAGATAAAAAATTAAGCTTTTATTGGACTTCTTTGAAATTTTGGCTATTTTTATTAGAAACAGTATTGTTTCTACTCTTAAAATAGACGATAGATTTGGCTATTAAATCTTGATTTGTATTCTAAATGAATTAAATATGAAAAAAGTCGGACGCGCCTTATTCGGATGTAAAAATCCTTATCCCGATGTGTTTTGTTCCTAATTCCGAGTGTAAAAAATGCAAAAGAAAACAGTAAGCAAAAAAAAAAATGTGTTAAAAATTCAACTCTATTTGTTCATTTAGTATTGATGGATTGATTGCGTAATAAGCATCCATCTTGATAATCAATAAAACCATTTCATACTAATGAAATAAAATCCTATTATTACCTAATCAATTTTATTTATTTGAATACTGGTCTTATTATTACAATTACTCGTACAAACAATATGTGGCTCTCTCTTAAGAAATATATTGTGTAAAATGATATTATTAAATGAATGTTGTTGAGAATTATTATCCATAAATGTTTACAACTATGTACCTACCTAAGTTTGTGAAAGTTATTATAAAGTAAATAGGAACCTACGCGTTATTGAAATTAAACATAAGTGCATAGTAAGCTGCGTCAAATTGTGAACAATCTGTATTTTATGTGTGTGTATGTATATGTCTTGCTTATAGAACCTTATCCCGACCATACTGTACATCGGAATAGCGTGGAACGCTACCAAGAAATGTCGTTTCCTAATTCCGAGTATAAAAAACTGCAAGATTTTTGCATAATTTTATTTATAATTATAAAGATTAATACTTAATTGCAAATCTCCGTAAATATAATACAATACTTGCTAAAAATTACATCGAATTGTGTATGAACAAAATTTTCCTGGTTCACTAATGTTTCACCAAAACACCATTGACAAATTTTTAGTTTACATCCAACGTTTCGTATACTTACTATTTATTTTACAAACAAATTATTCCGCAAATATTTTATTTTATAAACACTCGTTTTACAAACATTATTGAGTACTAAACTCAATAACACCATTCAAAATACCCTCTTTTTGTTCTCTCTCCCTCACATCTCCGTTGCCTCTTTGTCCCTCTAAAGACAAAATGATTGATACACAATTATTCAAAATGTGACCCCTCACATCATCCTTATGGTTGGCCAACTATTCTGAACTATCCTGAAGTTTTGGGCTCAAGTTTATGACTTGTCCTTTATATTTCGGCTGTCAAGTATGAATCAGACAAGGTTTAGATCGTGTTCAAGTTATTAAGTTACAGAACAACAAAAAAATGCCCATGATGATTATTAGGTTAAAAAAAAAGTAGTACCATAAGATGTGTAACATCTGACATCTCACCTTGGTAATAAGCAACATTAAAGGCGATAAGGAATAAGCGATAAGGTCGCCCATTGTATATTTTGTAGTGCATAATTATTATTTCTTGTTATGTATTTTTGTGGTGTACAATAAAGTATATATAAATAAATAAATAAAGGGACCGGGCCTCGTCAAAGTAGTTTCTGACGGCCAACTCTGCTAGAGTTCTCCGCGCGCGCTTACTAGTCAAATCAGGTAGCGCGCGCTTCCCCGGCTTCCTGTTACACATTTCCGTCCCTTTTTACGAAATCACTCCCACAGATTGCAGGAAAGGGTGAGAGAAGATGTTACACATAAATTTTTTTTACCAAAAGAGTCACATTGAAAATACTGTTAAAACTGTTACTAAGTATTGTGTGTAGAGCATTTTTAGATAATACGTGTGTCTTCTGAGTGAAATTAAATCGATGATGTTATGGTTGCTCTTTCTCTTTATCACCATTCTCGTAATGCAAGAATGGGATAGCCATGTATTCATCCATAACCTTGGCACTATTTCTTTGGTCACATAAAAAAAAAAAATAAGTAAGATTTTAACTAACTTAATTTCCAAAAGAGTGTTCATGAAGCTTCTTCAAATTCAAATTCAAATTCATTTATTTTGTGTACATAGGTTAGAAGATATTAAAATATAGATATTACAGAGTCCGTCTATGTCCCGCCGATAGGCATACAAAAATTCTCAAGTTTCAAATAAAATTAAATCATGTCATTTATGTATTCACAATTAATTAGGTCTACAATTTATAATAATAACATGTCAATTTTCAAATCAAAATCATACAGCAAATTCACAATTAATTAGATAAGTATACAATTTCTAATGATAACATGTCAAATTTCCAAATTAAATTAAATCCAACACTAATAAATTACATTACATTCATACTGCATTCGCATTAATTAAATTCTTTTTCAGACAGAAAGTCACTTATGGAGTAGTACGCTTTGCTCACTAAAAAATTGCGAAGCCTTTTTTTGAATAACAATACCGGCAATTACATCATTTAATCGTTTAAACCGATTCGGATTCGACCTCACAAACACAGCTACTTCCCATATGTACAAACGTCATATGTCAGTAGTTTATGTTTCTTGAAATATGGCTCTTCTTCCCCGGTCTTCTACATGGAGATCTATCTACAGCCAACAGCTTCAACTTCTGACTAACTGACCGACTCCTTGACAATTCAAAAGTACCTGCAAATGGTTTAATTGAAAAAACTGACTTTGATAAAACCTCTTGCGGAAACTGTGACCTTTTGCCTGGTCGCCAAAAGGGGCTCTACATCTTATTCATTCTTCAAAGTCATGCTCTTAAACTTAAGTCTTGAACTTTGGGAGTCAGATGGTAACGCTGGAGGACTTAAAGTTAGGGTGATCGAACGTTCTGTGGTGTATTGCTCTGAGCCGCATATTATAGCCTGGTTAGCTGATTGGACTTATTAGGCTCCGTTCACGGCCTCGAGCCATGTGACTTAAGACGCGACTTGCGTCAAGCAACACGCGCTCGCATCTGTTTCTGTCCGTCGCTACGCAAATCCCGTCGCGGTGACTGGCATGCTCTAAACAACTTCTTTAATTATTTTTCTCCGCAGTCATTATCGCAAGTCACGTTTAATAATAATAATAATAACCCCACCGCCGTATCTCTACGTTGACGTCGTGGTGGGGCTTGCGCGCTCCGAACTCTGGTTCTGTCCCGGTAGAGATTACTTTGCCGGAACAGGTCTAGGATGAGGAGCCAGACCAAGAGAGATACCGAAGTCCACAGGGCAGCATTTGGCGAGCTGTTGGGCAGTAGCGAACCCACAAACCCTATCTCCCGGGAGAAATCTTGTTCCTCATCTCTGGCTTGCCTTTATTGGCTGGCTGGAGTGAACACTGACGAGGAACAGAGCTCCCACCTCATTCTTGCCTTAATTTGCTGGCTTGAGTGGAGATTCGCAAGAGCAAACGTGCTCGTAGGAAGGAAGTATTCCAGTAAGTGCTCGTAGGGATCTTGACCATCTTCCGGGCCCTGGAATTGTTCAGAAAGCCGTGGAATACCTCTCCACTCCTCAATCACCTCAGTACATGTTGCCCCTTTGTTGTTTCGTCACTATGTGCTAGCGACAGTTTCCAGGGGCCCATTATTGAGTGTGCAAGTCACCCCCTGCCATTTTATCCGTGTACATATAAAACATTGATCAGGGAGGGGCCATAGTTTTTCCATAGTTCCAGGTCACCAGTCAACTTTAGCCACCCAAACCCATAGTCCAATATCTTTGTTTCCATATCCTGCAATAGTCCTACACTAACCGGGGGTTGTCCTTGGGTGCACTTGAATAGTACATACAGGGATAATCGTCGGTTGGTGCCTCATTTAATTAAAAACATCTAACGGGCCTGTGCGAGTTGGCTTCAGCCTCGAACCAAAGATCCGTTGGAAGGCGTACGAGAGGCCGAAGCCAAGGTCCGGAGAATAGCTAAAAACTAAAAATAATAATAATAATTTATTTATTTGTCACAAAAACTTATGTTACATTTAGACAGATACACAGGACAATTAAAAAACAATCTTAGTTTTGTAGGGGCATCTGTGTCTGAACTAAGCGTGTGCTAGCTGACATATGGCTAGTAATTTATATTTTTTGTGTTGCGCAATGTAAATTATTTTGCATACTAAGTTGTTTTTTTTCTAACTGAACAGACAGCTATGCTGCTGAGGAGTTTGATGCGCCACTTCTTCTTCCCAGCTAATGCACTAGGAAGTGGTGAAGGGTAGGCGTTTTGGGGGACTGTCTTATGTACTTTTGACGTTCGAAAAGAGCTGGTTCTCAGCCTAGTTTGATTATATGACTTTTGAATTTTGAACTGCTGAAACACAACAATGCTGTTAACATTCTTCATATTCATCATCATCATTTCATACTGATTATTTGTATTTTTTTATGAAATGTCCAGGTCAGTAAAAGTGTTATTGAGTTTTTCCATCTGGAATTTCTCAGTAGCAGCCCAGTGTGGATTTATGCCCGGTCGATGGCAATAGGTGCGTCCTATCACATACAACTCAAACATAACTGGCGAAATGTGGGTGTACTATGTAGGTACACCTCTGCCCAACTATTTTAAACAGATGTCTAGACAAAACCCCTGTTTACTTAGGAGTTTTCCAATAAACATTGTTTACGCCCTTCTATATAGACCGACGATGTTTCAAGTTTCTTGAATTGGGGCTTCTGTTTAAGGTCAAATACAAACAAAACACGAGTCTTGCCTTTAAAGCCAAAACACAAAGAAGAGTATTATCGACACAAAAAGAAGCAGACGAAGAAGATCTGCGTTTTTTTTATTTTTTTTTTCAATCATCTTACGTTTATCATTACAGGCTAACCCAATGCGATAAATGCGCTTATCTTAACTTAACATCTATAACAAATTAAAAAACAATGCATTCCTTGTGAATTCACTCAGAGAAGAACAGAATAAGTCCGTCTCACTCGCTATGAGGTTGAGGAGTGCACGCGTCAGGGGCGCCTCTTTTAAAAGGTTGGTCCGAGCGCGCGGCTCCACTAGCAGTGGCGGCTGCCGTCGTCGCCACACGTACCTGTCCGGAACGCACAGGTCACCTGCCCTAAAATAACTGCATTTTGCACCCACAGACACCCAGTGCGAATGTGGCGCTCCTGACCAAACCATGCCCCATATGCTGGAGTGTCCAAAGTGTCCACACACCTGCAATTCTGAGGACCTAAAAAATGCCACTGATGCCGCGATGGGCGTGGCCACCTACTGGACCCAACTTTTTTAACTTATTATATGTTTTACCATCGACTCGAAAAAAGAAGAAGAAGTATACAATACTCTCCTGAACAAATTCTTTATACAAGGAGCGTTATAACTATTAACAACACACACACAACACACAACACCCTGGCGTCACTCAAATCCTGCATCGCGCAATTAGAGTTTACCGCTCGGTGCACATTATACAAGCTCACGACTTCAACCTCTGGGCAGTTGCCCGCCAGACACGACACCCGTCTGGTCGGAGGATCCTCCCTTTTCTAAGGTGGATGAGTGAACTTTACACCCTGTTCCTCATGCCCCTAAATTACCTATACCACAGCATAAATAAGTAACAGTATTATTATTTACCTTGAAATAATTACTTACGGCCGCTCAGATGATAAACCTTCCGCGTCCGCGTGTAACTGCCGCACAATGGATACTGTTGCGACACACTGAGATTTCGAAGCGTGTTGTTTCTGCCGTTTGCTATGAAGATAGAATACTGTTACTTATTAATACTGTGGCTATACCTACGATAAATGGAAGAACTTCCAAAGAATAATTATTTCCGATACTATTGTAAGAATAGTGAATATAATGGTCTTGTAATACGATTCAGTGAATCGGGCTTTTTTGAAGTACCCCCTTAAGGCTCGCGCACATTTGAGCGGGTCGCACTGCTTTGAAAATCCACATATCACTTTCTTATATTTTGTATGAACCATCGAATACTGGCTAAAGCTGCGGCTGGAAAAACGCGACTGACGAGCGATCCGGTAGTGTGATTGACTGCAGTCCGGTGCAGTCCGCATTTAGGTTATGTCAATAAAAATATATATATATAATAAATTAAATATATAATAAATTATCCGAATCAATTAGAAAAGAAAAAAAACTCCATCTATTCACATATACTAAAATGCATGAAAGAATTAATAATAATGATTTATTTGAAATAAAATGTAATAATTAAATAACTTATGTTTGTTAAAGTGTAATGTATTTTAATAATTAGAATCAATATTATATAATGTAGTTTAACCATTTGATATGAAACATTTGCAGTGCCCTTACAGGGTGCATGTCTTAATACTGTGTCATGAAATTTTAATGAATGCCTACTAACCAGTGTTTTACATGTTAGCAAATAAAAAAATTATAATAAGTAAATTTTATTGTAGTGTAAACGAATATTTAAATGATAAATTCCTGAAACTCACTTAAAATATGTAATTTTTTATTATAAGTTATAGTATAACTTATAATAAATTTTTTTTTTTTAAATATATTTTGATGAGTGATGTGAGTGTGAGGACTTATCGTATAACTGTTATACGATAAGTCCTCATCACTATACTAAGTATATTTCTTGTGCCGTGCCCGACAGGGTCTACGATTGTTTCTCAAGCAAATGTTCATCACCTTTTTTTTTTTTTTGAGAGTGGGAATTTATCAAATAACTTCTCCCGCTCTCGGCGGAACGGGAGGGCGTGTCAGACTTTTACTGACTAAAACCCACCCGTGTTCCTACAGTTGCCTGTGTGCTGGGGCCACGATATCCCTTTCGGACAACTCGCAAACCCGGCAGAAAATGTTTTTATCACCTAAGGATATACATTGTGAAATGCAATAAAGTATTGAGTATTGTGGTGGCGGGCACGAAATCAGCGGCGAGGAGTGATGGCCGAGCGGGGCGGTGGCGATGGAACATGTTTGAGCAAGCAAGCAAGCAGCGTGTTGAGCAGTGGTTGCCCAGTTGTAACGGGACTTACGTGTTGTAGGTCGTGAGTTCGAACCCAGGCAGGCGCTTTACTTTGTGTAAATATTTTCATCAACACCGCTCTTAAAACGGTGAAGGAAAACATCGTGAGGAAACCGGTATATCCTAGATTCAAATATTCGACGACATGTGACATCTACCAACACGCACTGGGCCCGCGTGGTAGATTACAGTCCACGCCGTTTCGTAGAGAGGAGGCTTTTGTCCCAGCAGTGGGAACGTTATAGGCTGATTATGGTACATTTGAACGGGCCATGTTACCATGCATATCAAGTCAAGTCTCTCCGAGTTTGTGTGGCAGAGGTGTCAAAAATATACAGAAACGCGACCATCTTTCGGGGCGAATCTATATACGATATAAATATTTGTTTGAAATCCTATGCGCCGATGCGGCTGTAATATGGGCTTACCTTTATACTCTTTTAGGGGACTAGATTGATGGATTGGTCGTACATGAGTAATAGGTTTAAACCCGCCAACTGGTGATGTATCGTCACCTATGCTTTTAAGATTATTTAAAAAAGGTCTTTTGAAATTAAATGAGTTACTTTACACTTTTCCTCAAACCTATAAAAAGGAAATAATTGATTACTGTTTTTTTTATTTTGTCTTGTTAAATATGTCTCAAGAAATATTTTATTATTTATCAAAGGTTTATTTTTATGAAGTTACTCCTACGGGCTCGTAGCTTGTGTAGTAGTTACTACGCCATGCGTAGTTACTTCGTAGTTAGTAAGTACTATGCCATTTTAAAATCGTAATTAGTGAAATTGTAGGTCGATATAAGGAATCGCAATTCCAATATTTTGCCGAATAGTAAACAAATATGGAAAATGGAAATTCCATGTAAATAAAGCCGTTCAGGAAAAGCAAGCGCCTGATAAACTTTTTTAAAACAATAAACACACATGAATTGCCGCCAAATATGAACAGCTGTCAAAATATCATAGGCTATTCAGAACATTTTTTTTCCAGCCAGTGAGTTCCACGTTCAAATTTTCCGCGCGTAAAATATTGTATCCTGTGAACGTAAATAAAAATACCAAAATAAACACGATTGTTCGGTGATTGATGGACTATTCAACGTGATAGCGTTTTATCATTTTTCCCACCAAAACCCGTGATTTTTGGCGTAACAATCGTCTATTGTTTGGATCTTTCTGCACAATTTCCCGCGATCGTAATTTTGGGTTGAAAACATGAAAAGATCAATTTTGATGATGATAATCGCATTTTCTCTTAACTTACACAATTTCTTTGGTAATCAATTTCGCTTATTCTAAGGCGGAAAACATTGTCAATAGACATTTGAACTTTGGTAATATTTCGAAGCCTTTAAGCGTCTTTTATAGAAGTTTCGAGTTTGGAATAACTAAAATGGTTGAGTAAAACTTTGTTTAAATACTGGTCGCTTTGGGAGAAGTTATATAATAGTATTGTATTTTCTGAGTGATTAATGTCCGAACAATGTGAAGAATATCTCTTTTGGTTATTTTATCTTTGATGTGAAGGGAAGTTTTTGACCAAAAAGGCCGTTAATCTTATGAGTAAAGATTTCTTGGACAAGCTATATAATAAGACTAGTTTCTGCCCGCGACTTCGTTCGTGAGGAAGTCTTAAGACACCACAATATACTAAAATAACTGTCACATTTTCCAGCCATACTGTTACTTCGTTTTCACTTAGCGTTCTTTAGGACGCTTTTCTTTCTGCTCTGCTCCTAAGAGGCCAGTAAAGCTCCCAGTCAGCAAGATTTTTCCGACATCTTCAACATTCAACATCACCGTCATATTTTAGCCAAATTACACAAAACCGTAATGAATTATACACTTAATCAATCCTCACGAATCACTCCGTCAATTCATGAAAACCGTATGAAAATCCGTTTGGCAGTTCTTGAGTTTATCGCGTTCAGACAGACAAACGCGGCGGGGGGACTTTGTTTTGAAAGAAAGAAAGAAATTTTATTTGCTCGGACATGTGTATACATACAGAATTAAAATAATACATTCTCGTACATGCAAGATCTTAAAATAAGAGTGGCTCACGACGTCTGCCATTTTTCATGGCGTGCAAATATTCAGTACAAATTAAATTGATTAATAACTTTTACACTTATACATTAAACAATAATAACAGTTAAATAAATTTATTCTATTCAATCATTTACATTATCCAATTATTTATTATTATTTTTCATTGTCTATTAATACCAATTACAATTATCGCAGTGACGATTTACATCAGTTTTAATAGGCATTCAATTATCTATAATATAGGTAGGTACATATAAGTTCTCCACTACTACATGACCTTAATTACTATTATGTTAGTTATGTTTTATCCTAAGTAATGATATTATATTATGAAGAATATTGTATAGATAGATTCCTTCTTCTTTTAATTACACCCTAAAGTTTCAGGATCTATTATCCTCAAAGAACAGTTCCTTTTGATCTTTTCACGAAAGGATTGTGTTATAATATTTTCAACATATAAAACAGAATAAAGTTGTAACATGGATTTCGTTTTATATCTAGTGCTTTCAATTGATAAAAGATATTATTGTATTCGATTAGACTCTCAAGTTGAAAGGTTAAAAGCTTATTTTACTTTACCAGCCGAGAAGAGGCTGTCTTTAGACACTTTCAGCGCTAGGATCGAGGCGGCGACTTTAGGCATAAAAAAAAAACATTTATTTCAGGGCCTTGACCCATATTAAGTATAAACAACAATGACAACAATACACACATAGTTACATAAAATTACAAATCAAGCACCAGTAATATGCCTGCTACAACAATGCCCAACGTAGGGGCAATCCAGTCGCTGTGCAATCATCGCCAGGACAGTGTTGGAGCTAGCCCGCACCCTGCGCACCAAGGACGCGCACCGCTTGCGCATGGTGGCGTGGAAACAGTCGGTGCGCGCTTCCGCAAACATGCCCGAGGCGCTGCAGAAGCGGGGCAGCCCCAACACTGCCCTGAACGCGTTGTTATTAGGTAGTATGATTTTCGTATGAGGTATTTTGATTTATTTAAATGTTTTCGTCCTCCTCAAACTTAAAGTATCTATCTAGATTATGAGTGAATATTTATTGTCCCTAGTTTCGTAAACATGCATGTAATTGCTTAGCCTCTGTTGCACATCCAATAAATCGATATATGTACTTAATAAAAAATTATTTATGCACATTACTTGAGAATGGCTGGACAGATTTGTATTTTTTTTTAATGTATGTAATCGTCCGGAAAATTTGAAAAATGGGAAAAACCGAGTCTTTTTTATATTTTTTAATGACGTCCTTGTGATGTCGTTTAAAAAGCACACAGGCAAAAGTGCCTGTTTGGTTGCAAATATAACCAACACAGTCTGAAATCTCGCACCGAAACAAAAGTAGAAGTAGCATATAATAAAAATAGAAAAAAGCCGTAACAATACAAGATACTATACTAACAGCACATCTCACGACTGAGTTCACTCAATTTGTCACTAACTCGACGCCATTGTGATGACGTCACATCGTTGACACTTCCCGCGTTTTTGTAATGGCTGCCATTGTTTTATGGTGTTTGTTGACGTTGGATTTGAATGTTTATTTTTAGAATCGCGAATTTGTCTGTCATGGCGTCTGACGAATGACGGGGCTTATATTTTTATGACATCAAAATGAAATCGATATTTTTATTTTGCCGATGTGTTTTCTTTTCCGACTCGTCACATAAACCCACACTTATTTGCCATAAAAATATCGAAAGTATATAACCTTAAAATCTACAACCAAGCCAGTTGATTAACGATGTTGGCAGGTATATACAAAGATAGAAATAATAAAAAAAGAAAAGAAAGAAAGAAAAATTGTTTATTCTGTACAAACAAAACACACATATAAAGACGAAAAACATAAAAAACACACGTACAAAAGTAGCTAAAGGCCTCGTATTCAACCAATAGATAAAAAATTAAAATAATAACGAAGTTGTTCATTGGTAATAACTCTTGCGACATTGGCAAATGACAACAAAAACAAAATGCTGATTGCAATGTTAATTACTTTTGAAACATCGTTCCAAGCTTTCAAAAAATCCAGAAGGAACTAGACGTAATAAATGTAAATAAATTTAATTTTAAATCTAAAATAACAGAATGGCTCATTCAGCAGGACTTTTTTAAAACGGAATTACTTACATTGCTTGAAATATCACTAATAAAATTAACATCAACACAAACATCCACATATATCTAATATCTACATACACCCACTGACACACCCTCATACCAACACCCCCTGCATAGGTAGTGAAAGCAGAGCAAAATAACATCACGCCTGTAGACCCCGAAGGGGTCGGCACGGGTGTATAGTACAGCCACATTCTGCCAGTTAGAAATACCCACCATGTAATAGGGAACGAGCAGCGCGGGGCCCGTAGCAAATTTTATAGACGGGCCATTGATCTGCTATGGGTTCTTATGTATAAAGTGGTAAAAAAAAAACAATACTCAATACGTCTATTTGCAATCAACTTTTAGAAATTGTATTCCCCATATTCTGACGTCTTAGTCGGCAAAGGTAGTACGTATCACGTTTTTGAGACATCAAGTAAATTCAATATACCACTTCTTAATAAGTTTCACTCAAAAAATTATGCTCAGGCGGAGGTGGGGCCCGGGTTTGAATATGCGGGGCCCCCTTTAGCGCGGGGTCCGTAGCAACTGCTACTCTTGCTACGTGGTTAATCCGGCACTGGGAACGAGCCTAGTATCATTACCGAGGACAAATCTAAATTCCGGGCTGTTACTTCGAAGTTATCATGGAAAAAGCAATCACACAAATTGGGTATTGAACCAGAGCTGCTAATCACTTGTGACCACTATGCATTAAAAATAAAAACATTAATATTTGACACTTGCCACATATGCCACAGAGCACGAAGATACTAGAGGCAGTATTGTCAATGGCGTGTCGAAACTGACGGCTGTCCGTGGCAGAAGGTCATCGCTCAACGTTCTTTTGACGCCAAGTATTTTATTAGTACTGCTGTCTCTATACGCTGCCGAAGCTAGGTTTACGATCCGTCGAGATTTGTCCAGACTTGTCCGGCTTTTGATCCTTATCATCTATCCAGATTTTTCAACTTATGGAGATTTCTTTTAGAAAAAAAGTTAAATGAATACTAAAAAAATAAAATTTCAAAGTGAAATGTTCGGACTTTTCCGCAAATGGCTGGGTTTTTGACAGGACTTTTCAAATTACGAAATGATAACCGGCGATTCCATGCTCTATGGATCACGAAAACGGAGCGTCTTAAGTCTGTTTACTGATGTCGTTGCCAAAAACTCCTGGACATCGCCATCATATTTTAGTTTTCTCCAAAACAACTACAACCACTAAACTTATACTCAAGTGCTACTGAACTTTGAACCTCTTCAATACACGTGAACCGACAATTTTTCGCTTGGCACCCTTCCAAACTGAAACACGCTATAAATAAGGCGATTCTAGCCGGATTGGCGATCATTGGAAGTTAGGGACATTCTGGCTTGTAGCCTGTGGTTCTGGTAAAGAATAGGCCGTTAAATACCCCTTGTTTATTTGTGGATTCTGTTACAGGCCTTTTACGGTAGCTTGATTGATGTGACAGAACTAAAAAATTAATAAAGTTTATTTGGAAACAGTTCCTGAAACACAAAATACAGATACACAAACTGAAAATAAAGTTTTAACAACAATAGCACCTCAATATGTAACCAATATGTAGCAATATGTACCTCTTTTTTAATTTTTTGTTTTCCTTTAGCATGGTTCGTTTTCATATGCCGATATAATTTCGTGGACAACAATAGTGTGGTTTATACGTTTTTTCGACTGTAATATAACTATTTTTTGTAAATGCTGTAATGTATGTATAACTGTTTTTAGTCCCAAATAAAATAAATAAATAGTGTGTGTGCCTCACGGCTTCGCCGAAAAGGTTCATGTCAATAATGCAGCATTAATGCCAGACAGATGTTGTCTGACACTAGTAGCATCGTGAGGAAATCGGCATGCTTGAGAGATATTTTTCAACGGCATGTGAAACCAAGTCAGAGTCATAAAATGGGCGGCTATTGGCGGCATAAAAACTGACACCAGGTTAGTAACTAACTACACGAAAAAGAACACCGACTCATTAATTATGATAAAGTACTTAGGCCCCCTTGCGCCACAAATCACTAAATATGATTACCGCCAAGCGTATTTACTCTAGCAGCACTGTTTGTGACAGTTCACAAATTGTAAAAATTTTGCTTATCGATTGAATTCAATAATGCTCCAGACACATCATTACTGCGGCCCGTACAAAAATGAATTACGTATGTGTGCACGTGTGTATGTGTATTATGTATTATTTTTGTATTGTATTATTTGTGTTTATTGTATTATGTATTGTGTTTAATGTATAGTTTGTTGTTATTATAGCATTTAATATTGTTCCCTTACCAAAATTTTATGAAAACGTGCAAACGTCACGCGTATAGTTCGTATACTTAGTTTGTGTTGCAAACGGGCCTTACTCTTGTTTTCAAAGCTTTGGTTTCATCAAGTGAATTGATAGTGGTGTTTATCTGTCTGTAATACTAATAACACAAACTACAACCGCCAGCTGTTTGCCGAGCATGTCGATTAGATGCGGTGATGTCCCTTCTGAGCGATCATTGCTGCAGTTATTCAGAAGCCCATGTGCGAAATTTTACTTTTCGGGATGAGTAATTAAATATAATAGCGCCAAAATGCCCTAATTTCACCACAACAGGCATGACGGATAGTCTTCTGTGCAAAGCATGCAGGGAGGCTGAAGAAACCGTTGCTCACGTGCTCTTTGAATGCACAGGCGTCACCCAAATTAGAACAGAAACCCTCCCGTCACCCAGATCTTTTGCAGATGTTCTGAACAATATCTACTTCTGGTAGGAGGTGGGCTAGTTGGAATGACCAACGACGGCCGACATGGCCCACGGACAATGGTCCAGTTGAAGGACTAAGTGCAGAAACCAATCCCAATAACAAAGAACGTAGAACACTGAACCTCTAAAAACACCCACATTTTTTCTGGCGATCATCCAACATGAAATGAAGTAAATATATAAATGAAGCAGTAAATAAACCATTCTTTGCCTGATCATTCCAAGTTGTAGGTCGTCCGTCTTAAGTAATATTCCTTTTATTTTTCTTTTTATTCTGATGTGATGATCATTCTTCTTTTTAAGTGGTACTTAACTTTTTATTTGGGCGTTAGATGTCGCCTTCGACTTTGTTATTCATTTTGGTAAATATATTTTGGAGATGGTTCATTTTTTTACTAGCAAGATAAGTGTGGTGGTGTGTGATTGTGGCACCGTGAAACTAAGGTGAAGTGAGCTGTCAATAGTGTTAATCTCTAGGATCCTGCCAGTCGATTTGTGACAGTGACAGCTCACTTTACGCTCACTTCACCTACGTTTCACGTTGATATTTTTACAAAATCGACCGACTGTAACCAACTTACACTTTAATACAATTTGCTGCAGTTTTCGTCAAATAAGAGTTTCCTAAAAGTCTAATTGTCCAATATCTTTGACAAGTTTTTGACGTTGATTTTCGCTGATATGAAATTGCGACTTGAATTTGAACGCTTTTTAAGTACAATAATTTTCCAATTTACATCGAACCTCACTCAAGTCACTCACAGTAAAATTCGGATGCAAACTTATTTATTTTTAAAGTAAATCTTCGTGGACCTCGACACCGTTCGGAAGTGATTTTTAGAGATAAAAGCAATAAAATAAAACAATAGAATATCGAGGAAAATAAAAAGATTTGTTCCAGGATAACATTGTAGCGAGGTGATGTAGAAGCGCTTTCCGCTGTTGCCATGCGACGCAAAACATTGTTTTCGCACCACCTGCTCGATAATTTCAAATTGTATGTGCTGCAAACCTAACCTAAAGTAGCTCATTATTGGTCTCGCCCGGCAATAATATTGTACAGAATATAACTTTGGGATAAAGGTGTCTTGAGCGAGCTTGAATCTTAGCCTCGATTCTCCATTGCTGCGCTCGGGAGTTAGCACTAGAATCTTTCGTTACGGTTTGGATTAAATAAAGCGCCCGTGACTTAAGACACTGCTTTATCCCCTTGGTGAATAATCTACTATTCTATACTTGTTCATACATCAACACAACATTATTACCCCATCCTGGAACAGAATAAACTGCAAAACCATAAACAAAATTAGGGGGGGAAAAAAACATATTGAAGTCAATATTTTATACAACCATTTTGTAAGGCTGTCAGCAGCAAAAAGGTTTCCTATAAAGATAACAGCTTTATTAGAGAGCTTCGCCATCCTTGAATTTATTATACACTTGCGATCTCTAGGCGTGATAGGGTAAATCGAAGGGTATTTGTGCGTTTACCCTAGGTGTAAGAATAGGGGAATATTGTTAGATTGAGTGCTGATCGTGTGGTGAAAGGAAAAATACTCTTACAATGGGTCCGATTGATCTGTGAAAAAAATAGTGGTTTTGGGTATTTTATAATGATCTTGATTTTTTGGGAGGGTTAAAGTAGGTAAACTAAAGATGTCCCAATTTAATAGGGGGTGAGACTTCGAATCCAGATTCCAACATAGTGAATCAATGTGCCTAGCCTTTTTCCAACTAGTTACTTGACTGAGGCGTGACTTTGCGGAAATCCATTATAAAATACAATAAACGACGTATATTTAGTAACCTAATCCGCTCACTGCTCTCGATGCTTGACGTGTCAACACGTCGGGTCCGAGTTCGCAACAAGTCAATTGTCATCCTGAGGATGCCTCGTTGAGAGGTGAAGCACGTGTCGATTTCTTACAGGGTTCTTTATGACTCTTTAAGAACAGTTAAGCGGATTAGGTTTTGGAGTTCCGCAGACGAGATTTAGACAGACGTAAGAAATCTGATACTGGTGCAAAAATAAATCTAAATGGATAGTACAACAAACAATGAAAGTTTAAAATTCATCAGTTTCAATTGTAAGTCTTTTAAAAGATCCTCAGAGTGTGTAAGACAGCTCTGCCAAACTGCTGATATTATTGCACTGCAAGAAACTTGGCTCTTGCCACACGAGATACCCGAACTTGGTAAAATAAGCAATGACTTTGGATTCTGCGGCAAGTCTGCGGTAGACCTAACGAGCGGTATACTGCGCGGGCGGCCTTATGGCGGCGTAGCACTTCTATGGAGAAACAGCAAGTGTAATTATGTGTCTGTGATTCCGTGTGAAAGTAACCGAATAAGTGCAATTAAAGTGTGTGTGTCGGAACGGTCAGTACTCGTTTTTTCTATCTATATGCCTACCGACTCATCAGACAATCTGTTGGAATTTGTTCAATGTTTAAGCGAAATTACGTCAGTAGTTGAGAGTAACAATATTGAAAATGTATTCATCATGGGGGACTTTAACGCTCATCCGGGGGCATTGTTTGGTAATGAACTCCAAAATTTTTGTAATGAGCAAAACTGGACATGCGTGGACATGCAGATGTTGGGCTCGAATTCTAATACCTATACTTTTGTGAGTGAGGCGCACGGCAGCTGCAGGTGGCTTGACCACTGTATTGTTACTGACGCTGCATTAAAGACGGTTTCATCGGTTAAGGTACGCTATGACATTTTCTGGTCTGATCACTATCCAGTAGAGATTCAGTGTAACTTAGTATCAGTTTGTCGAACCATTAAGCCACCGCTTACCAAAGCAAATAAAGTTCTATGGGGAGACAGGGACTTAAGCCAAATAGAAAAATATACCAAATGTTGTAATGATAAACTAAGGGAATTTGCCTTCCCTCATGAATTCCACCAGTGTTGTGATAGCATGTGTAATGATGGTGGAAGGGATCACTTGGCAGCGATAGACGCGCTTTATGGTGACATTGTAATAACGTTGCAGAAGGCTGCGGTTGATAGTTATGTTGGTCTTGGGGGTAGCGGCAGACAGCACCGCGGTCGTCATATTGTCGGCTGGAACAAGTATGTTCGTGATGCTCACGGGGACGCTAGGCAGAAGTTTTTAACCTGGGTGTGGTATGGTCGACCTAACAGTGGGAACATTTATAGTGAAATGTATGAATCTAAAAACAAATTCAAAAGCAGATTACGTTATTGTCAGAATAACCAAGAATTAATAAAAATGAATATTTTAGCTACAAAACACAAAAATAAAGATTTTAAAGGATTTTGGCAGCAAACAAAAAAGTTGAACCCAAAACCTAGCGTCCCGTTGAGTGTCAACGACATAAGTGAACCAAAAGAGATTGCTAATATGTTTAGATGTCACTTTCAAGTGGAGTCTCCGCTGAAAGGTGAGCAGACCGTGGATGCGGGGGTTGTCGTGTCAGCGGTGCCCGAGCGTGTCACAGCAAAACAAGTTGCTCTAATAATAAAGGGCATGACTCGAGGGAAGTCTCCCGGACACGACGGCCTTAGCATCGAACATTTTCAGCATGCGGGGCCACACCTCCAGAGGCTCTTGGGACTATTGTTTACGCTATGTATTAGGCATTCCTATCTGCCAAATGAAATGATGAAGACGGTGGTAGTGCCTATAATTAAAAACAAGACTGGAGATAATTCCGACAAGTGCAACTACCGCCCGATATCATTAGCTACAACCACATCTAAGGTGCTTGATAGCCTGCTTGAGAGACAGCTTAAAGAACACCTAAATTTAAACGATGCACAGTTCGGTTTTAGACCAGGACTGTCGACAGAATGTGCGGTTATGTCTCTCAAGCAGACTGTCAGGTATTACACAGATAGGAGCACGCCTGTGTATGCAGCCTTTCTTGATCTCTCCAGGGCATTTGACCTGGTTAGGTATGATATTCTCTGGCGTAAATTGAAGGATACAGGTGTGCCGGGTGAGTTAATTAATATTTTTAAATATTGGTATGACCACCAAACTAACCAGGTCAAATGGCACGGCGAACTTTCTGACGAGTACAGGTTGGAGTGCGGAGTGAGACAGGGGGGATTAACATCTCCTTCACTCTTCAACTTGTATGTGAACGGCCTGATTGGTGAGCTGAGCGACATTGGAGTAGGGTGCTCGATCGATGGTCACTGTATTAACAGTATTAGTTATGCAGATGATATGGTGTTGCTCAGCCCATCAATAGCCGCGCTCAGAAAGCTGATAGGCGTATGTGAGGAGTATGCGAGGGTACACGGTCTCCTTTATAATGTACAGAAAAGCGAGCTCTTAGTATTTCAAGCCAGGGGTCGTAAACTCGGGGATGTGGCACCTGTGCTGCTTAATGGTGTCGCTCTTCGAAAAGTGAGTGAGTTTAAATACCTCGGCCATGTGGTTACCGAGGATCTAAAAGACGATGGGGACATAGAAAGAGAGAGGAGAGCGATGGCGGTCCGCTGTAACATGTTGGCACGCAGATTTGCGAGGTGTAGTCTAGAGGTGAAGATCACTCTGTTTAAAGCATTCTGCCAAACTCTCTACACCTGCAATCTGTGGGTCAACTACACGCAGCGGGCCATCAACGCTCTCCGAATACAATATAATAACGCGTTCAGGGTGCTGGTGGGGCTCCCACGCTACTGTAGTGCGTCTGCGATGTTTGCGCAAGCGCACACAGACGGCTTTCACACTGTGCTGCGGCGCCGCATCGCTTCGCTGATGTTCCGCACGCGTGGGAGCGCCAACACCATCCTGAACGTGCTAAGCCACAAGCTGGACAGCCCCCTACTGGGACACTGGGTTCAAGCACAAGTGCGTGTGCCCGGGGCCCCAGAGGGCGGTAAATACTTAAATTAAGTAAGTTAAGTAAGTTTTGTTGTTTTGTTTTTTTTGTAAGTGTATTAATTACTAACATAGGTTGTAAGAATTTTGTTACTAACACTTATGAGTCTTGTTGCTCGAAATAAACGATTATTATTATTATTTTGGTAAACAAATTTTGTTTCTTAGCTCTTTGGCTAGTTTAAGCTACATTAACGGGCCAAGCCAAGTCAATGTAGCGTGTGTGGGTGTGGTGGTGATGAAGTTCTATGTAAAATTAATGTTATGAGGAGTGATTTCATTTTCCTCAATTTGCATGAACTTTCTGACTATTCTACAGGTGTTTAAAATTGCGGCTTTTTGGAGTGTTATGTAAATTGAGTCTTTTAAGTCTATTAATTTAAGGCTGTGGTGCAGGTGATTGGGTATAACACCCGTTGTGGAGACAACAATGGGTACTACGAAGACTTTTTCTTGCCTCCAAATTCTGGTCACTTCCTCTTTCAGTTCAGCATATTTACTAATTTTCTCACCTATCGTTTTTTGTAAATTATGTGTATTAGGGACTGCAATATCGATGAGGTATGTGACTTTATTGACTTTATCTTGAAGGGTTATATCTGGTCTATTATAGTGAACGGTCCGGTCGGTTAGTATGGCGCGATCGTAATAGAGTTTGTGTGTGGTATTTTCTAGGATTACTTGTGGTATGTACTTGTAATAAGGAGTGTTTGTATCTTGTGTGAGTTTATATTTAAGTGCTAGTTTTTGATGGATGGCGTTTGCTACCTGATTATGTCTGTGTGTATAGTCTGTTTGTGTAAGTGTTGTGCATGCCCCTGTTATGTGTTGTATGGTCTCTGGTTGGCTATGACATTTGCGGCATTTATCGTTTGTTATTGTGGGGTCTTTTATAATGAATTTCCTGTAATTTTTAGTATTTATGATCTGATCCTGTATTGCAATAATAAATCCCTCGGTTTCCGGAAATAAGTTACCGATTTTAAGCCATTTATTTGACGCTATTGCATCTGTAGCCACAACAATCGTCATAGCGAATTACCACGTTTCAGACATCTGATAAAGAAACACGGAAGCAAACAGCCCTGAGAAGAACTGACACCACGTTTTGACAAGCCGTTAAAGAAACAGGAGTAGCCACAATTCATTATGGCACACTACCACGTTTTAGACATCTGACAAAGAAACACCAGCCCTGAGAAGAACTGACACCACGCTTTGACAAGCCGTTAAAGAAATAGGAGTATCAGGATTGCAGATGCCACACGCCAACATCGTGTTCTCCAGGAACACCAGGAAACTTCGGAGATCTTCACACGACGGCGGCCGCCTCGGAAAGGAAGCGCAGATTACTAGGCACCCATACTTATGCCTTCAGCGCGCACGCCGCGCCGCGCTCACGAACACACAGGCGACACCGTGCGGAAACCATCTCACAACAGTCCGCTGTTGTGTGATTGGCTAAAAATGCATTATTCTCATTCGTTATATTTTATGTAAATGCTGGATTAATTTAATGTACAAGTTTTTATTGGTTAGGGCATATATTGTAAATTGTATATAAGTCGCGTTATTTTACCAAAATATATCTTTCACATTATACATCAACGAGTATTTTCTTCAACCTTCTGATACACCAGGAAACCTCCAAAGTGGTGACCCCGTGCCTAGAACACAGTGAAGAAAATTTAAGTGAACCGAAGCTCAGCCCATATCGCTAAATCACAATCCAAGATGACGAATACCAGCCAAACGGAAGAACAATCCAGCTCATCATCGCAACCAGTACCGAAGGCGGAGGCTGCCGGTATATCTCTCAACATGCGCATTCCACCTTTCTGGCGCGATCGACCACGACTCTGGTTCATCAGCTTCGAAGCAGCAACCAACGACCTCAAGAAAGGCCAGGGCCAGCTCGCACAGATGGTCATTGCACAGCTCGAGCGACAAGACGTCGAGCAGATCGCGGACCTACTGTACAACCCACCGGAGACGGACCAATACAAGGCCATCAAAGAAAGGCTCATATCTACCTACGAGGAATCAGACAGCCGCCAGTTCCAAAAATTGCTGTCCGAAATGGAACTCGGAGATCAGAAGCCGACGCAACTACTCCGCCGCATGCGGAACCTCGCTGCAGATAAACTTCCAGAATCTACTCTGCGACTTATGTGGACCAATCACCTCCCATCACACGTCCGCTCAGTCCTCGCAGTCAGCGAAACGTTCAGCACAAAAACAGCACTCGACGAACTCGGGCTACTCGCAGATAAAATAATGGAGCAGACAGCAGCAACAGAAGTCGCAGCCGTGCATGCACCAGCACCATCCGCACCACTGGCTGATACGCAGTACCTTATCAACGAAATAAGGAAGTTGTCGCTTGAAATAGCCGAGTTAAAAACTAGACAATACCACAACAACAACAACAACAACTATCGCCGCAGTCGTCATCCATCTCGCGACCGCAGCACATCACGACAACGCAGCCGAGAAGCTTCCCCATCTCCGTTCTGTTATTATCACCGCCGTTTCAAAGAACAAGCTAGACGTTGTACATCGCCTTGCTCGTTTAAGAAACAAAACCCGGAAAACTAGACGGAACGTTGGCAATGGCGGACACCGGCGTTCAAGAAAACTCCCACCGCCTATACATCACTGACAAAACCTCGAAACTATCCTTCTTAGTTGATACTGGAGCAAACATATCCGTACTACCGAGAAAAAAGGGACAAATACCAACGCCATTACCATTCCAGCTATACGCAGCGAACAACACAACTATAGCTACGTATGGCGAGAAAACATTAACACTCGATCTAAATTTACGCCGTCCGTACTTGTGGAAATTCATCGTAGCTGACGTCACAAAACCTATACTTGGAGCCGATTTCCTCAAGCATCACCAACTCATCGTCGACCTGAAAAACCGAAGATTAATCGATGGCGTGACGAGTTTAAAGGTAAACGCCCCGGTACGAGTATCGAATGTGCCCACCGTACGCAGCATAGATATGTCGCAGTCATACCACGACATATTAGCCCAGTATCCCGGCATAACCAGATTAACATCGATGAAATTAAACTCCGATATCCAAGTTCAACATTTCATCGAAACAACAGGACCACCAGTACACAGCCGAGCCCGACCGATACCACCACATCGATTCGAAACAGTGAAAAAAGAATTCGAAAATATGATCGAACAAGGATTATGCAGACCTAGCAAAAGCCCATGGTCATCACCTCTACACATCGTCCCTAAGAAGAATGGCGATATTAGAGTTTGTGGTGACTATCGCCGACTCAATTCCATCACCATTCCAGATCGCTACCCCGTCCCACGCATCAAGGACTTCACTCATCAATTATCTGGAAAAATTATCTTCTCAACTATAGATCTTAACCGTGCATACCAACAACTGAGCGTAAGAGAAGAAGACATCCAGAAGACAGCCATAATTACCCCCATGGGATTATTTGAATTCCCACGTATGTGCCCTGGTTTGAAGAACGCGGGACAAACGTTTCAACGATTTATCCATGAAGTACTACGAGGATTAGATTTTGTCTTCCCATTCATCGACGATGTGCTATTGGCATCAGAAAACGAAGACCAACACAGAGAACACCTCCAAATCGTACTGAAGCGATTAGAAGACAATGGCATCACCATTAACCCCGCTAAATGCAACACCGGGTAGGTTACACCGTAGCAAAGGAAGGCATCAAACCTCCGCAACATAAAATCCAAGCAATCACCGATTACCCTCAGCCGACTACAATCGAAGAATTAAGAAGGTTTCTCGGAATGATCAACTTCTATCGCGATCATATCCCTAACGCCGCAGTACTACAGGCACCACTTAATTCATACCTACACAATGTAAAGAAGCGAGACAAAACTCAGATCACGTGGACCGACGAAGCAACTCAAGCGTTCCAGCAGTGTAAAGCTAGCATCATACAAGCAGCTTTACTCGCTCACCCATCACATCAAGCTACACTTGCTTTGTTCTGCGACGCATCCGACAACTCAGCTGGCGCCGTCCTACAACAATACGTGAATCAAACATGGAAACCGCTCGGGTATTATTCCAAGAAATTCAATGACGCGCAAAAGAAGTATTCCACCTACGACCGAGAGCTACTCGCAATCTACATGGCAGTCAAACATTTTCGCAAGACATTCGAAGGACGCCAACTCATTATATTCACGGATCACAAGCCGCTAACATTTGTAATGACAAAAACACAATCGAATACAGAAACACCGAGACGAACGAGACAACTTTTGTTTATCAGCGAATTTACCACAGACATACGTCACGTGAGCGGTAAGCAAAACATCGTCGCCGACACACTCAGCCGCATAGAAACAATCTCATGCCCACCTGCGATAAACTTCAAGGACATAGCCAGCGCGCAAGAAAAGGACAGCAACATTGAACAATTACTGCAAGAAAACAACATCAATCTCAAGAAAATAATAATACCAAACACAGACGTCGAGTTATATTGCGAAACATCTACACCGTATATACGCCCGTATATACCAGAGGATCACAGACAAGAAGTTTTTAATAGCGTGCACAACATCAGTCATCCTGGTACGCGCACGACTCGCAAACTTGCAACACAAAAATACTTCTGGCCATCAATGAACGCAGACATCAGCCGTTGGACTCGAACCTGTATACAGTGTCAGAAAAGCAAAATACAACGTCACACATCCTCGAACATCTCAGGTTTCCCGCCAAGCGATCGCTTCCAACACGTACACGTCGACATTGTTGGCCCGCTACCTACAACAGCTCAAGGCCATCGTTACTTAGTAACAATGATCGACCGACTAACAAAGTGGCCCGAAGCAATCCCTACCGACGAAATATCAGCTGTTCGAATAGCCGATATCATCTACCAACATTGGATAGCAAGATTCGGATGCCCGACCACACTAACAAGCGACCAAGGTCGCCAGTTCGAGAGTCAGTTATTTCAAAACCTGATGAAACAAATGGGAATCAAGAAAACTCGCACCACACCGTACCATCCGCAAAGCAACGGAATGATCGAACGGTGGCATCGCTCGCTCAAAACATCACTACGCGCAAAACTATCCGACGCAAGTACATGGATCAACGAGCTACCTACAGTGCTACTTGGTCTACGAGCCGCACTGCGCACCGATACAGGCGTAAGCGCTGCCGAACTTACCTACGGATACAACCTGCGTCTACCAGGGGATTTTTTTACAAGTACCCACACACCTACAATGGATTATACTTACGTCGAAAATCTGCGTGACGTCATACAAGCAAACAAACCGCAACCAGACACCGAGCATCACAGCAATAATAAGCGCGTATTCGTGCATCAAGATTTACTCAAATGCAGTCACGTGTTTATAAGAACCGATGCAATTAAGAAACCACTCCAAGCTCCGTATGAAGGTCCCTACCGTGTTATAAGCCGCACAGACAAAACGTATACTATACAGCTACCGAATCGTCAAGCTAACATTTCGATCGATCGACTGAAGCCTGCATACGTCATAGCAGAGTATACCAATACCGTACCTCCAAGAAACATTACCAATACCTTACCTCCAAGAACCATTACCAGCACCAAGCAAACCAAGGCCAGTACCACACCAACCAAGCAACAAGCACGAGTACCTACGAACATCATGACGTCACAGCCCACTATCAGCAAAACAACACGCTCGGGCCGCGTCGTCAAGCTGCCGGTACGCTTCGCTTGAGGGGGAGTACTGTAGCCACAACAATCGTCATAGCGAATTACCACGTTTCAGACATCTGATAAAGAAACACGGAAGCAAACAGCCCTGAGAAGAACTGACACCACGTTTTGACAAGCCGTTAAAGAAACAGGAGTAGCCACAATTCATTATGGCACACTACCACGTTTTAGACATCTGACAAAGAAACACCAGCCCTGAGAAGAACTGACACCACGCTTTGACAAGCCGTTAAAGAAATAGGAGTATCAGGATTGCAGATGCCACACGCCAACATCGTGTTCTCCAGGAACACCAGGAAACTTCGGAGATCTTCACACGACGGCGGCCGCCTCGGAAAGGAAGCGCGGATTACTAGGCACCCATACTTATGCCTTCAGCGCGCACGCCGCGCCGCGCTCACGAACACACAGGCGACACCGTGCGGAAACCATCTCACAACAGTCCGCTGTTGTGTGATTGGCTAAAAATGCATTATTCTCATTCGTTATATTTTATGTAAATGCTGGATTAATTTAATGTACAAGTTTTTATTGGTTAGGGCATATATTGTAAATTGTATATAAGTCGCGTTATTTTACCAAAATATATCTTTCACATTATACATCAACGAGTATTTTCTTCAACCTTCTGATACACCAGGAAACCTCCAAACATCTATATGAGATTGTTCTAGATCATGGGGGTGCCGTCCGTGCAACACTTTCTTTTTCCAGTCTTCTATCTTTTGCTTATGTGGGTCGTTATTGCTAGTGTCTTGTGTATCTATCTGTTCGTGTAGGTTAAGTGGGGTGTAGCGGATATCGTTCATAATTACGGCTTTATGAATGTTACTTGTGTGTGATTTAGAATGAAAGAATGTTCTTAGTTTGGCTATCTGTTTCTGCCAAAGATTATGGACGTCTATAAGGCCTCTTCCTCCGTATTGTCGTTTGATGGTCAGTCTTTCTATTGCAGATTTAGGGTGTAGGTTATTGTGTTTAGTGAGTGTGGTGCGTGTTGATCTCTCTATTTGCTGGATGTCAGTCTTTGACCATTTAATCACTCCAAACGAGTATGTTAAAATAGGGATCGCATAGGTGTTCAATGCCTTTATTAAATGTTTTCCGGAGAGTTGAGTTTTACATACTGCGATCACTCTTCTTTTGTATTCGGTGTTTAAAGTGTGTTTTATTGCTGTGTGGTCTATTCCTTTGAGTTGATTGTACCCTAGATATTTATATAAATCCGTTTGTTCCATAGCTGTGATTGTGTCTGTATTATTAACAGGATAGTCACCCGGTTTTATTTTGCCTCTTATTATATGAATTGTTTTGCATTTATCTAATCCAAATTGCATGTTTATGTCTTTACTGAATTCTGTCGTGATGTCTATTAATTTTTTCATCTCTTTTTCAGACTTTGCGTATAGTTTTATGTCGTCCATATAAATAAGATGTGAGATTACTGTTTCTTCTGTGGAATGTTTCAAGGAATATCCGGCTTGGCAGCGATGAAGTAGGTGGGACAGAGGATTTAGAGCGAGACAAAACCATAAAGGACTTAGGGAATCTCCCTGATAAATACCCTTTTTTATGGATATTTGAGTATGGATAGTTGAGTAGTGATAGTGTTGTGTCGATAATTTAACTGGAGTGTGGTTTTCCAACGGGACATGATGTTCTGTAAGAAGTCTATTATTTTTGAGTTTATTTTATAGATCTGTAATATTTGAATGATTATTATTATTATTAGGTTACAAAATATACGTCGTCTATGGTTTTTCCCCTACTCCGTCTATTTGCCGTCTAACTGGATGCAGCTGAATATCAGTATTTTACATGGAGTGACTATATGACCTGTAAATTCCAGTTATTGGGTAACACGACATCCCTTGGTAAGACTGGTTGTCAGACTTTTGGGCTTCTGACTACCCTTAACGACTGTCAAAGATTTATGAATAACAGCCGTAATCAGCAGCCACGAAAGGATCTCGATATGTAATTCATGGTCACCCATCCACGAACCGACCGCGGCAAGCGTTGCTTCATCTTTGATCTACCGCGTGCAGCTGTTAAAATCTAGCCACGTTCCCGATCGAACCTAGTATCCCAGTTGCGCTTGCGACTATTCGACCAACGAGTCATTAATTTATAAATACTAGTGGTCGCCCAGAGGTCGAAATTCGACCATCATTCATTTAAATTAATTAAGTTGTATAGTACATACTAATTCCATGCTGCCATGTCATGATTCTAAGGTAGCCATCTGTGTCAAACGCATGGTAGTGTGTGTAATGTTTTTTTTTATTAATTTAATTTATTTATAATGTATATTATATAAAAATATTAGCTTTCTGCACTCCTTCTCCATATAAACTTTAACTGTGCCAAATTTCATACTCCTCCGTCCGCGTAATTTTCGTAAAGAGGGGTACAAAGTTTTTGCTTTACGTATACGTTATCACGTTTTAACTAATATTTTAAATGCGAAAGTGAGTTTGTTTGTTACGCTTTCACGCTAAAACGACTAAACAGTTTTGAATAAAATTTGGAGCATGGGTAGACCATGACCTGGGTTACGACATAGGATACTTTTTATCCCGATATTCCCACGAGATCGAGGGGAGGAGGAGAAGGGCTTGTGGCTAAGTAATAACAGCCGCACGGGTCAATCGATATGGTTAAGCTACGCTTGCCGCGGTTGTTCCTTGGATGGGTGACCATCTTTACATACCAAAACCCCTCCGTGCCTCGGAAAGCACGTTAAGGCCCAATGCCTTAACGTTTCCCGGTTGTCATTTGTAGATCTTTGACAGTCGATACGGGTAGATAGAAGCCCAAAAGCTAGTTACTAGGTAACCGGTCTTACCGTGTTACTTAGTAACTAGGTTGTGGAGGTCAGATAGGCAGTCGCTCCATGTAAAATACTGGTATTCAGCTGCATACGGTTAGACTGGAAGCCGACCCTAACATAGTTGGGAAAAGGCTAGGCAGATGATGATTCCCACGGGATATTATAGACTTATGCGGGTGAAACCGCGGGGCGGAGCTAGTAATATATAAAGTGCGTTGATTGCGTTTTAATTGCTTGGTTGCATATTATAGGAAAAACCTAGTCGCAAGGTCGAACGACTGGTATATAAGGCATTTCCTGGAACATTTATATGTACATATAAATAAACTTAGCTGCACCTAGCACCTAGCTTCTGGCTTCTTATAAGTGGTTATATAGGTTTAAGTTTCGTGCAGACCAGCGCGACGCGACACCGGTTTTGTAATACCGTCAAGTTTTCTTAGAAATTGTATTGTTCGAGTCGCATCACGGCGCCGCGTCGCACTGGTCTGCACGAAGCTTTATGTGAAATAAAATATTTTTATTTTTATTTTGAAATAATATTGAGAAAACAAGAACAACTGACGTTATCATGAAGCTAGCATTTGGTAAGTAAAATATTATTATATTTTTTTAAATTTTTTTTTCTTTAAAACAGCTGCAAGTTTCCCGGCGACTTCATCTGCATGTATTATTTTTGTATTTGTGTGTAGCATTGGTGGGCTATTGGCAACGGCCGTGACTTACGAGTCGAGGTCGTGAGTTCGAACCCAGCCAGGCGCTTTACTTTGTCTATATAACTTCATTACCACAGCTCTCAAAATGGTGAAGGAAAACATCGTGAGGAAACCGGCATGTCCTAGAAACAAAAATTCGAAGACATTTGGGGCATCTACCAACCATCTACAGGTGGTAGATTACAGCCCACTCCCTCTCGAATAGAGGTGACCTATGTCCCAGCAGTGGGAACATTATAGGCTGATTAAGCTTCTACTTATACATAAATATTTAGGATTAAAGTAACTTTAACTCCTCCACGTCCAAGGCTACCTATTTCCCTGATGATCATAGTTTCAGTGGTTTAGTCGTGATCGCAAACAAACAGGCACACTGAGTTACTTTCCCATCTATAAGTTACTAGCTGCGCCCCACGGTTTCACTCGCATAAGTCTGGAGCCCTTGGGAATATCGGGATAAAAGGTATCCTATGTCCTTTTCCAGGTCATGGTCTACCTATGTGCCAAATTTTATCAGAATCCGTTTAGCCGTTATAGCGTGAAAGCGTAACAAACAAAAAAACTTGCTTTTGCATTTATAAAATTAGTTAGGCTATGTAGTGTTAATAATTATAAATTGCTTGACATTTTCCAGTACTGACAATACTACTGGTTGGAATCCTCATCGAGGTCCATGGCTGTACCTTGCAATATGACCCGGTTTGCGGAACGGACGGAAAAACATACAGCAACTCTTGCCAGTACGTATAAAATGCTTACATTTATTTTAATTTAATACACAAGGTCTGTGATTGAGTTTTTATAACTTTCATAAAAATCTATGAGCAAAAATATACATATTCTTTTACCATCGAACATCGTACGGACAACAAGTGCCTAGAAACTGTCCAACGTTTCGTTTTGTAAATTTTGTCAACTTCAAATATAACCTAAAAATCAATAATCAACTTCAGACTTTTTCTTCTGGCCCGCAACACATCTACGCTCAGTATAATGTTCAACGGTGAAGATTCCTGCAGTGCTATTCTGTAACCATCTCACCGAGATAACTTAGGTGAAGTGAGCGTGGAGTGAGCTGTCATTCCACAGGGATTGACACTATTGACAGCTCACTCCACGCTCACTTCACCTAAGTTATCTCGGTGAGATGTTTACAGAATAGCATGGCTGCTCCGATCGGCCTCCTGTCCCGATATATTTATCTAACTATTGTCTTTTGTTTGTCCTCAGATTAACCAAAGGCGTAAAGTTGGCACACACAGGCCAATGTAAAAAAGATAGTTCCCCATCCTAAATTGGTGCAATAGACTTGAAGAAAGATACCGGAACTGTCTTATTTTATCTTTTTAATTTCTTCGTAAATAAATCTATATTAATAATAAATACTAATAGTTACTAAAGCTGAAGAGTTTGTTTGTTTTTTCTTTGTTTGAACGCGTTTATCTCTAGAACTTCTAGTCGAATTTGGAAAAAAATATTTTTGCATCAGATAGCCCAATTCTCAAGGAAGGTTAAATATCGTTTATTTGGTGCACACAAAAGACAAAGCTCAAAATACAAAAACACGATTAAATAATAAATGAATATAGCTATAAGGTGCCAATATACAAAAAAAAAAAATTAAGAAGAAAATAAAGACATTGTGATGACTATTGGCTAAGACACTTTAAAATAGTGAAACATACAAAGTGCGGTGTGCGTCTCAAGGTTGCACCAAATGGGAGTCCAACTCAGCATGTGTCAGGCAAATATACCTTTTTTTTTTTTTTTTTTTTGGATGGGAAATTATCAAATAACTTCTCCCGCTCTGGGTGGAGCGGGAGGGCGTGTCAGACTTTTACTGACTAAAACCCACCCGTGTTCCTTCCGTTGCCTGTGTGCCGAGGTCGCGATATCCCTTTCAGACAAACCCGCAACCCCGGCAGGCATTGGCCCTTCCGGACCCCGTCAGTTGGTGCTGACATCTCTTTGAGGCGCGCGTGGAACACAACGCGCCGTCGACCCGGGCCTGGTCCCTATCGGACGGCGAGCTACCCATTGCTCACCGTCCGCAAGCCCGCGCCTACGGTGGCCGGAAGTCGGCTCGCGACTCCCGACGCCCGGGGCGTCTCCTGCGGCGACTAGGGGCGCGAGGGGGCGCATTTTGCCTCTCCCTCGCGCGCTCCGCCTCCTCCTTCGCGAGCATTACTGCTTCGCAGAAGGAGGTGACGGCCTCCCATGCACTCTCGCTCCGGACCATGGCCTGAACCAGGGCCGGACGCGAGAGATCGCCGCCGCCGATCGCCTCCGTGAGGACACGGCGGTGCTCCGCCCAAGCTGGGCAGACCTCCACCGTATGCTCCACCGTGTCCTCCGGGCGATCCACACAGTGGTGACACCCGGGCGTTTCCTCCCGCTTTATCCTGAACAGGAACCTCCCGAAACAACCATGTCCGGTGAGGACCTGTGTCAGGCGGAAGGTGAGGACGCCGTGGCGCCTCTCTAGCCACTCCTCAAAGAGGGGACTTATCGCCACAATTGTGGCGTGCCCAAGGCAAATATACCTGACGCTGATATTCTGCTGGATCCCTGCAGTGACATACGGACGTCGAGCAGATGAGATAATAAATATGCGAATTATTGGTGTTGTGAAAAGTGAAATGTGCAGAATGAAATTACGTAAGTGTTATCATTAAAAAATTCTGTCATTATTTAAATTGCGGTTAGCAATTTAAATTATGACAGAATTTTTGAATGATAACAGTAAAGTTTAGCATTTGGGAACGTTCTTGTTCGATAGGCTATCTAGTATCACGCTTCGATCATTAGGAGCCGAGCTTAGAGTATATAACATTGGAGAAGCCTTACGAACACTTCCCCTCTGTAAAAGTACAAGAACAAATGTTCTAGTACGTTCATAAAAACTACTTTCAAATCGATTCTAACGCACTTCGTAAATCATTTTAAAGGAGCGCGGAGCTCAAATGCCTAGCTGTGCTGTTAAATTCTGTAAAAAGCGTTCAAATACGTCAAACTTACATAAAGAACTGAATAACCTTCCATATGTTAACATTTTTTTATAATATTTAGTCAGGTTTTTATTGAAATTTAAAATCATAACCTCATAATACATTTAAATTTTTCATTCGATTCAACCATGATTCAATATAAAACGTAGCATGAATCGATTATTTTCTTCCGAAACGCGTTACTGTATTGAACGCGCAGATTGCTGCTGTCCGCTGTGTATAGTTAAAACCCACAGGCTCCAGGTGTAAAAGGACTGACAGTACGCTTTAAAAAGCGCCACTTTGACAGTCAGTTATCAGTTATTTTTCACTTTTTAGTTGGGGTAGTACCACAACTAAAAAGTGAAAAATAAAGACTTTTTACAAAAAAACAAAAACGATTTCCAAAAAAAAAACACTACAAAGTTAAAAATAACTTTAATTTCGGAATTCGGTGGCAAAAAACGAAAATTCAATACCAAAAAGACCGACCCGAAATTAAAGTTATTTTTCACTTTGTAGTGTTTTTTTCGTGTTGTATTTGAGCGTGAGTCACAACACATATATTAATAATCATCACATATAACGGAAATCAGTTTTCACCTCGTAAAGTTGGTTAACAAAGGCATAAATGAGTTAACAGTCGTGCAGCCATTTTATTGGCTATAAGAGGGTAGGATGGTGTTTTTATGTCACGTCATAATATTGTTGTGACTACCTACCGCCTGTGGGACTGCTCATGAAACTTCTGGGCGACCAACTTTCTACGTGATAGAAATCTAGCTATTAATTTGCACCTGAGACTTATTCTGTGAGGATTTTGGAAACAGGGAATTTGGGCCCGTATCGCGTCATGATCATTAGCAGGGCAGTTTAAGAAAGTGCATTCTGAAAATTGGCAACGTCGCAAATACATGTCACTTATTTCGCTGTTTTGATTTATTTGGAAATCAAATATGGCTAACTAGTGAACTAAAATATTGATTCGGAACATTATGCGCTGAATACTGTTCCCACTGCTGGGACACAAGCCTCCTCTCTGTGAAAGGGAGTGGGCCGTAATCCACCTCGCAGGCCCAGTGCAGGTGTCACATATACATAACTTAGAATTTTTGGTTCTAGGACATGCCGGTTTCCTCACGATGTTTTCCTTCACCGTTTTAAGAGCAGTCAAATGGTGATGAAATAATTCACACAAAGTAAAGCGCCTGTCAGGGTTCGAATCTACGACTTACAACTCGTAAGACGCAGTCGTCACCACTGGCGGGCACCAGTACAGCAGTGCTCCAAATTAGCTTAATACACAGTAATTGTTACATTGATAATGGGTAATGAAAATCTAGAAAAGTTCGACTCCTTACTCAATACTTGATTAAATACCTTTGTTTACAAGAACTCAGCACGCGTAGCATGACAAATATAGAAATGGGTTTTCTACGGGTTTTGTCGACGGAAGAATAGACAAAATGACAGCTTGTTATTGTTTATCTGTCATTTTGTCTATTTTTCCGTCGACAAAACCCGTTTCTATTGTGGTCATGCTAAGCGTGCTGGGAAGAGAGAATATACTTCGAGTATAGTTACTAGAGTATAGATTTTTCTTCTAAGAACGAATAGAAAAACTATTCGTTATTGACTTAGGGCGACTGATTCAATAAAAAAATACAGCGGACTGAAGTAGAACCGTGAAAATTGCAATTTCCTTTGATTTATTTCATAACGTTCCTTTGCAAGTGAAAGATGAAATGGTGCATTCAATACAATCGTGAGGAAACCGGCATGTCCTAGAACCAAAAATTAGATGACATGTGACATCTACCAACCCGCACTGGGCCCGCGCGGTGGACAGTTTTCAGGTTACAGCCCACTCCCTCTCGAAGAGACCTGTATCCCAGCAGTGGGAAAATTACAAGCTGATTATGCATTGGTCTCTGGAACTACTTATACAATTCCGAAAATTCTTTCACTTTGTTTCTTTGTTACGTTTTCACGCTAAAACGGCTGAACAGATTTGGATGAAATTATGCACATGGGTAGGAATTGACCTGGATACAAAAACAGTTTCTCCGCTTTCCCTTCATACAGTAAAGCCCTATAATAGTGCTATTACTAAGAAGGATAGCACTATTATAGAAGCGTTACAGGACAGTTATATGACTGTTATGAGCTGTCTAATGGCTTTTATGACTGTCAGTCCCCGTTAACACTGGCTGTTCAAATACTGATACCTACCTTAAATTGTTACTGTTTTAAATGAAGACTGTTTACCGACTTATTTTATATGGTTTTAATGTAAAAGTGGTTTAAATACTTAAACACAATAATATAACATCGGGCTCAGCTCCGCTCGCCTTCGTTTCAAGCGGACGTGCAGGAATCGTCCAATCATAGACGATACGAGAGACGCGATGACGATTTCAACCATTATGATTGGTCGATTGATGCAGATTTCCGCTCAGCTCCTCTCGTCTTCGCTTCAGTGGAAACGCACCCTTGTTGTCCTACTGTGAGTGACGGCTATACATCCACAGTATGTATCACACACCATCAAAATGAAAAACTTTCACCATGGGACCAACAACGGAATCGAGAAAAAACTATCTGCTGTCCCATACATTTGGGTCGACAAGGTGTTGAAGTTTTGTATGGGACAGTTGATTTTTTTTTTTTTAAAGATGTTCCCATGGAGAAAGTGATTCAATTTTATAGTGTGTCCAATTTACACAAAACCTTAATGAATTAACACCTAAACCTATCAGAATACCAGCGCTGTGACATTTATTATTAAATTTCGCAGCATCATGCTGAGATAGGAGCCTTTTGGCCTCGCGCAGGACTTTCTGCTTTAATTTTACTGTTTATTCTTTTTGTTTTTTTTTTCTATTTATGTTTCAATTAGTGTTTTAAGTTTAATTTGATCTACTGTGCTTGTCTCAATAAATACTTTTTCTTTCTTTCTTTCTAAACCTTCCTTATGAATCACTCCGTCCATTGGTGAAAACCGTATAAAAATCCGTTTGATAGTTTTTTAGTTTATCGCGTTCAGACAGACATATAGTCTCGGCGGCGGGGGGGGACTTTGTTTTATAAAGCTTTGTGCAGACCAGCGCGACGCGACACCGGTTATTGTTATACCGTGAAGTTTTCTTAGAAATTGTATTGTTCTTGTCGCGTCGCGCCGTCGCGTCGCGCTGATCTGCACGGGCCTTAATACGTAAGGATTTCCAAATCACCCAACACTCGGTTTATGCAAATATCAATACAAATATGAAATATCATTGAAATAGTTTTTCTCACACTCTTTAAACTTGAAGCATCAGGCTGGCATTCTGTGGGTGGTAAAAAATTCACTCGCTGGCGTCCGGCCAATATGCACTTGTTTTGTAGTGGCTCTGTTTGTACCGGGTTGTAGGTAGTTGGGGAAATTTGTGGTTTTGGAAGATGTCTGTATTTAATTTGGACTGTTTTTTTTAAACTAAGTTTTGTCTCTCATCTCTCTCTTCCTGCACGCGTAGCATGACCACCATAGAAACGTGTTTTGTCGACGGAAGAATAGACAAAATGACAGATTGTGATTGTTTATCTGTCATTTTGTCTATTCTTCCGTCGACAAAACTCGTTTCTACGGTGGTCATGCTACGCGTGCTGGCGTTGTCCCAAGTCGCATTAGATTTATTATTATCTGTAATGGCAAAGGACACAAGCCATGTGAAAAAAAAAATATTACGTGGGGTCGGCGCAACACGTTGTCTGCTTCCATTCTCCCTTCTCAACGGTCACGCTATCATTCACTCTTTTCTCTTTCATTTCATTCCTCACACAATCCGTCCATCTTTTATTTTGTTTTGTCTCTGTGAAAGGAGACATCTCCACAGGCGAGAGCATCGCGGCGATAGTTACGCTGTGTCTCCAAATTATCGCCGCGATGATATCGCCGTGTGGATATTGATTCATAGAGTTTCTATTGAATTTGATGACACGGCGAGACTATCACCGCGAATTTCTCGCCCGTGGACATGGAAAGAAAGAAAGAAAGAAAGAATAATGTTTATTTGGACACAGTTCGTGAAACACAAAAAAAAAAAAAAAAGTGAAAATAATATTTTAACAACAATAGTGTGTGCCTCACGGCTGCGCCAAAAAGGTTCATTTCAGCATTAATGCCAGACAGGTGCTGTCTGACGCTGGTTTTCTAATGAACCTATTAGTAGGGACAAGTGACGGTGAGTACAAAACAGTTTCAACATACCTAATACATAATTTGTATACTTCTAAATAAATAAATAAACTAGTAATAAAATATAAATAACAAAAACAAAAATAAAACTTATATGAAAACAACAGGGGTACAACACAATGGGTAAGCACGAAAACAACGCGTTAAGATAGAATAGACTAGATGGTGGTGAAAAAAAAAAGAAGTAGCAGCAAAGGACGGAAAATAACCGAGCGTGCGCATCGACCATACCCAGTATATTGTTTTGACGCAACAGGAATTATGGTTTAAGCTAAGTAGGTATTGTATTTCATATGAGTGAAACATTTAGAGCGACCATATCTAGTTTCTGTTGCGAATCTATCAGATACTGCCGTAAACGTGTTCTGAACGTGTGGATATTGCCCAGTACTCTTAATGGTGGTGGGATGTTATAGATACATGGCTCCAAATATCCATATATAAGGTTTATTCTCTGAAGTTATGATAATAATTACGATATTTAAATTTTGCGAAAGTTAAAGGGGTTTAGTGATAACAGTATGTTTCAGAGACAGTATTAGGTCTCGTGACGAACTAAGGCGCGGATTTATTTCCATTTACTGTCCATAAACTAAATCTCGGCCAAAGATGTATAATATACAGCATGTATTAGAAACGTGTGGTCACATTTAAGGGTGTGGTAAAGACCATCAAACTGAACAACTTTCTCTATAGGAGCAATATAGAAATGGTGGAAAAATCATCAGCCGTCACATACATTTGGGTCGAGTAGGTATTGAAAGAAAGAAAGAAAACGTTTATTTGGACACAGTTCGTGAAACACAAAATACAAACAAACTAAAATTTATAGTAATCTTTTGACAATAAGTGTGTGCCTCACGGCTGCGCCAAAAAGGTTCATTTCAGCATTAATGCCAGACAAATGCTGTCTGACGCTGGTTTTCTAATGAACCCTTGATTTCTAAGGACAAGTGACGGGGACAGGGGAGAAGTTGTGTTTGGACAAATGGTATTTTTTTCGTGATAACGATGTTGGTCCCATGGAGGAAGTTGTTCAGTTTGATGTTCAGTACCACACCCTTAAATATGACCACAGATTTCTGATACATGCTGTATAACTTTATTGTGACTGGTAAAAACGGTTCGATTGACAAAGGAATTCAGTCTAGGATTTGCTTCGTTGCACTTAAAATGTTATAACTAATTTGATAAAGGAATACGCCGCTTTGTCATATTAGTTGAAAATTTTCAAATAAATAAAAGTCTAGTTATAAAATAATATCTTAATATTAACTGAAGCATTCTCTAGTAAAATCAGAAATTAAATAGACCTTCAAAATAAGTACTAAAAAGACACTTTTCCCTTGATATCTAGATCAAATATTTGATGGAAAATGCTAGAAAGATATGAAGAGCTGTAAGACGCTTTGTTGCGATATTCTCTGAAGAAAAAATAATCGTGTAGTTTTATTGTCAGACAATGTCAATTTTCCCTTATATAACTTTTTACGTTAATCATCTGTACATATTTAAAATGAAAGTCGCTTTTCGTGTCTGTGTGACCGCGTTGTTCTTTTAAACTACGCAACAGATTTTGATGCAGTTTTCACCATCATTTAGATAATTTATTCCGGATGGTTTATGTGTATAATACATAAATATTAAACCAGCATTTAATAAAGAAGCCTCTGCATAACGACCACGACCGCTCTTTCAAGAGTGCACCAAAGAAAAACAAAGACACCTCAATGTCTATTCAAAGGTGTTTGTTAAGTCGAATCCGCATTATTATAGGCGTCTAGCCGACATATTCCCAATCCGCTAAGACGACCCTAATGCGCAAAAGTGTATACTGTATGGCTCCAGTCATTTATAATAAAGTACCTAAAAGCTGGAGAGAACCTCAATCTATGTTTATTTAGTTTGTAAGAATGACATCATGTATAATAATAATTATTAATTTTTAAATTAATCTATATCAACAAATTGTATTAATAATGAATAATGATAGCATGTTAAATTAATTAAAACCTGTCGCCTATACATTGCTGTGCCCTAGCAGGGTTCATTGTTTGGAACTATCATAATGTAACAACCTGTAAACAACATGAAATGCAATAAATGAATATGAATATGAATATGAAAATAAACTTCGTACTTTTTTGACCGCCAGAGCATATTATAGCGTTACTGAGTTCCTGAATGAAAATGAATTTGTCCTGACATAAATAATTAGATTAATTTGGAGCTACTTATATAATAATGTTGAATTACTCTATAATTTTAATAACCCATTAATAATTAAGTTTGACAACTTGTAATATTTTGTAATTTTATTTTCTTTTTTTTAATCCTTTTAAATTGTATTATTTTGCGCGTCACGTAGTTGCAAACATGTTTGCACTTAATTTAATTTATCATCTTGTATGCACTTTCTAAGTACACACACATGTTTATACAAATAAATAATCTTATCTTATCTTAAGTCTTAAAAAAGGTGTGAAGCAGGGACGAGTGACTAGTCTAAGGCTTGAAGAAAAACGTGAACGAAGGCTCAATAATAATAATAGTCCTCCAGACCGAATTTCGGCCACGGCGACTAATCTCAGCGGAGACCAGGCTTTGGCGTGAGAGATATTATTGTGCACAAGTATGCGCAGTCACAGGTACACTCTCTCTTCTCTCACTCTCAAATTCCAATTTGACGGCAATCCGACATGACCGGGGAGAGATCAGGCGCAGGGCCAACGGCTTAAATTGCTTTCAGAGGTACGGCGGTATCACATCGCCAACTTCCAAACTCCGGGCTGTTAGTGAGAAATTCCTAATGGAAAAACCCGATAACACTTTGTCCGACCCCGGATCGCACCCAGGACGCCAAGCTCAGTAGTCGCGCTTGCGACCACGAGACTAACTCAAACTCAAAGCATTTATTTCAAATAAACCAATTACAGGCACTTTTGAATTGTCAAGGGGTCGGTCAGTCAGAAAGATGAAGCTAGTTGCCCATTCCAAAGCGTAGTAGGTTCCTATGGAGAAGAACGGGCAAGAAACTCCACGGACACTCTTTTAAATCAAAATATTCTTACAAAATATTGGTTACATCATTCATGTTTAAATATATTTATTTAATATTATTTATATAATTATATATATAATTATACATGTGAGAACAATGTAGAAAGACGTGCACGTTAAAAGCGTGGGGTCGAGATGGTTCAATAGTCTGATACTGTCAATATGCAGTAAGCTAGCGAAGTAAGCATTGTTCATTTCTTATTTTTATGAGTAGAGGCTTAATTCGTTGCATTCAGTTATTTTATCGAGCAAAAGAACAAAGGCATATAAACCTATGGTTGTTCACTTACAAGCAAATGAGATGAGAGCTCATTATTTCTTGTTATCGCTTGAGCGTTGGCGGCATGTCGCTCGCCCGCAGCTGCCAACGACGTGTCGCTAGCTACGGAAGGTATTTCATATAAATTCTTAGAAACCAGTCGTGTTGCGGCGACATGTCGCCTGCAGTTGCCTCCTGCGGTTGGGTACGGAATGCTACCTTTAAAAAAGCTTGCCCGTTTTTACAAATCTTTGGTTAACTCGACCCATTCGAAATGGACCCGCGGGATCACTCAACCCAATCACATTTTGAATAGGTCGACTGGACCCACTGCCCAATTTCATTATTTGAACACTAATACTATAGTTAAATTACCAATTATATTATTCAATTAGGTATTTACACTTACGCATCACACTTCACTAAAATTAAATAAAAACTATATCAATCTTCCACCAGAAATAATTGATGAAGGTTAGCTTTATATGTTTTTAGGATGCTGTTGCGACTGCCTCGTTGTTGCTGTGCCTCAGAGATGTTTGCGGTAAATCATACCGATGGATTCCATGCCATCATCCGCAAAAAAACGGCCTCACTCCTGAGCAGAATAAGAGGCAGTCGCAATAGTATTCTGATGGCTGTGGCGACAGACATTTCCTCCGCCGTAATAAGGCAATTTGTGCGAAGACTTATTCCATAGTTTCTGGGGGTGTAGTTGTTGGGTGGTCTTCGCATGAATTCGTCTTTAGTTTAAAGAATAAGATCGACTACGCTTATTCTTTCTTTCCTTGCTTTCAGGCAGCCGCTTTGATATTTTGATACCGTAAGGACATTTCACCGCAGTCGAGTAATAAGCCGCAACCTTACTCAATCCTTCTAGAAGTTGAGCAGTTAAAAAAAAAAACAAAATTCAAAAGTCATTTATTCAAACTAGGCTGAGAATCAGCACTTTTCGAAGATCGAAAATTACATAAGACAGTCCCCCAAAACGGCCGCCTTTCACCACTTCCTAGTGCTTAAGCTGGGAAGAAGAAGTGGCGCAACAAACTCCCCAGCAGCACAGCTGTCTGTTCAGTTGGAAAAACTTTATTCTATATAATAATGCTTTAATGCAAAAACAATTTACATTAGCACAAATTGCAATCAACTCATAAAATAAAAACATTTTAATGAGTGAGTGTGTGTGGCTTTTTTTTATGTGATTGTTCCATACTTCCACGGTGTTGATATTTTAGTGCAATTCTTAACAAGTGTTCCAAGTATTTGCTAGTATTAAGTTTTACAACCAGTTTGACAAAGTAGTCGTAAAATTTTAATATATCGTCGCTGTTAGAAGATCTTCCATGATATAAATAATAATAATAATAATAAATAAATCTTTTTATTTCGGACAACTATATGATCCATAGATTGTTAGTAACAGTTATACACTTAAAATACTATTGTTAGTAACTTAACTAAAGACGAATTCATGCGAAGACCACCCAACAACTACACCCCCAGAAACTATGGTATAAGTCTTCGCACAAATTGCCTTATTACGGCGGCGGAGGAAATGTCTGTCGCCACGGCCATCAGAATACTATTGCGACTGCCTCTTATTCTGCTCAGGAGTGAGGCCGTTTTTTTGCGGATGATGGCATGGAATCCATCGGTATGATTTACCGCAAACATCTCTGAGGCACTGCAACAACGAGGCAGACCAGCATCCTAAAAACATATAAAGCCAACCTTCATAAATTATTTCTGGTGGAAGATTGATATAGTTTTTATTTAATTTTAGTGAAGTGTGATGCGTAAGTGTAAATACCTAATTGAATAATATAATTGGTAATTTAACTATAGTATTAGTGTTCAAATAATGAAATTGGGCAGTGGGTCCAATCGACCTATTCAAAATGTGATTGGGTTGAGTGATCCCGCGGGTCCATTTCAAGTGGGTCGAGTTGACCAAAGATTTGTAAAAACGGGCAAGCTTTTTTAAAGGTAGCATTCCGTACTCAACCGCAGGAGGCAAATGTAGGCGACATGTCGCCGCGACACGACTGGTTTCTAAGAATTTATATGAAATACCTTCCGTAGCTAGCGACACGTCGTTGGCAGCTGCGGGCGAGCGACATGCCGCCAACGCTCAAGCTATAACAAGAAATAATGAGCTCTCATCTCATTTGCTTGTAAGTGAACAACCATAGGTTTATTTGCCTTTGTTATTTTGCTCGATAAAACAACTGAATGCAACGAATTAAGCCTCTACTCATAAAAATAAGAAATGAACAATACTTACTTCGCTACCTTACTGCATATTGACAGTATCAGACTATTGAACCATCTTGACCCCACGCTTTTAACGTGCACGTCTTTCTACATTGTTCTCACATGTATAATTTAAACATGAATGATGTAACCAATATTTTGTAAGAATATTTTGATTTAAAAGAGTGTCCGTTAGGGTGGGTCATTTTATTCTTTTATTTTTTTTTAAATTGTAATAGTGATAAAAGGGTGTTAAATGCAGTATAAATTAAATATGCAAAGTATTGTAAGTTTCTATTTTGATTAACAGCCTCCGGATAAGCTTTGAAGTTTTAAAATTTTGATTTTTTAGGGGTACTTTCAAGAACCAATAAGAATAACTGAAATTGAGACTTATAATACGTTTTTCATGTTATTTACATTCAAATATAATCAGCTTCTTAAAACCAATCAATAACCGTCATTGTTTTGATTATTTACGGAATGAAGTAAGGTGACAGCAAGAAGGATTTTGTAGTTAATTAAAAATAATAATTAACATCCTTTTACTGCGTATTGATTCTTTATTTTTTTTAATAAATGAACATATCCTATTACTTTGCGTTTTATTAGAAAAAAATTACATTAAATCTTGTATTTTTTTGTTTTAAACAGATTCTTAAAATAGCTTTTTTGTAAAAAATTTCAAAACTTCGAGATCGATTCGGAGGCAGAATATACGCTGTAGGTGAACTACTCAGCGGCCAGATTACTGTAGGCCATTGTTTAGAAAAATTGAAATTTTAATCAAGTGAGACTGATTTTCAACTGACTTACTGACTATTTGTAAATACTATTTTATGGATACATAAACGTTGATTTATGCAACTACTACGTTGATTTGTATAATTTTATTCATGAATGTTCTTTTATCTGTCTGTTTTTTAAATAGTACTTATTTTTTTCTGTGTTATATTTGAGTAGGTATTACATTTAGTTAATATTCTCGTTATAATAAGGTTTGTCTTGATTTTACTTACATGTACCTAATTTAAAAAGATTTTAGTTTTTGATTGAGAATAAACGTTGAAACCTAATTGAATTGCGTTTTATTATAAATTTTGACTAACCAATTTTGCGCTTGACTGTATCCACTGCTAGCTTTAAACAATAGATTTTTTTAAAGTTTGAATGTGGGTCCAGTTAACCAATAAAAATACAGAAAATTAACTATGTGGTCACGTGGACCCGCAGATCCAGTAGCGAGCGGATCCAGCTGACCGAAGACTCTTTAAGACAAGGGGTTTAAATATAGCTGTCAAAATATGGCTCTACTACACAAGGTGGTGGCGACAATACGACTAGCTAATAAGTACCTACACAGTCTGCATTTAAAAAATTCAACCAAATATATCCAATATTTTTGTCACTATAGTTAGTCAAAGATTGGCAAAACCCATAGACGGCCCAATCAATCAATCCGGCCCGCGGGTCCACTTGACCACATAATTTATTTTCTGTATTTTTGTTGGTTAACTGGACCCACATTGAAACTTAAAAAAAACATCAATACTATTTAGTTTGATCGAAAAAATCACTTTTTTTAATTTCGATGTTAGGATTTAGTTTATTGTTTAATACTCCTAAGCTATTGTCAGTGTTTTTATTTGTTATCGTTTTGCTTTTTCACATTTTCGCTCATCCGTTCAACTGGAAATATAATTTAAAAAAAAATTGTGAAAAAAAGTTCAATTTTACACCCGGCTATCCAATTCCGTGCGACATAATCCACGTTAATATGAACAATGGTTTAATCATATCCTTTTATGAGGTGTCAAATATACGTTTAATTACTGACATGATAATAACTGTTACAACTAATTGATAGTTTAATTTTATTGGCAGTTAACTCCTTTACGAGGAGATATTAAGTGCTGCTGCTTGGGGAATATGTTCAGGGGTGAATGTTAATTTATTTTCTTGGAGGGGAATAGGTGAAACGAATGTCTCGTTTTCAGTGTTATATTGGCATTTTCGAAGAGACATTATCTTAGTATCTACAGCTGGTCGATTCTGTAAAAATATCACCGTGAAACTTAGGCGAAGTGAGCGTGAAGTGAGCTGTCAATAGAGCTAATCCCTAGCATCCTGCCGGTCGATTTGCGACAGTGACAGCTGTTTGACGTTGAAAATATCAACGTCAAACAGCTGTCACTGTCGCAAATCGACAATTATAGAATCGATCGACAGGAAGCACATCCATTCTAATATTATTAATGCGAAAGTAAACTTGTCTGTTACGTTTTTAAGAACGTGTTTGGATGAAATGAAAAAAGTATTCTATGTCCTAACCCACCTTAGGACATAGAATACTTTTCCTCCCGGTAGTATGTTCCCGTGGGGTAAGTTCCGACTTTCACGTGAGCAAAGCCACGGGCAAAATATAGTATAAGTTATTAAATTATCTGCTAATTTTATAGCTGCAGAGAAGGCACTTCTGCGAACGGCCATTGGCCAAGGCCATGTTTTACGCGTAAGTGTTTTTCAGAAAAGTTATTTTCGCGCAAAAATTATCAATTGTTTTTTTCATCATTCACGTGTTAAACGGGTTATGAATGGGCCAGTTATTTTTCGAAATGTAAATTTTTTTTGTTTGTCCGCGACATGTACTGCAGAAATAATTATATTTAAGTTTTGTTTTCATTCTGCACCGTTTTATTGCAATGAAGAGCATTCTCCATAGTTCTGAGTTATTAATATTCTACATGCAAGAATCTAGTTTTTTGAAGAACCTCCTACATATATTCAGATTTTTTATTTGTTAGACTAAAATGACATTTGGTGTCGACATAAAAATAACTTAGTAAATAATCTAGCTACCGAGTAAATCTCACCAAGGACGGCTGAATTATTTTCTTCAAAATTCAAAAACTCAACATTCAAAAGTCATTTATTCAAACTAGGCTGAGAATCAGCACTTTTCGAACGTCAAAATTACATAAGACAGTCCCCCAAAACGCCCACCCTTAACCACTTCCTAGTGCTTAAGCTGGGAAGAAGAAGTGGCGCAACAAACTCCCCAGCAGAAAGAGGACCATCACTGGTGTTGTGTTGTCTCTGTAATATTAATAATTTATTGTGTTATTTAAAAAAAAAGATCGATCGCAGCTGTCATTTCGCCATACAACGTGGCAATGCTGCCAGCCTTTTGGGTACATTTCCTGTCGTCAGCGATGCGAACGAATTTTTTAAGAGGAGGTCCCTAAATTGTATGTTATTATGCATTCATATGATCAAACAGTCACGCATACAATAAAAATGAATCTTTACTATATGATTTATTGGATCTTTTTCTTTCCATGTACAAGACAGTTACGTAATTGTAACATTTTCGCTCAATTAATTTTTTATTCGAAAATCACGTCTTTTTTTAAAGATTATTTAAATAAAATCAAGAGAACTGGGCTTCTATGTATAAAATAAGTATTCACAGTAAAAAAATATATTTTATAATCTATTACTTATAAACGAAATAATAATTGAGACTTACGCCATTTAGTTCCGTGCTCGAACTCGATCACAGAGTGCACGCGATATTCAACTTTATTACTGATGTGTTAGCGTTTAGCACATAGTGGAGTAGCAGGGTGCAAGGGGGCGGAGCTTGCGTGGAAATTGTCTTTAGAGTGCCTGGTCTTAATGCCCTTTGATTTTTTTATATAAATGCACATATTATTATTATTTTTGTTTCTAGATTTGTTTTCCTCGGCTTATCCGGGTAGAGCTGATGGCACGAGTCTAAACCAAGTGCTCATCAGTGGGGTTAAGTGTTGGAGTAATTTTTGTTACCGCGTGGTTATCCGAAGCAAAATTTTTGTGGGATTAATATTATTATTTTGATTTTGAGCTTGTAAATATTATAATTCCAAAATAAAACTTTCTCTGGGTTTGAATAATTTATAATTGCTTTATTACTCGTAGTCATGTGTGAACACTTACCGTCTGCAACTTCGTTTCCCTACAAACTTCAAACCCCTAAAGACCTTCTCAGACATTGAGTTTCCTTTCTAAGTGCATGAATTCTCTAAGGACCATGATTATTATCTTCCTACATATCTTCAGGGGCTTTGAATGTGCTGTGCGGTGTCTGCAAACCTAACTGGTAACTGATTCACCTCTATACAGGATAGATAGCAGTGATCGCCCATTGGTAACGGCCCCGACTTACGAGTTGTATGTTAAAGATCGAAGCCAACCAACCACTTTACTTAGTGTAATTTGTTTCATCATCAGGCAGGCCCTTTACTTTGTTTAACTTCATCAACACTGCTTTTAAAACGGTAATGGAAAACATCAGGAGGAAACAGGCATGTCCTAGAACAAAATTGCGAAGACATGTGATATCTACCGATTATTCGATACAAAACGATTATTTTATTCACACCTCCGATTATTTTATCATAATAAGATTAATCAATATACATTTATGTATTTTAATAATCAAGTAATCAAATGAACAATCATCATTTAAAAAAAAAACATTAAAATCATTTATTTATTTGCAAACATGGGTACAGATAGATAATTATACATTGATGTTTTTTGTTCAATACTAATAAAGTTCTCCATGTTTAACGATCACATGGGACATCATCGAACTGGGACGTTTCCCAATGCTGAACTTTACTGTTAGAATACATTATTTAAATTGCGGGCATACTTACAAAATTTCACTCCGCACATTCCACTTTTCACAACACCAATACGGACGTCGAGTAGATGAGATAAATATACGAATTGTATATTTATCTCATCTACTCGACGTCCGTATGTCACTGCAGGGATTCAGCGTCTGGTATACAGGGTGTCACGGACATCGAAGCGAAAACTGATACCATGGATTCAGTACATGATTCTGAACCCCCAGCGCTGAAATTTCTCGTCGGTTATTACAAAAAATCTGCTGTTTCATAGAAAAGTGAAATACCTACGCGGTCAAAATGTATCGAACAGCTGCTAAACAAAAAATAACCGACGTAAAATTTCAACGCTTAAATTGCAACGCGGGGTTCAGAAGCATGTTAACCAACCGATTATCCTTTAAAGTTAAAGTTCGCGAGCACATTCGTAAGAAGCTGGCAGTATCATCACAACGGTAATGTTTTCCTATTGTTTGTCTTATTTGTTTTAGTATATTCGTGTATTTATGTGTATTTATCTGTTCCTGTATTTATTTATATAGTATTATATATATAGATTAATAGGTATATGTACATCCTTATATTTAAATAAATATTTATTCCACAATTTTCGATATTGCACCTATCACTGTTTATCTCTGCATCACCCAAAGGTTGACTGGTAGAAAATGCCTATGGCATTAAGTCCGCCTCAGTATATTTGTGTGCTTAAAGTGTTAAATAAATAAATGTACTGAATTCATGGTAACAATTTTCGCGTCGATGGGGATGACACCATGTATTTTCCTGGCACATGCTGAGCTGGACTCCCATTTGGTTCAACCTTGAGACGCACACCGCACTTTTTATGTTCGTTGATCAATTATTTATTTCAAAGTGCGACATAGCACTCATAGACAATAGTGTCATCACAATGTCTTCTTTTCTTCCTTTATTTTTTGTTTGTTTGTATATTGGCACCTCAGAGCTATTTCCTAATAGCTAATTAGTTATTATTCAATCGTGCTTTTGGATGTTGTGCTATGTCTTCTGTATGCGCCGAATAAACGATTTATACAGGGTTATTGGTAAAACACCAACAACCACTTAAGGGGTCATTCTACTCATCATTATGAACAACTTTTAATATGGGACCAAACATGAAAACGCGAAAAAAAAAACAGCTGTTCCCTACATTTATGTTCACACAACTCGTCAAAATGTATGGAACACCAGATTTTTCTTTCCCGATTTAAGGCTTGGAACCAAAGTAAAAGTTGTTCATAATGATGAGTACAATGACCCCTTAAGAGGTTGTTGGTGTTTTACCAATAACCCTGTATATCTATCTATTCTATCTACCAACCCGCATTGTGCTTTTTCCCTCTCATGGAGAGGAGGTCTGTGTCCCATCAGTGGGGACGTTCTAGGCTGATTAGGTAAGCTTATGAGCTAAAGGATTTTATTTCAAATATCTGATATTGTTGCGATGTCTGCTATTCGTTTTTATTTGTATTGTTTTTCTTCGTTACTGTATAAATAATTTGGAAACAGTAAAGACACGTAGATCACGTCTTCAGTGCTCGTGACCTAAAAGGTATGGCAGATAAAAAGATGAAGGTTTACCGGCTACCTGTCAGTTACATCTCCTCTTTTCTCACGTTTGTTTGGGATTTTTTTTATTATCATAGATTAAGTTGTTAATAAAAATAAAAAAAACCTAGGCCAAAATTAAACTTCATGATAATTTTACTTCGTTTTTAACACCAACGAAAAATCTATCACCTCGCGGTTCAACTCCTGGTTTGCCAGATCACACATACTTCACTTTTGAAATTAGAGAATAATTATAAAAATAACATTGCGCGGCTGGGTCAAGAGCTTGATAAAGAAAGCAGTACTCCTGGACACACCACGCATAGTGAGGAGGTTCCTCTCTCTAGAGCCCTGACCACCGGCAGCTTGGACCCAGTTCCTGATGAAAAAATTTTGCCCATCCGGCCACTATTTTTTTATATTTTTAAATGTTTTTTTTTTTAACAAATATGTTTAAAAATGTAATTAATATGTATGCAAATGTTATAAAGGAAATAATAATAATCCATTTATTTCAGGTGACATGGGCCCATAGACAAATACTTAACATAAACAAATCTACATAATTAAATCCACAACTCAATAGTATTAGATTATAGTTTTGTTGCTACTTTTTTGCTACTACATTTTTATACATATATACCTATATATAAAAATACTAGCTTATGCCTGCGACTTCGTCCGTGTGCAATTTATTGTTGAAACGAAGTTTCTTAACGCGCCTTGGTGCCTTGAGTTGACTGTTAGAACCGGAGATCGTCACGTAAGGAAAAAGCGTTATGCCCCTCCATGCTACTTTCTCTCTCTCTGTCTCTTTCTGTTATATACGAGTGTGTGTATGTGCGTGCGAGTATCGCGTAAGGAACTTTGTTCCTGACGACCGCACACGTTTTTTCAACATTAAATATATCCTATGATACTCCGCAATACTGTAGCTACCTTAGTGAAAGAATTGTTGGAATTGGGTCAGCAGTTCCGAAGATTACCCCTACATACAAACTCGCAAATACCTCTTTATGAGTAGCTTCAAACCACGACTTTGTCCGTGTGAAATTTCGGCCCCCGAGCCACCGCGTCGCATCCCATCGCCCGCCTGCGCTATTACTTCGTTTTCGCTTAGCGTACCGTCTAACTTTTTTTAAATTTTGCTCGGTTCCTCTAGATCGTAGGGTGATGTTACATAGCCTATAACCTGTCTTAAGAATTGGGCTATCCAATACAAAAAGGATTTTTCAAACCCGGCTGGTAGTTCCGGAGATTACCCCCTACTTACAAGTAGGGGGTAATCTCCGGAACTCTCCGGACTATCTTAACTTATCTCTCTCTATCTATCTTAAATTACAAACAATCAAACTATTTATTTTATTTAAAATGAGTATAGAATTACAAATTAATAATAATTAGTAATATTAGTATAAATGTACAACTTTACCAGTACCTACTTGTTATATAAAACTTAAGTTAACTTTTTTTGTGCAGCACTCAGTATTCTCTTCCCCACAACCAAAGACTAAATCTGAACTATAACAACCTACCCTTCTATTAAGTACAGAACTACCCTCAAATGGTACCAATAAGTACAGACACAAACCCCACAGAGATTGGATCGTGCCACGCAAGCCTTACGACCTATAATTTATTATAACCGACTCCTGGGGTCAATTAAAGGCCCTGATTAGGGGATTTTTACCCCTAAGGCCTCGGAAATGTGGAGGTATTTAATCAGTACAATGCTGATATCATCAGGATAATCTGCTGCTTTGAGATTCGGTAATTATACACGGATTTTTATGTACGAAAAATGACATTATTTTTAGGTTTCCGTAACATATGCCAAATTGAACCCTATTACTAAGCCTCCGTTGTCTGTCCGTCCGTCCGTCTGTCTGATAGGTAAACAGTTGAAATTTTCACGGATTGTGTAATTCTATTGCCGCTATAGCAACAAATAATAAAAAATAAAAAAGTAAAAAAAATAAGGGGGCCCGCATAGGCACAAAAACGTGTTTTTTTTTACTACAGTAAATTACATGGTGTTAATTATTGTACGGTAATACGGTACTCGACGGGTACCGATAGGGCTGTAGGTAAAGGCAAATAAAAAAATAAAAAAACGTGATTATATAGCCATTTCATAGGACTGACAAAGAATTATTGAAAACAAGTATCAAGTATTGTTTATTTTTATTAATCATAATCATAATCATAATCATTTATTTCTTTGCAAACATGGGTACATAATACATAGTTGTTGTTTCCTTATAATTAGGTTCTCCACATTTTACCGACATGGGCATGCAAATCGTGTACAGTTTTAGAAAAATGTATCTTAATTACATAATAAGAATACAATAAAATATTAAATGTCAACTAATCGGAATCAAAGTTAAAAAAAGAAAAAATGTCAAATCAATTAAATAATAATAAGCATGTCAATCAGTAAGTGAATCATCATTAAGAAAATTGTCAATCGTATAATAGCATTTTGTAAGTAGAATTTCATTAAGCGCCCTTTTAAATTTTAATACAGTCATATTTTTAATAACATTTGGAACTTTATTATAAATGCGAGGGGCAATACCAAAAACACTTTTTTGCATTAGTGCAGTTTTACATTTCACTTGACATAATTTATTCACGTACTGTGTCTGTATTAGATTTTTTCTGACTTCCGATAATGTATCGAACTTTTATTTATCATCACTAAACTTTCTTTATTATTTTGAATCTAAAAAATGTTAATTAACATCTCTACTTAATGGCTATTTTTAAGTGTGTATTTATTATTTATTTATTGATCTTTAACTCAGGTACATTACCCATAATTTGTTAGTATATTTAAACTGTGTCACTGTGTGTGTGTGTATGTGTGTGGTGTATGTGTGTGTGTGTGTGTGTATGTCTATGTGTGTGTAACTGTGTCTATTATTTAAGGGGTTTGGCGCTGGTAGCTAATACAGGCTTTCGGCTAGTTCGGCTACAGATGTCTAATTAATTTGTAACTAGAAAATATAGCCTTTAAACATGTGTATCAATGTAAAAATTTATTGAAATAAACATAATACTATTACTATTACTACAACTTGTATAAACGCAAGGTAAAGCAAACAAACATTGTTGGCCGTGATATTAATTAGTGTTTTGAATTGTTGATAATTGAATTTACGGGCAATTAGATGTTGACTGGGGAAAAAAATACTATTTTATCCGTCAGTCAGATAAAAAGAAATAGACACGTATTTTTTGCTTTATCACATTCATAAAAAATGGTTTAGATAAAACGCATTAAAGTTGGGGAGTGGGGGCTCGCTACGTCACAAGTCGGTATAAAATCTACCGGGGACGTCATGCCACATTTCAAAGTATTGCCTACTCACTCAATGTATTGCTGTAATCTTTCGATGACGTAAAAAAAGAAACAAATACGTGTTCAATATTTTTAATAATCTAACTGAAGGTCTAAAAATATTTTTTGTCTACGTTCCTATTGGAGGTGATAAAACAATCGTTTTCTCTTGCTTTGGATAAATATGAGAATTTATACATGTAAAGAAATTTTATTAAGGAGCATCCGCAAAGGAAGCCCGCGAATTTCAAATTTTCTTACGTTTTTTGCACTCGCAGGTCCGTGTCAGGTTGTATCTTGATCAAAATATGATTCGCGACCATAAAAAATATGTAATTCCAGAATTATAATCATTAGAATCATTGATACGTCTCTCTAAGTAAGATTTGTTCCATTGAACGATTTTTATTATTATTAGGTATTAGGATTTTTTCTATCACGAAAAAGCGTTACGGCCGCGTGGAGGGGGTAGACGATATATCGCGTGGTGAGAGGCGGCAGCGGCGGAGGGAGAGAATAGATTGCAATCTCAAGTTTTTATATCATATTTTAGTTACCATAAGCCGACTGTATCTTTCATTGATTATAACGCAGATGAGCCGAATGAAGATTGATGACGAAAGATGTGCATTTGTTAATGTTCCTTTGTATGTGTATAATTTTAGAGTAGACTATGGATGTTTTTTTTGGTTCCGGATTGAATTTAGTTTTTTTGTTAGATAAAATAAAATATGTTTAAATAAAACATGCATTTATTAAAATATACCTAAACTAACCAAATCAACGAATGGCAACGGAAATGTCGTTGAAGTTTCACTTCTACTATGTCCCAGGGAGAGTTATTTGATAATTTCCCACCCGCAAAAAAAAAACAAAAAAAAAAATAGGGCCAACAGATAAACTGCAATTTAAACTGCACGTTAGCTGCAAAGTTGCAGTTAGGATGCAGTTCTATTGCAATTGACGTGACTGCCTTGAAAGTGTCGCAGTTTAAATACAGTCCATTTATCCAAACATTTATAACTATTCTCAAAATGATGGTATTTACACCCGGTTGGACTTGAAGCCAATGAAACTCAAAACGTCCTTCAATTATCCACACCCCGTATTAATACCAGTTTTCACGCTTCTCGACTAATGATAAAAGTTAGTTAAGTTAGTTTTCAATTAAATACGCCTAATGCAACATTGGCTGGCAGCTCGTGTTCAGTCCTGCGTATTGTAACAGGCTGGTAATTTTAATGCAGATGTTTTAAATGAATAAACGAGTAAGATTTCTTGAACCAAATGTTTTATTAAACTTACATAACATAAGTTGTAAGTTAGAAAGACGAACAAGAGGTGTCATACGGCGGTAAAAAATACATAACCACAGATTACTTAGTAGCATAATGTTAACCAAAAATATTTAACCAATTAAAAATAAAATAAAATTAACCATTAACCATTTAAATTTAACCAAGAATATTGTTATTATAGGTTGACGAGTATTTTCGAATTAATGTCAATGTTATTGTAAATAACGATTTAATCTTCTCCTTTATTTTCGAGGTAATTAAGAGGTCTGACTACGAAATCTTATACATAAATCATAATCAGCCTATAATGTTCCCACTGCTGGGACACAGGCCTCCTCTCTGTTAGACGGAGTGGGCTGTAATCCACCACGCGGGCCCAGTGCGGGTTGGTAGATGTCACATGTCTTCGCATTTGAGGTTCTAGGACATGCCGGTTTCCTCACGATGTTTTTTTTCACCGTTTGGAGAGCAGTGGTGATGAAATAATTTACACAAAGTGAAGCGCCTGTCAGAGTTCGAACCTACGACTCATAAGTCGCGGTTGTTACAACTGGGCCATCACTTCTCCATGCATATAGCCAGAAGTATAGCAATGTTTTTTTTTTTAATGATAATTACAGAGAGCTAAGAATACTTACACAGTTAAACCGTACTCTACGATGCCGACGACGTTGGCTCTCTGAACTAAAACGACTACAAAAAGTAGCAATTTGTTACCGCTCCGTGCCGTCTCGCGGCAGTGAGATAATTTTCTCTCTGTTGCTTCCTTCTATAGTTTGTACGTCTAGGAAAAAGCAAGAACATAGCTGGCGTTCTCTTGAAGAAAGGATGCTCAAAATTATTGACGAAAACAGTAAACAAACAGCATCTCATTGCTATTGCTGCGCGTTTTCATTGTCCTTTCCAAAATCAGTAGATATGGCCATGGCCATCGGCTAGGTATATGTAATAATAATATGGATATGGTGGAGTACAATCAACTCGGGATGCGACGGGAATTTGCGCTGCTGTCGTACTATCAAAGAAGTTCATAACTAACCACCGTAAGAACTATTCTTGCTTGCAGCACTCGGCCGCTATAGAACCGGGCCGGTAACAGATGTGGTCATCGTGTTCACGGGATTTTGTTTTCAAACTGCTTAGATATGAAATTCTTCGATAGTGAAATGGACATGGTGAAATTGCTCCGAGGCATAGAGCACAACCCGAGTGCTGCAGCGGTTGCACTTGTACGTACCCGACCGTTATGTGTGGAAGCGACGGCCCCCGCCACTGCTGGTCGTACCATCAGCCAGGACCAACTTGCTGGCCAGAAGCCCTCTGAGTTGAGCGATTCGCACCATCAATTATAATCAAGTCAAAATGTGACCAAAAGGCTGGCCAATTTTTCGGCCGGAGATTCAGCATTGCCATACAGCGTGGCAATTCTGCGAGCCTTTTGGGCACTTTTCCTGTTGACAGCGATGCGGACGAGTTTTTTGATGCCCTATGATTGTCCCCCCCCCTTCTTATATTTGTATAGTAAGTTAATAGTTAATTTAATTAGTACCTAGTGTGTCAAATAATGTAAAAGATATACTAGTCAAAATTGATATATTTACACGTCACTGGGGTGAATTCCCAAAACTACTATTGTTTACACTATGCTATAAACAGTGATCTTTATGATCTTATAAATGATGTATTTGGTGCTTTAATTTCAATTTGGTGTGTGTGACTTGGCTATCGCATTAGGCTAAGATCTGTCGATCCATTCTGTAAACATCTCACCGTGAAGAGTGAGGTGAAGTGAGCATGAAGTGAGCTGTCCATAGTGTCAATTCCTAGCTTCAGCTGCAATGACAGCTCACATCAAGCTCATTTCACCCAAGTTTTCACGGTGAGATGTTTGCAGAATAGGTAATGGTAGTTTTAAGGCATTTAAATAAATCAATATTTTACATCATTTATAGGAACACTTTGTTACTAGCACACTGATATTGTGATATTATGTTTTTGTATGAGTATGTTTATACATCAGTCTGGTCATACACGCAAGCCGGTTACGAGTACCATACACCTGACTTTATTGAAGAACATCACCAAGAAGTTCAGTGTAGAAATATAAATAGAATAGAAATCATTTATTTGCCAATAATGTAGGTATACAGATATGATGGTAATTTTTATGAGAGTCCCGATACATTTTTCCGTACGGCATGCAAAATTATTTAACATAAAACATTCATTAAACAAAAAAGAAAAAATAATAAACAAAGAAACTAACATTATTAAGGATATTAATATTAAAACATTCGGAATCAGGCCCAATGCCAATAATAATTAGAAAAATAAATAAAATGTCAATAACTTAAACTACAAATCTCAATCAATTTAATTAAAAATGGCAGAAGACTAAGTTACAAATGTCAATAAATTAAATTTTTAATAACTCAATAAATTAAATTACAAAATGTCAACAAATTAATTTTAAAATGTCAGCAAATTCTATTACTAAATTGAATTACAAATGTCAAAAAAAAAATATAACATTAGAATTAGAATATAGAAATGTAACTAAAAATCAAATCAAGTAAGTTCTGGACTTTAAAAGAGACTGTGACCTCTGAGTTAGTTTCGGTCCTTCTTCTCAAAGTTGTTAGATAGGAAATACCGAAGTCACCTAGTTTTAAAACATTATTCTTTTGACAATTTTAAAACGGTTTTTTTACTAATTTACAGAAATTAATATAATTTATTAAATATTACTTATAAAACGATTTTTATAACTGTGCGCCTGTCAATATCAACATTTTACAATGTATCTGGTTTTAATAATAACAATAACAACTTAACGAATAATAAGACAAAAATGTGGAGACGCAAGAGTTGTGTCGACCGTTTTAAGAGGCGTCGGGGCACTGAGGAGGTAACCGGGCGGGTGAATTAAATACTATAGAACTACGATTTTGACAGCACAGTTATCAAAATCGAGTTATACAAATGAATACAAAGAGGTTTTTTTTTGTAAAATTTTGGAATTCTCAAAAACTACAACAAGTTAATTCATCACAGTTCAGCTTTCCACAGTATAACTGGCAAATCCCACTCCATACATCCGTGAACGTATGCAGAGCAAATCTCAACCGCCGGCAATAATACCCTCTCCAAGGCTCTCGGGGGAAATATCGCCAGCCTGGCACCTATACACCGGTGCTCAGTATTCACGGGCAGACGTATAAGCTGCGAGATTTACAACAACGCTTGGAGCGTCCGGGACTTCGATATGTTCAGTAACGGTGGTGATGGTTTATTCTATGAGAAGATGTGTTGAGATGAACAGCAAATAAATAAACACAACAAAAAACAGATTGATGAGAAAATAAAAATTGTAAGTCAAAGTCAAACAATTTATTTAAATTTAATTTAATAAGAGGCACTTTTGAACGTCAATTTTACATAAAATGGAATTGATTCTAGTCGCCCCTTCATTTATTTTATTTATTCATTGACAAATAACATTGTGTTGAACATTACATATTAAATAAAATTATTACATGCAGAAACAATACATTTAAAAGGCTAATTAATTTCAATAAATATCAATTATGTCAATATATAAATACAATGTCAAATTAATAGCAGAAATAATGTCAAATTCAATGTCTGAATATTAAGGGTACGACTTTATCAAGGTCCTAGGAGCGTAGTGTTCAAGTCAAAAGACAATTTAACGTAAGCTTGTTCACTGTTGTTGTTTTATGTGACTATTTTTATTATTTGACATAAATTCTGATACCGAGTAAAAACATTTTCCTAACAAGAAAGCTTTTAATTTAGTTTTAAATAAGTGAGAGCTATAAATTAATAATTTTAAAGCAGTCGGTAACCTATTAAATAACTCCACTGCTTGGTATCTGGAACAATGCTTAGCTATGTTTAAATTTGGTGCCATTTTGTATTTAAATTCCTTTCTTCTTGTGCTTTCTCTTATCTTACGGTCCTCTTGTGATTCATACTCATGAATATACTTAGCAAACTGATTTGGGATAACTAATATGTATAAACTTGGTACTGTTAAAATGTTTAATTCTGTAAAGTGCTCTCTACATGAATTTCTTTGTGAGATCCTTCCAAAAGGTAGTTCTCGTATGGAGAAGAATGGGCAAGAAACTCCACCGTTAATCTTTAAAATATTTTTACAATTTATTTTGTATACATTAATTATATAATTATATGTGAAGACGATGCATCTAGAATAAGATTACTATACCACGATAGGTAAAAAGAATGAAAAATGAAGCAATGACAGATAAATTAATTATGTGATAGATACATGGTGCTCACATACTTACAAACATTGCAAAATTATACGATATTCCTAACATTTTAACAAGTAATACTAATAAGTCAGTGTGTGAGTTCAAGTAATCACAGAATGTAAAATAAGTGTTATAAAAAACAAAAAAAAACAAACTATATAATTAACTTAACAACCAGTTTCATTTTGTCTAGACTCTAAATTGTCCTATGGAGCAGGAACAGCATGTTTCCAAGCATTCTTATATTGTTTAATTGTTATCTTTTAATAGAATCGTGTATTAGAATATCATATCATAACATGACGTCACGCCTGGTTTTACCAGAAGGGTTCGGTAGGGGTATACGTATAGTACACCCACGTTTGGTATGTAATAATTGGGGGTGAGCATATTGCCATCAACCGAGCACAAATCCAGACTCCGAGCAGCTGCTGAAATTCCTGATGAAAAAATCCAATAACACTTTGCCTGACCTGGGAATTGAACCCAGGACCTCATGCTCAGCAGTAGCGCTTGCGACCACTAGATCAGCGAGCTAGGGGACAAAGGAATATCCCCAATAATTATCCTCATACCCAAACTTCGCACTATAAACTTTGTTCGAGGTTTCAATAACAAGTTTCGAAGTACCTAACTTCCACCTTGGCACGCTGCAACTAATCTATTTACAAATTCAAAGAATTTATTTTATTTTATTTATTTATATATATTATTTATTGTACACCAGTAACTACATAGTAAATAATAAATTTAACACTACAAAACATACAATGGGCGGCCTTATCGCATCCTTGGCAAGCATTTATTTCAATTAAACCACATACAGGCACTTTTGAATTGTCAAGGAGTCGGTCAGTCAGAAATATGAAGCTAGTTGCCCATTCCAAAGCGTAGTAGGTACCTATGGAGAAAAACAGGCCCGAAACTCCACGGACACTCTTTTAAATTATATTGTTACAAAAATATTAGTTAAATTCAAATTCAAATTCAAAATATTTTTTATTTCACATAATCCTACAAGGGCACTTATGAAACGTCAGAAGCTAGGTGCACGGTTCCAATTGGTCGTTTCCTATGGAGAAGAGCCGGCAAGAAACTCCACGGTTACTCTTTTAAAATTAAATGGTTTTTACAATGTTTCCAAGTTACAGTGTTAAAAGGTATGAGAGGACAGTGTAGGCCCATCAACAAGTACCAGGTACTTAGCAACATATTAAATGGTCCACCGATCTACAGTCTGTTATGTCTACAACGTTCTCTCATTCACAAAATTTAAAAGAAAATAAGCTATATAAAAGACAAATGAAATTCCTAATAAAAATAAAAACCTATTTAAACCAAATGATAATGGTTGCCATTACTTCTGTAACAAATCAAATTTAATATATTGTAAATATACAATGTCAAATAATAAAAAGATTATGTCATTTGTAAATTAAAATAAAATAAAAAAGTAAATTAAAATAATTATCGTAATTTGGGAGCAGTTAATAGACATTTACATAGTTATGCCGTTAATGAGGCACCAGGGAAGCCACATGTGCAGAAGGAATTATTGCCAAACTTCCTTGTCTTCAACGTAGTCTAGTAGTTATATCATTCATTTTTAATTTATAATTATATCTGAGAACGATGTACAAAAAAAGTACACGTTAAAAATGTTCAGAGTACAGCAAACACATGGTAACAAAAAAAAAAACAATTAATATATAAAATAATTTAAATAAGCTTACCGCACTATATCCTTAAATAATGTGTTACAAAAAACCTATCCGATCCGAAAAGGTACTGCAATAACATTACAAAAATCTATCTAGCTTCATCTTTCTGACTGACCGACCCCCTTGACAATTCAAAAGTGCCTGTAATTGGTTTATTTGAAGTAAATGCTTTGAGTTATTATTGGAAATAATAAAAAAAATGCTATTTTAATTCACGTTTTTGATACCAAAATTACCCCAAATCCATTAAAAAAAATTGCAAATTTTATTATTATATTATTTTATTTTCATAAGTTATGACTTGTAGACACCCGCTAAATGGCGGCCGTCCGCGCCCTATATAATAACCCGGTAAAATTCCCCATTGGAAAAAAAATTGGTGAGTTTTTTTTTTCTTTTTTCCTTTCAATATAAATAGACAGAGAGATAGAAATTTCAACATAAATAGTTTCTCAGTACGATACTTAAGAACACCATTAAGGATCGGACTGGGCTTATTACATGTTGTATTTTCTTCGAAAAAGATAACTGTGTAATAAAGCTTTTACATTGGAGAAAAATTAAGAAGTCCGATTTGACAGCTATAAAAATACTTTACGACAGAAAAAAAAAATCGGTTGGTTTGAAAACAGATTCTCGAGACATATCGATTTACCACGCTTAAAGAGTTTGTAAGCTGAAGAGTGTGTTTTTTTTTTTTTTTTTTTTTTATATAAACTATATCCTCGGGATGCGGTTTTAGATGTTTTTCTTAAAACTGCTTCCCGAGGATATCGTTTTATAGTTTCATTACGAAACGTCAAATCGGACTTCTTAGATTGTCGCGAGTGTAATACTGCATTTTCTATTTTGGTTGAACTACGATAAAACATCCAGTAGGGTTGTTTTAAACGTTAACAGGTAGTTATCTTTAAAATTCAGGTATAACCCATTTAAGCGTGTCACTGATGATGTAAAATCGTGCTTTATCGAAATTTATCTGCGTTTATTATACATTACCAATACTTTTCGTGCTCAATTTAATTACGAGCAATTTTGTTAAATTACAAATTGTTAAAAAAATTATGAGTACTTTTGTTAAATTGCTTTTTTTATAAACGTTGTTCAATTCATTTAACAGTATTTTAGTAAAATTACTCTTTGAATAAACGTTTATTTTTTGGGTTTAATGAAATGCTTGCTACGGAAATTGCTACGAATAGGCTACGCCGTAGCGACTTCGCTACGCAGGCTACGCTTTCGTAGTCAAATCAATCTTCCTGAACTAGCTTGCATAATAATATTGTACTATATTTTATTTTATTTGTGTTTGGGGAGTTGATATGAATAAAATATTGATAGTCAGGCAAAAGACTGGTAGGGCATGGCGCATGACTGGTGGGATGAGCAATTTCGCAATTTCAGTTAAAAAGTTTAAACATTTTAACTCAAATTGCGAAAGTGCTCATTTCTTTCTTAAATAAAAAGTGTATTTTATCCGGAAATAAATAATGTCTCGTTAAGCTTATTTCGTTGAGATGAAGGCTAAGGGATCCTTCTGAGCACTAATATGGGGAAAATAAACTTATTTGTAACCGACAAAAAAAGAAAGAGATTCTTAAGTTGACGCGTAAGTATATATGTCATGGCCAGATCTTACAATTGACCATTTCATAAAATGGCCAGCTATAATTGGCCATATAGTTTAAACGTCAACGTTTTAACTATATGGTTTAAACGTCGACTGACAGATATGTCAGTCGACGTTTGGCCATACCATTAATGTAGGGTATCCATGTTTTAAGGTGTAGTAAAAATAGCCAAGTAACTGCGACCAACTTGGAAGTAGCGCTCGCCGGCCGCTGCCGCGGCGCCGCTCGCTTCGGTCGCTCGGCTCGCTCGCGGTTGGTCACAGTTCAAACCTAACCCATTTGATCGGGGTGCCACATGAGCGACATATTAATTTTTCTATCTTTTGTTTCTTTCGAATAGTAACAACAATATAACTTCAACAACAAAGAAACAAATTCATTCATCAATATACCTAAATACATTTCCAAGTTCTAACTTCTCAGACGCCAATCGGCTCTGACAAGTTAAATGTTGATAGCTTCAGTGTTTCTGCTTACACGCCAGAGGCAAGCGGCGTGAGGATTGACATCCCTAAACAGATGGCTTGTGGGAGGCGGAAGATGGAACCACGAATTAGAATTACAAGATGTGGCTTTTTACTAAAATGGTTTTGATATCCTAGGTCCGTGTGGTGCCGGACGTAAAGAATAGTACCATCCCATTTCTTCCCGTGGGTGTCGTAGAAGGCGACTAAGGGACTTACTAGAGAATGGGTAGCAGCGTTCTCTATGCATTTTAGCACCATACTGCGATCGCCAACCCGCCTGCCAAGCGTGGCGATTACGGCAAACCCCCCCATTTGTGGGAGGCTTATGTCCAGCAGTGGACGTCTTTCACCTGAAATGATGATGATGATGATCCATTATAATTATGATACATTTGATAATGATGTTAATTATTTTACTAAGTTAAGCCCCAATAATCGACATGAATTCATGTGATTGTCTACCATTGGTGTTCCATAAGGTCGCGTCTTATTTAGAAAGCGATCTTCTCGCGAATACACGATCGGTCGCGTGCACATGTCAGTTTTTGTTCGGAAAAGCGTGACTGCTTCGTGAGTTGGGTTGTGGAGGTCAGACAGGCAGTTACTCCATGTAAAATACTGGTATTCCGCTGCATCCAGTTAGACTACTAACCCCACATTTGGGTTCGGTCGTTGCCCGCGGTTATCATTTGTAGACAAGATAGTTAATTGACTCATGCGTGACTCTACGGAAATCCATTGTAAACTACAATAGACGACTAATATTTAGTAACCTAATCCACATAACTGTTCTTAAAGAGTCGTAAAGAACTCTGTAAGAATTCGACACGTGTTTCTCCTCCCAACGAGGCATCCTGAGGATGACGATGAGCAGAGACTGGGTTCTCGATGCTTGACGTGTCCACACGTCAGGTCCGGGTTCGCAGCAAGTCAATCGTCATCCTGAGGATGCCTCGTTGAAGGTGAAACACGTGTCGATTTCTTAGAGTTCTTTACGACTTTTGAAGAACAATTAAGCGGATTAGGTTACTAAATGTACGTCGTCTATTGTATTTTATTTGTAGACAATGTTTATATGTTTCATTCCCAGAAACATTCACATTAATTAAAAAAAATAAGTACCTAAGAATTTTGTTGTTTATTTTTCTTTGTTTGTGTTTGTGTTTGTGATATTAATGTTTCCTTGCCACATCTAGCATTCATACCTGAGTAAATCTTTGCACTTGTCGGAACCGTGTAGTGTATTCAGTCGCTATTGTTTTCACGCGGCGCGGCTCAGCTTTGTGAGCGATGCGATGCGGGCGGGGGTATGGAACAGTATGTGAAACTTAAGTTGATAACTTGAGACAGAGAAATACAGTCTAGTTCATTTAGTAAGTTAATGTTGGAGGTGAAGAGAAGGTGCATTATTAAATCAATTATTTATTAGGTTAGGAAAGCATAATCAGCCTATAATGTTCCCACTGCTTAGGATACACGCCTCCTCTCTGTGAGAGGGAGTGGGCCGTATTCCACCACGTGGGCCCAATCAGATTCAACTCTTATTTTAACCTTTTTCAAAAAGTAATGACAATAATGAGAGGTGAGAAGCTCCAAAATATCTATAGCGCTACAAGTTTATTTTGTCGCGTGGTCAAAATCGGAACTAACGCCGCCATCTTGTTTTTTTAATACATTTCAAGTGATATTTCACAACACAATTGCACAAACGTCGACCAACAGCGCCCCCCTGTCAACGTCATTTGAGCGCCAAAAGAACCTTATATTTTTAGATTAGGTTAGATTGCCATTTTTTTATCAATTGTACAACTTATGAGAATAGTTGGAGGTGAGATGCTCCAAAATACCTACATAATATTTTGGACACAAAAACGAAAACCATTAGTAAGAAATATTATTTATTTATTTATTTATTTGCTAACATGTAAAACACTGGTTAGTAGGCATGCATTAAAATTTCATGACACAGTATTAAGACACTGCACCCTATAAGGGCACTGCAAATGTTTCATATCAAATGATTAAATTACATAATATAATATTGATTCTAATCATTACAATACATTACATTTTAATAAACATTGGTTATTTAATTATTACATTTTATTTCAAATAAATCATTATTATTAATTCTTTCATGCATTTTAGTCATTATAGGTAAGCATAATACAGTAAAGCCATTTATTATTTCACATTTAACTATGAATATGAATATAGATTTACTCTGTTAAAGAATTCGCCCCGCGCCCCCCGGACTTTAAATAAACAAGCGGCTATGGTGAATGATCACTATTCTGACGATCTGACAAAACATCCCGTAGATAAAACTAACTAAAAAGAAACATGTTATATGCTCGTATGTGTGTTTGAAGTTTTAAAACTGAGTTTAAAAGAGCGGGCCTAAAGCAGCATTGCCTATGGTTAATTTCATTTTTAATTAAATTAACAAGACTTAGTTTATAACATAATATGAGTAACAACATAATCAAACTTTTTTTGGAACAGAACATAAAATAATAAAAATTTCTTGATAGAAAAGCAATTATTACCTACTAGGCTACAAAGATGCAACTGGCAACTGTTTTAATACAAGAGGAACAAAATAGTGCTCGAAATAACTTTATTTATTTATTAGGATAAATCTAATTTAGCGCTTACTACGTACTTATTCCATGGAACAAGTAGTCTTACTTCGCATTTTGCGGAAAATAAAAGCATATTTTTATTTCACAAATCGGGGGTGAGATTTATTCCGCCGTAATATGAACAAACGATATCAAAATATCCTTTTCTAGTTAAAAAAAAGCACACGGGATCAACTCTCTGAACTGAACCGCATAATAAATAAGTAGCAGTATTATTTCTCGGCAGTAACCTTGAAATAATTACCTACGGCCGGCCGCTCAAAGTCAAAGTCAAACAATTTATTTCAATTAGGCACATAAGAGGCACTTTTGAACGTCAATTTTACACAAAATAGAATTGATTCTAGTCCTTCCAAAAGGTAGTTCACGTATGGAGAAGAATGGGCAAGAAACTCCACCGTTACTCTTATAAATTGTTTTTAAAATATTTTGTATACATTAATTATATAATTATATGTGAAGACGATGCAATTAGAATAAGATTACTATACCACGATAGGTAAAAAGAATGAAAAATGAAGCAATGACAGATAAATTAATTATGTGATAGATACATGGTACTCAAATACTTAGATAAACTTTCCGGGTCCGTGCGTAACTGCCGCGGAATCGATACTGTTGCGTACATACACTGAGATTTCGAAGCGCGTTGTTTCGACCATTTTCTTTGAATATAGAATACTGTTCTCATTTATACTGCGACTGAATGTAGATCGGAAATCTAGTCTAAAAACAAAAGTAGGTCTAGACACAAATATGTCTAAAAGCTCGGCCTGTTTAGTTCTTACGTATATTTCGTACACAAAATTCAAAAGTCATTTATTCAAACTAGGCTGAGAATCAGCACTTTTCGAACGTCAAAATTACATAAGACAGTACCCCAAAAACGCCCACCCTTCACCACTTCCTAGTGCTTAAGCTGGGAAGAAGAAGTGGCGCAACAAACTCCCCAGCAGCACAGCTGTCTGTTCAGTTAGAAAAAAATAAAAAATTACTTGATTCTATACAACAGTATGCAAAATAATTTACGTTACTCAACACAAAACAGTAAATAAATTTATTTGCCGTAATGACAGCTAGCACACGCCAATATACCAACAAAACAATCGAAATATATACTCAAGCAAAAATAAAAAACTCGAAACATAAACAGAACTTAAAACCGGAATAAAAGCTTTCAGGCATAAAGGGCGTGCCCGCTTACATGTAGCTAATAAAACTGTAACTCGAAGTCACTGATAAACTAGGACCATCGACGTAAAAATAAATAATTAGTTAGTCAAAAATAATATATGATCAATTGTCAAGGTACTAGCTAACCATAATATGGTTAGCTAGTGACCAATTTTTTTTAATGATTTGTAATGCAATATATTATATTGCAATACAAATCATTAAAAAAAATTGTAATAAGTAGATTATGTCAATAACAAATGAAAATAAAATAAAAATCAATTGACATATACAGCCAAATAAAAATAAACAATTATATAATTCATATAACCTGTCAGTAGGTAAGCTAATTCTGGAGAAAGAACATGAACATTGTCTTGAATTAATCACAGCGACCAACCATTCTTATTGTTGGTCGCTTATCTATTTCGTACTAGCTGCCCACCCCGGCTTCGCACGGGTAGCACTAGGTACCTACCACCCTACCCTAAAGGCCCGTGCAAACCAGCGCGACGCGACGGCGCGATGCGACACGAACAATACAATTTCTAAGAAAACTTCACGGTATAACAATAACCGGTGTCGCGTCGCGCTGTCGCGTCGCTCTAGTCTGCACGAAGCTTAACTATCTACACTACCTACCTACCCTACCTACCTACCCTACCTATCTACCTACCTACCCTACTACCCTACCTACCTACCATACGTACCTACCATAGCTATAGGTAGCTATGGTAGGTACGTATGGTAGGTAAAACGCAAGGTAGGTAGGTAGGGTAGGCCCTACCTACCTACTTTGCGTTTTGTTTTACCATTTATAATTTATTGATTGGCGTCAATTTTATTACTTATTATCCTATTCCGGACGAAGATGAATCCAAAACCACATAAATCATAAAAATCGATGCAGCCGTTCTTGAGTTATAAGTGGTGTAACTAACATGACTTTCTTTTATATAAATATAAATTAATCAACCTCACGAATGTAACAATAGGTTCAAATGTCATTGAGCATGTGGCATTTGAGAGTATTGTTACATTTGTGAGGTTTGCAAAACACACGTTATTTTTGGTCAAACAATTGCTGGTGGAATTGTGTCGATCTTTTACGAGTATATTGTTATGTGGCGGCATCTACACCGCCACATGCGAACTACGCATCTAAGACTTGACGTCACACAACATCCTGACGTCACTCAAATCCTGCATCGCGCAATTAGAGTTTACCGCGCGGTGGACATATATACAAGCTCACGACTTCAACCTCTGGGCAATTGCCCGCCAGACATGACACCCGTCTGGTCGGAGGATCCTCCCTTTTCTATGGGGGATGAGTGAACTTTACACCCTGTTCCTCATACACCTAAAGTTACAATGTTTCTGTAGGTATATTTATCTACTTCTACATTGCTGACTAGATTTTGCCCGGGGCTTTGCACGCGCGGAGGTCGGAAATTATCCCAGGGAAACTTACTACTGGGATAAAAAGTATCCTCAAAAAGTATGCCAATTATCATTACAATCCGTTCAGTCGTGAAGGCGTGAAAAGGTAACAGGCAAAAGTATATTTTGCATTTATAATAATAATTATTATTAGCTGCCCGCCCCGGCTTCGCACGGGTAGCACTATATACTTATCTAAGGCCTACCTACTTACTCTACCTAACGTTCGTTTTTTTTTTTAAGGTGGGAAATTATCAAATAACTTCTCCCGCCCTGGGCGGAGCGGGTGTCAGACTTTTATTGACTAAAACCCACCCGTGTTCCTTCCGTTGCCTGTGTGCCGGGGCCACGATATTCCTTTCGGACAAACTCACAACCCTGGCAGGCATTGGCCCTAACGGACCCCGTCAGTTGGTGCTGACATCTCTTTGAGGCGCCCGTGGAACACAACGCGCCGTCGACCTAGGCCTGGTCCTTATCGGACGGAGAGCTACCCATCGCTCACCGTCCGTCGCTACCTACCTTACCTACCTACCTACCCTACCTACATCACCTACCCACCTACCTACCCACCTACCTACCTATTGAGACCTTGTCCAAGTCTTTTTTTGGATTTTTCATAGAAAATAATTCGACGAAGTTAGGTGAAACACATTTACGTGAAAAAAAATACTGACTTTTGACCATAAAAAAGATGATAACGTTGCATTTTCTTAGCTTTAAATATTAATGATTGGTTTGAATGAAAATGAATGACTCATGCTTATCTATGAAACTTAGATACACACATCGAGAGTCTACTGTAGCAATATAACATTAGAGGGACATCAAAAGGGAACACGTTGTATAAGGTTAAACCGTTTAAGGCTCGAACTAAGGGCAAAAGCATTCTCTTGCCTGTTTATAACAACGCAATGCAATGACTACCGTCTCTAAAACGTAGTGTTGAAAATGGCAATTAATATTGTTTGATCATTAATTGTGTTCGAATTTAGCAGTGGTGCATGGGTCGATACGGGGTCGAAAGGGGCATACTCATCACTGTTTCATATGTTGAACACAAGTTCTTCGATCATCGGTAACACAAGTTGACCATCGGGTCTCTTATCATCATCACCTCTTCAAATGCGTGACCTAGGAATCAAATTTTGGTCTTCATATTCGTATAAAAACTACCGAATCTAGAACACTTATCTATTGTTTGTCGTAATGTAATGCAATGCAATGTAATATTGAATGGTTTGTTATAAATTTATAATTTATAATTATTGAAGAATATAGAGCAGGTGGCGCACTGGTAACGGCCGTGACTTACAAGTTGTAGGTCGTAGGTTCGAACCCAGGCAGACGTTTCACTTAGTGTAAATTATTTCATCACTACTGCTCTCAAAACGTGAGGAAACCGGCATGTCCTAGAACCAAACATTCGAAGACATTATCCCATCTACCAACCCGCACTGGGCCCGCGTGGTGGATTACGGCCCACTCCCGCTCACCGAGAGGAGGCCTGTGTCCCAGCAGTGGGAACATTATAGGCTGATTATGATGAATACTAATAATATGTAATTTATAATCTGGTTTAAATGTTATATGGGTGTATTCCTGAAATAAAAATGATTTGATTTGATTTGATAAAGCCATCTAAATCTAAAATGAATTTCAGTAAATAATAATAGGTACTTTATAAAAACAAAAACCGTAAAAGTATCAGCACCAAGCACAAAAAAAAACACCATTACAAATAAGTTCTTGTTTTTAACAAAAACAGAAGTTAGCTCCTTTCCTAGAGTATCCATTTTAATATAAAGCGATCGGTTTTAACAAAGTATCGTCTCGTGAAACCTTTTTCATTGATATTCTGTTCGCGTCCATAAATCTCTTTCAAAATATACAATTTCAAACTGAATTCGATGTGTTACTGCAGTCATTTTTGCGATATTACGAGTTTTTATTCTGATGTGAAAATAGTGTTGGAGCTATTTTGTTGGGGATGTATTTAATCGAATTATTACTGAACATTCTATAGAATAGAATAATTTATTTGTCAAACATAGGTGATTATATACAAAGATCTTAAATATTAGGTAGTGCGCTATGTTTTGCCAATATTGACATACAAATGATTAATATCTAAAATAATGACTGCGCCTCTTTTTGTGAACCTCATATCATTCCTATTTTGAGGTTCTGTAACTACGAAACGTCAAGTAACTGCGACTAACTTGTATGACGCATTTGGTCACTGACCTTGCCTAACCCGGTTTGTCGGGGTAGGTACCCTAGCTTAGGTAAAACCGGCCAAATGCGTGTTGCACCACGCACAATGAAGGGTTTAGTAGTTGGGATGAATTTATCCCAAGAACAAACTTAACATAGTAGTTGAAAAACATATTCTCCTTATCATTCCAACTGCAAATGTAAGTTTGTAAGCACAATATTGAGAGATAATAGCATGTTTTTCGTTTTGAGGTACGGAACCCTTAATAGGTCAGAAAGTTAAAAAGAGGCTCATTTATTCAAAAAATTGTGCATGTTTAGAAGCTATAAAAAAATATAGAGTTTCGTTAATTTAAAAAAGCGTGCATCATTACAAAGTCAATACATTGTTTGAGAATCAGTTATATATTGCTCATTTTGTTGATTGTTTCTATGATTTGCAAGCTCGACTTCTGCGTGGGCGCTGCCTGGGTTTGGTTGCCAAGTCGGGTAAAGTTTTATTGGGGTTTTTCATTAGAAAATTCTCAGTAGCTCACGTAAGTCCAGATTTGTGCCCGGTTAGTGGTAATAGGCTCGCCCCGTATTACATGGGACTTATGACAAAACTGGTGAAATGTACTAAACACTTCTATCTACACTTTGGGGATGCAGGCCTGATGTTACATGGTTGTGTGTGGTATTTTTACTTATGGTACACATATCTAATCGTGATTTTGGACCGCACCTTCAGTCCCACACTGAGAGAAAAATTTATATATTGGTGCCGATTCTTTTGTACACCGAACTAAACTAACTAAACTATCACTAAAATTTCTTACTTTTGGCTATGAGAATCTTAACGCTATTCTGCAAATAAAATTCTCTAAATTAAAAAATAATTTTGACACGACTAAAACGAATTTGACAATCGCGAATCCACGTGGTACCCGATTTTTTTTAGAGCCAGAGGCGCGCGTGGTGTCTAGCCTCGACGTATTTTATATGGAATATTTCACTTTTTGTATGGAAAATATGAAAAAAATATTACCAACATGTTGAGTTTTAGGGGTTTAAGAGTTTTATAAAGGGGGTCGAAATTTTCATTATTTTTGCGATAGAACGCACCATTTTCGAGATATAAGCAAAAGAAAAAATAAATACAGTACTGTTTTTGCACATGAAGTCGAGATGTTGGTGTGAATTTTAGTTCATGACAACTTATTTTACCCCACACCTTTTTAATCGCGATTAAAAATTGTTAGGTTTAGTCTGGTTTGGTCTTTTACAATCAAAATTTTAGGTGAAAAACGTCAAATTCAGAATAGCAAAATTGCCATTTTCACTAAACTAAACACTCAGTACTATCTTAGTGCTGTCAAACTAAAATATAGTTAAGTTGTGTCACTTTAGTCTATTTCAGAATGGGAAATCGTCGTTTGACAGGATTAAACAAAATTTTTGTGATTTTTAGTTTAGTTTAGAGGCATTTGTGACAAGAGAATCGGCACCAATGTCGTATTCTTAATTTTACACAATTCACTAAGAAAATAAAAACGATTTGTGATGTTAAATCACCATTCGGATATTAGTAAACGCGCTGCTGGTGGTGGATGTAAATCGATGTCACTCCAGCCTTTTGGAATTGTCATGCAAATAAAAAGGCTTTTAAAAATGCTTTGTCTAAAACTCTGAAACAAATGAAAAGGCTTGGAAGGCAGTCACGCAGTAGTTTCCGCTCGCGAATGTTGTTGAAAGTACCCCCGCATTCAAATTTTTAAGCATTTGGGATTCAACGGGAATAGTTTCTGGGATTCAACGACAATAAAACGAAATTCTGTGACTTTTTTCAAGTGTGGGATCCAACGGAAATCATAATAATGTTTTGTGGGATTCAACGCCAAAAATATTAAACTGGGATTCAAAAGTGAGTTCAAACGAAAATAAATGAGTTGAAATACCGTTGGAACTAGCTAACGGATTTAAGAGGGGTTGACATGCCATGTATTTGCCTCGGTCAGTCCATGCTCGGATAACTTTCCTTGAAGGCATGGATGGGATGGGATTGGTGTTCACGGTGAGTTCTATTTTCATATTCCGCCTGATCAGGCCAAAATAAGTAGATCCCGAGTGTGGTTATTACGGCCTCAAGATCGATAGTCTATGCTAACCGAGACGTAATTATTACTAGGAGCAAATTGTTGTGACTACACACCACTCACAGCCTGATGATTATTTCATGTTTTTTTTTTTTTTACTAGCCTACGCTGTCCCACTCCTGGGCAAAGGCCTCCCTCCACTCCTTCCATCGTTCGCGAGCCCGTGCGTCCTCCTTCCAGTTTTGACGGAACCTATCCAGCTCGTCCCGCCATCTCCTACGTGGTCTGACGCGACCCCGCCTCACTGTCTCAGGGCACCAGTTCTGTGCTATTTGGGCCCACAGTTTGTCCGGCATTATTTCATGTGTGATAGCGTAAATACATCGAGACTCTTCTCAGCTTCGGATTGCACGTTGAACCGTCACCATCAGATGTCATACAGATATATCGACATATATTATTTCTAAAATGCCTAATGTAAGTCTTAAGCACCGTGGACACACAACCCTGCTAGGAGATGGTACCAATTTTGCTGACTATCATTAGTTAGTCAGCAAAATTGTTACCACCAACCAACCATGGTTGGAAAGCATTTTTTTTTCTTCGAAATATTTAGTTTAAAAAAAATGGTTTGTTATTTAAACTCGTTAAGCCATTGGTCTGATCTTTGACAGTAGTTACGGGTAGTCAGAAGCCCCACAGTCTGACAGCCAGTCTTACCAAGGGGTATTGTGTTATACCCAGTAACTGGGTTCTGGAGGTCAGATAGGCAGTCGCTCCATGTAAAATACTGATATTCAGCTGCATCTGGTTAGACTGGAAGCCGACCCCAATATATTTGGGAAAAGGCTTAATAGATTGATTGGTTTAGTAATATAGCGCGTGAATACCTTAATTAGTGACTATAACCTCCTTTTAAGCAAATAAGCCTGTGTTAGGAGATTCCGATATTCTTTAACTTAAGTATCATTTACTTCTTTTATTTTTTGATTATTAACAAATGTAGGTACTAAAATATATTTTAATAGAAAAAGGGAGAATTAAAACTAAATGAGCAACACGCATGTGTAAATGCAAGTGTGTGAGTGAGAGTGAGGGTCTGTGAATGTGAAAGTGAATGAATCAGAGTGTTTGCATGAGGCTAAGAATGATTTAGTATTAGTTCAAAGTCAAAGTCAAAGTCAAAGTAAAAGTAAAAGTAAAATCATTTATTTCAAATAGGCCCTTGTAAGGTGCTTTTGAACGTCAAAATTTACAAAAAAGAAAATTTGATTCTAGTCGCCCCTTCCAAAAGGTAGTTTTTCTATGGAGAAGAATGGGCAAGAAACTCCACCATTAGGTACTCTTTTAAAATGTTTTACAATATTTTGTATAGGTACATTAGTTATACAACCTTAGTTTTTGTTTACCCTAAACCTCTTAAGGGGTCATTGTACTCATTATTATGAACGACTTTCACAATGCAACCAAAGCTGTAATCGCAAAAAAAAAAACAGCTGTTCCCTACATTTATGTTCGTATATCTCATCGAAATGTAAGGAACAGCTGATTTTTTTTTCGCCATTTCATCTCTTGTCCCATAGCGAAAGTTGTTCATAATAATGAGTACAATGAAGGGGTCATTGTACTCATTATTATGAACAAGAGGTTGAGGGTAAACAAAAACTAAGGTTGTATTTATATGTGAAGACGATGCACCTAGAATAAAATTACTATACCACAATAGGTAAAAATAATTAAAAATGAAGCAACGACACATAAAATTAATTATGTGATAGATACATGGTGCTCAAAGGTGTATGGTTATATTTTATAATAGGTACCAAAACATGAGCTATATTCATATAATTTGTACCTTGATGAAAGCATTAGAATTAACCCCTTTCAACATTTCGCGACACACAAGATCTTTAGACAAATTGCAATTTGCAATTCAAATGCACACCGAATTCAAAACCTTACGTTTCCTACTCACGAAACACGGTGCCAAAACCCATCACTTCTATATTTCCCAATTTCAGTATTTCTGGTGAAATAACCGTATGTACGTTAGGGCCAAACAGACTAGCTACTCTTAATATCGGCAATTTTGCTACTGCTTCGATGCTGCATTGTGAAGTTGGCGTGTTTCTGCGTTCAATTGCTGAATCTAAATCACGAGTTTTAGCAATTGCTTCGATGCTGCATCGCATTTTGGCGACTGTCTGGGTTCGATTTCTGAATCGAAATCGCGATTTTTTGCAATTGCTTCGATGCTGCATCGCGTTTTGGCGACTTTCTGCGTTCAATTACTGAATCTAAATCGCGAGTTTTAGCAAATTGCTTCGATGCTGCATTGCGTTTTGGCGACTTTCTGCGTTCAATTACTGAATCTAAATCGCGAGTTTTAGCAATTGCTGCGATGCTGCATCGTATTTTGGCGACTTTCTGCATTTGATTGCTGTATCGAAATTGCGTGTGTAGCGTACAATTGCTGCATCGAGATTACAAAAAGTGACTCGGTTACCGCTACTTGTATCTAACACGCGTGTTCAAGCTTCCGAAGAGCGATTAATGACTGAACTAAACTTTGAAAACGTCTAAGTTCATCCTTAAATCTCTACGACGACCGGGCTACCTAAAAGTTGTCAGATGTATTTTGATTTTCAGGATTCAGGTAGTAACAGTTTCTCAGTTCAGCTCTGGACTAGCCAAAATCGCCGATTTCCGATGCCGATGCCTAAAAGTAGCTGGTCTACTCTGGCCCTTATTCTGGATCAGTTTACGGTGCAATATCAAAGGCACCCCTTTAACGGGATCCTCATTTGAACCGCACGAAGTCGGCGCGACTTTGTCTATAAATGTCATGGCAGCAATATTGAGTTTGTGCTACTTTGAGAATGGAGACGGTCTGCGGAAAGTGTGCGAGGTGATGGCGGGGCTAGTTTGAAATTGGATTGTTTATATTTCGTTTTGAACTTCACTTGAAATATGAGGATATCCCGCAAGTTATATTGGTGTAGAACAGTAATGTCGTGATGGCCCAAAGGATAAGGCCTCGCCTCTGATGCGCGAGGTTATGGGTTCAATTTCAGGCAAGTACAAATGTGACTTTTTCAATTCGTATGTACTTTCTGAGTTTATCTTGTGAAGGAAAAACATCGTGAGGAAACCTAGACTTGTAGTTAGTATAAGTCTGAAATCGCTAACCCGTCTTGCTTGATCAATGCTCGTGCCTTCTCAGTATGAGAAAAGGCCCTGCAGTGGGACAGTAGTGTATGAATGTATAGTTTCAAGCAAGTACACACACAATGTGTAATATTTTTCGACAATAGTATCAAAGAAAAACCAAAAATAAAAAAATAAAAAAAAATAAAAATAAAAAAAAAGATGAATGTTTGTCAAACTTTTCTGTTGAATAATGATTACGAGGCTTTTGATATTTTATATGGATAATTTGTAAAGTGGTTTTGTATTTTGTTTTTATTTTGTAATGTGCGTTTAGTTTGTGCAGAATAAATACCTTTTCTTTCTTTCTTTCAATGTAGAGCACATTGAAACAATATTGTCGAAAAAAGATTGTAGACATTAAAAATTAATTGTTATCCCTGTATAGGTTTTTTTCAGGCTGAGTATCTATTGTTTTTAAGTGATAATAATTTAATCTCGTGTGTATTGGTAGTAAAATTATACCGATTTCAGGCAACGAGGAATACTGTTTACCGTTGGGGCCATTTCATTTTTATTTAATGTCCCGTAATATTTTAGTAGAAGCAAGTAATTAGTTTGGCGTAAAGAGCACAATGACCCGTTCATAGTAGTATATTATTTTGTACTGTTCACATTTAAATTAAATCCTCAAGGGTATCATTAGTACCATCCTTCGTGCTTTGTCTCCATGTTTTATTTGTTCTGGTAAATAAACTCACTTCTTTAAGTTATAATACATAATTTTGCTAACTGGACACGAAATCTATATATACTATTACTATAAACAAAGTCACTTTTCGGGTTTGTCTGTATGTCCTCGTTGTTCTTCTAAACCATGCAACAGATTTTGATGAGACGCTTAGAGAATTAATTCCACAAGGTTTATGTGTATACTACGTTACTATTACAGTTACGTTTACCTAACAAATCTCAATGTTTTGTCTGGTCATAAAAACCGTGCGAAGCAGGAGGGGGCTCTTAGTGTTGTATATAGTACGTTAGTCTTCTTTCTAATGGAGAAAAGCTTAGTATTTGAAAGGGGCCCGCAGTTATAACGCACACAATGTCCACGCGAGAGATTCAGTCACACGTTGTGAAGTAACATCTGATACTCACCACACACGGATACTCGGATACAACTTACTTATACTTACGTAACACACAACATATTTAATTACGTTTTGTTTGACGTCGTGTTTCGTGTGCATGTATTTAATCGAACCGCAATACTTCTCATTAAATCAATACTTTGAATCCCTCACTGCGTTCTGGATTCAAAGAAACACTCTCGCCTTTAAAGTAGATGTTTGCTCCCTAGGTAAACATTCTACTATCATAATACCAGACGCTGTAACAAGTTCTAATACAAACTTACGTAAAAGTTACAACAGCTTATATCTCATACTGTAAACATCTAGAAATGCAAGCAAACCCATCAATTGTAGTCCACATTGTGACGTGGCGTACAGTCTGCTGCACAAGTCCTGCTGTTGGCACAAATGAAATGTCCTTAGCGACGGCTTAAGCTGTTTTGATCGCTCGTTTGAGTCTAGTATAGGGTGGCTTCAGGTTTCAATAGTTATGGGATATTCTTATTTATGAGTTACTAGCTTGACTAGCTTTTGCCCGTGTCAATCTGCCTTATAGCCTCTTCCCAACTATGTTGGGGTCGGCTTCCAGTCTAACCGGATACAGCTGAATACCAGTATTTTATATGGAGCGACAGCCTATCTGCGCACAATCCAGTAATTGGCTAATACGATACCCCTTGGTAAGACTGATTGTCAGACTTTCGGGGTTCTCACGACCCGTAACGACTGTCAATGATACACGAATGATAGCGGGGACCAACGGCTTAACGTGCTTTCCGAGGCACGGAGGAGTATCAGTATGTAAAGACGGTCACCCATCCACGGAACAACCCCTTCGAACTCAAAAAACTGGTAGGAACGAGATATTCATCTGTCAGTGATACCTATATACTTAGATAAGATATACCTAACAAAGCACTTAAATCGATTAATTCCATCGAGATTTGAAGTTAGATTTTAATATTCCAATGATACTTAAATTCTTTTTAATGGACGTCTTTTAACTTTATTTTTATTATTGGAATAAAATACTTAGTACATGATATAAAGTTTGAAAAGCTTTTAGTTCCACGGTAAAAAAAAAAAAACCTTCTTATAGGTGTCCCAAGATTCATTTATTTTTATTTCAGGCCAAATTCTCAAGTTCTCATAAAAAAGTAGTTGAAAAACATTGAAGTCAAAATTAAAATCTATCCCAAAAACTCACCAATCACAGTCACTCTATGCTAGAGCGGTCTCGCTTCTCTAATTAGACGAGTGTCGCCTCTCACGATGCGACAAGTGTCAGTGGAGTGTCTGGGCTGCTCTCGCGACACTAATTGCTGCAAGCCAGGTGTATCACGTCGTTTGTTTGTCTTTGCGGTCATTTTGGTGGATCAGCAGTGTGCCACTGCAGCGGGAGAAGAGGTTAATTGTTTTAACATTAATATAAATTGTTTATTGTTAAAGCGGTTTCAATTGGGTATACTCGTATATGTTAATAGACTCATCATTTAGTTGTTCAAGGCTCAACAATCCATTCATAAGTTACACTTGCCGTCGTCATGGTGTGGATGGGTTCTTAACACATCGCGATTCATGCTTCTAAAAGTACGGTTAACGATTGGTCGTTGTTATAACAATGTGTATAATTGGAACGAAGTTCTTTAACGCGGTTTGCGGTAGAAGTAAAATCGTCACGTAACGAAAAAGCGTTATGCCATGCGACTCTCTCGTAAAAGTGTGAATTTTAGTCAAAATGAGAATCCCTAAAGTGACTTTAATCCAAGATAGCGACTGCAAAACGTTCAGTTTTCGAGGGTGCTAAAGCCGATAGTGAACTCCAAATAAAAATCCAAGATGGCAAATTTTTGCATTTTTTTTTAATTTTTCTTCATGGGTGTCTTTTTCATAGTTATCGAGGGTGCTAAAGTCGATAGTTAGGTTAAAATGTAAATCCAAAATGGTGACTGCAAATATGTTAATTTTGTTTTAAATCATACCTGAGAAGGAACTTCTTTCCTGACGGGGTCCACCGACCGCACACGTTTTTATTGTAACGGGCCGTTCACGGCCTCGAGCGACGCGACTTAAGTCAAGCGGCAGGCGCGCGCGTCGCCAGTTTCCACCCGTTGCTTCGCGTCAGTCACGTCATGCTGACTAGTGGCATGCTCTAAACAACTTCTTTCATTTGTTTTCTCCGCAGGCGTTGTCGCTTGGCCGAGGAGCTGGTGGCCATACAAAATCTAAAAAATTTGTTGTGACTAGAATGTCGATAATGGCAATTATTAACAGGATCTTCAACCCAAATTGTTCAGATCGAGATGGAGTAACCATCTACAACATTGACCAAATATTATCTCTTTAAAAAATAACTAAACTGATGTTATGTTTCACATTATATGGTCTAATGCGCGACAAGTGAGCCATAACATTATGATGTTGCTCTGGGGAGCTAGACAGTACTAAAAATGTGATTGAAGGATTATGTTGCGGCTAAATTTGTTATGCGGTAATGCATAATAATGTCTAGTTGGTCTTAGTAGTTTTACATTCCCTGCATTTTGTTAAATCGGCTTCATCACCAATCAATCTGCTAAGCATGGTTATTATCATAATACATAAGTTTACGCCTGTGACTCTCCTCGAAGGGCTAGGCAGAGGAGTAACTATCATACAGCCTAAAATCGGGTTGCCGGGTTAGATTTTGATGCCCCTTTGCACAAGGGTAAAAATGAGGTGTCCTTACACAAATATTACAACCATATCGCTATTGGTCCATATACCACTTTTGGCCAGTCTCCTTTTTAGGGTTCCGTACCTCAAAACAAAAAAACAGAACCATTATGGGATCACTGCGTTGTCCGCCTGTCAGTCTGTCAAAAGCCTTTTTCTCAGGAATGCGTGGAGCTATCAAGTTGAAATTAATATCAAATACGTAAATCTATGGTCTCTTAAAGCTGTAAAAACATAAAGCTTCTAAGTCAACGCAATAAAAAAATACGGCTATTTATGCCACATATTTTGATACACGCAAATAAATTAAAACCTACAGGGTACTTCCCGTTGACCTAGAATTATAAAATTTGGCAGGAAGCAAAGTCTCACAGCACAGCCACGTCATCACGTCAAGGAAAAAATCCGAAAAAAGTTTTTTTTTGTGGTTAATTATCATATAACTGTTCCCGTTCTGGGCGGAGCGGGAGGTCGTGTCAGACTCTTGCTGACTAAAACCCACCCGTGTTCCTTCCGTTGCCTTTTCGTTGCCAGTATCCCTTTCAGACTTTCCCGCGACTCCGGCAGGCATCGGTCTTAGCGGCTGGCATTTTATTACACATCTTTTTTGCGATTACATCCTTACTTTTGCAGTTAGAGAATTGACCGTGACGTATATCGATGTATGGAAGAACATATTTTTCAACTACAATGTTAAGTTTGTTTTTGGGATAAATTCATCACAACTACGGAACCCTTCACTGTGCATGGTCCGACACGCACTATTCCGTACATACATTTTAAAATATAAAATGTCAAATTACTCGAAAATTGTTGAAATTGGCATAGGGGTCACCAGGGGTCATTTGGTTGCAAATGACCTCATACATCCCCTTAACGGATTTCCGTCATACCACTAATAACCTTGTATTCAGATTTGACAGTAACACACACACATAACTACAACTAGATACATAAAATCGTTTAAAAAAAAGATTGCTTTTTAAAGAGACTTCTTTAATAAAAAAGTATTTTCCCCCTGGGCGCAGTAAAATGCTCATCGCTTCACTGCAACTTTAAAATTTATTATTATTCACGCTAGGGGGAGCTACATGTTCCTCTTTTCTTGGTAATACTTGTTTTGTTTTATCCTCACGTTTATTTCTGTTAGAAGAGGCTAGATTTGTGAACGATACTTATGTGTATACTCTGAATACAGAATATCATGTTTGAGAAGGGCACTGACTGGTACTCGTATATGGAACCTAGGCACTTTACTTTGTGTAAATTATTTCATTACCACTGCTCTCTAAACGGTGAAGGAAAACATCGTGAGGAAACCGGCATGTCCTAGAACCAAAAATTCGAAGACATGTTACATCCACAACCGGCATTGGGCCCGCCTGGTGGTGGATTATGGCCCACTTCATCTCACAGAGAGGAGGCTTGTGTCCCAGCAGTGGGAAAATTATAGGCTGATTATGCTACGGTTTATTAAGCTGTTCGGTATTCCGTTGTCGAGTTTAGTTTCTCATCTTCACGTTACACCCTACATATTCTTCACAATTTATTTTATCTACAATATATTTCGCTCTTCCTGTTTAGAATTCTGTTTACCCCTTCTTTCCACGTGAAAAGTAGCGTTATATACCATTTAAAGTCTTCCCCGTTAACCCATAAAACTTAGTTAGTACGTGTTTAAAGGTTCGGTCACACGGGCAACTTAAATTGCTTCAACATCATCAGCTTACAGCAGTCTACTGCTAGAGGCCTTTCCTATTGCGCGCCATTCAGCTCAATTCCCTGCAACTCTCATCCAGCTGCATATTTTTTAAATTGCTTGGTTCTGGGCTAATAGTATTACGAAACAAGTGCCAGAATTTCGCAGTTTTTCGAGCACCATGGAAGTAACATGGTTTCAAGTGTTGCCAACTTGGGTATAAACTACTCTCGGGGGACCTAACAACATATTAAAAAATCGTAGTTACATGCGCGTTTGCGACGTTTGCCTTTTTTGTATCGATTTTGACTTGGCTATAGTGGTCAAATGACGTTACAAAATCATCAATCAATTTAGTTTCTGGAATGCTACATGTTTACACATACCATATTAAGTAGCATACTCAGCCTATAATGTTCCCACTGCTGGGACACAGGCCTCCTTTCTTCGAAAGGGAGTGGGCTGGGGTGTGGCTGAGTGGTGGGGCTACCACGCGAGCCCAGTGAGGGTTGACATGGAGTTGATATGGTGCAACTGCATAAATAGGCAAAAGACAATGAGTAAAATCGGCCCAAATAACCAACTGAATATACTTTTAACTATGGAGGAATTTTAATATAGACACTTATTAAAAAAATGTCTGTAAAATGTTTTTACGAAATGAAAATCAAATCCGTCAAAAATTAGAATGCACTCAATGGAGGCCAAAATCCAAATTCAAGTTTTTTTTTTCTAAATTGTAGCCTTTTTAATTCAATATTTGAGAAATCTAATTATACCTCATTAGTCGAAATCAAGCAAAACGTTTAAGCTGATGTTTGAACTTTCTACTGATAGTTATTTTTGTGGGTGTCTTAGAGCCTGTGCACACGATGCGTTGCGGCACAGCACCGCAAAGGTTTCGCCGCATTGGCGGTCACACGGGCGCTATGGCGACGCCGCGGCGTTCATCTGTCAAACATCTGTGTTTTTGACAACGCAAAAAAGAACTCAGCGGTGCTGCTCCGGTGTCGCAACGCGTATGCCCCTCCCCGCCTCGCCTCGTGGGCAACAAGTCCGGTATACTTGAGGTGCGCTGCCGGAACGTACCGTGTGGCATACCATGGATTTTTGTATGTAGGACGCCGCAGCAGCGACGCCGCTCCGGCGCCGCACCGCTGCCGCAACGCATCACTCTTAGGTAAAGCTGCTATATATAAAAGACTATGCAGTATGTGAAGGCCGGCGGAAAATTGTGGAACTACATTTTTTAAAATGCAATTTGACGCAATGACATAATTAGACACTACCACCGCGTCAAATGGCCTTCATAGGTGGCGCGGCATTTTTGCCCGATGTCCATTTTTCTTGATAATTGTGAACAATTTACGGCAATACCAAGATTGCATAGAGATTGCCAGGAATTGCGCAATAATTTTAGTTGCCCACTTATTTGAAGAAATAAACTAGCTTACTTCAATAATTGCTCCATAACCTCCGAGGAAAGTTGCGGGCAATAATTGCCGAAAAGTTGCCCGTGTGTCGCAGCTCTAGGTATAAGGATATAGTGTGGTAATGAAAATTTATAAATGCATCAGTTGCAGCGTGCCAAGGTAGAAGTTACTTTGAAACTTGTAGGTGTAGCGTTATTGAAACCTCGAAGTAGGTTTATATGGGCGAAGTTTGGTATTTAGAATTATTGGGATATTAAAATATAGGGTAAGTAATATATGATATAATTACAAAATCTCTAATATTAACAAGATATAACAACTGAATCTATAATTTTATTTGACATAATGATCAGTTATTATAATAAACGATTGATATAATTTTAAAATAACAAATGTTTATAAGCATAACATACATTGAATATAAAATCATTATACGAGTATATATCTATCGCTATCTTTTTATACAGGGTTATTGGTAAAACACCAACAACCTCTTAGGGGTCATTGTACTCATCATTATGAACAACTTTTACTTTGGTTCCAAGCCTTAAATCGGGAAAGAAAAATCTGGTGTTCCATACATTTTGACGAGTTGTGTGAACATAAATGTAGGGAACAGCTGTTTTTTTTTTCGCGTTTTCGTGTTTGGTCCCATATTAAAAGTTGTTCCTATTGATGAGTAGAATGACCCCTTAAGAGGTTGTTGGTGTTTTACCAATAACCCTGTATACTATATATCGTTATATAACGTTATACGAAATAAGTTTTAGAATATATAAATGTTATATGTAAAGAAATTATATCAACAGTTGGTTTATCTCACGTTTATTACATCTTGTGAACGTTATTGAAATGAAAATATACAACATAACTTTATATTATTATGATATGAGACGCACCCTTAAATATGTCAGCATGCTTCGTCTAGTGGTCGCAAGCACTACTGTTGAGCATGAGGTACTGGGTTCGATTCCCGGGTCGGGCAAAGTGTTATTGGGTTTCTCCATATAATTTTTTATGTTTTTTACTCGGGTGCACGTTCCCGTGGGATAATTTTAGACATCACCGCGGGCGAAGCCGCGGGCAGAAGCTAGTGTCTCAGTATAATGAGCTAGGCCACGTTCTTATTTGTTGTTGTTACGATTAGTTTGTAGAAGTGACTAACATATTTTTTTTTTTGTCGTATTTACTAATACTAATATGGATTGTGAATACAAACGCTCGTCTGAAATCCAAAAAAAAAATAGCATTATTATTATAAACTAAATGTTAACCGAAACAACGCAGAAGACAGTTAAACTGATGAAGTTTAGTCTAAAATAATAACAACAAAGTAATAAGCAGTAAACTTCAACACAATTATTTCGTAGTTAATATAGTTTATGGTGCAGGAGTTACATAGTTTCAGTGGCTCGACACCTGGCTGTGTTGAATTTTAATAGTACGAGTACTTAAATGTTATAGACCACTCTACAGGTTACCAAGAAGTTAATTTTGTCAGTTAATATTACTACAGGCGTTTTCATTTCGTTTGTTTGTTTCAAGAGAGAAATTATTTAAACATATGGAGCCATGGATTATGAATTTCCAAATCCTCCGAATTTTGATTGTAAGTGGGGTGTAATTGGGGTGATTTAGGGATTGTAGTTTTTTTACATAAATATTTATGCCTGGAGGCTTTTATTTAGGTATTCAGTTTAGTTTACGTTTATATATTTTCTGCTTGAGTATAGCTTTCAATGCTTTTGTTGGTATATTGGTGTGTGCTATCTGACATTAGGGCAAATAATTTCATGTAATGTTTTGTGTTTCGTAATGTTAGTTACTTTGCATACTAATGTCGGTCGGTTTGTTTGTCGGTTGGTTGTGGGTGTATTGTTGTAGGTCGCCCATTGTATATTTTGTAGTTCATAATTATTATTTTTGTTATGTATTTTTGTGGTGTACAATGAAGTATATATAGATAAATAAATAATAAATATTGTATAGAATCAAGTTTTTCTAACTTAACAGACAGCTGTAGTGCTGCTGGGGAGTTTGTTGCGCCACTTCTTCTTCCCAGCTAAAGCACTAGGAAGTGGTGAAGGGCGGGGGTTTCGGGGGACTGACTTATGTAATTTTGACGTTCAAAAAGTGCTGATTCTCACCCTAATTTGAATAAACATCTTTTAACTTTTGTTTATTTATACACCGCACCCGACAAAACCCACTATTTGGCGTTGCTAATGCTTAGCAATTTAATATGAAAAGTCGATCTAAATTTTTCCCTACAAGAGTATAAAGCAGTATTTTTAAGCGGCAAAACATGGACCTATACTCTAACACAGAATACAACAAGTACAAGTAAGTACAGAAGATTTACTCCGCAAAATCATTTAAATAAAAAGCGACTCTTGCTACGACACAATAAAGTGCAATTCAGGTTGCACAGCGCTAATTACCGACAGTTATATTCACCTAGAAGTTTCCTCTCTTTCTCTCGAGTAACTCTTATATTTTATGACTCGGTACGATCACTGAATTGGCCCGATAAGTCGAGCCTGCCGCGAACACAAGAACGTAAGTAACAAGGCTATAAGGCTTCATACCTTAAATGCGGAGTGCGCCTGACCTGACTCTAGTAGGTACTTTTGTTGGTTCTAGTACCTGCTAGACAAGTCTAAGTTTTCCTCTTTTTGTGTGTCCTTCTTCTTTTCGTGTGGTTAGTGACTAACCTGGTGTCAGAGTTTAAAAGCCGCCCATGGGCTTCTGACTTGGCTGCACATTCTTCGAGAAACGTCTCTCAGGTATACCGGTTTCCTCACAATTTTTTCCTTCACCGTTTTTGAAGCAAGTGATAATTATACAATACGCACATGAATCCGAAAAGTCAGAGGTGCGTGCCTTGGGTTCGAACTCGAGACCTATGACTTGGTAGTCAGAAGGTCACAGCACTAGGCTAATTATCTATCAAGGCAGAATGTTGTTAGAACTTTCATACATCAAAAGTTTTCGCTCATGAAGATATAAAGTGAACTAAATCAAATTGTGATCGTTTAATAGATACGACCCTACCTCAAGATTATCACCTTGATAATCTCATCACGTTTGGGACTAACTCTTCGGAACAAATCCCTAACTACAAAATATGTAGATAGGTGCAGAAGTTCGGCTCCATCACAAATTAGTACAGATGAGATACTCCGCAAAACCATTTAAATAAAAAGCGACTCTTTCTACGACACAATAAAGTGCAATTCAGGTCGCACAGCGCTAATTACCGACAGTTATATTCACCTAGAAGTTGCCTCTCTTTCTATCGCGTAACTCTTATATCATAAGACTACGTTACGCCCACGGAATTCGACAAGTCGAGCCCGCCGCATACATACTTGTAGTTTCATATCTAAAATGCGGACTGTCTCATCTGTATTCATCTGTGGCTCCTTACAACGAGCGAAAATGCGCTCACACATAGGCACGCTTCACGTACAGCGAGAGCAAGCGCACTCGCTACTACAGTCCGGCTGTCGCGTGAATGCGTTTTTGACACCTGTCAGATAGATAATTTGTAGTAGGATCAAATTCGCAAAACACATATACGTTAGTTTGAAACTGACAGATGTCAAGAACGCATTTTCTTGATGGCGGGTTGTATATAAAATTGTATTAGATATGTATTGGTACGCCGTAAACGGCAGCATATTATGAACTTTAAAAAATAAAAAACGTCTCTACACAGATGTTTTTTATTACAATATAATATTCTTACAAATAAATGGACTATTACTGTTAAAAATGAAAACAAATGGATCAGACGTACAAAAACGTACCTGTGGACGCTAATTTGTAGTGCCACTTACAAATTGAGTGCATGCATCGATTTGATTATTTGAATAGGTACATCAATTCCAAATTCTAATTTTAAATAACCATATCAATGTATTTCATTTCACAATGTTAATTTTTTGTAACCCCAATTTTTGTCGATGATTTTTCAATAACAATTTATAATGTTGTTCAAACAATGATTGTTGGATTAAGTGGCGAGAAATAAAGTAGAAAACTTCTAAATACAGATGTATGTGGTACTAGTTCCCTTTAGACTTAGTGAATGATTGTGTAAGAATTTAACCTAAATATGCTTTGTTTACAAAGTGTCCGATACTTTTAGAACAGACATTAGATACGTGTCTATGTGTGGGTGCGCCTGTTGTCGCTCGTATGGAGCAGTACTTCTGTACCTGTCCATTTTGTGTCAAAACTATCCGCAAGTTTTGTGTCTATTAAGATCTAACGTACCACCTAAATGGCAGAGCATTGATAACGTATCACTTCAGGCTTTATGGTTATATATTTTGGTATGTGGCGGCCTCTACATCGCCATATGCGAACTACGCATTAAGGATCTGACGTCACACAAATCCTGCATCGCGCAATTAGAGTTTACCGCGCGATGGACATACATATATACAAGCTCCCGACTTCAACCTCTGGACATTTGCCCGTCAGACATGACACCCGTCTGGTCAGAGGATCCTCCCTTTTCTATGGTGGATGAGTGAACTTTACACCCTGTTCCTCATACCCCTAAAGGTACGTATAGATTAGTAGTATATTATGGTCATACGCTTCCTCGAAGTTCTGACAATCAGTCTTAACCAAGGGGCATCGTGTTATCCAGTAAAGTCTAACGGCAATTTGGGCGGGTCGCGCAGCAATGCGAAAATCCTCCCATATCACTTTCGTACATTTTGTATGATCACGCCATGGCACAATAATGATGGGCCGCACCGCGCTTTTCTGTATTGCAATGCGATGTGCTGCAGTCCGATGCGGATGTACTATGTGCTTGGTAACTGGGTTGTGGAGGTCAGATACACAGTCGGTTCATTTAAAATACTGGTATACAGCTGCATCCGGTTGAGAAAAGACTTGGAAGATGAGATAAAAAAAAAAATATAAAGATAAGAAGAGGTTTATTTATCACAGAAACACGTGCACACAAAAAGACAAGAGTAATCAGAAATGAAAATAAATCTACGTACATACATATGAAATCAATAAAGCAGAAATAGTCGGCAGCTGCACGTTATGACTATGACAAGAAGGCTTCCACTCAGCATGATGCTGTGCTATGGGACCCACAGCACAGCGCTGATTTTCAGTAGTCATAATACTCCATTTTTCTTCGAAACTTCTTTATTTAAAATTTCTCGGTCTCGTATTATAAAAAAAAAATGTTTTCAGCATGGTTCAGAAAGTACAGACCATCAAACTGAACAACTAAAAAAAAAACAAAATTTTCTCCACGGGTCCAATATCGTTATCGTGAAAAAAATATCAACTGTTCCATACAAAACTTCAAAACCTACTCGATACAAATGTCCCATACATTTGTATTGAGTAGGTTTTGAAGTTTTGTAACTATTTGTTTCACTTTTCTTATACATTCTGTATAAATCCTACTACATGGACCGAGCTCCGCTCGGGTGAAAATAGAGAAAACAAATTTTCCAACATTCATCGAAATCTTTACAGCCGTTTTCGAGAACGTGATTACAAATATATACAGGGTGGCAGGGACCACATGGGTTAAAACATTTCGTAGGTAATTAAATAAAAAATCTGCTGTCACTTTTTTAAGAAGCAGCTGATTTTTTTTTAATAACCGACGCAACATTTCAACGTAGGGGGCTTCAGAATCATGTACTGAATACATAGTATCAGTTTTCGCGTCGATGGCCTTGCTCATTTAAGAGGGCGCCTAAAGGTCCACTAGCGCCACTCTTTAAAAAAAATATTATCTCGTGACTGAGAAGGAATTATGAATAACGGCTAATAAGGACCCTCGGTAAGTGTGTCTAGAATTTTCTAATACCTTTTATAAAGCTTTATATTGAGACACGAAGCAACAAAATACGATCTAAAGAAAAGCGGCCACATTCCTCTAGATCGTATTTTGTTGCTCCGTGTCTTAGGTTTAAGGTATTAGAAAATTCTAGACACACTTACCGAGGGTCCTTACTAGCCGTTATTCATAATTCCTTCTCAGTCACGAGATAATATTTTTTTTAAAGAGTGGCGCTAGTGGACCTTTAGGCGCCCTCTTAATAGTATAGGATAGGATGTAACAATAACCGCACCCGTCTTTCAAAAAACAGGCCACAGAGACCAATAAATTGAGTCCACTGATCGGCCAACTATAGGTATTTGTTGAAAGCAAACTTACCCACAGAAATTGTATTTACTCGGCTGTCAAAGATGATGGATGAGGTTGCCTATGTATCTGTCTGTGCAGTTAGACCAATAATTTTATTGAGGATAAATAATATATTAAATATTATTATACAATATGTTACAAACACCCGGTCCGATCCGAAAAGGGCACATAGGTACTGCAATAACATTACCAAAAAGTAATAAAAAAAAAATATTATTATTGAAAATAAAAAGTTATTGCTATTTAATATTCAGATTTTTAGTACCAAAATGATACCGATTCTATTGCCAAGTTTTCAACAGGGGTCATAAGTTATGACCCGCTAAACAACGACGGATAACCCGGTAAAAAAAACAATTAACCGTATTTTTTTTCAATTCCCCATTGAAAAAAAATGCGGTGAATTGTTTTTAATTTTTCCTGAAAATTACCACATAAATAGATTTTCAGTAGGATTCTTAACAACACCCTCAGGGATAATGACAGCTTTTTTGTTACATGTATATATTAATTATTATTATAATTAGATTTTTTGTAATCGATATTATTATTTTGTTTCAGAATCCAGGTTGCTACTAGTAAGTACTATTTTTTTTTTTTTATTGCGGTATAGGCCTGCTCCTGACCTCGATCTCGCCTAATGGAAAGCGATAGATGAGGTCTACAATGGAATAAGAGTGCCCAGAGGATGCCTGTTCACTGTTGCTTTGAAAGCTGGCGGGTTAAAGGTGGAAGGGAACATAGACGCTGGCAGAGAGTTCCACACTTTGACCGTGCCATAATAAATGTGGTGGAGAAGCGCTGAGTACGACTATCCGGGATATCAACCAAAAAAAAAAAAAAAATTATTAAAATAGGTACACTTTTGACCAAACAAGTCGTCGAACCCATATTCCTTTCATACTTTAACTATTATTCCTGCCACCACTACAGCCACACTAAAGGGAATTGTAAATTAAATACATTAAAAATCGCATAATTTAGCTTCAAAGGTATAAAATTAAATAAAAGGAAAAATATATCGTAGATATGTATTATTGTAACACGAAATTACTTTTGCGAATTCTCTTAAAACATTCACGGAATATTCATAAAGAGTTTTATTATTTTTTGCTGGTGTCTGTGATACAATGATTTTTCATTAGTATAGTACAGGCTCCAACGATACACTTTTTTCTGGAATGTAAATTTTTTAGTTGAATATTTGTTTTTGTGAACCTTATACTTATGTGTTACTATTTAATTTTTTTCTGTTTTTATAATTTTTATTATTATGTTTATTTTGTTTATAGACTCAATGATCGGCGATATGTAAATGTACAACCGCGGACAGTGGCGGTTGACTTCTTTTCACCCTGATGCCCGTAATTATACTTGAAAAATGATCAACCGCCACTGTCTGCGGTTGTACCTACATCCAGTGCACCCAGGACATTCAGCAGTGCTACGACCTTGCAGACTGCTAATATTTTTACTACAACATGAGGCTGTTTTCATAAGGCTAGCGCAGATTGGGGCGGGTCGTGCCGCAACACAACGCATTGCAAAAATTCGACTTCATCACTTTCTTACATTTTTTATTTATTTATTTATTTACGGAAAAACTAACAGTAGCACAATAGGGTTACACTTATTATCTTGAAGATTTGGTATATTATAACAGTTATGCTACCCACTACGTTCTCCACAGATTACAATTTAAAGTACTTCAAAACTAGCTAGTAACACAGACAATACCTAGGCGTTATCCCAGAATTCATATCTGAATTTTTAGAATTTAAGCATATTATTTATTTATTGAATTTAAGCATATTTGTGTGCGTACATTATTAAACATTAGTAAGTACGTTAATTATATATTACTTTACTGATCCTTTAGGATTGCTTGGATTTGCTTCTTGAATACATTTTTTGTAAGAAAAAGAATGTCGATTGAATTAAAATTTAATTAAATTTTCTATGAACCTAACGCGAAATACGCACCACAATGACGTCACGCGAAATCCTGCATCGCGCAAGCAGAGTTGTCCGCGCGATCAGCATATATGATACCCGTCTGGTCGGAGGATCCTCCCTTTTCTATAGAGGATGAGTGAACTTTACACCCTGTCCCTCATAGCTCTATAGAGTCGTCATCATGTTCCTGCCTTTGTCCAATGTTACTTGGGGTTGACGCAACACGTTTTCTCTATCCAATCTCCTCTGTCAACCGTCACGACACTTAAATACGGGATGTCACGCTATTATTCACTCGCTGCCTGCGTCACGCTATCATTCACTCCCGGCCTACACGAGTAAGGCTAAGCGTATGCTGAGAGGCAGGTGACGCAGCACAGCACAGTATAGACTTTGCAGGGTAGGGCAGGCGAGGCAGACATAGGCCGCGAGCGTATGCTGAGACGGAGCTACACAGACACATTCGCGTCCTAGCTAGTACAAACAATAGGCGGCTGTGCTGTGTTACCTGCGTCTCAGCAAAAAAACAAGTGAAGACCCGCACGCGTCGCGCAGATATCTGTGCCGGCTCTACAACAAGACGCAGAACAGAACAGACACATGTCTGCGTCGCACGTGCCTACGCCGTAGTGAACGCAGCTGTCAGTACGTTCATGGATGACAAAATCTGCTCTGCACTGCGCGTTGACCTGCGCCAGCTGCGTCTCAGCATACGCTTAGCTTTAAGGTCTCAAACTAGTATAAAAACAAAAGAACACGTTGAATTTCGAACACTTTTTTTTCTTTTTTTTACAAAAATCTTTTCGAATCTTCAAAACATAAGTTTCTACTGACTATTTCGTTCTTCCAATAAGCCAGTTTATCATATTTGCATTAAAATGCACCGTAGAACTCGCGGAAAATTGCATCTATAAATAATTTCAACTGTTTCACTAGCAGACAGCCACATTCCATGTGCCTCCGTGTTGTGAATTTAAAATGTTAGCTTAGAAAAGTTTGTGTTACTCTAATCTCGGAATAAGAGAAGAAATGTGGAAAGATTTTGTTTCTCTGTTGAGTTATGGTCGGTTCTTATTTCTTACTCATGCTCACTTAAATGTATTGCTGATGGTGGCGCATATGTTGCATCTTTCGATTCCCTACAAAAAGGTTGAGTTGGATGGTACTGATCTACGCATCATGTTCGTGAACGGCGCGGCGCCGTCTGTTGAGACTGGTCATCTCTTAACTGCCAGGGCTTATTTTTACCCGACTACGGCGAAGCAAAAAGGAGGGTTATTATTTTGACCGGTATGTATGTTCATCTGTTCTCTCATAACTTCTAAACTACTCATCATAATTTAACAAATGATGTGAAATGGTGTCATTGGAAGCATTTTGATCGTCCGTGGGTAGTAGGCTATGTGACGTCATATTAAATTTAACATGGCGCCTTCTAGGGCCCTCGTTTTTGCTTCGCTGTAGACTGGTAAAAAGGAAAATTACTACAATCCGTCTTCTTTGACTAAACAATAGAATCATGCATTAAACTACTCTGCATTTTTTTGTTTATAGGTCTGTAACTTTTCTGATGGTGGACTTTCTAAACCCGTCAAGGAAGACACGGGTCCATCAAAACAAGTTTACTAGTGTAAATTTTTTTTTTCGGCGGGAAAAATATTTTCGTGTTGTCATTTATTCTTAGGCCCGTATTAATAAACGTTACTCAAAACTCAAGCGTTACTTAAAACTAGTTTCAACCAATCAAATGGCTTGAATTTAGTTTTCAAGTAATGCTTGAGTATTGAGTAGGTAACGTTTATTCATACGGGCCTTAGTTAGGGCCACGAACTAATCTTAAGTCCGTAAGTAATACGAATAAAAGACATCGCTCATTATAACAACACCGCTCTAACACGGAAAATAACTTGTCATTCAAGTTAGGATTTTAAATCATATGTTTTAAAGTCTATTTTACGTGTGACTGCTCGCGGGCAGTGAGCGGCCGGCGAGCCGTCTACTATGCTGTATAGCCATCGTAAAATAGACTTTAGGGCGTTTGATTTAAAATCCTAACTTGAATGACAAGTTATTTGCCGTGTCGGAGCGGCGCTGTTATAATGAGCGATGTCCGTAACTTCGGCCGATAAATCATTTTCTTACCCATGATTATATTGATATTTTAAAACTTTATACCTACATGTAATTATGCAGGGTAGTTCGAATAAGGATTCCGGGGGTACGTACTACATATTTATTAATAAAAGCGTCATAATCCTTCTTTACCACCTCATATTTACTGCCATTTTATATACCTCTGCTTACCATAATCTAAACCCATGGTGACAGGCGTACGTACGACTGGGGTTGATACCATAATCTGTTATGAAATATTTCCTTGAGAATTTACGAGCATTGCATCGTCACAGGATATTCGGGGTTTAAGGAAGTGGGACATTATTCAAGGTTCAAGGAATATGCGGTGGGTTGTCATTTGATTTTGCGAATTTATAGATTACGTAACTGTATAATCTGAGGGGCAATTCAAGTGATTTTTAAGAACGTTCGCATTCGCATCTCATTCGCAATCTGTCAAAAATACAATCAATTTACCAACATTTTTGACTAGTTTGATAGATTGCGACTTGAATTACCAACAAGTTTGACAGATTGCGACTTGAATGTGAACGTTTTTTGAGTACGAGAATTTGCCTTCTGTTTAATTCCGTAGTAGCACTGATTAAGATAATCAGCCTAAAACGTTCCCACTGCTGGGACACAGGCCTCCTCTCTTTAAGACGGAGTGGGCTATATTCCACCACGCGGGCCCAGTGCGGGTTGGTAGATGTCACATGTCTTAAAATTTTGGTTCTAGGCCAGGCCTTCACCGTTTTGAGAGCAGTGGTGATGAAATAACTTACATATCCCGCCATTCGCGGTGACTGACAGTTGACATTAGCGACAGCTACCTGACAACTTGTGTGCATGAGACAGTGTTTACAGACCGTTCACTTTAACTTGTCCCTTGCCGTTATGTTGGCACCATTGCATATCAAGCTCAGTTTCAATAGTAATAAAGTTCAAAATGGCGACTGACAGTGCATACCAGTGTTACTAATCGCATCACGTGACAAGTTATAATGAACGTACTGTAACATTATTATCTATTGAATAGATACACTGCAGTGACTATTGCCAAACTGTATATATGAACGGGTACAATGGCTTTTAGGTCACATAAGGAACCTACCGTTACCTATAGGAAGACGTGATTTACATTGTATTGTAGGTGTTACTGTATAGTAGGCTGAAGTTCATAGGTTTAAGCCCAGGTTCGCAATGCGAATTTTTTCGTGTACTGGATTCTCAACGCTCGGCTCAACACCGAAAGTTGAAAATCCAGAGCGCGAGAAAATCCCGCCGCGATATTTTTACGTCCGTGCGAACGTGGGGTAACTGTTATCTATGACAGGCTACCATCAGGTGGGCAATCTTTACCAAAGCTTCTATATTTGTACTAATGAGTCACTCTGATCTGTAATTCAAAAGCGCGGGAAGTGACGCTCCTGTCACTGTCAAGTGACAGCTCGCTTAGCCAGTGATGTACGTCTCTGCTTGTAGGGTTGGGATGCGATACGCGATCTTCAGAATTCCGGTTATCAATGCCTAACAATTTCTTCATGTATATGTAATCTGTGGTCAACATACCCCTTAGTCTAGAGTAGTGATTATAGATAATAAACGTTACCCACAGCAATAAAAATCAATCTTTGAGGAACTCAAAAGGGGTGATAATGTTGATAGAGAAAGTTTTTACCTACTGCGTGGCTTGTTCAACTAGAAAGTCAGCTCACCGTGACTGTTGCAAGTGCAAATCTTAAAAAGTTTAAATTTTATTTAACTTTTCAACCGCGCGCAGCCAGGAAGGGGGAGGCTAGTAGGATTTAAAATAAAACAAGGTGCTAAGAAAAACGCTTATAATTTATTTACTTACAAATTTAACAATATATAAATCTATTTACATGTTATTTACACTATATTCCTATATGAATTTCAAGCCGATTTATACGAAAAACAACAAAATCATTCATATGTATTAAAATGGCTGAAAAATAGACAAACAAAATGTTTACAAGGGAAACAAAACGCTATCAGTTATCCAGTTTTGAAAATCGAATTCGGTAAAATTGTGTTTCTATTTTTTGAACGTTTATTTTATGATGGATGGTCATTTAGCATTTATGTTTATTTTACAAAAATGGACCTATCTTTTATATAAAGTTTTTTAACAAAATGCTTGTTAAAACTTTATTTAATTTATATAGTACCTACTAACTTTAGTTTTTTTGTGTGTTGTTCTTATTCATTACACATTTCATAAAATTGTAAATTGTTAATTTAAACAATATTTTTGTACAAAAAAAAGTTTTTTAATAATTTATTCAAACAATAATATATTTTGTAGGATCAATTAGCGTTATCATATATCAATATTTTAGCCAGAAAGCAGTATTTAATAAATAAAACTGCAATATTCTATACCTATAGCATTTAGGCGCCCCATATCATTACTTGCAGTAAAAAAACAACCCGTTAAATTCTAACCTCAAAAACAAAAAGGGCAATAGACAATTTGTACGTCAAAACGAGCGCAAAGATAAACCAAACTTAGAAAGTTATTCATATAATTCAACAAAGAAATAGCTGTCGAAATTCGCACACTTTTAGGGTTCAGTTCGTCCAAATTAAAAAACAGAACCCTTATAGGATTAATCGTGTATCTGGCTGTTTGTCACAGTCATTTTGCTCCGCGTACAAACTTGTATTTGTGGTTAGAATGTATGGGAGAACATGTTTTTCAACTACAATGTTAAGTTTATGCTTAAGATTAATTCATCCCAACTACGGAACCCTTCATTGTGCGTGGTCCGACAGTGACACGCACTTAGCTGTTTTTTTTTGTTCGAAAGCATTCCTTCATTTGCAGACAAAGTTTTTAATTTCACTTGTAAAGTTGAAAGGAGTCAAAATTTCCTTCAAACCTCGTTGGAGACCATTCGAGCGTGAGCTGATGAGGGTTTTCGACTCTTTAAAACGAATTAGGGCTGAGGGGCAATTCCCTTAATTTTTAAGAACGTTCGCATTCGTATTTAATTCGCAATCTGTCAAAAATACAATCTATTTATCAACATTTTTGACAAGTTTGACAGATTGCGACTTGAATGTGAACGTTTTTTTGGTACGAGAATTGGCATTCTGATTTCAACTGTGAATCTGAACGCGATCAGCATCTGAACTGCGTTCAAGAGATGTCAGTGTCAATATTGACACTGACAGCTTGACGTAAGATAAAGTCGGAATAGTAAGACTGAAAGACATTTGACAAAAAATCCTTAATTAGGTATTATGTGATTTATTGTTATAGTTTGGTTAGTAAAGACAGGGAAAATAAATTTAATACCAACTTAACTTGTCCGTATATTCAAATCACAACAGTCATTCTTTCTGTGTCAGTAGACATAAGACTAAACTCCTTGATTAGGTATTATGTGATTTATTGTTATAGTTTGGTTAGTAAAGACAGGGAAAATAAATTTAACACCAACTTACATAAGTTGTCCGTATATTCAAATCACAACTGTCATTCTTTGTCAGTACACGAAAAATAATGACGTTGGGTGTCAATTTACTTAAGGCGGATCATACGGTCTATTCCAGGCTATTTTCCCGCTAGATGGCACTGAAGTATTTTTTTTTAGTTTATTTTGTTTTATGTGAAATTGGAGCAATACTAAGTCGTAGGTTTAGTTGACGCGGTACTTCGCCATTACGCTTTTTAATTTGGCAATAACAATGTCTAAAAATCCACTCAATTCAACACATAAATACAAAATAACATCTGCCTTTCCTTAACTGTATTATAAGAGTTATTATACCGAAATATTATTTCAGTAGGTATTGTAATTCGAACACATAATATTTTGTCGCCCTTCAAACCTAACGAACCAACTAATGTTTTCTTAGCAATTAAACGTAATATGAATGAGAACTGTAACTATGTGAGTAACATAACCATCACGCCTGTATTTCTCGAAGGGTAAGGCAGAGATGTACCTACAGTACCTACACCCTCATTTCGCCAGTTATGTTTAAGTCCCATGTAATAGGGGGCGAGGGGGTAGCTCGCCTGCAAGATCAAAGGTTGACAATAAGAGTGACAGAACCGAGGGGGCCAGTGGGCAAAAGAAAGAAAGGGAGACCTTTCATAAGATGGGAGGACGAATACAAACGCATAGCGGGTCCAAACTGGACACAAACAGCACAATCCAGAGAAAACTGGCTTAATTTGGAGGAGGCCTGCAGTCTGGAGAGGGGTTCTTACAGAATTTTTTTATTTTTGTTAAAAATTATATACTAAAACTACGATAATAACATATCGCACCCCCGGTGCGAGACTGTCACTTATGCAAAAATTGCAATAATGAGTTAAATATGTAATAACTGTCCTAAAGCACCCCTTCACTTGGTGCGAATGAGTTTGATTGATTGAATTTTTGCATAAGTGACAGTCTCGCACCGGGGGTGCGATATCCAAAACTCAATTAACTTGTAAACTAGCATATTTTTATTTTTTTTATTTAATTTATTTATAATAGGGGGCGAGGTTATTGCCATCAACCGGGCACAAAACCAGACTCCGGGCTGCTACTGAGACATTCCAGATGGAAAAACCTAATAACACTTTTCCGGAACCGGGAATCGAACACAGGTCCTCATTCTCAGTAGTATATCATTTCTGTACTTATTTTAATTCGAACATATGTTACGCCCTTCACCTTAACAAACCAACTAATGTTTTTTTAGCAATATACGTATACTTAACGGTGCTCACTGCGAGCATTCGCCTGTAATGTAATGTTACAGATTCGATATTGAGCATTACGTAACAATACTGACTGACAAGCTTTCGCTTGTAAAGTAACATTTTAGAATCCATATTATTACAAACATTGCGCACTGTAATGCTGGGTTCTTCTCTCTCATTGTTGAAATGCTTGAATTGTATCATTACAGGTAGCGCACTGTAATGGTCGGTTCTTCTCTCTCATTGATGAAATGCTCGAATTGTATCATTACAGGTAGCGCACTGTAATGGTCGGTTCTTCTCTCTCATTGTTGAAATGCTTGAATTGTATCATTACAGGTAGCGCACTGTAATGGTCGGTTCTTCTCTCTCATTGATGAAATGCTCGACTTGTATCATTAAACGTAGCGCACTGTAATGCTTGGTTCTCCTCCGTCACTGATGTAATGCTCGACTTTGAACGTAACAGGCGAATGCTCCCGCTGAGGGAACACTTTAATATGAATGAGAACTGTGATTATTAAATTGCCTTACAACGTCTTTTAGAATGATTGCTTAACTCCCCACGACTTTGAAATTATAATTTACTGTTGACCTATTTCCTTAACTCTCATTTCAGAAACCACTCAAATATTAAATTTAACTTTTAACTCAAAAATGTAACTTTCTTCTATTTATTTTAACCACATTGGGGAAGTTAAGCTCTTGGCCTGCATCTCACCTGATGGTAAGTGATGATCAGGCCGAAGGTGGAAGCAAGCTCCACCCGGAATCCTCAACCACAAAGAAATTGGCTATTTTACCTCTAACTGCGGAAATATCAATAAATAAATAAATAAAAATAAAATTCATTTAATTCAGGCAAAACCCACAAAACCCATATTACATAAAATAAAATTTCACAATACAACAACAGAATAAATCACAATAGAATAAAATGTCAAATGCAATTAAAATAGGTATGAATTATAAAGGTCACAGAATAAAAAAAAAAAAAAAAAAAAAAAATGCAATAAAAAGTAAACGAATAATAAAAGTTCGTACAGACCAGCGCGACGCGACGCCGCGCCGCCACACGAACAATACAATTTCTAAGAAAACTTGACGGTATAACAATAACCGGTGTCGCGTCGCGCTGTCGCGTTGCGCTGGTCTGCACGAAGCTTAAGTAGTACAAATTATACGTGTCACAGAATAGAAATCAAAAATGCTGTTATCATTGCGGCGACAGACTTAGATAGCCAGGTGGACTTGGAACAAGCCCTATCACCAACCAAACCGAGCAGAAAGTTTTGCTCTTACTGGGAATCAGGTGGTCTAACTACTAGACCACAGAAGCGGTGAAAACCTTCGTGTATCGCTTTAGACGAACCTAATTAGAGTCCGCGCCACCACTGAAGTTCCTTTGACGTGGCGCTAGTGTCTATTTCATTTCATTGCATCACGGAGTATTAAAAAAATGTAGTTCCAAATTTTCCGCAGCCTTGTTTCGTAGCGAGCACTCTCACACAATGTACCAAAATTACTTAACAAAATAAACGCCTTCAACTGAATTATGCTTGATTAAAACGCATTCGCGAACCCAAAATTAAATTTAAAACTTAGACAGCTCTGATTGGGTAATAATCATTTTACGCGCAGACCTCACCCAGTACCTCTGACAATGTACCCTTTTGAAGTCTTGTTATTCAATTAATTTAAATTTAAATTTCGAAGTTGTACAAATCGAATTGTAAGAAGGTTTGGCATTCCTTTTGCCCGATTGGCTGTTAAAGAATTTTCTTGTAACGGTTTTTGAATTATAAAGTTGTCTCTGGTATAAATTGGGGTGAGATAAGTCGAGAATAATTTGTGAAGATGAGCGAGAATTGGGGGTGAAGTATTAATTTCCGTGACTTAACTCCCTTATGTATGCTTTATATTACATTACGTACATAAGCATTTTTTTACTTAATTCACGACCTGTACTCGTGGGAACATCGAGAAACAAATTGCTACAGATGTGACCCAGACAAACATGCAAAGATTGCTTTTTCTTTTTAGTCGCTTTTATTTACTTAGCTTTGTAGTCTGTAGTATTATATTTATGGTTTTTTGTCGAAATAGAAACACATTTTATCCGAATATATTATGAATTAAGTTGAGAGGTGTAATGGGACACCCGCAGCCTAATTGCGTAATACACGATCAATCAAAATCTGAATGATTTTGAAAGAGATTGCTAATCCTTTGCTTCATAAGTTCTAAAAAAGATCTGCTCAAGAACGTAAATAACACAATGTATGTTGTTAAACTGTCAAATGAAACAGATTAGTCTTAATCATTTACCGAAAATGTGTTACGCAATTAGATATCTGGTTGGAACGAAGTTCCTTTCACTGTATATTATGTATTAAATAACAGGCTCAGTTAAATAAATTAACAACGTTTGTGAGTAACTGAATGAAAAAAAAATGTTTCGTAACGGTCAAGATTTTACAGTTTTTTCGGTAGCTCTTATTCGCCAAGTGTGCAGAGTAAACCGAGCGATGAGGAACTTCATTCCTAAACCGTTTGATTTAAGTAGGTACCTAAATATTACATGAAAATAAAAATGGATGTAAAGTAAATACTGAAAAATGAATAACCTGATCCTTTAAGGTTTCTAGTACATCTTTGCAATTCATTAATTTTTTTCATCATAAAATTTTCTGACAATTCACAAAAATTTACAGAATATTTTCCTATTTCATTTAATTATACTATTATTCCATATAAATTACACCAAAAATCATTAATCAACATATTGTCAAATTGTAATTATTTATAACATTAATTAAAATAAATTATTTAAGTAACATTTATCTTAACAATTTTTATTATTATTCCAAAATTATCTACAAGTTATTATTTACATTTAATATTCACTTATTTGTTATTGATTCTTATAAAATATGATTTATTCGAATTGGTCTATTTATTTATTTGTCTAAATTGCTAATAAATTTAAACTACATTTAATTTAGATTTGATTTTAAGAAATAGATAAGGCGTGCCCACATATTATATATAATGATTACAAATAGTTTTTTTATGTTTGGTATTTTTTATCGTCATATTGTTTTTATTTTTACCAGAATAATATGACTTGCCAGCAGCTGGCAAATTGAATAGACAGCTGCTGTCTATTCAATTTATTACAATTGTTGATCAATATTTCATAAAAATCACCAAATTAGACATTAAAAATAATAAATAATACAGTAAAAATAAAAATGATTTGTGTAGTTCGTATAAAAACGGTTAAGTGGACACACCTTTAAAATTAAAATTGGCAAAAATCGTGTGAATATTATTGGAAGTAAATATTTTTAAATATAATTTATTTTTGGAAGACTTGTGTTATGTGGAGATTTTGAATATCAATAAAAACTCCCTGATAAATGAAAACCTTATTACATTTTAATTTCAAATAAATCTCTGTTTAACAAAATTATATTCTTTAGAATTTAAAATATTAAATTTTCTAATATAACACAATTTCAAATATTCAAATTATATAATTCAATATTTTGAATAATTCTTATTCAATTTCAAACTCGATCAAATAAATACAATCTTAAAATTAGAATCTATTTTATTAATCTTACATATTATTATGTTGGTAATATTTTTTCAAACAATTCGTTCAAATATTTTAACTTATAAACTATAGTAATAAAAATGTTATTGCATTGGATTTTTGTAAAAATACTTCGAAAGGAATGGCAGAAAAAAAGAGGGTGTGTATACACGATAGAAGTGAAAACTGACAGTAAACGTAGCTGATGACGACTGGAGCCGAGTATACCCGATTCAGCGCCACAGACCCGAGCGTGACGGTTCAGTTTAGTTCACTATTCAGAAAGAGCGCAGTGCTCCTAAAGAAGTTTTCACTACAATAACCACTAATTTAAATCAAGTTAAATTAAATTAAATGTTTTTAATACTCGTATGAAAATATTGGTTTTCGTTTCATACTCTGGGGAACATGATTTGATTTCTCAGTATTGTGCTAGGTATACTAGCGAATTATTTAGATATAAAAAAAAAATATGTCGATTACTTTATCAGAAAAACGAAAAAAAGTTTATCCACAAGAAAAAAATAAATTAACACAAAAAATAAATTTCATATACCTAATTACCTAGCTTTCGTAGTATTTTAACAATTAATAATTATTTGCTAACTTTAAATAATGGCAGTAATACGGTTTTTAATGTACATATCCTCATGCTTCACCGGTTTTGGGTGTAGCAGAGACAAAAGTTACAATAAAATCTATGTGCGTTTATTTTCGTCAGAATAGGTAACTTTTAGTATAAAACCAAGAGTTTTTTTTCGTATGATTCGAATTCGTTATGAAACCGACAAACACAAAATCAATTTTAGTAACTATGCCTTTAATAAATGTTGACAAAAGTGATCATTTTCTTCAGCCATTTTCCCGTAGAACAGCTTATGGTAAGCTGTTGCAGATTGGCGACATCATTGACCGAATCGATCCTAGGGACACAATGGCACAATGGGATCGTCCTGTATGTTCAAGCACATTTTAAAACCAACAAATGAAGGTTCCTGTTACACCAAGGCCAATTTAGGACCCATGTTTTCCACAGATAAATAATAAATAATCCACAAACAAAAACATTATCTTAATAATATTAATAGTAACAATTTCACAAACCAAAAAAATAGATCAATCTAATTTACAATCTATTTAAAAAATGCTATAAAAAATCTCACTAATGTTATCTATGGGGTTCAACGTCCGCTGTCACCACAAAAGTCTTCCGCGGTCTTCGACATGGTTCTTCCTCGTCTTCCAGACCATAGAAACACACACTACGTTGGGGGTATACTTTTGGCTTATAGTCCACTGAAGAACCCAAATTCCTAGGCAGTGTCTGAGACTTTTTATATTCTAAATCACTTTTTAAACAATAGTCATAGATTAACTTCGGTCTTTCATCGAAGTACTTGCTGTAGTACCCCTCACAGTTGTCGAAAGACATGCTTTTCGAAAACGTGTCGAGGTGACAAGTGTGGGGGTGGTAGCAGCCCTCCGGCCTCATTCTGGGTTCTAACGGGTACCAGGAGTCGGGGGGTGTTGGGGCCCACGGCGGGGGCCCCAAAGGTCAGCCTCAGCGAATCGGTTTGGAGACGATGATGACGTCGGGAGCTGATCGGGTGGTCTCGGTACTAATCGGGCGGCGGTCGGAGATTTTCTTTTCTGTAACAAAAAATTGTTTTAGAAAGGAATTGAAGTTCAAACAGGAAGTTTGAGAAGACTAATTGGGTGTTCACAAGGTATTAAAACAAAAAGTTTTGGGTGGTCGTTAATTAATAGAGAAAATTGTTCATTACATAAAGACGGCCAGTAAAGGCATAGATGGTTCACTCCGCAAAATTATTTAAATAAAAAGCGACTTTTGTTATGAAACAATAAAGTGCAATTCAGGTCGTATAGCGCTAATTAGCACCTAGAAGGTCTATCAAGTAACTCTTATATCTCCTGACTACGTTACGCTCACTGAATTGGCCCGACAAGTCGAGCACGCCGCGTACTTGTAGCTTCATACCTAAAATGCGGAGTGCGCCTTCTGTTCTATTCTGTGGTAAAGGCCTTTACATTACATTAAAAGAGTTTTGTTTTTACTCTTCTTCACAAAAAGAGGTTCTATGTTTTCCTTATGTAAAGTCAGGAAAATTAATTGTTAAGTAAATTTACTGCCAACGTAAACTGTCCGTCTATTTAAATCACGACTGTCATTTTTTGACAGTTGTATAAAATGGCTATTACACGGCAAATTGACATAGGGTGTTAATTTTCTTAACAATTAATTTATCTGACTGTATAAGAAATGTGTTTTTTTTTTCATAAATTATTTTACTATAGTTTGACCGACACCGCTGTACTGCACCTTAGGAATACCACATATCTAAGGCGCGATACAGTGGTTTCGATCAAACTAGGCCCTTAGTTCAACCAGTAAATACTGATAAGATAGGATAACCAAAAAATATGAACAACAAATTTATCATTTGACATGATTTTCATCATAATTCTGCAACATGTATTTTTCTTCCATACATCTCGATTAGTCGATATCTCGGTAGTTTGTTGGAAAGAACACTAAGCTCTAATACCTTAAAACAATCCTAAATCTAGATTCTAATTAAGCATTAAATAAAATACCTCAATAGGGATGATGACTAAATTTTTTTTTTAGCCCGCTTTTTGAGATAATAAAAAAAATATTTTACACGTATTTTAGCTTTTTTTACGTAATCTAAAGATTACGGCGATACATTGAGGTAAAATGTGCCATGACGTCACGAGTATGTAGATTTTATACATACTAGTGACGTAGCGACACCCACTCCCCAACTTAAAATGCGTTAATCAAAGTAATTTTTTATTAATATTATAGAGCAAAAAATACGTGTCTAATAATTTTTTATTATCTGACTGACGGACTAATTAGAATTTCATTTTTTTTACCCAGGCATCATCCCTATTATATATGTCCCTTTAGTAAAATAACTTAAGACTAACTTCGGTAAGCGATTTCTATTTAAGTAAGCTCTCAAATCGCGGGGACTTCAAAGGGACTTACAGTTTTGTTTAGGGTCCATTAAAACTTGACTCTGAATGTTATCAATCCCCACTTGCTTCTACTCTTAAATTCATTGAATAAATCATGACTCATTTTACGAGTAAATACAGATTTTGGGGTTACGGGTTATGCAAAGTCTAGCTGTATTTATAGATAGTTTATAGCCATTTTGATGAATTAAAATTATCTAATACATTGGTACTTGAAGTACGAGGATCATGTTGACAGGCAGTGGGATGCTACTGATAGCTAGTCAGGATAGTTCTTCATTGGAAACGATCGTGAGGAAACCGGCATGCCTGAGAGATATTTCTCGACGGCATGTGAAGTCAAGTCAGAGGCCCATGGGCGGTTTTAAAACTCTGATACCAGGTTAGTCAGTAACTACACGATAATAAGAATGTTGGAAACTACATTGAGATCGGTCAAGTTGAAACGGTAAAAAGCGGTCAAGCGGAACGGTTGAAGAGGACTGACCCTCAATGGTCCTGGTTTAAGAGTTGTAGGTTCTGGGTTCAAACTCATCAGATAAACATTTAACTTTGTATAATTTATTTAATCAAAACGGTGAAGGAAAATGTTGTAAGGAAAACGGCATGTCTAAAACTAAAAATATGAAGACTTGTGACATCGATCAGCCCGCGCTGTGCCCGCGTGGTGGATAAATCCCACAGAGAGGAGGCCTGTGTCCCAGCAGTGAGAACATTATAGGCTGATGATGCATGCCCAGTACAAGCAAATAAAGCTTAGAAGGAGGGTTAATAGGAAAATTAGTCACAGCCAACATTTGAAATTAGGATACCTACTATTTACTGTATAATCCAATCCACAGAAAACTTACGCGGTTTTGACTCCTGATGCGAAGGTATCTGCTTTAGGAGTTCAATGGTGATCTCAGAAGTGTTGGTGGTGGCAGGGGGCGAAGGCCTAACGATCGTGGCGCCCGAGTAGCCGAAGGTGGAGAACCCTCGACTATTGCTGCCTGAACCTGCAGGTCAAAGATAAAGGTTAAGGTATAATTATGTACCTTTTTGGATATGCCTTGAAATTTTAAGCTCAAAGGGGTGGAATAGATGCCACGAATGGCGATGCTTAAATGCAATAGACGTGGGCGCATCCCGGTTAATTCCGGCCTGTCTCTGGCTGCCCTTCCCCTAGTGACACCCTAAGCCGACGTCCTACCACACTGGGGGTGCCCTTAGTTTATAAGTTTTATGGCTTAGCCTTAATTTTTTAAGGCACAGGATAGCCTGGTAAAGCAGCCGACAAACCTCTTAGGTTGATCTGCGAGAATTCAATAAAAAAAATCACTTCCTAAATTGCAGTCCTGGTTCCTTGCTGATTGGGTAATATTTTTACCCTGATAATTCTGCTATTCTCGTTTGAAGAATGTAAAAAAGTTGGAAGAAGCTTCGTCAAGTATTTACAGATTTGGAGTAGTCGTGTGACGCATTGTCAGGGAGCCAGAAAAAAAAAAAACCTTTTTTGATTATGCAATAAGATTTTCTGAGTAATAATATAAATAATTTTAGCTCCAGATTATCTGTGAACGTAAACGAACTCACAATTTCCCAGAAACCAAAGCACAGACTTAATATATTATTCTACTCTTGTAAAAATCTAATCTCTGTTTGAAGCAAATAATAAATCCCATTATTTTATTTCCAATTATCTACACGCACAAAAGAAACAAATACTCCCGAAAAATTCAATATGGCGATTGGCGGGTAATATGCCACCATCTTGTTTTGTTGACATCACAGGAAGATAGGATATATATATTAAAAAAGTAATCGGAATTCTCGCTGTTTCTCCGTCAAATGAAGGGGTTACTTGTGAAGGCGTACGATTTAATTCAATTTATTTGCAACGAAATTAATTTTCAGTACTGTTAACTTGAAAAGTGGGAGACGGTTGTTGTAACTTGGAAAGGGTTTTGTGAATGAAGACTTGCTATTAAATTTTGTTTTGTTTTGACCAGTAATAAATAAACATATAACACTATACTCTAGAAATTTGGAATAGATTCTTTGGGTTTTGCATCAAAATAAGCAAATAAAGCGCCTTTCTTTTCATAAGTTGGCTAAAACTTATGCCCCTGAAAGTTTCTCTGCAATCACGTTGGCAATCCATGGACAAATAAATCCAAGTTATACAAAGTAGAGTAGCAATATTACAAGAAAAGTACCGTCCTTCCCGTGTGGGTTTGGGTCCTATACAAACACTTTCATGCTAATAGTTCCTTACCTACATAGTTTGATATTTGATCTGCAATCCAATGTGTCAGAAGATTGTTTGAAGATTTTTATTAGAAAGTTTCTACGTAACGTAAATGTCTCAGAAAGAGTAAGTTCGTTTAGATTTGTATGGCACGGATTTCCATATAGTTATTGCATTTTAGCATGGCACTAGCGGTTATTGCCCTTTTCCTAATGTTTCTTCATAGGAACCCGAACTAAAATCTCATTATAGTTTTTCATTACTTGAGGATCACGATGGATGTCGATTCAGGACGTTAATGGGCTTTATTACCGTATTTTAATTGATGAACACTAGAATCTGTCAATAAATGTAGATGGGTCAATAACCGCAATTGCCATGCTAAAACGCAACAGCTATAGCTTCATCATCATCTTTCTATCCAGCCTTTTCTCAGTTATGTTGGGGTAAGCTTCCAGTCTAACCGGATGCAGCTGAATGCCAGTGTTTATATGGAGCGACTGCCTATCTGACCTCCGAACCCAGTTACTGAGTAACATGATATCCCCTGGTATTCGTCATCCACATAGTTTGATATTTGATCGAGGATTCTTATAAGTTTCTACGAATGATCCATGTTATAAAAATCCTTACTCTTTCTGAGAGTAAGGATTTTTATAACATGGTGTTGACAAAGATTGAAATCATTAGATTCGCGATACCGCGGTACAAGGTCGCATTTCTGTTTCTTTTTGACACCTATCTAGGTCTGACACACACAATGTCACAAGCTACCATAGAAACGCCATATACGGGATGTGTGAGCTCAACTCTTCTCACTAACGACACTTTTCGCACGACATAAGTACGGTGAGGGTAAATCTCTTGATTTAAATCTTTGGGTGTTTATATTTTTTAAGCGCTCTTTCTTGCTATTCGTATGGTTTTAATATCTATCTGTCTTACTATTCTTGATTTCTTCTTTTCGAGTCAATGGTACTTTCTTAAATTACTTGGAAGTGGGTACGTACTCGTATAGCTTACGGCTTACTAAAATAACAGCTAAAGAGCCTGTTCGACAGGTTGCAGATTGGTACATATTAACAACCAGATAAATAAAAAACCGGCCAAGTGCGTGTCGGACCACGCACAAACCTATCCCAAGAACAAACTTAACATTGTAGTTGAAAAACATTTTCTCCCATACGGAATGTATGGGAGATTATGTTTTTCAAACTGCAAATTTAATTTGGTCGATTATTACTCGTGAACCTGTAAAGTTTACTTAACTGTGATAGTTTTCCTTTTAACTTTGTTATATATACTACAGCTGTGAATTTTTTCACAAATCCAAGTACAACCATTTAGCTGGATACACACACTTACCTAACTCTAACAAAAATTTGCAGTTTAAAGCTTAATATTTCGCAAATGGATTCCTGAATTGAAAAATGATTTCCACACGCCCGCAATATTTTTGAACGACCTTCTCAACGACACCCCACACAATGGGATAGATGAGGAAAAAAAAAAACATCCCCACTTTACATGTACCTAAAAAACTCCTCCTTGTTTACTACGGAACCCTAAAAATGGAATAAGATTTGTGTGACCGATTTTGGTATAGTACTTTTATTCTAGGTACACCGTCTTCACATATTATTATATACTATATACAACATAATGTTAACATTATGTTGTATATAGTATACTAGCTTCCGCCCGCGACTTCGTCCGCGTGGAATAGTTACTTTGAGCTAACGCTAACTTTAACCCGCGACTTCGTTTATATAGGTGAGTAAGTACTGGGTCTTATAATCTTATATCATGTAGATTGTAGGTTATTCTCAAAAAAACTAAACTAATGTTATTTTAAAGTACTTCTGCGTACACTATATTTTTAGTTTTGTTTTCTTCCGCCAGAAGTAGATATTGATTTTCACCAGAACATATAGTTGCCCGTATGAAAAACACTCTTGGCGTAAATCTATTATGATGTAAAGGGCAATTTTGTTTTAAATTAAATACTTGTGATGAATAACGTATTTATTTGGATAAGGATTAATAATGTTTATAAAAAACACCTTCGCAAATTTTGCATTATTTAAGAAGAAATTTGGTTAGCATAAAAAACGTTATAGTGAGCTAACCTTAAAAGATAGACATATGCTGTCGCGGACTTTTTTTTAGAACTTTTAAAGGGGAACAATTGTATGATACATTATTTTTGAGAAACTTTAACCGTTTACGCAGCGCACGCAGCGGAAGCTCTCAATAGGAAAAAAAATCCCCCGATTTTGAAACATTCTTCATTGGTGCTCCGCTCCTATTAGTCTTAGCGTGATGATATATAGCCTATAGCCTTCCTCAATAAATGGGCTATCTAACACTAAAATATTTTTTTCAAATCGGACCAGTAGTTCCTGAGATTAGCGCGTTCAAACAAACAAACAAACTCAACAACAACTCTTCAGCTTTATAATATTATATATAATATATAATATATATATATAATATATATATATATATATATAATATATATATAATATATATATATATATATATATAATATAATATAATATAATAAGTTTAGATTTACATTATAAAAGAGTAACTGTGGTTTTTTGCCCATTCTTCTCCATACGAAACTACCTTTTGGAAGGGGCGACTAGAATCAATTCTATCTTCGTGTATAATGTTGACAAAAGTGCCTTTTATGTGCCTAATTGAAATAAATGATTAGACTTTGACTTTGTGAATCTGACAGATATCATTTTTTGACATATATTCAAAGCTGTTGAAACACAGCAAAACAGTAATAAACATACAAAGTAATCTAACTTAAGAAGCTTAAGACCGTTCAGTAATTGGCCTCCAGTCGTATAGTTAGGAGGCTTTAGCTACCTCGTAATAGTTGTCACCCATGTTATCTAGCAGAGGTCGTAGCGTGTTATAGGTCGTTTAGAGGACCCTAAAATTAACATAGTTGACGCAATTGCCGTGGTTACAGGTTTCTAGTTTTAAGTGGTTATTTAGATGGAGGGTAGTTGGAGGGGCTCGTGGCTAAGTTATAACAGCCGCACGGGTTGATCGATCAGGTTAAGCCACGCTTACCGCGGTCAGTCCATGAATGGGACCATCTTTACATACCGATACCCCTTCAAACCGCGGAAAGCACGTTAAGCCGTTGATCTCGGCTGTCATTTGTAGATCTTTGATAAGCGATACGGGTCGATAGAAGCCTGAAAGTCTGACATTCCAAGAGGTATCGTATTACTCAAGAACTGGGTTGTGGAGTTCAGATAGGCAGTCGCTTCAGTTAAAATACTGGTATTCAGCTGCAAATGAAATGAAATGAAATGAAATGAAATTGTTTATTCTGTAAATAGGATATCGGAATCACTTTTACACGTCATATAAAAAAATATTAAAAATAAGCTAGATGAGGTCGGTGTTTCCTATCTGACTACTCTGAGAAGAAAGGCCGAAACAAACTCAGAGGTCGTAGTCTCTTTTAAAGTCCAGACATAATCTTGGTCAAGTCATATGAGGACCATGTGGATCAGTGTCTGAAATGGTCTTTTGAGGAAAGAACCACACAGATTTGAGTGGACCTGTCCAGTCAGTGCAAGCATTTGTCAGTAATCGTGGAGCTCAACTCAAAACTGAAGGAGCTCAACTCGACGAACAATACCAAAGAAAGGATATTTGTCTAGGCCGCATCAACTACTCAAACTGCCAGACCATCATTAAAACTAAATGAGAAAGAAAAAATAAATGAAAGAGAAAAAATAAAAATCAAATATCCACATAGTCCTCACATTCACAATAATTAAAATAATATAATACTTTACAAAGTAATCGTGTGCAGTTTGAATATAATTTTCAACAATGTCAATATGTATATAAAACTGGTTTATTGTGATGAATAAGCAAAATGTCAAGTTTTATGGTTTTCACAAGGCTTAGCAGAGCGAGCAGCTCAATCCCAAGCTTTTTTATCTTCTAAATAATCTGAAATTTTATAGTACCCTTTTTTACAAAGTTTGGTTTTAATACAGTTTTTAAATCGTTTAATGGGTAAGTTTCTAATGTCAATGGGAAGTTTGTTGTAAAAGCGTATACATTGACCCATGAACGAGTTGCCTACTCTGTGGAGACGTGTGCGATGTACAGCAAGGTTGTGTTTATTCCTGGTATTTAAACTATGAATATCGGACATTTTCTTAAAATTTGATATATTTTTGTGTACATACAATAGGTTTTCAAAAATATATTGTGAGGCTACAGTCAGAATATTCATTTCTCTGAATCTGCATCCGGTTAAACTGGAAGAAGACCTCAACATAGTTGGGAAAAGGCTAGGCAGATCAGAATTCATACTTGGTGTCTTCGCGTAGGTATATAATAGTACGTAATGTGATGGGAATCTGGAAGTAAAGGGTACCCGAAAAGATCAATTGCAATTGTCAATGTTTACGTGATTGATGCACATTGATGCGCAAAATGTTTTACAATATTAACTACCTATAAATTAATTATATGTAAAGACGATGTAGGTACCTACTCACATTAAAGTTACTATACCAAAAGTTAGAAAACAGGCATAGTGTTTTAACAATAGTGTTTAGCAAGGTTTATGAGCGCTAATGTCCAACAAAAGCCCAAAGTCGAAGTCAAATAATGTATTTGAAATAGGCACATAAAAGACACTTTTGAACGTCCAATAAAAATAAAACAAAATAGAACTGATTCTAGTCGCCTCTTCCAAAAGGTCGTCGTCAGGAAACTCCAGCAAAGAATTCATTAACATACAGTATAATTTAAGAAAACTGTCTATTACGAGTATATCTATGCTAACGAGAAGAAATACAAAAATCTAAAGAAATCCTTAGAAAAAACAAGCAAACCACTAAGAGAGCTTTCGAATTCTTAATACAGAGGAGAACAAAATTCGTGATTGGCTTGTCCTAAAGAAATCTTGATTTCCTCCGAGTTCCAATCACTGAGAATTGGGGACTAGGTGTGTTCCGGAAATGTAGGCAGGACGTTTTTTTTATTGGATTTTTGTATTTGCGCATTGGATCGGATTTTTTTTTTTTTTCTTATAATTTTATATTGTAGGTCTTTTTTATCTTATGTTAAGGTGTAAGTTATGTCACTGACTAGACTACTTTCTGGGCCTTACTTTTGGTACGCTACAGACCAGTAAACACTGTGGCGGCATCTACATCGCCAAATGCAATCTACGCATCAAAGACCTGACGTCACACAAAATCCTGCATCGCGCAATTAGAGTTTACCGCGCGAACGAAATATATAAGACTATCCGACATCAATCGTTGGGCAATTGCCTGGTCGGAAGATCCTCCCTTTTCTATGATCGATTAGTAAACTTTGGACCCTGTTCCTCATGCCTCTAAAAAACCTAGGTCGAGGTCGATAAACTTTACATATTGGCTTAGATATGTTCTCGTCTCTATCTTTTACTTGTAGTGTTTGACAGTTGTGCGACAGAGACAAGAATAATGCTCAGCTAAACCAACAGTCTGACACTTGTCTGTAGCGGTGTCTTACTAATTCACAAGAATATCAACACGGATAAAAAAGGAGTTAAACAGTTTCTAAACCAATTAAGATTATTGGTTTTTAATTAGTTTTTTCATTTATTGATATTTTAAAAACTGTATATTCCATTAAACTTTAAAAACTTACCATCAGAACTGGGTGGAGGGTCCGTTTGGAACAGACTCTCTCTCGTCTGGCATCCAGATTCCTTCGTATCAGGGGCTCCCACCGACACATCTCTAATCTCTCTCTTATGCTCCCTATATTCTTTCTTCTCTTTAATGTCTTTATTCTCCTTTGTTCTACTTCTCATGGATTCTTCTTTTTTACTCAAGTCACTTTTTCTTGTTCTTCCGTTCCGTTCAATGCTGACATCTTCTTCAATTGGTATGGCGTCTACTTCTCGTCTCCATATTTCTTCGTCGAGGTCTAAGTGGGTTTCTTGGTAGTCTGATTCTATGCTTGATTGCTGAAAAATGGGGTTTTATTAAAAACTTTCTCTTTAGCTTTATCTGCATGTGCTTGTGCTTACTGTGTATCTTAAGGAGCTTTGTTCATCAAGAGCAGAGACGCCTGATCATCAAAATTTGTTATTCATAGATGTTTTAATAATATTAATGTGGTAATCCGTATAATTGTATTATTTTTAAAATAGAACCCAGTATTTTCGTCTATGATATCCGTTATTAACCTAGGATATTAGTTAAGGCAACTCAAAAGTTAACCAAGTATGTTGCCAATTGATTAAATAAGCATGTTTGTTAAAGGTGTATACAGACGGTGTGTAATATAATTTATCGTGTAATGTAATGCTAATTCTGCATGTGGACGGGCCTACGAGCATTACAGGTAACGCTTGCGCTGATCCATCGGCTGGTTTTTAGTGCGAACACAAAGCCTTTCGCAGTCGAACACATGCAGGATTCGCGTTGAGTTTGTATGCGTTTCACACTATTCGCATTACAGTATACATTACATTACACAGCTATGGCAATTCACGATCAACTTAAATTTGCCGTATATTCAAATAACAAATGTAATTGTTTTTCAGTTGTTTATAATAGTTGTCACGGCAAAACATGGCGTCAATCTGCAAAATATTTCTCTTACTTTCTAAATTCTAGAAAACTTCATATAAAAAGACATAATTCCCGAATATCACCTACCTTATGTTTAGAGGAGAAACTTCTCTGCTTCTTCACCATTTCATTGTTGTGGTTCTCTCTCTCCAGACTGGCTCGAGGCTCACTGTCCCTCTGCAGCCTCTTCGGGTCCAACGTCAGACGACTTCCCACCAGGTTGTCCAGCCGGTCCTCACATGACTGTCTTATGTGTTCCTGGATTATAGATATTGGTTATTAGGTTATCGTCAAGACGAACATATTTATACAGGGTCAAGTAAAATTAACTAGCAAAACTTCAGATACATGATGGGTATGGATATTATATATCATCATCATATGAGACTACAGCCGCGGATGGGCCTGGTCGAGTATATCTCTCAAAACGTAACTTATTACCGGCTTTTTCTCTCCAATTTATTATTCCAACAGTTCTTAAATTTTGGTCTACGCCATCCAACTATTTGAGTTTGGGCTCGACCTCTCCGATCATCTGGTTGGACGGATATAAATATTATAGGGTGTAAAAAGACTCATCAAATAGCCGGCGTCTACGCACTGTACATCAAACTAAGAAGCATTGTACAAAAATAATTGCGGGAACTTGATCACGGTTTTGTATCCCCCATGGATCTTACTTTGCATAATCAGCCTTTAATATGCCCACTGCTGGGACACAGGCCTCCTCTCTGTGAGAGGGAGTGGGGCATAATCCACCACGCGGGTCCAGTGCGGCTTGGTAGTAGTTACATGTCTTCGAATTTTTGGTTCTAGGACATGCCGCTTTCCTCACGAGGTTTTCCTTCTCAGTTTTGAGAGCAGTGGTAATTCAATAATTTACACAAAAAACGCGCCTGACAAGGTTCGTACCTACGACCTATGACTCGTAATTCGCGGTCGATATTACTGGGCCACCAGTACTCTGTCACATATAGTCTAAAAACTTTTGCTTTAACATAAGGGTAATATGTTTCTTTCATTAAACCTTTGTGTATTTCCTCAGGTCTGTTTGTGTGTTCATAAAAACAACAATTTAAATCGTTAAATTTGCCCTCACTGCACTTATGTCGCGGGAAAAGTGTCAATATTGGAAAGAGTGAGCTCACACATCCCTTATATGACGTGTTTAAGGCAGCATGCAACTTTGTCTGTCTCAGAGAAGTCAAAACAAAAGAGAAACGGGATACGAAGATTCCGGGCTGCAACTTACTAATATATCGATCTAATTCTGTATCTATCTATCCGTGACATCAGTGCGGGCCCTATCAGAATAACAGCGCTGCGACATTTTTTTTAAATGTCGCAGCATCTTGCTGAGATAGGAGCCTTTTGGCCTCGTACAGGACATCCTGCTTTAAATTTAAATTTTACTTTGTTTTTAATTGTTTTTTGTTTATGTTTAGTGTGTTTTTAGTTTAATTTGTGATTTCCTGTGCGAGTCTCAATAAATACCTTTTCTATCTTTCAACTGAGAAATTCCTGATGAAAAACTTCATGCTCAGCATTAGCTATTACCCCTAGGCCAACAAGCCCTTAAAACCCATCGCCAATTGCTTCGTAAAAAAAGTTTTGACTCACCTTAATAATTTTATGATCCTGGTACAGTTTCCGCATGCATTTGAAGATAAACACGAAGCTCATTCCGGAGAGGATCAGCGAGAAAATGATGAGGATCACCATTATGTGAGGCTGGTTTATTGTTGACTCTGTCTTGTCCTATAGCAATGAAAGGTCATAGAGTGTCATTGGTATTTGTGCAGTTGAAAGTACATGTTTTCTACGCAAATGACGCAACGGATATGGTATGATTGGGTCCTAAGGTTTCTCTAGATACTATCAAGAGACGGAAGAGAGGAGAGGGATTTAGTAACTTAAGCCGCTTAACTGTTCTTAAAGAGTTAATCTGTGAATATTGTAGATTATTAGGGTGTAATTAATTTGTAAAGTTATGTCTAATGCGGATAAAAAATTGAGAATCACGCAAAAACTATCAATTTTATTTTTTGAAACCTTCACCATTTTAAAGATAATTTGATTATTTATGTTTTAGTATACGTGTTTTTATTAAAATACACATTGATATATGTATAATAAATTAATTATACGTCTAATTTGTGACAGCGCTCCTTGATAGGCGAGTCCACACGTCGTACGGCCAACCAGTAATATGGCTGGCCGTACGACGCGTTGCGTGAGCTCAGCACAGAACACGCAAGCTAACCACTCAAGGCCGCTAACATATATCCGGTCTTAAAGCCTGACGATATACTTACGTCACATTTGGTCTTATCCTCATCAGCTTTCAACCGACAGTGAGCGTCGTTGTCGCACACAAGCCCCTGATCAATGCAGGTATTGTCCTCACAATCAAATTCACCTTCCAAACATTTGTCTGCAAAGAAAAATAATGTAGGTTAGGAATAAAATTCACATATGAGCTTCATTTAACCAAATTTACTTTCAATATCTTTTATCGACGAAAACGTACGTATTTCATACGTCTACCGAAAACCCCAGCAGCACACCTTCGCTGCGAAACCTTAGCAGCGAAACTGTAGTAGTTCAATTCAACTGACTCGCGTGATGTTCCACTACTCGAGTTCCGATACTCGAATTTCGCGTAGCGGAACATGACGCGAGCTAGTTGAATTGAACTACTGCGGTTTTGCGTTGGAGATGTGCTACTGGCGTTAAAAGCAGGGACTGAAACCGGTTACGGTTAAAGGTTAAGATACCTCAAAAATATACCGGTACCGGTTTAAAATAAGGGTTGAGCTATACCGATACCTTTTTAAATAAAGGTTGGAGCTAAACCGTTATTTAACCTTTACACGATTTCGGTACCGAAAACCATGTGAGACGGCGCGGCGCGGGCGTGGGGTCGAACACGTTAGAACTTGTGTATTTATGAAGGTTTAGGCACTGCTACCGATACATTTATAAAGGTACCGATATTTCTACCAAAATATACCGGTATGCATTTCCAACCTCAAAATTCCGCTACTGAAAAAAAGAACGGTATATATTTTGGTAATCCTTATTTAACGGTATGATGTCATACCGAAATTTAAAGGTACCTTAATTTTTGGGTAATTCAGTCCCTGGTTAAAAGTGTGTTCGAATCCGCCCTAAATCGTAGTAGCTGGAAGGAAAATTTTCGCTCGGAACGCTTTCAAAATCCTGTGGTAATACCTTAGTTTTGGGCGCATGAAACGCTCAAGTAGCTGCGACACAATACCTCGAAATTATAACTGTAAAAAGAGTATTTGATAGCTGCGTTTGTAGCGCGTTTTTGTTGCTTTACTGGCACGTAGCCGGCGTGTAAAAAAGTCGTCAGGTTTTTCTTCGCGAGCCCGACTCGCACATATCCGGTTTTTTCTGTTTACCCGATACTTCTTCGCTTCTGCCCACAGAACAAGGAAACGCCACACCAGCAGCGTCTAGAGACGGCAGTACTAATCATATTAATGCCGATGAAAGAGCGCACAAGCTTCTGTCACGTATGGCCTTCACAGTCGTCAATTTCTATCTACCTATACGTCATTTGAGGAGTTGAGCGCGTGTGACACGCTTGGTTTGTATAGAAAGTGATGACAGTGCCGTCTCTAGCATCGGCTGCTGAGACGTCTCCGTATTCTGTGCTGCTACCTTATTTTTAGGGTTCCGTTCCTCAAAAGGAAAAAAACGGAACCCATATAGGATCACTTCGTTGTCCAGAGGCTGTCTGTTTGTCAAGAACCATTTTCTTTGAAACGCGTGGAGGTATCAAGTTAAAATTAATATCAAATATGTAGATTTATGGTCTCTTGGAGCCTTAAAAAATCAGGCTTCCAAGTCAAATAAAAAATGACAGCCATTTATGTGACTTATTGTGATACTCACAAATAAATCAAAACCTACAGGGTACTTCCCGTTGAACTAGAATCATATAATTTGGCTGGAAGCAAGGTCTCACAGCACAAGTAAAGGAAAAAGTCTGAAAACCGTTAAATGGTAGTTTTATCACATAGAAAAAAAATGCGATTACAAACTTACATTTGCAGTTGGAAAATTGACCGACACATCGGTATGGGAGAACATATTTTTCAACTACAAAGTTAAGTTTGTTTTTGGGATAAATTCATCCCAATTATGGAACCCTTCTTTGTGCGTGGTCCGACACGCATTTGGCCGGTTTTATTTCTATTCTACTCACCATCTCCGTTAGCATCAAGTGTCCTGTACGCGTTGAATGTAGCTCTAAAACTAGTCTCTTTTCTAGCATCCTTAGCGAGGTATAGCCGCACGTACATCTTGTTGCCATTGCGGTCTTTTGTGCTCACCGAATTGGCTACGGACCCACAATATTCCGCTAAACTGTTGAATATAAAAAGATTAGTATAGACACAATATATTTCTACCATAATCGTCACGGCAATAGCAGGAATATTTTGATTTTGTTTTCCTTCACGGCTTCATCTTTTCTTGGAAGAAATTAACAGCGGCCGTCAAAAGGCCTCGAATAGAATAAAAATGTAGATATAATAATTATTTTTTATTGTACACGATTGTATATTCGTCGTTGTTTGTATTTTGTGTTTCACGAACTGTGTCCAAATATACGTTTCTTTCTTTCTTTCTACACATACCTACGTAACGTAATATTCCCACTGCTGGAACACAGGCCTCTTCTCTGTGAGAGGGAGAGGGCCGGAATCCACCAAGCAGGCCCAGTGCGAATTGGTGGATGTCACATGTCTTAGAATTTTTGGTTTTGGACATGCCAGTTTGCTCACGATGTTTTCTTTCACGATTTTGAGAGCAGTAATGTTAAAATAAATTACATAAAGTCAAGCATATCTGGGTCTCAAATCCACGTCCAGCAAATCGTAAGTCGGGGTTGTTGCCACGGGCCACCACTGCTCTTCACATACACAATACTGTTAATAATGGTCTTATCGTTGAATGGGTGGACTGAAAGGCTAAAGTTAATAACTTAGACTTTGGTATACTACTATTAACTATTGTCTTGCGGTAGTTCCTGGGGATATAGACTAAAAACTACTTACTTGGTGTCCAGCTCCTGTTTCACTGTCTCAAAAACTTGAATAATATTCTCGTTGCACTCATTCGGCTTCGCTAGAATATATTGAGTAAAATTAAGGTATATCTGAAACAACAAAAAATCATTAATTTTACTTTCCCCGTCTTTATCATCGACGTCCTCCGGCTACGAGACGTCCACTGCTGGACATTGGCCTCCCCCAAAGCATTGACACAACAACCGGTCTTGTGCTTCGGGAAACCGATGGATTCTTGCAAACCCCGCTAGTCGTGGATCCACCGTCTTTTGGAGAAACAGTGCTAGGGGCACACAATAGATATCTTGCTTCAATGGAGTACTGGATTCGTCTGTCACAACCATCCCCCTTATTTATTTATACAGGGTGTTAGGCAGACGGTTGAACATACGAAAATGGCGGGCCGTGGGGCCGACACCCATGGCAAGAAATAGGGTTGTGCAATTCTCGAAGTCCGACACCACACGGACAACCATTATTATACATAACAAAAATAATTCAAACACTACAAAATATACAATGGGCGGCCTTGTCACTTTCTGCGATGTCTTCCAGGCAACCTTGGAATGGACAGTCCACCTTTCGTTTGTCGATTTGCGGTCTCCACTCAAGAACACGTCTTCTCCAACAGTCACCGTTTGGTTATTTTGTAGGCAATATTTGGTATAAAAAGACTTTATTGGCTTATCATTATGATTGTTGACTCTTATCACACTTTACTCACCTTCATACCTTCAGGAACTATAATGGTCCATAATACGTCTAACGCTTGGTGAGAGTTACTTATGCAAAAAGGGTCAATATCCTTTGTATCTATGAAACCCCACTTCTTGCCTTCAAACACTTTGTAACACGACTCTGGTATGTGGTCTGCAAAAAAAAAAGTGATATGTTGGTGGTGGTGTTGGTGGCTTATAAGAGTGAGAGAGAGCGCGAGAGAAGAAACCAAATTAAAGAAAGTAGTTGTAGAAAAAGGAAGGAACTAGAAGAGTAGGATGTGAAAGAAAGAGAAAAGAAGAGGATTTAAAAGAATCGAGCGTCCTGCTCAAGGTGCAATTCGTCAAATGGTGACGTTAGAGCGAATTTAGTTAACTACATGAGTAACTGTGGAGTTTCTTGCCCATTTCCAGCAAATTTAAACTTTCTAACTCCTTTTAAATTAGAAAAGTTTGGATTTGGGATACCATTCAAAATGAATCAACACAGAAACGGAGATAAAGACGTAGTATAGAGTAGGTGCACGAAGCCTGCGCTGACGTTCATATTCGGGGTCACCAGTATAGAGGTATGAGAAGCAGGGTGTAAAGTTCACTCATCCTCTATATAAAAGGGAGGATCCTTCCACCAGACGGGTATTGTGTTATTTGGGCAATTGCCCGTAGATTGATGTCGGGACTTTGTGTAAATCCTAGTGGTGCGGTAAACCCTGCTTGCGCGCTGCGGGATTTTGCGTGACGTCAGTGTGATGCGTAGTTCGCGTGTGGCGATGTAGATGCCGCCACACAAATCAAGCTTCAGAAAGAGACTGTTATTCAGGGATGAGTGGCAGAGGACCTACTCTCTTAGTCCGTTTACGAAGATACCGGCCCTTCCGAAACAGTTTCGAAACTTTGAAGTGAACCGTACACCCGATTAATTAAACTCAAAACTCAAACTCAAAGCATTTATTTCAAATAAACCAATTACAGGCACTTTTGAAGTGTCAAGGGGTCGGTCAGTCAGAAAGATGAAGCTAATTGCCCATTCCAAAGCGTAGTAGGTTCCTATGGGCAAGAAACTCCACGGACACTCTTTTAAATCAAAATATTGGTGACAACATAACTTTTTCAGACGGCTAAAAACACATCGAGAGTAAGGACAACAGTCAAATCGTGGTGTCATCATTCTTAGATCGGGCCCCAAACGAATCTTATGTCCGTAGATGATAAGGTGTAGGAATAGTCGGTAATTTCGGTCTAAACTATGAATTTCATGCTTTGGGAGTAGATCTCCAGTGACGACGCTCTAAAAACGCAGACTTTACAAAAACTTGATGCACCATAACTACAATCGGGTACTACAAATTATTAGTAGGAGCAAGTTGCTAAGTAATAACAGCCGCACGGGTCGACCCATCTGGTTAAACGAGACTCCTCCGTGCCTCGGAAAGCACATGCACAGCATCATGCTGAGTGGAAGCCTTCTTGTCACAGTCATGACGTGCCAGCAGCTGCCGACTATTTCTGTTTTGTGCTCGTTATTGTATTTAAATCTATTGTTTCATTTTCTTATTTTCTACTCGAGTTTAGCATCTTTTTTTTTATGCACGTGTTTCTGTGACAAATAAACTTATTTTTCTTTATTTCTTTCTTTTCTTTCTTTCTTTCACATTAAGCCGCTGGTCCCGGTAATTCGTGGATCTTTGACAGTCTTTACGGGTCGTCAGAACTCCGAAAGACTAATCAGTCTTACCAAAGGGTATCGTATTACCCAGTTACTAGGTTGTGGAGGTCAGATAGGCAGTCGCTCCATGTAACATACTGGTATTCAGCTGCATCCGGTTAGACTGAAAGCCGACCCAAACATAGTTGGGAAAAGACTAGGCAGATAGACTACATATTATTAGTCTCATACTCACGGCTCGGTCCATCCTTAAACTCGACGTTAATCTTGAACCCCTCGTACTCTATCGTGTCATCAGAATGGAACTTCAGCCAGACGTTAGGCCCTTTAGTCTTCAACGTTCTCGGGAACGCCTGGCCGCAAAACCTACCCATCAGGTCGGCGTATCCGTAGAAACCGTCGCGAATCTGGTAAAATAATTACAAGATGGATAAAATAATCTTTAAGCCAAGCGCACATTATGGCCGCAACGAGTCGTAGCGCAACGCATTTTCATAGAATAAGGTGCAGTACGGACCGCCTCACAGTGGAATTAATGTATAGGAATTTCGATATAGGCATTTCCGAGAAAAAAAGTTACATTTTGAAAAACGAATAATGACATCGTATTGAATTATCAAATGCCTTTAAAACTTGTGCTGATAAAGGACAATGCAACTCTTCCTTTGACCGCTGGCCCAAAAAAATGAAACCGGTTGTGCATAACTGAAACCTATACCAAACGTTAGTACTAATCATCCTTGACAACTTTTACTATGGGGACAAATAAATCTATCCCAGTAAAAAAAATATACAGGGTAACAAACGTTTTGAAAAAGTGTCGATGTTTAAATCACTTACTTATAGGTTTTGTTTGTTTAAAACATTTATTTTTTGATATTGTATTCCACATTTATAATTCAATTGTTTATCTATTTATTTTTAATTATTTGAATATCTCATTGTATGTTGCACCGGTTGACGTCATTACTATACAAACCTTATTACTTATACCAAACCTTATTACTTATAGTTTTATAAACAATAAAAAATACCTTAAAAATGACTCCTCATTTTGTTATCTGAAATTGGTAATTTCTGCTATTTGTTTTAACTTAGCCAAAACTTATTTTTGTCGCTTAATCTAAGTGGCATATTCATTAACTTAGTTTTTAAACATAAGTGCATAAAAGTTTTAAAACATTCGTGTTCATGGTTGTTATTATCCATACAAAACGCTGATTTCATAGGTGGCCTATTATTTATTTAGGTTTAAAGATATTTATTTCCCATATAGAACTATATAACAGTTCATTTATAATGAGATACAGAGTTATTTCCAAATAATAAGTATAATTAAGTCATATAAAAATCGACACTTTTTTAAAACATTTCTTACCCCGCGAATTTTTTTTACTCGGATAGATTTATTTGGCCCCATAGTAAAAGTTGTCATGGATGATTAGGACTAACGTTTGGCATAGGTTTCAGTTATGCACATTGGGTTTCATATTTTTGGGCCAATCGGTTGCATTGTCCTTTATTTCTATCTCTCGTATTTCGGTAGTTAATTGAGAAAATGTGAAATTTTACTATAAAGATCATCATAATTAATCATGATATTCCCACTGCTGGAAGTTTATCTTCCTCTCTATGAGAGGGAGTGGGCAATAATCCACCACGTGGGCCCAGTGTAGATTGGTCTTCCATCAATGGCTTTGAATTTCTGGTTCCAGGACATGCTGGTTTCCTCACGATAAATGTCTGTACTGTAAGTGCGTTTTCGCACTGCATCTTGGAAATGACGTTCCGAAGTGCCTGTACTACCATTTGTAATAAGGGTTGCACACTAGATTCGAATTCCCTCCGTCCAAATTTAGAACTTTCTCAATTCGGATATCACTCGGATCTCGTATTCAGAACCGGATCCAATGCAGTGCGCAAACGCTCACAGTGTAAGTATACCAAGTTACATTTACTTACCTCTAAATAGTCGTAAGCGCACTCTGGGTGGTATTCTATGCGGAACACATCGACGAACGTCAGCTGTATCACCTGGTCGTTTGATGAGGCTGAAACAAACAATTCAAGATACAAATAAAATAAGTATATTATGGAGCACATGTGCAAAAACAAGCCATTGTTACTGTGTTTCCTGTCGCGCAGTCGGGTAAAAATTATGAAATAGACGAAAAATGGAGGACGCGCGGTACCGCTATGGAGATATCTTTGCTTAGCTTGGTAGAGGAAATCCTCTGTGGTATTCTGGATTGATTCACAGGTACTGCAACGAATTATAAGGTATAAATCAGAAGCAGCCCGTAGTTGAGATTTCTGCCCATTTTGGACTGGTTAGAAATTCCAGGCTTTAGGTTCGTCCAGTGGGTCTAGACAAGTGTTAATCGCATTAAAAGTATTCCGTACTTTTACAACGACTTTAAACACGATTGACATAAGCTTTTTGGTAGTTAATATCAATTAAGAGAGAAAATAGGTACGTTTATCTGCGCACAGAAAGAAAACAAAACAAAAAAAAATAACAAGTTGAGGGAAAACATGCGTCACATCCACGCAAAACGGCCATCGCTCAGCATGATGCTGCGACCCTATGCGACAGAGCCCAAGCGCTGGTTTTCAGCGACAGCCGGCGTTAACGTTATGACGTCGACCGGTGCAGCATACAAAGAGATATAATGAGATATAAAAATAAAATAAATATATAATGATCTACATGTTTTATTCCATTCAGTTGGCATCGACTCGCGCGCCCCCGGCTTAGAGTAATCTGTGCGCGCAGCTATTAGAAAACAAAAACGCTGTCAGAATTTTAATACATTTTTAAGTTTACCATCATCACTAACATAATCAGCCTATAGTGTTCCCACTGCTGGGACACAGGCTTCCTCTCTGTGAGAGGGAGTGGGCCATAATCAACCACGCGGGCCCAGTGCGGGTTGGAACATGTCAAATGTCTTCGAATTTTTAATTCTAGGACAAGCCGGTTTCCTCACAATGTTTTCCTTAAACGTTTTGAGAGCCGTGGTGATGAAATAATTTTATTAATTGCAGCCGAAAGACGTCCACTGCTGGACATACTCGTAGGCCTGAAATAATTTACTCAAAGTAAACTTCTTGGCTGGGTTCGAACCTGCGACCTACAACTCATAAATCGCGGCCGTTACAACTGGACCACCACTGCTCTATGGCTGTTATAAGGTCACTTTGTCTAGGTCCTCAGGACCTCAAAATATCTGGCGAAATAAGAGTGTTTTATACATAAATATAACGCTTTGTGTTGATATTAATATAAGCCATAAAATATATTTTGGCCATTATGAGAGTAATAAAAATAATGTAGATGATATCGATCCAATAATAATCATTGTGAAAACGCTAGCCAATAGTTCTTAGAAATGATATATTGGTATTTATAAGAAAAGTAATCGTCGTTTTTGTATAAAAGACAATAAACATTTTATTCACAATAGATTTTTGGTTTCATGTGATCTTTATAGAACTGTTCAATAAAACCATTGTTATTTTGTATTGAAGAATCGGCTAGCTGTTGCCCGCGACTTCATCTGCAATCCAGGGTGAATAGAAGCCTATATCCTTCTCCAGGTCAAGGTCTACTCCTGGGCCAAATTTCATCCTAATCCGTTCTGCTGTTTTAGCGAGAAAGCGTAACAAACAAACTCACTTTCGATTGTTCATTAATTCATTTCTGCAACCGTTATTTATGGAATCATATTTTAAATGATTGTGAAGATCAGAGATCTTCGCAATTATTTAAAGGCTTCTCTGTAGGGAATTACAATAAAACTTGTTCTGTTATACAAAACGATACAATGTGACATGAATATTACTTTGTAAAGTATTAAATTACTTTTTTTATTGTGAACGTGAGGACTATGTGGGTCATATTTTTTCTTTGTCAGAAATTTTTATGATGGTCTGGCAGTTTGGCTACTTTATGCGGCCTAGACAAATATAATCTCATGACTATTGTTCGTCGAGCCGTTGAGCTCCTTAAATTCTGAGTTGAGCTACACGATTACCGACAAATGCTTGCATTGACGTGACAGGATCACTCAAAACTGTGTGGTTCTTTATTCAAAAGACCATTTCAGATATAGCGCTACGAGGAACAGGGTGTATGGATGACCAATCCTCCATAGAAAAAGGAGGATCCTCCGACGGTGTTACTGCCCAATGATTTATGTCGGGACGTTGTATATATGCTAGTCGAGCGGTTAACCCTGATTGTGCGATGCGTAGTTCAAATGAGGCGATATAGATCTCGGTCCATACAGACCTCTGTCCTCACATGATCTGACCTTTATTTGGACTTTAAAAGAGATCTTGACCCCTGTGTTTGTTTCGCTATTTCTAGTCAGATAGCAAATTTCGACTCCATCTAGCTTATTTATTTTTTTATATGACATGCTAAAGTGATTTCAATATACTATTTACAGAATAAACAATTTCATTAAATTTGTGTCTTTTTGCAAGTCGTTTGAAAAGACCCGACAAGAAATTATCCCAAACACGACTGATCTTATGTTTTTTTAAGCCAGACGTAAAGATGAATTGCTCATCTAAACTATCAATAGGCATTGAAAATTTTACAAACTACTACAGTCCCAAAAAAACACCATTCTCATTTCAAATACAAGTTAATTTACTATCCTAAATTTGAACCAACGCCATTGCACAGAAAATACCGTAGCTCATTCCCTACTCGTTTTCAAAACAGACCACCGTGTATCCATGGCTTAGGAGAGTCACAGTAATGGGAATGTGGTCCACAGTGAGTGACGGGTTAAGTCCCATAAAGACGGATACATTTTGTGTTCCTTGTGAAGGGAAATGCGTAGCCATGGGTTTAAGTGGATGAAGAATATTTTTGGGAATGAGGAAATGAGTGCGTATATTTGGAAAGATAAATAGTGATGATTGCTTGCGGCTATAACCGACTGTTAATGATTTTATACTGAAGATCACGTCTAAACAAGTAGTGTTAGTGATTTGGAAAAATTATATATTAAATAAGAGCATTTTGTAAATAAATTAATATATTATGAATATTTTAGATTATGTTTATATTACATAGTAAAATTAATTTATAAAATTATGTCTAACCGAATAAAAGTCAAATTTGAAATGGTCATGGGCATGGCTACAGGTCAAATTAAATTAGTAACATTTAGTACACGGGTATCGTGTAACCATAATAGTTTTAGTCGCAGCAAACTGCGATTACCTATCTAATTGCAGAGAGCTGCAATTATGGCAATTCCCCAATGACCGTTTATTGGTCATTGGCGGGTCTGTACGTAATAATAGGGTGGTTTTAGTACATGGCCGGCAACCGGCGTCTGGGAGATATTTCTCTTCGGCATGTGAAGCCAAGTCAGAGGCCCATGGGCGGCTTTAAAACTCTGACACCAGGTTAGTCAATAACCACATGGAAAGCAGACAAGAAGTACATGGTGATGAATAAGTACACCTTGCTTCAGATAGATGAAACGATGACCTTGGTAGGGTGGACGGTAGATAAATCTAAGCGAAAAGGAATATGTAAGTATCGTAATATGTGGTGTTTCGTAGTTACACCTTATCCCCATGCGCAAGGCGTAAGTTTATGTATCAAGTGCATTGAGCGTCAAATGAGTTATCATCAGGGAGTATTGAGAGGTCAATTCGACAGCAAAGATTGATGACAACTAAAAATATGACTAATAATAATGTTCCTTTAGAAGAGGATTAGATATACCCTATGTCTTTGCAAAAAACGTAAGAAATTTCGAACTTTGCAGGCTATATTAAATAAATAAACTTAAGGTGCTCCCTCACCGGAGCATTCGACTGTAATGTAACGTTACAGATTAGATTTTAAGCATTACATTACAATACTGCCTGTCGACTAGGGAGCATTCGCTTGTAATGTAACATTTCAGATTAAATATTACAGACATTGCGCATTGTAATGCTCGGTTCTTCTCTCTCATTGATGTAATGCTCGAATTGTATCATTACAGGTTGCACACTGTAATGCACGGTTTTCCTCCCTCACTGACGTAATGCTCAAAATTTATCATCACAGGTTACGCACTGTAATGATCGGTTCTCCTCCTTCACTGATGTAATGCTCGACTCTGAACGTTAAGCTAGTAATAATATAATTCTAAGTCTAATCTCTGTAAGCTATTATAACGATAAATACACTATTGTATTAGGTAAGCCTGTGATGGTAATTGTATGTATAAATACATTACAGGCGAATGCTCCTGCACGCGTAGCATGACGCTTTCTATGTCTACGAAGAATAGACACAGCTCTTTCTATACAAAATGACATTTTGTTTCTCCATTTTTGACATCGCACCGTAGAAATCCTTCTACAATCTGTCATTTTGTCTTTCGTTTCTAACAATCTTTGTCTAGGTCCTTTTGTATGTAGACTATTTCAGAAGAAAGTTTTCTATCCCAAACTGTCAAAATCACACAGACAACTGACAGTTGTGTCCACGGCCACAAAGTATAAACGGTTATCTACAAAATCATGATTTTACAGGAGAGCGTTCAAATACACAAAGCTGTGATAATTAATAGAAGAACAAAGCTATCTTCTCATATTTTACATCATTTCGTTAATAGGAAATATTCCCAAGGTAATGGTTAAGGCCAATATTACTCAAATATTTTTTTGTTCTAAAATACGGTTCTTCGACACAGAAAAAATGTTGTAGTTGTCTATATATACGTGACTTAATATCAGTAAAAATTGAGAACCAAACAGAAAAATAAATCTTATGACAAAACAAAGAAACCTGAGTCGAATTATGTAAAAGAGTGAATTTCGTAAAATGTGCATTTAACTCTTTCTACTTTGCTACCGTCGCACTGTCTACACGGAACGTCAGTTTTGTCTACTCTTCCGTCGACAAAACGGTGTCCATGCTACGCGTGCTGGTGGGGGTCATCTTTAAAGTAATGCTAAAGTAGAGTTTGATAAGTTCTGAATTCTCAATTCAGAAACCGGGTGCGTAAAAGATCAAGTAATAAATAAAACTTACCATTAATTTTGGTGACGCAATCAGAATTATTATAATAATAATTATTTCCAGCATTCTTAGGATGTGGGTGTGTTATGAAGTTCTCTTTATTCTCATATTTAAAAGATTCACATTTGTTATCTTTTTCATCTCTCCTCACCCGACTTTTGACCGCCATACTAATAGGATCAAAATTCCTTATCCTAGTATTCCTCAATTGTATATTACTTTTATGATAATCTAGATTTCTCATTTGTATATCATTGCCTTTATTTGTGTTCTTAGGTTTTACTTCGTCTAGATTTTCGTTGTAATTAATATATTTCTTATGAATCTTATTGGTCCAATGACTCTCCATGTTGAAGTCATAGTCTGGTATGCTCATTTTGCTTTTGGGTCTGCTGTCATGATCAGCTGCTTGTTCCGAAGTGAGCCCGATGATTGAGCAAACTGTAACAATAGAAAAACAATTTTTTAAACAAAAACTAAAATAAGTTTTTGTTAGCATACGATGAGGTATTCCACTCAGAGCACAAATTTCAATGGGATTTGACCGAGCGGCACCTGCGCTGTTGTGTTGATGAACCGCACAAAATTTTGTTTTAGTGCGGTTAGTGGAACAGCTTCGGTGCCGTTCGGACAAGTGCCGTTGAAATCAGTGCTCTGAGTGGAATGACTGCACACAATTAGGCGGTCCACCTTTAAGATAGTTAGTGGTCACAGTCGCCTACGGACATCCAAGTAATACCAGAAGCATAGTAGATGCTTTGCCTTTCCAGAGACTAAGCTGAAATGTCACATGTACCATAAAAGAAGTTCATATCTAACCAAAGTAAGAACTATTCTTGCTTGCAGCACTCAGCGACTATAGAACCGGGCCGGTAACAGATGTGGTCATCGTGTTAACGGGATTTTGTTTTGAAAGTGACTGCCGGGACCAATTGCTTAGCGTGCTTTCCGAGGCACGGAGGTGTCTTGGTATGTAATGGATGGTCACCCATTCACGGATCGACCTCAGCAAGCGTTGCTTAACCTTAAAGATTGACCAGTGCTGGTATTAAAAATATAAATACCTGTCTAAAGAAAAGACTGGTATCTCAGACTAAATCAAAAACCAAGACAGAGCGCTGGTAACAGTGAAGTGAAGCCGGTTTCGTGAACATATTATGTGCACTTTGTGTGGTGTAGTTTTGGCATGCTTCACTTTATTGTTCGCAGCGCTCTGTCTTGGTTTTTTATTTGGTCTGTGGCTGGTATTTGCTGATATTAAACTACAAAAGCCTTGTCATAGCTATCAATATTTCCACAAAAAACATTATTAACATTATACGGCATAGAATAAGAATAAATATTTAAACCACTAATAATCCTACCGTATCATTGACTTACAAAAGGCTGCTCATCCCCTCGAGATTATTCTAAGCTTTTTGAGCGTACATATAAGGGTAGATCATTTTATCCCTTGACGAATATAATTCCAAAAATAAATTACCATAAAAGATGTATGTGGATAATATTTATGACGAGAAAATTTATGATGTAAGTATAAAAAAGCGGCCAAGTGCGAGTTGGACTCGAACATTCAACAGGTTCCGTACTGTATATTTTATTTTTAACTTTATATTTTTATTATTAGTTGTTAATGCGGCCTGCTGCGAAAATGTCATTGTCTACCTATGGTTCAGAAGATACAGCCCTCAGCTCTATGATAGACGGTATACTGGCTCATAATCACACCAGGCCCTGATTCACTTTCAACCAGTGACAGCGACCTCACCAATTGTGAGTTGTATGTGTCATAGGATGATTTGATAATTCGAATTTTTGCGCAAACCGAAAATGAAATAAATGATGTAATCTGCAAGCTACTTGGAAGTAGCGCTCGCTCGGCTCGCGCGCGGTTGGTTACAGTTCTAACCCAGCCTAACCTATTTTACCCAGTTACTCGCAGAAATGTTTGACCATTTTCTAATTATCCGTGTTTTCGCAAAATCCCTAGGGTTTGCGCGAAAATTCGAATTATCAAATCATCCTACGACATATGCATGGAATTAGTTTGTACTATTAAACATGGATCGGAAAGGTGTGGCCATGTTTGAGGGTGTGGAACTGACAATCACACAGAATTACTTTCGCCACGGGACCAAAGCCGTTATCGTAAAAAAAAAAATTGCCGTGCTATACATTTGTGTCGAGAAGGTATTGAAGTTTTGTATGGAACAGTTGATATTTTTCGCAATTAAGATGTTGGGCCCAAGTAGAAAGTTGTTCCACCTTTCTGATACATGGATATTGCGTATAGAATAGTGTTTGCTTAAATGGATACACTTTCATAGCTTTAAAAATAATAGAACCATCATATTTTAGCGTCGTAAAAATACGAAAGTGTGTTTGTTTGTTTGACCTTCTTTCATTCAGGAACGGTGCAACGGACCGATGTGTTTTTTTACGTCGACGTTTTCATAGATATAGTTTATGGACCAGAGCACTCTCTGGCCCATAAACTTTCTCTATGAAAACGCTCGCTCGGCTCGCGCGCGGTTTACGGTAACCTATTTTACCCAGTCGCTCGCAGAAGTTCGTCCTTCTTTCATTCAGGAACGGTGCAACGGACCGATGTTTTTTTTACGTCGAAGTTTTCATAGAGATAGTTAATGGGCCAGAGAGTGACATAGGCTACTTTTTATCCCGAAAAATGCACGGTCTTTGGTATAGACCTCGTGAGCGAAGCTGCGGTTAATAGTTAGGCTTCACGACATGCTTTAGTTCAAGATTATTATTAAAACATATGACGCGAGCTTATTTCGAATCGTTCCCGCCACAATCCGCTCGTCCAATAAGGGTGCAGCTTCTAGCTAGAAGCCGGGTGAAAAACAGACGACGCGCACCTTTTTTGACAAGCTTGGTCTGTCATCCGTCATCTGAGCAACAATAATATACGAAACCTTTTCTTCGCCCCAAAACCCTATTGTTTCCATCTATATTGTGATGTGTGTATCTTAAATATATTATATCATGATATCTATATGTTAAAAACTTCAATGATAATTAGACACACTTGTCTAATTTCTACTAATATTTTAAATGCGACAGGTTCTCTGTCTGTCTTTCTGTCTCTTGCCTTAATGGCTGAACGGATTTGGATAAAATTACTTTTTATCCTGATATTCTCATGGGATCGAGACTTATATCGCGGGGCGCAGTTAGTAACTTATAAATGGGAAAGTAACTCAGTGTGCCTGTTTGTTTGTCATCACGACTAAACCACTGAAACTATCATCATCAAATTTGGCAAATAGGTAGCCTTGGACGTAGAGGAGTTAAAATTACTTGAATCCTAAATATTTATACTTGTAGTACGTTATCGTAGGATAATTTCCGACCTCATAAAGACGCAGGCTAAAGTTATAAGTTTTATCTTTAAATCTCTATTTTTTTCCTCAACAACGCAATCTCAACGAATTTCAAACGTGAAAGTAAATGAAAAATGCATACATTTCGCAAATATTTTCATTTTGGCTACGCCAGGCCAAATGAGGAGATATTCAAAACTGTGTAAAATGCAGAAATAATACTCCGTATTTTATTATTTTAGCATTCATTCGCCTGCAGGATTCCGAATTAACTTCTCAACGTCGTCATAAAGAACGGCAGACATTTTGGATTTAGTTTTAAAAAACTGCTGTATGGTTTTTAAATTATCCGGGGTAATCCTGATATCTTTTTTCTCTTTACAGGCCAATTATTTATGAAGCTTGACTTAATATTCATACTATAATAATATTGTAAATGAAATGTAAGTTTACTTGCTATCCATACAATGTGAAATTTAATTCATTTGCATCCTCTTAAGGGCTCATTGTACTCATCATTATGAAGAACTTTCACTATGAGGACAACACTGAAATCGCGAAAAAAAATCAGCTGTTCCCTTCATTATAACGAGCTATGCGAACATAAATGTATGGAACAGCTGATTTTTTTTTATTAAATGAAGAAAAAAAAACTCATATTTTAAGTTCACTTTGTAAACTAGCATATTACAAATTAGAGGATTATATTCAAGATAAAAATGCTTGGAAACATGCTGGTCCTGCTCCATAGGACAATCTAGAGTCTAGACAAAATCAAACTGGTAAAGTAGAAATTTACTATCGGGATAAGAAGTATCCTATGTGCTGCTCCAGGTCATGATTTACCTGGTACCAAATTTCATTCAAATCCGTTCTGCGGTTAGCGTGAAAGCATAACAAACAAATTCACTTTCGCATTTCTAACAATAGTTAGGATTAGAATGCTGTGAATATTTTAGAGTATAGTATTAGGTATCTTAGGTGTTTGACTTGGTAGATACAAACTATAAAGTTATATTATAGGTATCGTCGTACATCAAAATTTGCTAGAAGCTAAGCCAGAGATATCGTTGCAATTTTGAATGTACGTTTTGTATGTATTTTGTATGTTTTGTGTGTGTGTTTTGTGTGTGTTTTGTGTGTTTCTTGGAATAATACCCGAGCGGTTTCCATGTTTGATTCACGTATTGTTGTAGGACGGCGCCAGCTGAGTTGTTGGATGCGTCGCAGAACAAAGCAAGTGTAGCTTGATGTGATGGGTGAGCGAGTAAAGCTGCTTGTATGATGCTAGCTTTACACTGCTGGAACGCTTGAGTTGCTTCGTCGGTCCACGTGATCTGAGTTTTGTCTCGCTTCTTTACATTGTGTAGGTATGAATTAAGTGGTGCCTGTAGTACTGCGGCGTTAGGGATATGATCGCGATAGAAGTTGATCATTCCGAGAAACCTTCTTAATTCTTCGATTGTAGTCGGCTGAGGGTAATCGGTGATTGCTTGGATTTTATGTTGCGGAGGTTTGATGCCTTCCTTTGCTACGGTGTAACCTAGGAATTGGACTTCTGATTTGCGTAGGTTGCATTTAGCGGGGTTAATGGTGATGCCATTGTCTTCTAATCGCTTCAGTACGATTTGGAGGTGTTCTCTGTGTTGGTCTTCGTTTTCTGATGCCAATAGCACATCGTCGATGAATGGGAAGACAAAATCTAATCCTCGTAGTACTTCATGGATAAATCGTTGAAACGTTTGTCCCGCGTTCTTCAAACCAGGGCACATACGTGGGAATTCAAATAATCCCATGGGGGTAATTATGGCTGTCTTCTGGATGTCTTCTTCTCTTACGCTCAGTTGTTGGTATGCACGGTTAAGATCTATAGTTGAGAAGATAATTTTTCCAGATAATTGATGAGTGAAGTCCTTGATGCGTGGGACGGGGTAGCGATCTGGAATGGTGATGGAATTGAGTCGGCGATAGTCACCACAAACTCTAATATCGCCATTCTTCTTAGGGACGATGTGTAGAGGTGATGACCATGGGCTTTTGCTAGGTCTGCATAATCCTTGTTCGATCATATTTTCGAATTCTTTTTTCACTGTTTCGAATCGATGTGGTGGTATCGGTCGGGCTCGGCTGTGTACTGGTGGTCCTGTTGTTTCGATGAAATGTTGAACTTGGATATCGGAGTTTAATTTCATCGATGTTAATCTGGTTATGCCGGGATACTGGGCTAATATGTCGTGGTATGACTGCGACATATCTATGCTGCGTACGGTGGGCACATTCGATACTCGTACCGGGGCGTTTACCTTTAAACTCGTCACGCTATCGATTAATCTTCGGTTTTTCAGGTCGACGATGAGTTGGTGATGCTTGAGGAAATCGGCTCCAAGTATGGGTTTTGTGACGTCAGCTACGATGAATTTCCACAAGTACGGACGGCGTAAATTTAGATCGAGTGTTAATGTTTTCTCGCCATACGTAGCTATAGTTGTGTTGTTCGCTGCGTATAGCTGGAATGGTAATGGCGTTGGTATTTGTCCCTTTTTTCTCGGTAGTACGGATATGTTTGCTCCAGTATCAACTAAGAAGGATAGTTTCGAGGTTTTGTCAGTGATGTATAGGCGGTGGGAGTTTTCTTGAACGCCGGTGTCCGCCATTGCCAACGTTCCGTCTAGTTTTCCGGGTTTTGTTTCTTAAACGAGCAAGGCGATGTACAACGTCTAGCTTGTTCTTTGAAACGGCGGTGATAATAACAGAACGGAGATGGGGAAGCTTCTCGGCTGCGTTGTCGTGATGTGCTGCGGTCGCGAGATGGATGACGACTGCGGCGATAGTTGTTGTTGTTGTTGTTGTGGTATTGTCTAGTTTTTAACTCGGCTATTTCAAGCGACAACTTCCTTATTTCGTTGATAAGGTACTGCGTATCAGCCAGTGGTGCGGATGGTGCTGGTGCATGCACGGCTGCGACTTCTGTTGCTGCTGTCTGCTCCATTATTTTATCTGCGAGTAGCCCGAGTTCGTCGAGTGCTGTTTTTGTGCTGAACGTTTCGCTGACTGCGAGGACTGAGCGGACGTGTGATGGGAGGTGATTGGTCCACATAAGTCGCAGAGTAGATTCTGGAAGTTTATCTGCAGCGAGGTTTCGCATGCGGCGGAGTAGTTGCGTCGGTTTCTGATCTCCGAGTTCCATTTCGGACAGCAATTTTTGGAACTGGCGGCTGTCTGATTCCTCGTAGGTAGATATGAGCCTTTCTTTGATGGCCTTGTATTGGTCCGTCTCCGGTGGGTTGTACAGTAGGTCCGCGATCTGCTCGACGTCTTGTCGCTCGAGCTGTGCAATGACCATCTGTGCGAGCTGGCCCTGGCCTTTCTTGAGGTCGTTGGTTGCTGCTTCGAAGCTGATGAACCAGAGTCGTGGTCGATCGCGCCAGAAAGGTGGAATGCGCATGTTGAGAGATATACCGGCAGCCTCCGCCTTCGGTACTGGTTGCGATGATGAGCTGGATTGTTCTTCCGTTTGGCTGGGATTCGTCATCTTGGATTGTGATTTAGCGATATGGGCTGAGCTTCGGTTCACTTAAATTTTCTTCACTGTGTTCTAGGCACGGGGTCACCACTTTGGAGGTTTCTTGGTGTATCAGAAGGTTGAAGAAAATACTCGTTGATGTATAATGTGAAAGATATATTTTGGTAAAATAACGCGACTTATATACAATTTACAATATATGCCCTAACCAATAAAAACTTGTACATTAAATTAATCCAGCATTTACATAAAATATAACGAATGAGAATAATGCATTTTTAGCCAATCACACAACAGCGGACTGTTGTGAGATGGTTTCCGCACGGTGTCGCCTGTGTGTTCGTGAGCGCGGCGCGGCGTGCGCGCTGAAGGCATAAGTATGGGTGCCTAGTAATCCGCGCTTCCTTTCCGAGGCGGCCGCCGTCGTGTGAAGATCTCCGAAGTTTCCTGGTGTTCCTGGAGAACACGATGTTGGCGTGTGGCATCTGCAATCCTGATACTCCTATTTCTTTAACGGCTTGTCAAAGCGTGGTGTCAGTTCTTCTCAGGGCTGGTGTTTCTTTGTCAGATTTCTAAAACGTGGTAGTGTGCCATAATGAATTGTGGCTACTCCTGTTTCTTTAACGGCTTGTCAAAACGTGGTGTCAGTTCTTCTCAGGGCTGTTTGCTTCCGTGTTTCTTTATCAGATGTCTGAAACGTGGTAATTCGCTATGACGATTGTTGTGGCTACAGATATCTTAATAACATTCGTTTAGATGAAAATAGACACATTTGTAACACTTTTTTTTTTTTTGTGGTTGTGAAATTATCAAATAACTTCTCCCGCTCTGGGCGGAGTGGAATGGTGTGTCAGACTTTTACTGACTAAAACCAACCCGTGTTCCTTCCGTTGCCTGTGTGCCGGGGTCGCGATATCCCTTTCGGACAAACTCGCAACCCTGGCAGACATTTGTAACACTAAATGATGTAGTGCAGCACTGTTGTTCTACACTTTTACTTCTCTAGGAAGAAAGAAGGTCCTAGCGAATTAAAAGGGTTACCTAATTTTCCTAAAACTCGTTTCTCTTCTGGAATGGAAATAAGGTATCCTGCAGTAAAACTACATAGTCATTAAATAAACAAAACAAATACAAATGCCTTGAAATAATTTCCTATGTATTTAATTAAAAGCCATTCAAATAATATAATAACAACTTGAATAATACTGAGATGAAGTTACAAGTTGGAACGTCATTACATTCACTCGTAAAGTTATGCAATTAAATCGGGGAACGTTTTGTACAGAATATCTCAAATGGCACAAGCATGGAACTTTCAGGCCGCTTGTTATGAATTAACAATCCATTTTACTCGACTACGGTGAGAGGAAGGGTTATGAATCTCACTCTTCTTCTTCATCTTTTCGTGTGGTTAGTGACTAACCTAGTATCAGAGTTTTAAAGCCGCCCATAGGCCTCTGACTTTGACTCTGACTCTGCCAGGGTTGCGAGTTTGTCCAAAAGGGATATCGCGACTCCGGCACACAGGCAACGGAAGGAACACGGGTGGGTTTTAGTCAGTAAAAGTCTGACACACCCTCCCGCTCCGCCCAGAGCGGGAGAAGTTATTTGGTAATTCCCATCCTCAAAAAAATAAAAAAGTAAAGGGCCTCTGACTTGGCTTCACATGACAAATATCTCTCAGGCATGACGGTTTCCTCACGATGTTTTCCTTCTCCGTTTTTGAAGGAAGTGATAATTATACAACACGCACATGAATCCGAAAAGTCAGAGGTGCGTGTCTTGGGTTCGAACTCGAGACCTATGACTTGGTAGTCTCAAGGTCACACCACTAGGCTATCATTGCCTTTGTATGGGAGTAAAACCCGGTTTCTGGTAAGAAAATTAACACAATTTGTATAAAAAATTGTCAAACGTGTCATGCTTTCTAGTTTATAATAGTATGATCTGGTTTTTAGGGTTCCGTAGTAAACAAGGAACCCTTAATAGTTTCACCTTGTCCGTCTGTCTGTCCGCGACTTAGCTCAGAGACGGTTAGTACTAGAAAGCTGTAATTTAGCATATGTATACATACATATTAATCATGCCGACAAAGTGGTCAAATAAAATCAATAAATTTTTTTTTTTTAGGATACGTCCCGTACACGTAAAGCGGGGATGTTTTTTTCTCATCTACCCTATGTTGTGGGGTATCGTTCGAAAGGTCGTTCAAAAATATTGTAAGTTTGTGCAATACATTTTTGGATTCAGGGATCCGTTGGCGAAATATTAAGCTTTTAACTGAAATGTTTTGTTAGAGTCAAGTGTCCCCCCCCTGCCAGCTAAATGGTTGTACTTGGATTTGTGAAAAAATTCACAGCACTAGTATATACAACGAACTTAAAAGAAACACTATCAAAGCTAAGTAGACTGTACTGGTTAACGAGTAATAATCAACCAACTTAAATTTGCAGTTTGAAAAACGTGATCTCCCATACATTCCGTATGGGATAATATGTTTTTCAACTACAATGTTAAGTTTGTTCTTGGGATAAATTCATCCCAACGACGGAACCCTTCATTGTGCGTGGTCTGACACGCACTTGGCCGGTTTTTTTTTTTTCAATTGGCAACTTTTGGCTAAGTTGCTAATTGAAAAAAATGCCGTTTGAATAGCATGTTCATGGTGGGGTGAAATTGAGACTAGCCTCAGGCTTGGAGTAGCTCGTTCAGTTCGTAGATAGACGAAGTACGATCATAGTTTTATAGGCAAAAAGTTTTGGTGCTTTTTTATTGTTGTTTGTGTTTATTAATACCTCATTCCAATGTCAATTGATACCCACAATTATTCCAAAAAAACGTTTGTACAAATTCAAGTGCTCTTCAATTTCTATTTGAAAAATATGCTTTAGGCAATAAAAGTGTCCTGCCGGGGTTGCGGGTTTGTCTGAAAGGGATATCGCGACCTCGGCACACAGGCAACGGAAGGAACACGGGTGGGTTTTAGTCAGTAAAAGTCTGACACGCCCTCCCGCTCCACCCAGAGCGGGAGAAGTTATTTGATAATTTCCCATCCAAAAAAAAAAAAAAAAAAAAGGCAATAAAAGTGTAAATGTTTCCAAATGCTTCAGCGCTTGCTAGGCTCTACTACGATATTGGCAAAGATAAATAACCGTTAGTTTTAAGCTTCAACTGCCAGTTAGGAAGAAGTCGAGAATACCAAAAAACCTTTGATACTCTGTCACAGGGGTTTCCAAAGCGTGCGCTGCGGCGCCCTGGTGCGCCGTAGAGAGTAAAGAAGTGCGCCGGGAGGCGATCCTGTTACCGTTCTCCGGAAACAAAACTTAGGTATTTGCGGTTGCCGCAGGAGACGCCCCGGGCGTCGGAAGTCGAGAGCCGACTTCCGGCCACCGTAGGCGCGGGCTTGCGGACGGTGAGCAATGGGTAGCTCGCCGTCCGATAGGGACCAGCCATGCTATTCTGTAAACATCTCACCGTGAAAACTTGGGTGAAGTGAGCTGTCAATAGTGTCACTCCCTGTGGAATGACAGCTCACTCCACGCTCACTTCACCTAAGTTTTAACGGTGAGATGGTTACAGAATAGCACTGCTGGCCCAGGTCGTCGGCGCGTTGTGTTCCACGCGCGCCTCAAAGAGATGTCAGCACCAACTGACGGGATCCGTAAGGGCCAGTGCCTGCCAGGGTTGCGAGACAAAATAAAAGCTCTCAGAATTCTGATTCCCTTTGTAATATCTTATTTATGTGAAACCGGATTTTCAGCTGTAGCTGTAATAAGGAGCAAATATCGCTCAAAGATTAATGTGGAGCAAGAAATGCGAGCAGCGGTGTCAAGACTTATCTCACGCCTTGAAAAAATGTGTGGACATCACCAAGCACACGCCTCACATTGACTAAGTTCTCATTGTATTTTATTTTCTATTTTTCTTAAATAATATATAATATGTATTCTTGTGTCTATTTAAAAACTCTGCTTGATATCGTGAATGTTTTAATTTTTGTGTCTATCTCTACCCTATTTCGACTAGAAAGCGCGCCGAGACAAAATATTCAAATTCAAATTCAAAAGTCATTTATTCAAACTAGGCTGAGTATCAGCACTTTTCGAACGTCAAAATTACATAAGACAGTCCCCCAAAACGCCCATCCTTCACCACTTCCTAGTGCTTTAGCTGGGAAGAAGAAGTGGCGCAACAAACTCCCCAGCAGCACTGCTATCTGTTCAGTTAGAAAAAAAAAAAAAACTTGATTCTATACAATAGTATGTAATACTAAACTTGCAAGTGCGCCGCAAACTGTAACAGCTTGGGAACCCCTGCTCTATCACGTATAAACGGCTGTACGAATTTGGATAAAAATTGGCACACAGATAGACCATGTTCTAGATTACAACATGGATTTATTTACGCTTTTTATACGGGTACATCGCGTTCTAGGATAACTTCCTAGGTGCATGAGGTAGGTAGTAGGTGAATCCGTAAACAGAAGCTAGTGTTTAAATACCAGAGTAAAATTCACTTGAATCCAATAAAATACCTACAGTCACAGTAATTTCGAAATTCTACAAATAATTAATTAAATAAACGTTCCGTTTCAAAACAAAAATCTGAACGGTAAACTGTCTACAATTCACAAATTCCTCTAGGAATGCCTTAAGATACTGTGTAACAAATTTTTCAGCGCACAGCAGTGACAGTAACTTCAAAATGAGCAATGAATAAATTAGTGTTGACCTCAGGGCGGGCCCCCCGGGATATGTTTCAGTGACGATAGGGAGGGGACAGCGCAGCGCCGGGATTAAACGCAGTAATTATGAGATTTTGTATTTTACTTTAATTTCGGGTTTGTTTTTTTGTTTTGTATTTTTTTGTTGTTGCTTTTGTTTGCTTAAATTAAAGGCAGAGCTTGTTTTTAATTTGTGAGTTAATAAGAAACTGTAATAAGAAGAAATTGCATCTTAAAAAATATAATATATTTCTTATATGAAGTTCCATGAAAATCTTTCAACACTTGAGAAACATAATCTAGAATTTCAAACTTGCTTTCTGCTCTTAAGAAAAGTTAACTACTACACTATTAAAACACTGTCTGAGATGTGTGATTAAAGCCCCGTGCAGATCAGCGCGACGCGACGGCGCGACGCGACAAGAACAATACAATTTCTAAGAAAATTTCACGGTATAACAATAACCGGTGTCGCGTCGCGCTTGTCTGAACGAAGCTTTAACGAAGAATTTACACATCAAATCACGTCTTTATTACACACACACACACACACACACACTCACACATACACACACTCACACATTGTATGTGTTTGTGTTATATGACAGGCGTGATGTTATGTTATGTACGTTTACATTTTTATTATTTTTATAATTACATTAGGTACTTTAAAAAGTGTTATATTTTAAGCTATTATCATCAGGTAGATAACTGTAAATCTTCCTTAGCAACAGAGATAGGTACTGTTTATAGTCAAAATGCTTATAAAAATAATACACGTGTAAACTCTCAAATAATAATAAATGAATCCATGTTAAGCGTAGCATTCAGTTCATTTATTACAATCATCCATTATAACAATGAAATATTGTTTCTATAAAGTACTTACACGTATTGTTATCGAATATTCACAAATTGTTTACCCTTTTATTGAGCATTCATATTATTTTATATATTGTTAAAGTACAATAATATGTACATAATTGAAAAGCTAACAGTCTTAAAATAATAATATGTATAAAAAAAGGACGGAACAGAATCATACGGCATCAAATCAAATTCGCATCACTGGAAAATAGCCTAAAAGGCCTGCAGTGCTATTCTGTAACCATCTCACCGTGAAAACTTAGGTGAAGTGAGCGTGGAGTGAGCTGTCATTCCACAGGGATTGACACTATTGACAGCTCACTTCACCCAAGTTTTCACGGTGAGATGTTTACAGAATCGCATGGCTGGTAGCATTACCATGTTGTATAGCAACGCTGATTAATTTAAGTATTTCTGATATAGTAATTATACCATTATTTGATTATGATATATTCATTTTGAGAGGTATCGTATTAATTTGAATAAACAGTGAATGTTCTTCAAAATAAACTTCAATTTGTGTGATTAAAATTTGGTAGTTTTATTAATGGTTACACAATATTTTGATACAAAGCTGGGAAATAATAATTGCTACTGTGAAAGCTTATAAATGGTGCGGGGTCTGCTATGCGAAGCTACGCTTTATTTACCGACTTAAAGAAGGCACAAGATTTGGTATTTAACGAAGTATTAACGTTATTTTTATAACTATTTTAGGTATTAGGTTATTTTCAACAGGAAAAACCGCTGGTTTACACTGAATTTCATCGCACGCATCATAATATTTTTATAATGTTTTGCGGATTTATTCCTAATACAACACAACCTTAGTTATGCTTTTTCAAAACGAAAATACGAACTTGAACTCAAAAATAATAAAATAAAAAGTAAAATTATTTTACCGCATTTTACCGCTAACTTTCCCATCACTAACTCGCGCAACATCAAACGTCTCGCCGCTTTTCACAGAGCACATCACTACACGAGCGTTCCGTACTTTCTGCTTATATCATTACTTAAAATGTGGATCATATACGGCTCATATCCTACGTTCAAGCTAATATTAGGAAGGAATATAAACTGCTATATATTTCAGGCAAGTTTATACGTTATTTTGTTGTAGATTCGAAATTGTTTTCATAAAAATGTTTTAAGACCAGCGTACATTGCTGAACAATAACTTAATAATAAATAAAATTTAAAGTTTATAATAAATAACTTAATAACTTACATGAAGTCTGCCAAACTGCATAACAAATGTTGCAATTTGTCGGCAGTTGTTCTCGTCTAAAACTGGATTACAAATTTTGAAAATTACTGTGCTAAAACTTTACTAAGTAAACTATAAAATAATATACCTTCAGTTGACATCAAAATTCTCACATTTAACAAAAAGGCATTTTAGCAAAAAGGTTTTATCTATGGACACAATGGCGGATATGTTTCTGTAGAACTCTTTTAAGTTGGTACACTTGACATGTGATATCAGTTTTGTGGGTAGCGCATTCACTAACGTTGGTACTACGTTCCTTCTTATGCGCTTACCCATGGTCTAATAAAACAAGGTCTGGCATTCCGGGTCTAACACATGCTTACGTCACTATCCAGTTGCCTCTTTATTGCAACAAAACACGATTAAGGAAAGATTTTCAGTCACCATTCTGTTAAAAAATATGTACAAATCAATTATGATTATGATTTTATTTTTAGTGAAATTACTGTTTGATATTCATAATTTATTGTATTTTAATGAACTACCTAATTCAAACACAATGCGAATTGTTATATGAATAAATTAATTAATTAATTAAATTGTCGTTTCGTGTGTCTAATCAAACGAAACAATTCAATTTAAACATAAACCATCTTAATTGTTCATTAAAACCTCATTGTTTTATCGGATTCGCACAGGTAATAAAGATGGTTGGGGAGTTATTATTACAAACTTCTGGTAACACAGATGTGATGACGTAGACTTGTGTTGCCCACGTGACCACTGTGTTTCGGAATGCTTTCCGAAACACAGTGGTCACGTCGCCTGCAAGCGCATAGTATAATAATATACTTCGCCAGGTATAGCAATACCTGGCGATGTATATTATTATACCATGCGCTTACCAAAGTACTTTGTTATTTTTGGAACAGCGTCAAGTGTCATCTTCTTGGATAAACGAGTTGGGTACATGTGCTTACGTTCCGCTTTGTGGTTATTGACTTAAAAGTGGTTACCGCCGTCAATAGACAGACACCTTCTTCTTCGCAACAACTTACAAAGTGTAAAAGTAATGTAATTCCAATAAAATCAGTTTTTGTAAATACGCAAAATGTTTCAGTTGACTGTACAGGAATAGTCACGTATACATAAAAGCCTTTTGGGTAAACCAACATAAGATATGCATGTGCGTTTATTGGCACTGCCTGCCTGCCTAGCCTTTTCCCAACTATGTAAGGGTCGGCTTTCAGTCTAACCGATTAGAGCACCTGCCATCTAATCTCTTTACCACCCTTGGTTGACTGGTAGAGAATGCCTAAGGCATTAAGTCCGCCTTTGTACTTTTTTGAGTGTGAAAAGTTTAAATAAATAAATAAATAAATAATAAATAACCGGATGCAGCTGAATACCAGTATTTTACATGGAGCGACTGCCTGTCTGACCTCCACAACCCGACTCTTAACGACTGTCAAAGATCCACTTATGACAGCCGGGACCAACGGCTTAACGTGCTTTCCGAGGCACGGAGGAGTCTCGGTATGTAAAGATGGACATCCATCCACGGACCAACCCCGGCAAGCGTAGCTTAACTTGATGGATCGACCCATGCGGCTGTTGTTACTTAGCCATGAGCTCCTGCGTGCGTTTATTGGCACGCATCTCCGAAATTGCTGGAGGGATTCTGATGTGATATCAATAGGATTAATTAATTAAGATGGTATCAATAGTAAAATGAGAGGCGCCTAAAGATTATTTGCCCTGCGCTGCGGTTGGTAATATGTAGCTAACAGTGTTTGAGCGGGTAGATCGTGAATAGGTAACAATTTCATTACATTTCAGACGTCCGTGTCTATATGAGAGTCGTTATGTACGTATAGACGGAAATCTAGTTTTTTTTTCTGATAAAAAAAAAATAAAAAAATGAAAATCATCATCTCTCTTAAAAACTAATAATATAAGGAGAAAATATTAAATTTTTGTATGTTTGTTTATAATGAATAAACTCAAAAACTACTGGTGCGATTTAAAAAAATATTTCACCAGTAGAATGCTTTATTATCACTGAGTAACATAGGCTAAAATTTAGCCACGGGCGAAGCCGCTAACGGAAGCTAGTCTATAATATACAGAATTACAGTATAAAATAGTATACTAATAAACTATGTAAGTTGACTTACATTTCTAATCACTAGATCATCATTAATATAGACTAGCCTGCTGTTGCCCGCGACTTCGTCTGTGATCCAGGATGGAAGCCGATGTCCTTTTCCAGGCCATGCATGGTCTACCCATGTGCCAAATTTAATTTATTTATTTATTTATTTTATTTGGGACAAAACCAGTTATACATTACAGCATTTACAAAAAGTAGTTATATTACAGTCGAAAAAAACGTATAACCCACACTATTGTCCACGAAATTATATCGGAGTATGAAGGAATGCATGCTAATTTCATCCAAATCCGTTCAGCCGTTTTAGCGTGAAAGCGTAACAAACAAAAAAAGTCACTTTCGCATTTAAATATTCGATAGGATTGGATATATACCACAAATAAGCCAATATCAGCCGGTTTATTCTGTAAAAATCTCACCGTAAAGACTCAAAGATCGACAAATCTAGATACATCCAATTTCATAAGATAATCAATATTGCTTTAAAACTCACGTAAGCCTATAAGCCCCTATTCTCAAATCCATAACCAAAAAATGACGCGAACACCGCACAAGAAAAAGGCCTATTTTTCCTGACATCGCCAGTTCCTTACAAGGCCGTAACAATGTCTGAGGCCCATAACCTTTATTTTAATCGCTCGTCCCATAAATGCTTACGGCTACGGTTCACTACATATTTTGTGGCATTTAAGGGTTATTGCCTATTACGTATGGGCTGAAGAAAGTGCCGCGTTTCGGAGGAAATTGGAAGTGCCACCTTTGCGTTTTGTTGAGGATGTCTTGTCAATTCCTGCGCAGTTTTTAGTGCAGATTTTTCTGCATTTTGGTTTTTGCTATGAATACGGAAAAGGAACGACTCCCGAGGGTCTCACACGCAGCGAGCGCTTTGATTGATCGCCTCGCAAATCGCCAGTGTCATAAGGCGTTTATGCTACCGAAAAGCTTATTTATTTATATACAGGCTTATCAACTAAATACATACAGGTTTGTCACAAAAATTATATATCTCGCACGGCACTATTACGCGTGTTGCGTGTTATTCTGTCAATCCTATTGAAATTCGTTGCAGAAATACGAAACACTTTGAAAGTGATAGCCACTTATGTAGGCCCTCTGGGTGTCCAAAAAGGCGACTATTCTTCAAGAAAATAAACACTAGGAGCAGCAGCTTTGTTATTCAATTCTGCTTATAGCAAATTACTGCCTTGTAAGTCTAGTCAGTAAAAAAAATCAGCTGTCCCATACATTTTGACCGCGTAGGTATCTTTTCTATGAAACAGCTGTTTTTTTTCTTAATAACAGAATCATGTACTGAATCCATGGTATCAGTTTTCACGTCGATATCTCTGCCACCCTGTATAATTAGTAAAAAGTACTGGCGTGATATTATACAACCTTAGTTTTAGTTGTCAACGCTGAAATCGCGAAAAAAAATCAACTGCTCCCTACATTTCGACGAGATAAACGAACATAAATGTAGGGAACAGCAGATTTTTTTTCGCGATTTCAGCGTCGGTCCCATAGTGAATGTTATTCATAATGATGACTACAATGACCCCTTAAGAGGTTTAGGGTGAACTAAAACTGAGGTTGTATATAATACAATCAAAAGTCTATTTACCAAAAGACTATCTCTGGATCTATAGATCTATTGACTATTTTTAGATATTCCCGTGACCTAGGCCGATACGGCTTATAATGTTCCCACTTCTGGGACCTGTGAGAGATCTTTGGCTGTAATCTACCACGCGGGCCCAGTGCGGGTTGGTAGATGTCACATGTCTTAGAAATTTTAGTTCTAGGATATGCCGGTTTCCTCACGATGTTTTCCTTCACCGTTTTAAGAGCCGTAGTGACGAAATAAATTACACAAAGTAAAGCGTCTGTCAGGGTTCGAACCTACGACCTACAATTCTACAATTCATAACCGCGGCCACTATCACTGGGCCACCACTGCTCAGGCCGATACGGAATGAATTCAAATGAAACAAAACGTTTTCAATATTCCTAATAAATATATCAGCAGAATTTTAAAAATAGTCTTATCGGAAGAAAGATTTCACAAAATCATGACGATGTAAGCTCCCTAAATTGCGCTGGTTCCCTATTCCCTAGTTACAATAAACCCATAGTCACATCTAACGATAATTGGATCGTTAAACTATCGGAAATAACCTTTTTACTGTCAATATTCTCTTACGAATCTGCGCGAACGAAACCATTAAAGTACCGATTCTATTTGAGAATTTCTTGCAAGAACAGCGGGAATTGAATGGCAGGCTACGGTAGATAAAAACTGGTGTTACTGAATTGAAAATGAAGAGAATTGTCTATGAAGAAAGTACGAGTTTTCAATTTTAAATTGTCACTGCACTTGTCAGAATAATAAGGCGTCGCTCTACAGCAGCCCACGGGTAAGCTACGCACTTGTACAGTCACCGTCAGTTTTAGAATTCTTTCCTTTATCGAGTCAGGAGTCAGGTTTTATGCACCACACTTACACTTATATCTGATCTCAAATAATGTTAAGAATATATTTAAAAATTGTTGATTGTTACTCAATGTTTTATTTTAATTTTTTTTTTTTTTTTTTATTTTTTTTTTTTATTATTAAGAATTTATTTAATACTTTTTGCTGTGCCCTACAGGGTCCGTAATTGTACCTTAGCTCTAAGCCATTATAACACCTGTATACTTACATTATGGAATGCAAATAAAGATATGAATATGAAAGTTTTCGGAATCTGAAACATAATACTTTTGAGGGTTCCGTACGCGAAAGGTGCCAAACGGAATCCTATTACTAAGCCTCCGCTGTCCGTCCGTCTGTTTGTCAGCGGGCTGTACTTCGTGAACCGTAATAGGTAGAGAGTTGATATTTTAACAGATTGTGTATTTCATTAGATAAAGTAAATAGTTAAAGAAACGTGTATTTCTCCGGCGTTTTTTGCTCGACCTTAATATGGTAAGGGGGGTCCGTTGTGTGCGAGTTCAAAAACTATGTTGTGAACAATCTTATTTACTTACTCTTTTTTATTCTATTACGATTCCGTTTATTAACATTAAATGGTAGTTAGTTTGACGCCAGTAGCAAACGGAAGTACGTAGCGTTATTTTGCTACGATTAAAGTATCTCCATTGACTAACGTCAGAATTATAAGATTGAAATTGCGGACGGCATTCGGATTCCAACTGTCAAGTGTTACAGACGTTCATAATATTAAGTGTAAAACTATGCTGAGTGATCATGTGCTATGAATGATTATGTTGAACGATTAAACGAAATATAAAATTCACGTATTATTACTAGTTTGGTACAAGTGAAATGTTAATGGTTTTACAATATTGAATTAACTGTTTTTTAGTCACTTTTGTGGACATGTAAATTATTCAGATTTGTTACAGTTAAAAATAGCAATCATGTCATTTCGTTTAAAGTAGGTTTTTATTTTCATTAATTTATTTATCTTTTTTATAGCTTCTTTTCTATTTTGTGAATGTGAGAACGCTGTAGGCTTACTGGACTGTAGATTTGTTGACCATGCTCTATTTTGATAAGTACCTGGTACTTGTTGAAAGACCTACACTGTCCTCCCATACCTGTTATTTGAAAAGATTGTAAAAGCCATTTGTTCAAAAAAAAGTAAATGTGGAGGTTCTGGCCGGCTTTTCTCCATAGGAAACGACCAATTGAAACCGTGCACCTAGCTTCTGATGTTTCATAAGTGCCCATGTAGGTTATGTGAAATAAAATATTTAGAATTTTGCTTTAATTTTTCTTTTTAATTCCTTTATAACACCAGATCGATTGGTCTGACATGTTAGGAAGATGGCTGAAAGTCATTCTGCAGTATTGATATTACTACGCAATATATTGCTATGCCGTGTCTTGCAATTGCCCTAAGTGACGACCATAATTATATTGGCTGTGACTGTACTTGACTTCGCTTTGTATGAAAATGTAGGTAGGATCGTCTACTGCGACCCACAGCCACGCTACGTACGATGTGTGGCTGGCAAACAAATGAATCGCGTAGCTAACGTGGCAAACTCTTCCGTGCACAGCTTACGTACCGTAGCAGTGGACGGTTGACTTTTTTTAAATAACCGGCTTAAAATTTCAGCGCAGGGGGTTTCAGAATCTTGTACTGAATCCATGGTAACAGTTTTTACGTTGATGTCACCCTGTGATCGCACGGCAAACTATTTGCGCGATGCAGGATTTTGTGTGACGTCAGGTCTTTGATGCGTAGTTCGCATGTGGCAATGTAGATGCCGCCACACTACGGCCCTGCTGGGTTAGGACTTTACGTTGGTAGTAAGTACGTTCCCGTGGGATAATTTCCGATCTCAACTCAGGCGAAGCCACTATCAAAAATTTCTATAAAAAAGACAAGTATTTTCGTACATATCTGCATAAAAATGAAAACCAATAACTTCCCGTGACCAAATATCCATCGTTTCAAAACTCCCCCAACCTATATGTCGAACAAAAACTTTAGCTCCAAACTGAATATAGCTGCATAGTCCAACTTCTGTTTGTGGTTTATAGGTAACAATTTGAAATAGTTCACCGCAGTCACAAACGTTGCTATTTCAGCCTGGATTTTGTCTCGGTCTGTATTTAATAACGTTTGCCTGTATAGATGGATTTTCGGACTTAGTTCGGGAGCCGCACCTTATAAGTGCACTACTCAATACATTTACTATGCACAATATTTGTGAAATTACGGAAGGGGTTGGCGGATTTCGCCAGTCATGTTTAAGTAAATTTTTTTATTTGCATATATGTACAATTTATAAGTCCCATCATGATTGGCGGCGAGCCTATTGCCATCAACCGGCCACAAATCCAGACTCCGGGCTGCTACTGAGAAATTCCAGATGGAAAAACCCAATAACACTTTGCATGACCTTTTTTTTTGAGGATGGGAAATTATCAAATAACTTCTCCCGCTCTGGGTGGAGCGGGAGGTCGTGTCAGACTTTTACTGACTAAAACCCACCCGTGTTCCTTCCGTTGCCTGTGTGCCGAGGTCGCGATATCCCTTTCAGACAAACCCGCAACCCCGGCAGGCATTGGCCCTTCCGGACCCCGTCAGTTGGTGCTGACATCTCTTTGAGGCGCGCGTGGAACACAACGCGCCGTCGACCCGGGCCTGGTCCCTATCGGACGGCGAGCTACCCATTGCTCACCGTCCGCAAGCCCGCGCCTACGGTGGCCGGAAGTCGGCTCTCGACTCCCGACGCCCGGGGCGTCTCCTGCGGCGACTAGGGGCGCGAGGGCGCGCATTTTGCCTCTCCCTCGCGCGCTCCGCCTCCTCCTTCGCGAGCATTACTGCTTCGCAGAAGGAGGTGACGGCCTCCCATGCACTCTCGCTCCGGACCATGGCCTGAACCATGGCCGGACGCGAGAGATCGCCGCCGCCGATCGCCTCCGTGAGGACACGGCGGTGCTCCGCCCAAGCTGGGCAGACCTCCACCGTATGCTCCACCGTGTCCTCCGGGCGATCCACACAGTGGTGACACCCGGGCGTTTCCTCCCGCTTTATCCTGAACAGGAACCTCCCGAAACAACCATGTCCGGTGAGGACCTGTGTCAGGCGGAAGGTGAGGACGCCGTGGCGCCTCTCTAGCCACTCCTCAAAGAGGGGACTTATCGCCACAATTGTGGCGTGCCCACTTTGCATGACCTGGGAATCGAACCCAGAATCTCATACTAACCAGTAATACTTGCTACCATTAGACTAATGAAGCAATAATAAAAAATTAAAGTAAAAAAACCTTATATTTCGTTGCAGATATAAAATGAAAAAAGTTAAATTCTATGTTAGTACTATAAATTTTTGTTAGTAATTAAGTTTAGTTCTTAAATTTAGTTGTGAGTTTAGATATTACATAAATATTAATATATTGTATGATTTAGTTATCTGCAAGAACCCCTCTGCAGGTGAAGGCCTCCTCCAAAGATAGCCAGTTCTCTCTAGATTGGGCTAATTGAACCCAGTTGTGGCCGGCTGTTTTTTTGAGCTCATCTTCCCAACAAGCTACAGCTATCTAATTACGCAACACATTTGTGTTGACAATTCCGACTAATCTGTTTCAATTTGACAGGTCAACAACATTCATTGTGTTATTTACGTTGTTGAGCAGATTTTTTTTTTCGAACGTATGAAGCAATGGATTAGCAATCTGTTTCAAAACGATTCAGATTCTGATTGATCGTGTATTACGTAATTAGGGTACAGGTCTACCCTCTCCTTCTTTTGTGCTGCAAGTCCACAAGGCAAAAGAATGAAGCAATAATAGAAGATAATAATATCCTGATTTTATCTTACGTGACTCCGCTAAAGTCAATTTCGCACACAAAACGTCAGAATAGGATACAAAGTCGACCCATTCTCATTGAAATCACACATTCTTAATCAGGGACCAAAACTCTCTTTAAAAACATTTCATTCATTCAATACTTCCAACAACATGCTTAAGTCCAGACAAATGTCTTCGAAAAGAGGGGTCTATTTCCTAAAAACCCCCAAAGAAAAGGGCCTCCTTTTATAATAAAGAATCCTCTTAAATGGACTTGAGAGACGCACCCTAGTTATGTCAACTGAATATTTTCTCGTCGGGGTCAGCTTTTGACAAGAATTCCAACCCATTACCGAACGTAAGTAGGGTTTAACTGTTTGTTGAATAATTATGTTTACAGTTAATTTATTTACGAAAGGTTTTGTTGACAAAACAACAAAACCTTTCGTGTTCATTTTATGGTTATTTATTTAAAACTAGCTTCTGCCCGCGATTCCGTCCGCGTGGAAACCAACTATACGACAAAATTTATTTTACTAGCTGTTGCCCGGGACATCGTCTGCGATCCAGGATGAAAAGTATCCAATTTCCCAACCCAATAAACAAATTTACTTTCGCATTTATAGTATTAAGGCTCGTACAGACCAGCGCGACGCGACGACGCGACGCGACTCTAATAATAGAATTTCTAAGAAAACTTCACGGTGTAACAATAACGGTGTCGCGTCGCGCTAGTCTGCACGAAGCTTTAGTTGGCATTCGGCAATAGTATAGCTATATATCGTAAGCAGTGTTAGCCTAGTGGTGTGACCGTCAGATTGGCAAGTCACAGGTCTCGAGTTCTAAACCCAAGGCGACGCACCTCTGACTTTTCGGATTCATGTGCGTATTGCGTATTTAGGACTTGCTTCAAAAACGGTGAAGGAAAACATCGTGAGGAAACCGGCATGCCTCTTTCTATATTTTTTTTGAGTGCGGGCAATTATCACACAACTTCTCCCGCTCTGGGCGGAGCGGGAGGCCGTGTCAGATTCTTACTGACTAAAACCCACCCGTGTTCCTTCAGTTGCCTGTACATTGCCAGGGGCCACGGTATCCCTTTCGGACTTTCCCGCGACGCCGGCAGGCATCGGTCCTAGCGGACCCCGTCAGTTGTGCTGACATTTCTTTGAGGCGCGCGTGGAACACAACGCGCCGTCGACCCGGGCCTGGTCCTTATCGGACGGCGAGCTACCCATTGCAAACAGAGAGAGATATTTCTCGATGGCATGTGAAGCCAAGTCAGAGGCCCATGGGCGGATTTTAAAAACTCTGACACCAGCAGTGCTAATCTGTAACACGGTGAAAACTTAGGTGAAGTGAGCGTGGAGTGAGCTGTCATTCCACAGGGATTGACACTATTGACAGCTCACTTCACCCAAGTTTTCACGGTGCGATGTTTACAGAATCGCATGGCAGGTTAGTCATTACACGAAAAGAAGAAGACCTTTTTAAAAGTAAAGCACGCATCGCTTCGTGGAATTGTTACCAGTTATGTGCGGTTGGCTGTACCAAAACGGTAGATTTTTATGTGTTAAATCAATCAGCAAATATGACTGGCCGGGATGCGATACCCGCATAAAACCAATATTTGAATTGCATACGGGCAGTGTTGTTCCGGGTAAACAAACCTATGTATTTATGTGTTTATCAATGTGCGATATGTCCCTAGAGTGGATGACTCACTGATGATTAAAAAAAAACAGTTGTTCCATAAATTTTGACCGCGTAGGTATTGCTTTTGTCTATGAAACAGCAGATTTTTTTTTAATAACCGACCAAAAGTTTCAACGTACGGGCGTTCAGAATCATGTACTGAATCCATGGTAACCGGCTTCGCGTCGATGTCCCTGACACCCTGTATTTAGTAACCTATCCCTAAACATTCGCCAAACCGAGGAATTCCGCGGAATTCGCCGAACCGATCCACTGGACAATCAATGGAAAGTCAATCGTTATCCTGAGGATACCTCGTTCAGAGGTGAAACACGTGTCGATTTCTCACATTTAGAGAGATAATAACATTTTCGCTGGGGATCCAGCCCAGGCACGGCTGGGAACCCGGCCCAGGCTGGGCTGGGTACACAGTTTTAAAAAAACCGGCCAAGTGTGTGTCGGACCACGCACAATGAAGGGTTCCGTAGTTGGGATGAATTTATTCCAAGAACAAACTTAACATTTTAGTTGAAAAACATGTTCTCCCATACATTCCAAGTGCAACAGTAAGTTTGTACGCTTAGATTTCCATTCTCTGTATTAAAAAAAAAATTAAGGCTCAGTATTTTCAGAGATAAGTTGGGAAATGGTTAATTCTCATCTATTTTCTTAAATACATATCTTTAAAATTATAAAGAAAAAAATTAGATCCTCGCAACAAGCCCTTTCATTTGATATATCACACGGTAGGTAAAGTATGCAAACCATTTATTTTTAATTTTCTTGTTTGACCCTTAAAAGTGACCTAATTTTCAAAAAAATACATTTATTTACGTTACACATCTGTGTTTAAGTTGCATACATACATATGTGCATCAAATTTCAACTTAATCGGTCCATTAGATTCGGAGCAAATTGGCTGTTACAGACTAGAATCAATTCAATTTTTTGTAAACTTTGACGTTCAAAAGTGCCTTTCAAGGGCCTATTTGAAATAAATGATTTAACTTTGACTTTGACGGATAGACAGACAGCCAGACAGCCACACGATTGATCCTATAAAGGTTCCCATTTTTTCCTTTTGTGGTACGGAACCCTAAAAAAGAAAATGAAAACATAAAACGATTATCCAAATAATCAAAATCCATGGACTAGACAAAGTTGAGCCGTTGTCGTTTCAAACATTTCAATTACAAGCGCGACTAGAGCTGTTGCACGTCACCACTCTAAAAATAGAGCTACAATTACACGCATGTCCGCATATCCATTCCATTCCATTCGTTCCGTTCAGTAATGCGTGTCTGTCATGCGTGTGGATCGGTCACTCATGGTATTCGTTCGTTCACGAGTTCATTCACTCCTTTACCTACAGTTACTTTAACTCAGCAAATAAACAGCAACCTTATTATAACGGTAAATAAAGTTCACTGTTATTTTGGCAAACTTGTAACACTACCAGCAACCCAACAGCAATCTTATTGTAATGAAAGTAAAGATCATTGTGATTTTGACGGGGATGTTAAATCAGAAGAAAAATAACTGTAAAAGGACTGTATCTGGATTTCTGCGTACAATGGATATGAAAGATGCTAGGAATATTTTGTGGACATCCAACAGAATATTGTGTCATCTTGGATTTGAATTGTATTTACCTAATCTTTTCCAGAAAGGGTGATATTATGATGGATGTGTTCTCCTTCCACTCGCTTACATTATTGATGTTTTCTAAAATTATTATTTATGTATTTATTATTTATTCATTCATTCAGTACTTACATCTTTATACATAATAAGTTGATGCAAACATAAACTCATTAGAGTTTTACCGTGCACCAAAATCATCGACCACATAATTTAAACAATCAAAACAAATTTAAGTTCATAATTATAAAATGATACAGTAACAAAAACAACATCGAGGGTAATAAGCGAAATATTTATCTATTACTTACGAGCGAACATCGATGACCAATCTGACCTACCTATCTGTGATTTAGATTGATACCGGTTGTTCGTAAAAGTATATTATTAGTAATCGTTAATTTTCCAATGGTATCGTTGGCTATTATGTTTATTTATTTACAATTTAACTATATTCATTTATAACATTTATTCACTTAATATACATTAGAAATTTATATTTTGTAAGAAATGTTCCTTTAATTTGTACTTTATGTTTTAACCACCTTATTACTTTCAACCATTAAGGGTTCTCAATAGACAATAACATAATAATATTATTGTAAAATTACCTATCTAGTCTGTACCTAACTATATACAATGTTTGCATCAGTTACAGAGCCGTCACTTCTCCGCATCTAAAGGTTCATTTGAAATCAGCGTCAGACAGCATCTGTCTGGCATTATTGCTGAAATGATCCTAGTTGGCGCGGCCGTGAAGCACACGTCATGATTTTAATTCGAATAGTTTTTTATTTGTAAAAATGTGTTCCTTGCATTCAATAAAAAACTAAAAGTAAAAAATTATGAAAGTATATTTACAAAACTTTATGTATAGATTTCAATATTTATAAAAATAAAATATTAATTTTAATACATTTTGATTTTATAATATTTTTTTTAAGTTTTACGTACTGTTATTGATTTTTTTAGGGGTATGAGGAACAGGGTGTACAGTTCACTCATCCACTATAGAAAAGGGAGAATCCTCCGACCAGACGGGTGTCGTGTCTGGCGGGCAACTGCCCAGAGGTTGAAGTCGGGAGCTTGTATATATGTCCATCACGCGGTAAACTCTAATTCCATGATGCAGGATTTGTGTGACGTCAGGATGTTGTGTGTCGTCAGGTCTATGATGCGTAGTTCGCCTGTGGCTATGTAGATGCTGCCACAAATTTGATTACGAAATTTAAAACAAATATCATAATGTAGTAATGAACTTAATATTAAGTAATGCTTATATTATTTCAATTAATTTTTCATTTAAAATATGAGTGATGCATTTAAGATTGTGAAATGTTCCTTGCATAACCGAATGCAAAATAAACATTTTTAATTATTTCTTTCTAAGACTAACTAAGATTAACTAAACGTTTTGTCACGCGTCACTAAACGTAACAAAAATATTACGCAACCTATCGATATTCACTACTGCCATAGGCCACCCAAGTTAAAACCGGAAATACCTTACAACTATCTACAAGATGCATCATTGACTTCGTTCTATCAGTCACCAGTGCATTCATTCTGCTGCCTCTGACTTAGAATCATTTGTTCATTCAAGCGTCCAGCCATTCATGTATCGTCCATTCATTCACTCGTTCTTTCATGCATACTAAGACACTCGTTCGTTCGTAAACTACGCTCTATTCCGATGATGCATCGTGGGGCGTTTATGACAGCAGATTTTGTTTGCGAAGAACGGTACTACTACAGTATTATTCCGGTGTCGGCCTGATATTTCAGTACGAGAATAGGTAATGTCGTGGTCAAAGCTGGCTGTTTGCTTGTCTGTGATATTTAAGTTTTTAATCACACTTACGATGACGGAAGGAAAAAGAATAGGGTAATATTTAATAAATTACACAACATTTTTTTTTTCTCGCTTTGTCGCTCTTATTAATATGTATAACCATGCCAAATTACAGCTTTCTAGTACTAAAATTCTCTAAACTTAGCCGCGGGTAGATAGACAGATAGATAGACGGCCATGGCAAAAATATAAGGATACTTTGTTGACTACGGAACGCAAAAAATTGCTACAAAATAAAAAATATTTGTGGGTGACCCTGAGTGCATCAGATGCACTTGATTGAGTACTGCAGTTCGTGGAGGCGCTTTTCATGTATCATATACTAAATACCTGCAAGTTTCTTTCTTATGGCATACCATAAAGTTGAAGAAACAAATGTTTTGCCGAGAAAACAAGCTCTGAAGGAAATTCCTAAACCATTGCTATTGGTCTCCTCAACACGTATACAACGAAATGAACTTAGCTGAACTGTCAAAATGAATGGCATTGATTGTTATTGTATGGGTGTAACGTAATTGTCACAGTCATGACGTGCAGCTGCCAACTATTTCTGTTTTATGCTCGGGATTTCTTAAGTACAATTAATTACAATTAATCCTATACTATTAATCAAGTTCTTGAAAAAGCTAACGATTTCGATGAAAGTTGCAATATGGGGTTTACGGGGGAGAAAAATCGATCTAGCTAAGTCTTTCACCCGAGCAGAGCTGTCGCAACGTTTAGAACAAAATGGCTACCTTAGAATAATGACATGGCAGCATTGAATTAGTAAGTACCTACTATCATGGCAGCATGGAATTAGTAAGTACCTACTGTCATGGCAGCATGGAATTAGTAAGTACCTACTGTCATGGCAGCGTGGGATTAGTATGAACTATACTGTACTATTAAATGAGCGTTCTCTATTTTCACTAGAGCAGAGCTCGGTCGCCCAGGTACTATTCAATTAAGCATGAAATGGACATTACAGCCATCTTCCTTCCGACTGATATGTACCCCTTTCAGAAATCAAATCTAAACTCCTATGTTTTCCTTCCCTCGAAACGTTATCACAATACACGTTACGCATAGATATCACTTGTATATCCACAAAGCCAATAAACTGCGTGCCTGTAGCATTTCAACAGGCTATTGTAATCCTGACTTGCGTATTAACTGGTATGTTTACGAATAGAAACAGACTTTTTACATGTTATATCAAAACAAAGTATTAAGGGATATAGTCAACGCGCCCTGGTACATTAGAAATAGTGACCTCCACCGGGACCTAAAGATGGATGTCATAAACATAGTTATACCTACAAAAATTTGCAGAAGCTCATGAACACAGACTTCATCATCACGTGATTGTTGAGGCGATCCAACTCCTTGACAACACTGAATTAGTGCGAAGGCTAAAGAGGGTAAAACCTTTTGAGTTAGTTTAGTGCAGTGTAAGTGACTTTTAACTGTAGTGCAAGTGCTGACTTTTATAAAGAACACGTGAATCGAGTGTCTCCCCCTATAGTGAATAAGAAAGACGTTATTGGACGACTTCTTAATCTTATAGTTACTTAGCAGTTTATGTTATATTTAAATTACTTATTAGCTAATAGGCTAGATTGTAATGTGAATAAAGTATCACTAATTGTGTAACTTTATAAAAAAAATATAAAAAAATGTTATCGCTCGATCTAGGCTCCTTCTGTAGGAAAATATTAGCAATCATTCAGAGGGGGAAAGATCTATAACAGTCCGGAATTACGTGGATATCCATTGAAGAAGATGAAGAACACAATCAGACAGTCTTTATGCAACTATTGGACTTTCCGTGCGTATTGTGTGTTTTACACACATATTATTATTAAGTTGCTGTTGGGTAAAGATTTGTTTTTAACTATCATTTACCTTATGGCTAGTCCAGCTATCTAATTACGTAATACATTTTCGTAACGGATTACGACTAATCTGTTTCATTTTGATAGTTCAACAACATTCATTGCGTTATTTACGTTGTTGAGCAGATTTTTATTCGAACTTATGAAGCAATGGATTTGCTATCTGTTTCAAAACGATTCAGATTCTGATTGATCGTGTATTATGGAATTAGGGTACAGCTTTAGAAACGACAAAACCATAGTAAGGATCAGTTATTCTTTATGCAAATATGTAATCTTCTAAATTATTACCTAACGTAAAACATGAAAAACGTAGTAAAATAGTGTTGGTTTTCTTTTTGAAAGAGCAAAAAAATACCATAAAATAAACTGACAGACCTCCAGATAGAAAAGCTTGTCTTCTATTTTTATACTGCAAAAGAAACTTGGCGAAAGGCATACAATTTGAACAGTTCTTACAAAGTTTAACCCTATTTCATATAAAATGCACAAGAAATTGTGAAACAAAAATCCTTTAGGAACTCGCGGCAAAGATGTCACAAGATATCATTTATCTTTCTAAAAGATAAAGTCTAGCTCTTCCTTATTTATCTTTTTAACTGGATAATGGCTTGAAACACATTATTTATCGAGATTTCTGTGGCTTAAGTAAGGAATTGTACTTCAGCTTCTTGTTACAGATGAAAAAATATTTTAAAATTATGCTAGAAATCCCAAGTCGGGCAAAGTGTTATTGTGTTTTTAGTTCCATACCTGTGAATTGAATTGTTTTTGAGTTAGATTCAATAATATGTTTTTAATACACTTTGTGTATGTTGACGATTATAACTTCCGGGCCTTCCAGCCACTGTTATTTACATAGCAAGTAGTGGCAGCTTAACGAATTTGTGTAGGGTAGGTACAACAAAATAAAAAAACAATAAAAAAAATTACCGTCTTCCAAATAAAACACCACCTAGTGAAAATAACTTTAATTGCGGAAGTTAATCAATCTGCCTAGCCTTTTCCCAACTATGTTGGGGTCGGCTTCCAGTCTAACCAGATGTAGCTAAATCAGATAGGCAGTCACTCCATGTAAAATACAGGTAGTATTTTGCATGGAGTGACTGCCTATCAGACCTCCACAACCCAGTAACTGGGTAATACGATACGGTAATACGACTGGTGTCAGACTTTCGGGCTTCTGACGACTCGTAACGACTGTCAAAGATCTACGAATGACAGCCGGAGCCAACGGCTTAACGTGTTTTCCGAGGCACTGAGGAGTCTCGGTATGTAAAGATGGTCACCCATCCGCAGACCAACCCCGGCAAGCGTAGCTTAACCAAATGGATCGACCCATGCGGCTGTTATTACTTAGCCACGAGCTCAACTTTAATTGCGGAAGTCGGTGGCAAAATAGCTACCGAAATTAATGCTACGCCACTATGGCAAAGATTTTTGAATTTAGAAAAAATATTTTGTTCCTTTCAACTTAAAACCCCTGAAATTCCTGAAGTTTCTACAACCAATCTACATAAAATCTCGCTACATTTCACAAACTGCAGTCAACGACATCTGAAGGTTACTCCAACCCTTTTCGTAGACGTTCAACTCAACAAGATTTCGTGGGAGGCAAGCAGCTGTTACCTCTGAATTATAACTTGGTATATGTATAATGTATAGCTATGTATGTATGTATATGAAGATGGAAGGAGGTTGGTGAAAGATTTTGGTAGGAGCAGCATTTTCTTGAAATAGAAAATGATTTCGGATCGCGTACACCTTATAGGATTCGTCACTGTACTGGTTTACGGACTCATCTTCTAAAGAAGATGTTTGGGACTGTAAAAGATAGAAAGAAAGAAAAAAGAAATTGGGGCACGCACAGGAAATACAAGAACCTAATAAAATAAAAAAACTAAAACAGCATTTAAAAACTAACAAAATAATAGCGACCTGTGTGAGACCGAAAAGGTTCTTATCTCAACATAAAGCGGCGATATTAAAAAAAAAAAAAACTGCAGTGCTGGTAATAAGCATATTTAATTGTTATTTTACACTTATAAAGAGAGAGCGAATTTTGTGAGTTTGAGGATAATCTCAGTAACCACAGCACCATTTAGAAAAATAGGGAAATCGACAAAAAAAAAAATCTAATTCCGTCATATAGATTATTATAAAATATTAGACACGTATTTGTTATTTTTTTACGTAATCAAAAGATTACGTCAATACGAGTACATTGACTTTAAAAGTGGCATGACGTCACGCTCCGGTAGATTTATACTGAATTATGACGTAGCGTAGCGAGCCCCTACTCCCCAACTGTAATGCGTTTTATCTAAACCATTTTTTATTACTATGATAAAGAAAAAAATACGTGTCTAATTTTTTTTTATTATCTGACTGACGGAATAAATCGTTTTTCTTTCTAGTCTAAATCCGCCATTTAAAAGGTACATTATTCCAGATGGACATAGGCTCTATATTATGTAAATATATGTACAAAAAAAAGCATTTAATAATACTAATGAAATACTATCTTGAATTCATGCAAGCCAGTAGTACTTTTTTGTTAGGTTACTGCTCAGAACTTGTGCACAAAGTTTCGTAAACAGAATACCGTCTTCACATGTAAATTCCATCCGAATATACGAAGCTGGGAACATCGCTAGTTTAAGATAATTATCTTAGATTACAATTAAAAAAAGAACATTGCCTGAATACTTCAAGGCCTAAAAATTTTGACTTGATGGTCTGAAATTGTGTGAATGAAAGCGACAGTGTTCAATGTTTGTTTCTCCCCTATGAATAGTTAATGCAAAAGACAGTTACTTAATACAACAATTTTCTTAATGTCCCTCGGCAAACTTCGTGTTTCGTCAGTCGTCGGATTTCTATCAGTAGCCCTTTGCACTTGGTACTTTTACGTATTGACTCCTACCGCTGCACCCGCGTTGCCGTCAACTATAATTACCAAGTGCACAGGGCAACTGATAGAAATCCGACGACTGACGAAACACTACGAAGTTTGCCGAGGGACATTAAGAAAGCAGTTGTACTGTACAAGCATTATCAATTTACGAGACATCACAGAAATCGACATCATTTGCATCGAAATGAAACGAGACACCGCTTACCGCTGTCTAATCCTTCGGGGAGATATACACGTGATGTTAAAGACATATCGTTTATTTTGGTGCACACTTAAGACATAGCAACACAGAAAAGGACGATTCAATAATAATTAATAACATGAATATTAGGAAATAGCTGCAAGGTATTAAGAGGGTTTATCCTAAAAGTTGGCAACGTCGCAAATAACTGTCAAATATTTACGTGTTTTAATAATATTACTATAAGGAAATAAGAAATGTGGCTAACTAGCGAACTAGAATATTAATAATGAATTGCAATTATAACATTGAATTTGATGTTGTACCCGTTTAAGGTATAAAAAGGCATTTGGAAAGTTTCCGAATACTTTTTTTACATCTAAAACAAAATATTTAGTGTTACGATATTAATTATTGCATTTCATAATCAATATTCTAGTTCGCTAGTTAGCCACATTTCTTATTTCCTTACAGTAATATTGCCAAATTAAAAAAAACAGCGAAGTTTACAGTAGTAGTTCTAGTTAGTAAAAAAAAATGACGTGATGAGACTATTTATTGGCTTATGACACACTTTAAAAGAATGAATCAACGAATACAAAGTGTGGAGTGCGTCTCAAACTTGCAACTTGAGAGTCCCAGCTCAGCATGTGTCAGTCAAATATACCAGACGCTGTCTACGGGATCCCTGCAGTGACATACGGACGTCGAGTAGATGAGATAAATATTTGAATTATTGATGTTGTGATGATGTTACATCGCATCCACCGCAAAAATGAGAGAAAACATTCAAGCAAATGTGAAAAAATTAAGTGTAGCGACTGTTCACAATTGGCAAATTCTTTGCGGTGCGGCGCGGGCGCTGTAACACATCGTATTACTGCGCCCGCGCCGCACCAAGTGTGAAAAAATCAAGTGTAGCGACTGTTCGCAATCGGCAAAATCTTTGCGGTCAGACAGGCGATGCGGCGCCGTAAAGCTTTGTGCAGACCAGCGCGACACCGGTTATTGTTATACCGTCAAGTTTTCTTAGAAATTGTATTGTTCGAGTCGCGTCGCGGCGTCGCGTCGCGTTGGTCTGCACGAAGCTTAACGATGTTAAGCCGCAGCGGCGCCGCACCGCAAAGTTTTCGGTTTATTGGCGATTACACGATCAGACTGAGCGGTGCCGCTTCAGCGTCGCAACGCGTATCCGTCCCCCCGCCTCGTCTCGCGGTTGCAAGTTCGGTGCGACGCCAAAACGCACCCTGGCCCGTCGTGGATATTTGTATGTAGGACCCCGCAGCGACATCGTTCCGGCGCCGCGCTGCCACCGCCAACGCATCGTGTGCATCGTGAGTCTTTTTCTTCTTATTTTGGTGTACAATAACGTATACTTATTATATCTCTCTGTAACCTGGTTCATAAAAAGACTTCTTGCATACTAACATCTTATATCAGTTATTTAATAACCCAAAATCTCCCACTTGGTACTGTATATACCCAACAGCCAAATTGTTGGTGGAACATAATTTACAATTTGCTGGTTTTACATAGTTTTATCGTAGTTTTAGGACGAAGTTATAGTGTGGTTTTACACTTTGTGTCTTGGGACGAAAACTAAAATAAAGGTTAGGTAACTTTGGTAGGTATGAAAGGGGTTAGCGACCACAAATTGACGTATCTCAAGCCTCACAGTAGACACAGAAAACTAAAAATAAACCTGCCTTTTTTAAAAGGAAAAACTGAACCTTTTTATGATCACTTTTTTGTCCGTCGTTCGCAGAGGTTGTTCTGGAGATCGATCCGACGTAGGAATTTGAATTTTGGCATAATATTAGGTCTCGATGACGTAAACGCAGAAAAATAATCATCAAGCCACGGTACCCAAGTTTATTTATACTGTGAACTGTTATGATATTTTTCTTAAAAGAAGTAGGTCCAGTAATCACTGAAAAATTGGTGTACTTACAATTACTGTAAGTATATACAGGAAAAAAAAACCTCAGCGAATGCATAACCTCCTCTTATTTTAAAGTCGGTAAAAATGGGCAAATGTTCATCACCTAAGCGTACCAACGTTCCCAAATGGACACTTAGACCAAAATTCAAAAAGGGAATTACCATTACAAAGTACCCTAACGTATTTCCAATTTCAAAAATACTTTGGCTCCCATAAAATATAGTCAGCTCGTCTAAACATTTTTAGACGAGCTCCATCCTTCTTAGCTCAGACCAAAATATATTGGTAAGCTGAATTTAATAAAACCAAGTTGTGTGTGTTGGAACATCGCCAGGGACAGATGGCGGGACATTAGAAAAACATGATACCGGTGTATGTAATAAGTTAAAGGTTTTTTGGAAAACATGCTGATGCAGGGAAGTTTGTGACAGGTTGCAGGTATCGATAGGGTTAGGGATGCTCGGAGTTTCTTTGAAAAATTAAATAAGAAATTAAATTACGTTGGGATTAGAAACGTGTGCCGCCTTGCTAGAAAGAATGTGAGTTTATTTGGAGATTCTAGAGGGTCTCCTGAAACATCTACAACCATTGCTTTTAACGAAGACGCAAAAAAAAAGATTTTTTTTAAAATATGTTTCCAAAATTCTACTCATTAACGGATGCAAGAGCGAGTCTAGTGAGCGTAGAGCGTAGTCTGATTCGGGGTCTCCAAGTCCCGACACGTCTCGACTTAGTAAAAAGGCAATAAGAACTTAGGATGCAAGAGCGAGCGAAGCGAGCACGGGACTTTGGGCACCCCGACTCGGACAGGTTCCTTTAAACCCTGCAGACAGAAATAGCTACCCCGGCAAGCGGGGCTCCGTCGACAACGAATAATAAAAAAATTAAAAAATCATATATCATTATTTTTTTCTTTAACATTCGGAAGCCGGAGAACAGGGTGTTGTGGCGCAGCTTGGGAGAGGCCTATGTCCAGCAGTGGACTGCGATTGGATGAGTTAATTGATTGAGGGACCTCGTGGAAAGGTGTGTAGACAAGAAGCAACGTAAGAAGCCAAGAAGCCACGGTTTGCCGATCTTCATTCATGCATGTTGCACGATGTTTATGCACCCATAAAGTTACTCAAATTAATGTCTACTTCCGCCATATAACAGTAACCCCTTAATTCAGAACTTACATACTTTACATTCATATAAACCTCTTATGAATACAGCAGTACGCCGCAGCACGGTTGTGTTGCAGGTGAGCTATAAAAATGGGGATATCTTTAACGTTCAAGGTGTTTCATTATGTGTATAAGAAATACAAATAAAAAGAATTTACTGGCGGCAAATCTATGGCCTTTTTCTCTTAGTAGTTGTTACAGGTTATCGTTTCGAAACATTAAAATCGTTGTAATAATGGAACTTTGTCCCGCTCCATAGTTATCTTCGGCAGAACTTATTTAAACTCAATGGTGAACTCTTACGGAGTTTTGTAATGACAAACTATGCAATTTTTTCGTTGCCTATTATGGCATTAAGACGCTGACAAGAGCTAAAGCGCGGTCACTGTCTGACTGCATAGACACAACCCGTGTAATTTATTGCAAAATATGAAGCAATTATATATCTATTTACTTAAAAATTAGTTGAGTAATCGAAAATAAAGTTCTACATTCAATTATGATGTTCTTTTTATGATTAAAATACCAACGTACGTTAATATATTTAATACAGATATTTTGGATTGGAACACAAAGTAGAAGGTTAGTTTACCGTTAATTTGTAATTTTGTGTCAAGTTTTTTTTTCAAACCTTGTTTCGGTAACAAACAGGTTCTGAGAAATATGTTCAGGATTAAGATTTTTTTTTCGCTACCACTATATAGATTTGGCAATGTTTTTTTTAAGAAAAGCCTACTTCGAACATTATTTTGCCTATTATCAGCGCCTTAACACAACGTTTACATTTAAAAAAGCACCAATCACCAATAGCTTCACTCCCTCCCTCTTTCTAACAGTAATATTGCTTATCTCATCAAACCGAAATGAAAGGTCTCCAAATAAGTTCTATTTACTGTAAGAACTTCCGGAGGGCGGTGAAGTAACTTAGGGAAATAATAAGCAGTTAAGAGGGATAACTTTGTCATTCGCTTCCTACTTACATGAGTTGAGCAATAAATATTGCTCCATATGTCTATGATTGTGAGGCGTGATGGGAATTTTTGTGTTGGTTACTTGGTGGTGGTGAATTTCAGGTGTTAAGGGGGAAATCACGAAATTGACTGATTTTGATCAATTTTGTTCATTGATTTTGAGAAAGGGAAAATTTATTTAAATAAAATTATTTGTGATTTAAAAATTCGAGTTCTTTATTTTGCATGTGGCTGAAAGGCATTTTCAAATAAATTAACTATTCATAGAAAATCACTAATATTCGCAACAAGTTTTCGGAAAAATTACGCGAGACTGACGTTTGATATTTTTTTTATAAGAAAATGTTTTGATTTTAAAACATTAAAAAATATTATCGACATCATTATATGGTCTACTTGCATGTGGCTGAACCACTTTTTTCAACTTCTATACTAAATATAGCAGAAAAGCGATGTTGAAATAAAAAACATTTATTCTTAACAAACCTGTCAGTAATGTATTTTTTCCTATTATTTAGCAAACACTATTAAGAAATTTTAAAACACACATTCTAGCTGTTTTCAGCTATCCTTGAGATAAAATCAAAAATTTATTTTATGAGTTTACAATATCTTCATTAAGTAAATCAAAGGCGAAATGAACCATATTTTCGAGCGAACTGACTGATAAGAATGTTTTAGCACCACGAAACTGTACTTTTATAGTCACTTAGAGTTAATGTTTCAATGATTTCAAGCTTTCTCACAATCAGATAAGTAATTGATAAAAGAGGGTTTTTTTCGTGCACATTAGTATGTTATAGATCTCATTGTTATGATAACCTTAGTCCGTAGTGTATCGTATTACCCAGTTACAGGGTTGTGGAGGTCAGATATTTTTTATGCGTTATCAACATCAGTGGTGATGAAATAATTTACACAAAGTAAGCATTCCGAGGCACGGAGGAGTCTCGGTATGTAAAGAAGATCACCCATCCACAGACCAACCCCGGTAAGCGTAGCTTAACCTGATGGATCGACCCGTGCAGCTGTTATTACTTAGCCACGAGGTCCCGAATGTATTTATTAAAAGAGTATTATTGCCTTTAATACCAAACCATGAAAAAGTACTTACGAAAAATCAGCTAACTCCCAAAAATAAGGTCCTGCAAACCAATAAATAAATACCTTAAATCGTGGCGGGGCGTTGCCCTACAAATCAGCAGTTTGTACGAAGCTGTGTTCAGATGTTCGGGACTTATCGCTAACTATCGCAGTCTATCGTTATGGGCGGGTCCATCGGCCATCCATTTTGAAAATGGGGATCTCTGATATAATGTGATCTTGTTAAAATGGTTTGAGAGTAAGATATTGTTCTGCAGGAACTATACAGGGTGGATTTTTGAGATGGGGTAGTAAGGACAGGTACCTCAACCGTTTTCCGTACAAGCAAACGGTCTTAGGAGACTGTCCTTAAGTTTTTGATACATTTTAATCAGCATTCACAGATTTTGAAAAAAATGTGAAATGAGTCTCATTTCCTACGAAATATATGGGAACAATTTTTTGCGATTTCTCACTTTTTTAGCACTCAAACCTCAGATGGTCTAATAGAGTTTTTTGATCCATATAAGAAACAGGATCGAATGACATCAAAAAAAGTTTTTGTGATAACTGCCTATTTTCTTGCTGGCTGTAATTTTTTTTCAAAATCTGTGAATGCAGATCAAAATATCTCAAAAAGTTCAGGACAGTCTCTTAAGACCGTTTTCCTGTAACTACAACGGTTAAGGTACCCTTACTGCCCCATCTCAAAAATCCAACCTGTATATTTTTTGCTGTTTCAAATTATTTTCTTCAATTTGCCTAGCCTTTTCCTAAGTAAGTTGGGGTCGGCTTCCAGTTTAACCGGATGAAGCAAAATACCAGTATTTTACATGGAGCGACTGCTTATCTGACCTCCACAATTTAGTAACTGATATACGATACCGCTTGACAAGACTGTTTGACGACCCGTAACCACTGGCAAGAATTCACGAATGACAGCCGGGACCAACTGCTTAACTTGCTTTCCGAGGCACGGAGGGGTATCGGCATGTAATCCACGCACCAACCCCAGAAAGTGTAGATTAACCTGATGGATCGACCCGTGCGGCTGTTATTATTTAGCCACGAGCTCCAATGACCACTGAACTGATATCACCGCGACTTGGCGTACGCCAAGGGAGTCAATTGTTATCAAGGGTTGATACCTCCGAAGACGAAGACAAATTGGTCAAGAACAAACTTATTCAGATTTATTTATAAAACCCATAAACGCTGAGCGAATGCGTCTACACGAGAACCTGTTAATTTTATTTCCATATAGAACCATAAGTTCCTATCCAGAATCTTTTCAAGAAGTGAAATGAAAAAATAAACAAAAGTAAAATGTATTGTAAATAATGTACTCGTAGTTGCTCTTCTTAATAAATAAATAAGTGAGTTCATTTGTCTGTTTGTCAATTCCCTGAACTTCTTCTTATGCTGTCCTTCTTTTCTTATCTCCCTGGACCCTATCTAAGGCACTCCGTCTCTAACGTGGATTATCCTGTCTAACCCTCACGCTTTCCCCCTTTCGGTATCAGCAGCAAACATCAGCACAAGTTAATAACACACGAAGCTTATAGTTCAAAAACAAATAAATTTATCTGAAGCCATTGTCTCACCTGCAACCCAACCTTGGGTTATACAACTTTTGGAGTTAGTCTCAAGTTTGTTCGGTAGGCACTTTTGTTACTTCGCGTCTTTAAGAAGTTTTGGATAACACGGAACTTGGCAAAATGCATCGTAAAACGTATAGTTTTTTATGTAGAAGGCGTTTCATGATAGCACGATAATTCTTGTTTACCAAGTTTGAACCTCTTCTATATCTGCACATTATTATAAATTAATGTCACTTTTCGTGTCTGTGTGAACGCGTTGCTCTTCTAAAATACGCAACAGATTTGGATGCAGTTTCGACCATTATTTAGAGAATTTATACCGGGAGATTTTTGTGTATAATACATCAAAATTAGTCTTACATACAGCGTAATGGTGGCATTAATTTAACACACGTATACGAATTAGCGTTTTCTTTTTATGAAGATATTTTTATTTCAATAATTGTTATTCATTTTTTTCATTTATTCGTTTTTAATAGAAATAAAGAAAGAAAAAGTGTTTATTCTGCACAAACTAAACGCACATTACAAAAAAAAAACAAAGCAATACCACTTTACAGATTAGCCAAAAGCCTCGTATCCATTATTGACACAGAAAAGTTTGACAAATCAATCTATTGCTTGCTGTCAGGGTCAGAGGCCAAAGATAATTACATAATGTGTTACGACATTTACAAAATGAAAACAAACAATCAAACCTACAAAATGCTGATTTCAAAGTGGAAAAATAACAGTTTGTGTAACAAGTAACAACAATAACAATTAAACTGTGCGTCGTATCTGTGCAAGAATAGGTCATTGCTCAGCTGAATGCCGTGACTTCGGACGAACCTATTGTCAACAGGGCTGATTTTCAGCAAAGACCAACCAGCAACCTATACTTAACAACAGGAGCGCAGAGGGCATTTACCGAGGTCACGGATCATAACATCGCATCAATGAAAATAAAACGAATAACGTGCAAGGAGAAGGCGAATTGAAAGAAACGGAGAACCCTATGTCAGCGAGCGTTTAAAATTTTTAATTTTTCAATTAACGAATTATTTTTTCTTATTATATTTTTCTGTTTACTGGCCAGTAGACCTGTGTGTTAAATTAATGTCGCCATTGTAGCGGCACGTTGTAAAAAATAAAGAAATGGCGGTGTTTTTTCAAGTACTAAAACCGTACGAAGCAGGTGCGCGTCGCAAGTCTGTTGATAAAAAAGCCTCAACTAAGATAGTAACTACGGTTATTGTCTTCTGACTAAATTGATAGGAAAATGTCAAGGACAGTATTATAGTGCTTTACAAATATTCAATTTAATGCAAGGCTTTAGAAACTATAATAGGGATGTAGACAAAAAAAAAATTGTCCGTCAGGTAGATAATTAAAAAATCATGGACACGTTTTTTTTTATTTTTACGTATTCAGAAGATTACGGCAATACATTGAGTAGGCAATGCGTTAAAATGTGACGGGACGTCACTGGCCGGTAGCTTTTATACTGACTTGTGACGTAGCGAGCTCTCACTCCCCAACTTGAATGCGTTTTATCTAAACCAATAATAATTATTATAAAATAAATAATTAATATTCTATAGCAAAAAATACGTGTCTAATATTTTTTTATTATGTGGCTGACGGACTAAATAGTTCTTTTTTTCCCCTATTATCTTAAAATTCTAGCAAAGTATTAAGTATGGGGGTTTTCTACGTGGAATTTCAAAGTAGCAGCCTGGATTCTGGATTTGTGCCCGGTAGTTGATAATAGGCTCGTCCCCTATTACATGGAACTTGTGGCGGCATCTACATCGCTACATGCGAACTACGCATCAAAGACCTGACGTCACTAAAATCCTGCATCGCGCAATTAGAGTTTACCGCGCGCAAGCTCCCAACTTCGACGTGGGCAGTTGCCCGCCAGACTCGACACCCGTCTGGTCGGAGGATTCTCCCTTTTCTATGGTGGATTAGTGAACTTTACACCCTGATCCTAATACCCCTAAAGACTTAAACATAACTGGCAAAATGTGGGTGTATTATAATAGGTACACCTCTGCCGAACCGTTCGGGGTAACAATACGTAATGTTATGTAGTTATGCAATACCTTAGGGATTATAAAAAGGCTCCTGTGCCTGTTAATCACGGCATTCACAACTTTAAAACCATAACTCAACAATGTTGCTTGATAACAGAAATTGAAGGAAAGCTTTGTATATTCACACCACCACTTTGATATTTTTGTGACAACCAAAACAAAACAAGCAGAATGCGTAAAATCCCGCTATGCGGAACACAGTGCCCATTCTACACCACTGTGTATACGCCAAACCAAACACACTTGGCACACTAAATATATTTCATAAGAAATAGGGACGGGAAAAAATCACAGTGAAAAATAACAGTTACGGAGAGCATTATTGTAGTAATAAAATCCGTGTCGTACTTATGTAGCGTTACCGTTGCGATGTATTAGGTGATATATTATCATTAGTGGAGCTACGGAGCGTAATATAAGAATGGAAGCTATAATGCCGACTGAGATTTTTATTGTAGGCGTATTTTTTCGAACGCTTTGCGTGTCACTGTTATTTTTAACGCTTTATCTCTTGGAACTGTTATTTTTTTCTATTAGTCAGTTATTTTTACGGTAATACTTCTAGGCAAGCGTGCACCATCACCGATCATACATGCTTAGCACAAGAGTAATTGTCAAACGCAACAATATGTAATTATATATATTTTAAAAATAAGTGATTTATTTTTGGTTTAGCTTTTGCCCGCGGTTAGAAATTATACCACGGGAACGTACCTACTACCGTGATAAAATTTATTGTATGTACTTACGTCGGTCAGAAATACGTTTAGCCGTGAAAAGGTTATAGATAGACAGAGTTACTTTCATATTTATAATATTATATATACAATGTGAAATTTAAATCGTTTGCATTCTCTTAAGGGGTCATTGTACTCATCATTATGAACAACTTTCACTATGGGGCTTACCCCTTAAGAGGATGCAAACGAATTAAATTTCACATTATACAGTATATTAAGATTAAATGGTTTTCTTTTATTTTACTTACAAACTTCGTAGGAAATATCAGCACAAAATTCACAATACATATGCAAATTCCGCACACAACCCTGTCTATACCGTAAGCAATATAAATTGAATGTCAAGCCCTCTTATTGTTCTCCTCTACAGAGTACAGAGGAACTGAGAAGTGCCATTGAACAGCGGTTTTGTTAGATCATAGCTTAGAAATGGTCTTAGAAATGGGAATGTGAATGTTTGTAGTTGTGTTCACATAGAATAAGTTCTGTGGTTTGGCAAGCGTTTGGTATTTTCGATTTGTTTAGAACTTATGAGGTTTCTTTTTATGAGAGGGTTATTATTAAAGTTAAATTGTAGGATGGAAACTTCTACAGACATGATTGTTACACACCAGCTCAAGACAGAGAGGAGTTGAAAGGAGAAAGGAAGGCCTTTGCCCTGCAGTAGGACAACGGGGTAAGGTAAAAATAAAATAAATAAATAATAAATTGTAGGAAAATGCATTAGAAACTAAAGCATTATTCAACATCACGCTTGTATTAGCTGAAGGGGGAGGTCTAGTATACAGGGTTATTGGTAAAACACCAACAACCTCTTAAGGGGTCATTGTACTCATCATTATGAACAACTTTTACTTTGGTTCCAAGCCTTAAATCGGGAAAGAAAAATCTGGTGTTCCATACATTTTGACGAGTTGTGTGAACATAAATGTAGGGAACAGCTGTTTTTTTTTCGCGTTTTCATGTTTGGTCCCATATTAAAAGTTGTTCCTATTGATGAGTAGAATAACCCCTTAAGAGGTTGTTGATGTTTTACCAATAACCATGTATAGTGCAATTAAACGTCAATTTTGTGATTAGATAGCTAGTTAGGGACGACTTTATTGCCACTAACGGGGCACTACCAAGGTAACACTACTAAAGAAAGAAAGAAAAATATGTTTATTTTTCACAGAAACACGTGCAAAAAAAAAAGATGATAAACTCGAGTAGAAAATAAGAAAATGAAACAGAATAGATTTAAATACAATAACGAGCCCAAAACAGAAATAGTCCGCAGCTGCTGGCACGTCATGACTGTGACAAGAAGGCTTCCACTCAGCATGATGCTGTGCTATGGAGACCCACAGCACAGCGCTGATTTTCAGTGGTCACCCGAAAAAGATGTACGGAGACCAAGTCAGGTTTAATGAATTATACTACTACTACTATTTACTGGGAACATAGTCCGCCCCATGAAACTTTACCTATCCTGGGAATAAAATCCAGTATGTTCAATTGCTCAGCAGTCCCTTGTGACCACTAGACTAACAAGACAGTCACCTAGTTTTGTACAAATATATGCTAAATTTAATCCTGTGCAAGTGTCTGCATGTTTGTGTAACATGGTGTAGTCACCGCTGTTGTCTTGTGGGATTTGTTGTAGATTAACTACACGAAATGTGTTTAGCTAAAAGCTTTAGTGCAGTTAAGTGTTTTATCTTGGTTAATTTGGTAACGTGTGAATTATGTAGTGGTGCAATTTGGTAATATTAATTTGTTACGAAGACAATATTGAAGAAAATATTGGATGTTGACTGGGAAAAAAACGCTATTTAGTCCGTCAGTTAGATAATAAAAAAAAAATTGTCACGAATTTTTTGCTTTGTACTCGTATTATTAATAAAAAATTATTTAGATAAAACGCATTAAAGTTGGTGGCTCGTTAAGCAACAATTCAATATAAAATCTACCGGAGAGTGACGTCATGCCACACTTTAACTCTTAACTCAATGGATAGCCGTAATCTTTTGATTACGTAAAAAAAGAAAAATACGTCATCAATATTTTATAATGCTTTAACGGAAGGACAATTTTTTTTTGTCAATTTCCCTGTTCTGTCCTGCTAAGCCGAAAGGCGCTATATCAATCGGAGTAAGTTTTGGGAAAATCTACTTTTTGAAAATTGTAATTTAAGGAAACTTATGGATGTAAAAAAAAACTTCTGAGTGGTTTTTCTAAATGTTTTAAGTTAGATATCGGTATTTGGCTTATACCATTAGATGCGAAATTGTTATAGCTATTGAACGGTATAAAAAAACTAAAAGGCCGTATCTCAGAGATAGCGCCTTTCGGCTTAGCAGGGCAGTATTGGTCTACTCATACCAGGATAAATAACAGGGAAGTACATCTAGCCTACAAGCTATAAAGTTATTTAGTTATAACTTAATATTTTCCGCGATAGATTAAGCTATAACTAAGAACAGTGTCAATTTGCACTTTTACTCAATTTCGTAGCACTTTCTTAGGGTCTGATAATTGATTAAAAAAAAATGGTTGCCTGTAAAGTCGGTTTTACGGGCGAAGATTTTACGTTACAACGTCTTTTTATCGGCGGTGACTCATTGTAACAGACGTGAGCGGGCGTTACACTTTTTCATGAGTGACTCCGAGCCGCAACCTAATTTAAGACGTTGTCACGTCAAAAACACTTTGTTCATTTGTTACATGTATAGCATAGCATCGTTACTATTATTAATTCACTATATACACTACACTAACTCAAATGGCTTAGTTCTCTTTAGCCTACGCACTATGTTCGTGTTGTCTCTCTAAATTAATCTTTATTTATGACTTTTGGTAAAACTAGGTCATCGATAAAACGATATGAAAGTAATTTAGCAATTTTGAACTAACTTGCTAACTTTAGACTCGCACAGTACCCTTTCTTCCCATTTATTTGTACCCTTTGAAGAAATTTGTTCAGTTTCCGTTTCGCTTAAAATAACATAAAAGTTTTAATAGTTATATCCTTAGAAACGCGCCAAAGAATTAAAAAATCCAGCAGTAAGACAGTAAAAAACAACATTTATTTTTAGACTTAAATCCCTCTCTTTTAAATGAGGGCACTAAAAAAGTGATTCCTCACACAAAATCTCTAAAAATATGCTAATCAGATAATTATCGTACAAATGCTGAATTAACAATTAAAACTCTGAAAGTTGGGTCAGTAGAAAGTTTCCTGTCGGCCAAAAACCAACTGTGAGGAACGAAAAATAAAGTAGTATTTCAGTTGTACGGTTCATTGTGTACCGTTCAGATTATTTAGATTTATTCAGCTTTATTTCGAAGCAAGACCTTGTTAGTAATGTTTTGAGAGTAACAAAGTATCGTCTTGTTCACATTTTTGAACAAAGCGTATTGCAAAACATAATGTGATTTACTCCGTACCTACGAGACGTTGCTATGTTCTAAAGTAAAGATTTAGCCTCTAACAGTCGAGTGCTTGAAAATTTGAAAATGCTTTTAACGTGCACGTCTCTCTACATCGTTCTCAGATGTATAATTTCAACATGAATGACTAGTAGTAGTTCAACCGATAATTTGTAAAAATATTTTGCTTTAAAAGAGTGCTGTGGAGTTTCTTAGCCGGTTTTCTCCATAGCGACCCACTACGTTTTGGAATGGGTAACTAACTTCATCTTTCTGACTGACACATGACAATTCAAAAGTGTCTGTAATTGGTATATCACTACTTATTATAAAACAAAGTCCCCCCGCCAAGTCTGTCTGTCTGAACGCGATAAACTCAAAAACTACCCAAAGGATTTTCATACGGATTTCACCGATGGACGGTAAAAACCGTTGTAGTGAGGAACCGTAGTAGTGAGGAACCGTAGTAGTAAAAACCGTAGTAGTGAGGAACCGTAGTAGTGAGGAACCGTAATAGTGAGGAACCGTAGTAGTGAAAACCGTAGTAGTGACGAACCGTAGTAGTGAAAACCGTAGTAGTGAGGAACCGTAGTAGTGAAAACCGTAGTAGTGACGAACCGTAGTAGTGAAAACCGTAGTAGTGAGGAACCGTAGTAGTGAAAACCGTAGTAGTGACGAACCGTAGTAGTGAAAACCGTAGTAGTGACGAACCGTAGTAGTGAAAACCGTAGTAGTGAGGAACCGTAGTAGTGAAAACCGTAGTAGTGACGAACCGTAGTAGTGAAAACCGTAGTAGTGACGAACCGTAGTAGTGAAAACCGTAGTAGTGAGGAACCGTAGTAGTGAAAACCGTAGTAGTGACGAACCGTAGTAGTGAAAACCGCAGTAGTGAGGAACCGTAGTAGTGAAAACCGTATAGTATTGAGGAAATTTTAAGTGCATAATTCATTATGGTTTTGTGTAAATTGGCTGAAATATGACGATGATTATTGAAGATATCGGAAAAAAGCATACCGACTGGGTGCTTTACTAGCGTGCGCGTTACAGTAGTACGTTTTCGTGGGATAATATCCGACCACCACGCGAGCAAAGCTGCGGGAAAAAGCAAAAACAAATAAATATTTTGAGTTTGAATTTGCTCTTTTTTGTAGGTAGTAACGAAAAAAAAAACGTTTCTGACGTGTTGAAAACATTTGGACAGCACTGAGTCTTTTATAAGAGAGTCAGTGCTGTCTAAATTTATTTGCACGTTTTTGAGCCCTGAAATAAAGTAGTATCAAAGATGGCGGGACCTTTCACTTTTCATTCAAATATTTTTTCACTCGTGTTTTTATTACTTTAGACGCCAATCTTCAAACCTCTAGGGTTATAAAACGAATATCGTGAAATATTGTATATTACTGACTATTATATTGAAACCAACGCACACGCGAAATTGATAAGTAATTAATGATATCTAATAAGACAAGGCTTGATAGATTTTGTTCTAGACGGATTATCTTTCTTAGTTGTTTAATTTTCTGTCATTTAGATAATACTCATATAGGTATTAGCATCCAAAAGAAGTAAAAATCGACGAGAATTATATATACTCCAAAAGAAGTATACCTTTGTCCCATAATATTGTATCAATTCGTATCCACAAAACATTTTGTTACTCATTGGGTACTTTATTGTAGTTTTATATTGATAAAGTATTACGGGACAAAAACTATAGACAATCAAATGAATCCTTCTCGATCTTGAGATCTTTATGAGGCTGATTGTTACTTATTATCGCTCGTGTAAAAATGTCATCATAGGTTTATCAACGTATAAACGTTGAGACAAAATGCTGTGTAGATACACAACCAAATTATGATAGTTCGGTCCGAGTTAGAGATGAGCTATGCTCCTAATTGCACATTATATACTAGCAATCTTAATTAAGAAGTATAGAATAAAGGCAGGACTTACCAAGGGCCAAGGAAAGCACAAGAAGTGCCGGCGATGTCATTGACCTGCCGGCCGGAGGGGCCGCCCGCCTGCATTCGTGATGACGGTGGCAAAATCATCAATATCGCCACACTAGCAAAGCATTGCTATTGTTACTTTATGTCACTGATACGTTCTTTATTACTACTTTTAAGTTATCACTGTCACTTAAATAATTTATCACTGTTTAATTTTCGAACACTTTCTTGGAACTGTTATTCTTGTACAGGATTTTTTAACACTTTTTGGAACACTGTTATTTTTCACTAGTATTTTTTTTAACACTTTTTGGAACACTGTTACTTTTCACTGTTCTTTTTTGTAATCACTATTTTGATGCGCTTCTGTATTTTACACTTCTGGCAACCTTTTTAACACTTCGACCTAACTTTTAAGATATGTCTTTTAATTAATTATTTCATTAGTTTCTTCCAACAGTTAATTAATTTACGCCACTTTATAAAATCTTAATTAGAGGCACTCCTCAGCTAGGTGACCTGCGAACAAAGAGAAAATTGCAAAATTACTATAGTCTCGCGATGTCTTGTACTTAATTAAGGTTTTTAGGGTTCCGTACGTCCGAATAAAAAACGGAACCCTTATAGGATCACTCGTGTGTCTAGCTGGCTGTCTGTCTGTCTGTCACAGCGAATTTACTCCAAATCTACTAGACCAATTTTGTTGAAATTTGGTACACATGAATTTCTGTGACCCAAACACGGAAGTGTAAAGTAAATAAGTGAATTGTGAATATGGGGGTCACATTTGGAAACTGGAAAATAAAAAAAAAAGTTTTGCCAACTGTACTCTATGACATATCAAATGGAAGGACTTGTTGTGACGATCTCAAATTTCCCCCTTATCTCTGAAACTACCGAATCTAACATTTTGAAACAAGTACAGAGAATGATTCTTAACTCATACGTTACAGAAAAACCTATAAAAAGTCTAGGTCTTAAAAAAACATGGTAAATATGTCAATATTGTGCGTACAAACTTACATTTGCAGTTGGAATGTATGGGAGAACATGTTTTTCAATTACAATGTTAAGTTTGTTTTTGGGATAAATTAATTCCAACTACGGATCCCTTCATTGTGCGTGGTCCGACACGCACTTGGCCGGTTTTTTATTCTTATTTTTGATTCCACGGAATGTAGTCAAGGGTATAGGATATTAAGTGGGTAAACGACGGTAAATTCTGTTGGGCTCCGATCAAAGTGAATGTTTTTGTTCTTATTATTTAACCATTTACGTACACACATAAATATAAACAGACATGAAGAAAATAACAGAAAATTACGTACATCGGTGAACGAAAATCAATCTGCCTAGTCTTTTCCCAACTAAGTTGGGCTCGGCTTCCAGTCTAACCAGATGCAGCTGAATACCTGTATTTTACATAGAGCGACTGCCTATCTGACCTCCACAACCCAGTAATGGTTGTCAGACTTTCGGACTTCTGACGACCCGTAACGACTGTCAAAGATCCACGAATGAGAGCCGAGACCAACGGCTTAACGTGCTTTCCGAGGCACGGAGGAGTCTCGGTATGTAAAAATGGTCATCCACGGACCAACCCTGGCAAGCGTAGCTTAACCTGATGGATCGCCCGTGCGGCTGTTATTACTTAGCCACGATCTCCTGCGTAATCTAGACAATGGAAACAATATTGTTTGTTGAACAATTAAGTACTGCTTAGTTTCGTCATTCTCCTTTCCTTATCACAATCTCCCTTCTTCTTTTTTGAAGTCGGTTCAAAACCGGCAATCCGCAATCTCAGACCAAATAAAAAACCAAGACAGAGCCCTGTCAACAGTAACGTGAGGTTGGTTTCGTGAACATGATATGTGTGCACTTAGTGAGGTGTTGTTTGATTGTAAATGTGTTCGTGTGAGCGTGAATGCTCAGAGCGGTGGTGTAGTTTTGGCATGCTTCACTGTAATGTTCGCAGCTCTGTCTTGGTTTTTTAAAGAAAGAAAGAAAGAAAAATGCGTTTATTGGCATTGTAAAAAATACACCTTAAAACTATAAAAACAGAAAACAAATTATTATAATGCCAAAAGGGCCTCAGCTCAGCATAATGTCAGATGACAACACAAAGTGAATTACTTGACGCTGATTTTCAGCTGCAACCCACTACGCTAGAATAATAAACATAGAGAAGTGTCTGTCCGTTATAATAAATAATTTAAAGATAGTATATAAATAAAATAAAATAAAACTCATATCTTTTTATTTCGTCTGAGCCCGCAATAAGCAGACCCAGTTATCCATGTTAACAGTCATTCCTTCCCAGTGTGACCTACACAATATACTGTAACAAACATTTACTCCCAAAATAATAGCGAATCGACAACAAAGGAATAAACCGGGTGAATCAATTAGGCCGTACTTTTGTAATCCGATTACCTAATAACTCTTATAAGTCGACTTTCTCCGAAATATGAGTAAGTTCTTTAATTTATTTATGAGTTGCTGGCCCCGAATTATTGGAAGAGGGAACTGGATAACTTTGTTTTTGTTACAAGGGTCGCATGAGGAAGCTCATCTATCTATGCTATAGATAAGCTTATATAAAAATTATATCCCTAGGGATATAGCTATATACCGTAATATAGTTATATGAAAGCGTTCCATAACTGTCGTAGTGCACTAATTTAGTTACTCTGACCGATTTCGATGTAGCGCTCGCCGGTCGCAGCTGCAGCACCGCTCGCTTCGCTTGCTCGGCTCATGCGTAGTTGGTCACAGTTCTAACCAAACCTATTTGGTCGGAGTGTCCTAATAGTTATATTACTAGATCGTGCTCGTATCGCAGTTATATTCCTAGTAAGACAGTTATGAACCTCCCATTCCACGGTCCATTCACCATACAACCAAACGCCATTCTAAGGTTGCCTGGAACAGATCGCGGAAAGCGATAAGGTCGCCCATTGTATATTTTGTAGTGCTTATTTTTTTATTTTTTTGTTATGTATTTTTGTGGTGTACAATAAAGTATATAATAAATAAATAAATAAACCGCTTTCATATAACTATATTATGGTATCTATATATCGTTCTAACTTATCCCTAGATATCCCCAGGGATATAGCTATCTATCAATGTCGTCCTCCACTTCTGCTTACTCAATACTTAAAGAATGTGTACCAGAATGTGACAAACTTTTTGAATTCACAATTATTAATGCTAAAGACATTATAGAATCTTTTAAAAAGCTTGATGTAAAAAAAACTGCTGACCTTTGGGGATTATCAGTACATACCATGTCTTCAATAATTGATGTCATTTCACCCTTTTTAGCAATCGTTTTTAACTCTTGTATTGCATCTGGTGTATTTCCTGATTTGATGAAACTTAGCAAAGTGATTCCACTGTTCAAATCTGGCAGCACAACTGATCCCACAAATTTTCGGCCTATTTCGATATTACCTACATTGAGCAAAATCTTTGAAAAATTAATTTTAAAACAAATGTTAGGACATTTCAATGTACATAATTTACTCCATCTGAAACAGTTTGGTTTTACTAAGGGTCGTTCAACTACAGACGCGGGCGTGGAATTACTGAAAAGCATATTCGAGGGCTGGGAGGAGTCGCAAGATGCTCTTGGCATTTTCTGCGACTTGTCCAAAGCCTTCGATTGCGTACATCATGATACTCTCATCAGGAAACTGTACCACTATGGTATGAGGGACAAGGCTCTTGACCTTCTGACTTCTTATCTGAATAATAGAATTCAGAGGGTCGATGTAAATGGCAAGAGATCTGCAGGATCTGCGGTCACCATGGGCGTTCCGCAGGGTTCAATTCTAGGTCCTTTCTTATTTTTAATTTATATAAATGACTTACCTTACCACATAAGGGATAATCACAAGATCGTATTATTCGCGGATGACACTTCCCTCATTTTTAAAATCAAACGTCAGCTAGTCAATTTTGAACAAGTCAACGATGCACTCTCTAAAGTTGTGCATTGGTTTAATGTAAATAATCTTCTCCTGAACGAAAAAAAGACTAAACTCATCAAATTTTCAACGCCAAATGTCAGGCAGCTAACTACCAATGTTCAAGTTAATGGAATAGAGTTGGACCCTGTTGAGTCAACAGTTTTTCTTGGAATAACTATTGACGGTAAATTACAATGGGGCCCACACATAGAAAAATTGTCAGGTAGGCTCAGTTCTGCCGCCTATGCTGTTAAAAAAATTAGACAGATAACTGACGTAGATACAGCTAGAATTGTTTATTTTAGTTATTTTCATAGTCTTATGTCTTATGGGATTCTTCTCTGGGGAACCTGTGCGGACATTAATACAATCTTTGTTCTACAGAAAAGGGCTGTTCGAGCCATTTACAACCTCGGTCCAAGAGATTCCCTTCGGGAGAAATTCAGAGAAATAAATATTCTTACTGTAGTCTCACAATATATTTTCGAAAACCTATTGTATGTACACAAAAATATATCAAATTTTAAGAAAATGTCCGATATTCATAGTTTAAATACCAGGAACAAACACAACCTTGCTGTACATCGCACACGTCTCCACAGAGTAGGCAACTCGTTCATGGGTCAATGTATACGCTTTTACAACAAACTTCCCATTGACATTCGAAACTTACCCATTAAACGATTTAAAAACTGTATTAAAACCAAACTTTGTAAAAAAGGGTACTATAAAATTTCAGATTATTTAGAGGATAAAAAAGCTTGGGATTGAGCTGCTCGCTCTGCTAAGCCTTGTGAAAACCATAAAACTTGACATTTTGCTTATTCATCACAATAAACCAGTTTTATATAAATATTGACATTGTTGAAAATTATATTCAAACTGCACACGATTACTTTGTAAAGTATCATATTATTTTAATTATTGTGAATGTGAGGACTATGTGGATATTTTATTTTTATGTTTTCTCTTTCATTTATTTTTTCTTTCTCATTTAGTTTTAATGATGGTCTGGCAGTTTGAGTAGTTGATGCGGCCTAGACAAATATCCTTTCTTTGGTATTGTTCGTCGAGTTGAGCTCCTTCAGTTTTGAGTTGAGCTCCACGATTACTGACAAATGCTTGCACTGACTGGACAGGTCCACTCAAATCTGTGTGGTTCTTTCCTCAAAAGACCATTTCAGACACTGATCCACATGGTCCTCATATGACTTGACCAAGATTATGTCTGGACTTTAAAAGAGACTACGACCTCTGAGTTTGTTTCGGCCTTTCTTCTCAGAGTAGTCACATAGGAAACACCGACCTCATCTAGCTTATTTTTTTTTTTTTTTTTTTATGTGACGTGTAAAAGTGATTCCGATATCCTATTTACAGAATAAACAATTTCATTTCATATATCCCTGGGGATATCTAGGGATAGGTTAGAACTGTGACCAACTACTATATATGACTTAAATATGCCATAGAGAGTGTAAAAGAGCTCTAAGAAAGAACTTTTCGAAACTCCACCCCTGAACAAGAATGCAGGGGTTCAAGTTCGTATGTGAATAAAGTCGCTTACAACAGAAAGTTTGTAATATTAGTACATACGGCAAAATAGTTAAGTATGCAGGGAAGTGAAGGATGGGCGTTTTTGGGGGACTGTCTTATGTAATTTTGACGTTCGAAAAGTGCTGATTCTCAGCCTAGTTTGAATAAATGACTTTTGAATTTGAATTTGAAGTGAATACTTAGGGAGCTTCTTGAAAAGGCTCAGGGAAAGCACTGGCTACTAGCGAAAACTATTTCTGCCGCATTACATCCTTAAATCATCAGTTGTACTATTTTTAATCGGAGGAGGAGGACGCGATTACTCCGACAATTGGACGTAGTTAAACAGAAAGGATCCAACCCACACAGAGTTAGTATTGAGATATTAAAGTTTTAAGATCAGATCGTGTTATGTGATCGTATGACCTGCCATACATACGGGTTGGTAACGTATGGTCATAATGACATGATGCGTTGGGATTGTTTTTGTGATATTAAAGTTTTGACTACAAAGAGTGTTTTGGTATAAATAACTCATTTTTGCCCATAGTGTGGGTTGGATCTTTTCTGCTTAACTACGTCCAATTATGTATTGAATTTGATGGTTTTTGTATGGTAGGTCATACTTCAGAGGACAGAGAACTAAAAAAATACCCAAGTAAAGATAATAAAATTAATATGGGACCACCCTTATTAATTTTATTAACTTTACTTGGGTAATTTTTTCGTTAGCTTAATTCAATAATACGTATTTTCCCACTTAGTCTATGGGGATGATGTTATAATACGTTCCTGTCACTGTTATTGACAAAACAGGTATTCATTATTCGAATTTGTGTGGGGTAGGTAGGTACCACAAATTATAACAAAAAAAAAAACAACTTCCAAAAATCAATATAAAGTGAAAAATAACTTTAATTTGGGAATTCGGTGTAAAAAAAAACGACAATTCAAAACCATAGACACCGACTTCCGAAACTAAAGTGAGTGTTTTGTAAAAATCTCACGGTGAAAATTTGGTGAAGTGAGCTGTCAATATCAAATAGTGGAATGACAGTTCACTTCAAGCTCACTTGCACGGTAACATCTCTGCAAAATACACCGACTGTTCAGAGTATTTTTGTACTGGTGATGGTGAAATTATAAAAAAAACAAAACAATAAAAAGTTTTAAATAAAAATAACCCTTTCAAACATCCCACATAACGTTTGTATTTAAAAGAGTTTATGGGCCTAAACTCATCAAAACCCCGTTAAAAACTAAACACGACACTAAATTCATATTTTTCTATAAATATTCCCTCGCCGACTCTAAAACAAAGAAGCAATACGTCATAGTAGCGAGCGTAATGGCCACTTCACACACACAAGTGCCATGCGAGTGTTAGAAGTACCGTCGAGTACCACCCGAGGGCGAGAGCGACTGCGGTTTTAAAAGGAACGAGGCGTTTGTATGTGTCTATGTATCTTTATACGTTGATGCGGATTTGACAAAAGCCCTGTTACATTTTGATTTAATTTATACACTTCGTTACGTAAATGCTGAGATACATAAACACAGCACCCTTGTATTCTCGGAAGCGTTAAGCAGAGATGCACCTACAATAATACTCACATTTTGCCAGTTATATTTACGTCTCATGTCATAGGGGACGAGCCTCCTGCCGGGGTTGCGAGTTTGTCCGAAAGGGATATCGCGACCCCGGCACACGCAACGGAAGGAACACGGGCGGGTGTAGTCAGTAAGAGTCTGACCCACCCTCCCGCTCCGCCCAGAGCGGGAGAAGTTATTAGATAATTACGCAGCAACAAAAAAAAAAAAAAAAGGCTCGAGCCTATTGCCATCAACTGGGCACAAATCCAGAGAAATAATAAAATAAACAACAAAACCAATCCACTATAGCAGACCAAATCCATAGCCCAATATTGTTTTGCTTTCATGTTCTGCAATAGTCCTACACCAACCGGGGGTTGTCCTTGGGTGCACTTGCATAGTGCATACAGGTATAACCGTCAGTTGGTGTCTCAATACTTGAAAACGTCTACAGGGCCTCTGCGAGTTGGCTTCTGCCTCTCGTACAACTTCCAAAGGTCCGGCCAGGATCCGAGATAAAAAAACTATAATTTCAACAAATGTCATGCTTCAAATTAAATTTTCCGATTTAAATATACTACATCAAAATGGATGCTTTGTGCTGGGGTACAGATTCAAGAATGAATAATAGAATAGAATATGTACATTTATTTAGCACAGACTAAAAGGCACACAATACAACATATCGTACTACAAGTAATTTTTTTTTTTTTTTTTAAGAATAAAAACAAATAAAAAGTGAAAAGTGCGTTGTAAGATATTAGCAGGAAAGCGTGCCTCGCGGCTGCGCCAAATAGGCCTAGTTCAGCAAAAATGCCAGACAACTAGTGCCTGACGAATATTATATTATATCGATACCTTTAGACTCAAAGGGCGTAAACGCCACTTTGGCCAAAATGACTTTTTAATGCAGTTATGTTCAGTTTTTTTTGCTGTATCAATCTGTGTAATTAAAACTGCGAAATTCGCAAAATTAAGGCTAATACGGCCCACGTGATTTTTGGAGATTTTTTAAAGACTTGAGGCGTATTTGATATTTTTTTTTATTTTATTGGTTATTTAGGTAACATGCACAATTATTAAAAAACTTAAAGGTCGTAACAAAGTCGTTAACCAAAACTTGAGCATACGCCCTTCTTATTCTCGTATAAAAATAAAGTTGACTCATAAGACTTAACGTTGATGCCGCAAAATTTTGGCCATATCATCGCTCTTAAGCCAAAAATGGTTTATACACCCCTATTATTCCGTTATAAAATTAAACATGACTTATACGCCCTAACTGAGATTATCTCGAAAAAATCAACTGTGTCCTATACTATAAATTAGTTATTTTATCATATGTAGTTTTAGCGTATTACGACCGAAAATAATTTTGAATTACACTAACCAATATAGTCTTAAGAGCGAAAGTTATGTTTGTAGATCGAAATACTCTCACGCCTGTGCTCTTACCAACCTGAACTAGTATTTGATAGTTGTCTCTTGCACGCCCGCCAATAACGCCATTATGTGCAAGCGAGATAGCGGACGAGCGACGATAGCACGCGCCGGCCGGCCAGCTTCAGTTGTTAGTAAACAAGCGAAGAAGCAACGTAATTTTATTCTGGAACTACATTAATTGTGTAATTTGTTTCGAAACTATGTGAAAATGGATAAGCACGATAATAAAAATAAACTGGATGCGTTAATACGTCGACGTGAAGTGCTAGCTTCGTTGGCTGCCCGTCGTCGTTTAAATATTTTGAGGTAAGTTTGAATTAAATACAATACCTATTATTGTTAGGTGAAATTTTAGTGTGTGATTATTAGCAAGGTGTTATGTTAAAAACTAATTAAAGTTTGTAGTGTCATCTCTATGAACGTTTTTGTGAAGGTTTAATAATTAGTAAAATCCTGTAGGTATGTACGTATGTACCTACTGGCGTTCATCGCAAGCACGAAAGGCCAGTACGCACAGGCACTTAGTACGGGTTAGACAGTGTTATATAGATAAATAAAACGTTCAATTATGCTGTTTTTTTTCACACGTAGTAAATAAATAATTGTCAATCTTATAATATTATACGTAAATACAGCTTCTTTCTGGCGTTTACAACGTACAGACTGCAAAAGACACTATAACTTGTGGCGTATACGACCCAAATAGTTTAAAACTTTTGCTTTCTATGCTTTAAATACTCAAATTATTACTCGTGTACGCCAATACAACTATTTTGGCATAGACGCTTATGACTCCATTAAAAAGTTAAAATAGTCATTCCTCTTAAAATTATGATTTCAGTTAGAAGTATAAGATCTGCCGGCTATTTATGTATTGAAAGTGATGATTTATTTTTATTTTTAGCTCATCTACGCCTAAACAGTATCAAGAGGAAAAGACAGCAAAAACGACAAATGCGAATGCCAATCAAGTTTTATCTTTTAATAGCAACAGCAGTGATATAATAGAGGACAGCGATATAGAAAATTACTACCGTGAAAATATTGATAAGAACCTAGTAGTCGATTCTAGCGGTAACAGTAACGACAGTTGTAATACTTCAACGTTTAGTTTACCACTGGTACATCCGTTTTTCCAAAGTCCACAAAAGCTCGATAAAAGTGCGAGCGCACAGTCGACCAAACCTGAACCAAAAATTCATATAATTTCCGACGTAATTATAGTACCACCCATCGCTACCAATGATATGCCAAACAATAACTCCTGTTCTGAAATAACAATACATTCCATTAAAGAACCTACTAAAACGTCTCCTACGGCTGATAATATTGCACCAATCAACACCTCGCCTGATGTCCAGAACGCAGCTGCAAGTCTGCAAACAACTTTATTTGATTTAGATACTGACATCGATGATCAAATAAACTCACCACCAGTCACGCATGAGGTCAGCATACCAAATCAACAACCTGTTGCATTGTCTCCACATACCAATGATCATGATTATATTGACATGTATGAATCTATACCTGGACTTTCATCTGAAAATAGAAACATTAATAAAGTAAAGCCCAAAAATTTAAACTCCTGTTCTGAAACAACAATACATTCCATTAAAGAACCTACTAAGACGTCTCTTACGGCTGATAATATTGCTCCAATCAACGCCTCGCCTGATGTCCAGAACACAGCTGCAAGTCTGCAAACAAATATATTTGATTTAGATACTGACATCAATGATCAAATAAACTCACCACCCGTCACGCATGAGGTCAACATACCAAATCAACAACCTGTTCCTGATCATATTGATATGTATGAACCTATACCCGGACCTTCATCTGAAAATAAAAATTGTAATAGAGTAAACGATACACCTGAAGGCAGAAAACGGTATTTTAGACAGACAATAAATAAATCACATGTCGACTTTTTATCAGACGAAGAACAAAGAGACTTTTCAGCAGGAAGCTCTGATTTGTGGTCGAATAGCGAATCAAATACTTCAAGCGACCACATGAAAAAGAAAAAAAGAAAGAAGAAAACAAAGAAACTTAAGGTTACTAATGAGAAAGTTAAAGACAAGGAAGCTGCCACTTTGATCAAGAAAAAAGAAAAACGCTGTAATATCAATATATTACGAAAAAAGAACAAGGCTGAAGGAAAAGCTTATGAAACTAAGACAGGCGTAACTATAGAAGAAAAAAAAATTAAAAAAAACCCATGCATCGAAAACAAATGCGTTAGACGTTGTTTTGAAATTACGGAGGAGAGAAGAAAATCAATATTTAACCATTTTTGGAGTCTGGACACTCAGCGAAGACGAGATTGGATTCTTAGATGTGTTCAAAGAGTTCCTATTAAGAGGAAAAGAACTAGTACACCAGAGAGTCGTCGAACTGCCACGTATGAGTATTTTATTAATGACGGCGAAGATCATAGAAAAATTTGCCAAAAATTTCTTATACACACTTTGGATATCACTCAAAAATATCTAACATATACAATTCAGAACTCTGAAGAAAATATGGCCAAGCAAGATATGAGAAAACCAAATGTACCGCAAAAGTATTCTGAGGCAATTAAAAAATACGTTGTTGAATTCATTGAAAAATTACCTGTATTGCCTTCACATTACAGTCGACCAAAAACTGACCGAGTGTATCTACCCCAGGAGTATAAAAGTACGATGCACATTTATCGTATGTACTTAAAAGACTGCAAAATAAATGGCTACCAACCTGTTAGTGAATCTATTTTTAGACAGATATTCAATGAATACAATATCAGCATTCATGTACCAAAAAAAGATAAATGTACCATTTGTACTCAGTTTGAGAATAACAAAGAAACAACCAAGGACTGCAACAACGCACCCGCCAAGGATGAAAAACTTCAAGCACACCTAGAAGAAAAAAAAGCCACATACCGGAGGTTTCAATCTCATCAAAATATAAAGTTATCAAATGATACCATCACAGCATCTTTTGATTTACAGAAAGTTTTAAACACCCCCTATGGTGAAAGTATGCTCCTTTATTATTCGCGTAAATATGCAGTCTACAATTTTACATTCTATGAAAGTGGGACACAGGATGCATTTTGCTTCACCTGGGGTGAAACTGATGGCAATCGTGGCAGTAACGAAATCGCTACTTGTTTATTAAAATACCTAAAAGACATAGATAGTAGATGTGTAAAAAATCTCCTTTTATATTGTGATTCTTGTAGCGGCCAGAACAAAAACAAAACCGTATTAGCTGCACTAAATTGGTTTTTGAAGACGTCAAATAATTTGGAAGTTATACAAATAAACTTTTTGTTGCCGGGACATACTTACATGCCGGTTGATTCGGTTCACGCAGTGATCGAAAGAGAAGTTAAAAAACTAATAGTATGGAGCCCGTCTCAATGGCCCGCATATTTCCAGTCCGCCCGGAAGAACCCAAGACCCTACCGAGTAGAAGTCCTCGATCACACAGACTTTCTTAATTTTGAAGAGCTAGCTGAAAAAACATTCACACCCTCAGTTTTAAAAAAAGTGCGCATCCAACAAATAAGAACAGCGACTTTTAAGAAAAAGTATCCCGATGAAATAAGACTAAAATATTCAATGATTGAGGACGCAGAGGAATTTCGAGTAACATTGCATGAAGGTGATCTAAAAACAAAGACTGTAAAAAGAAAAGGGAAAGGAACAGCAAAAGCCATGAGTAAGTTGAAGGGTAAGGGTAAGGGGAAGTCAAAGGCAAGCACAGACAACACAAAAGATACTGTTGCAGTGGTTGATGACTCCAGACAAGACATTCCAGGACATATAATAAAGCCTGCCTACAATGCCAGATTGCCTATATCCAAGGCTAAATATAAAGATTTGATGAGACTTTGTAATAATGGAACCATTCCAAAGACTTATCACGATGAGTATCGTCGATTTCCTTGTGAAGAAACCGTTTGTGACTTTTTTCCACATAGTGATTACGAAGAAAACCAAGAAATTGATGAAGATTAGGGATTCAACACTTTCAATTGATTTCCATAAAAATGAATATTTCCTTTTTTTGTGGGGTCATTTAATAACCAATTTATTTTCTTCTTTTTTTAAAGTAATTTTATTGTTAGTTAATTAAAAGCATTTTGTCTTAGATGGGGCTTCTAGTCTTTTACCATAATTTAATTAAGTAGTTATTCTTGTTGTGATGATTAAGAATGTCGTAACGATTCCAAAGAATATCTATAATTAAAGTAATGTAGAGAAAAAGCGACTACAGTAGAAGTGCCCGTAACTCTTACCCTAAAGTTTATAGAAAAACGCACTTCTTCACAGGCTCAGGCTCAGGCATAGACTCTAATTAATGTCAAAATGATAATAAAAATTTTGAAATGATTAATTGTTTTTTGTTATACTGAATCCGTATCAAGCTCTTGTTTATCTGGGTTTTAGTTCTAGTAAATCTAAGCCATGTTTTTCAATGACAACTAACCAGAAGTTTGAGATTACGATGGCCAACTTTTTTAGTAGAGGTTTTTATGAACACTTATTTATAAATAAATAATAACAAGGAGATGACTTTGATTTAAAAATATCAATCGAGCAGTTAAAAGCATTGTGTAATTATTAGCTAAACTTCTCCGGTGACTGTGTTATATACCCCTTTGTTTACAACAATAGATTGTAGTGACGTTTAAACCCTAACCGTTTATCATAATAGTGTGAATTAAGTACATACTTCTCCGTTGACTGTCAATACACCCCTTTTCAGCAAGAAAGGACGCTTTAAGTGACCTATACACCCTAAGCATTCTACAGACAAAGTAAAATTTTGGGTTGTAAACAACATTTTTTTTTTTTTTTGGGGGCGTATAACAATCCTATTTTCTTTATTTATTAATTTATCCTAAATAATATATAACGGTACTGTTTATCTGAAATATTTAAGAATTTGGGCCGAAAATGAACTTACTCAGTCTTGAAACAAAAAAGTTATGATTTTTTTCTTAAAATATTTTTTGTTTTTTGCTTTTCCTGAAAAGTGGCATTTTGGCGTTTACGCCCTTTGAGTCTAAAGGTATCGATATAATGTAATTTTATTCGATTTTTTTAATGACAATGCTACTACTCGAATTTTATGAAATTGTTGTGCCCCATGTGAACTTTATTATTAGTACTAAGACTTTGTAAACACATGTGACAAGCAATAAAGATTTGAATTTGAATTTGACGCTGGTTTTCAACTAGACCTGAGCGAGACAGAGACCGACGAAATGAGTCCTCACTTCTTTTTACCTACATGTTAGAGCAAGAGTAACCAACCATCGATCAACTAAGCCTATTGCAGTGCACTGCTGGACAAATGCACAACATGCCGTCCTCCGCCTTCCGCAATCCAGTTATCAAGCCACCTCTTTTAAGGTCGGTCCATCTAGCTGTGGGCGTACCAAACTACGCTTGCCGATACGCGATCTCCGCTCCAGGAAACGTCTACTCCACCGGTCATCAATTCTTCGACAAACATGGTTACCCACTGCCACTTCAGCTTGCTTATAACCATAGAAATCCTTGCTTAGAAACTTATCCTCTATCCAATAAACTATTTCCGAGAAGGGGTGAACCTGATAAACAAACAAACAGTGGCCCTATTAAATAATATATCTCTTTTACCGAAAAACAATATTATCCTTATCAATAATACTTATCGATGTTTACTTACAAAATACGGAAGAAAAACAAGGATGATTGTTACAAATATCAAATCGATTCCTTCTTGAAGGGTCGAGGACCAAATAATAGGATTACTTTAATCTGTTTTTTGATTAAATACTGGTCTATTGAACGAAGGCATTTTATTAATTGGGTTTGAGTGTCTTAAGCCTGTCTATATTGATTTGAAGAGCTTTTATACTTGGACGTTTATTTCAATTACGAGTTTAACTACCGCACTAGAGACATCATTTAATAATTATTATCAATCATCATCTGCCTAGCCGGTTAGCTTCCAGACTAACCGGATGTAGCTGAATACCAGTATTTTACATGGAGCGACTGCCTATCGGACCTCCACAATCTAGTTACTAGGTAACACGATACCCCTTGGTAAGACTGGTTGTTAGACTTTTGGGCTTCTAACTACCTGTAACGACTGTCAAAGATCTACAAATGACAACCGGGACATAACGGCTTGACGTGCTTCCCGAGGCACTGAGGGGTCATGGTATTTAAAGATGGTCACCCATCCACGGACCAACCGCGGCAAGCGTAGTTTAACCTGATTGATCGACCCGTGCGGCTGTTATTACTTAGCCACAAGCCCCTCCTATTTAATAAATATCAATCATTAACTTTAATCAATCGAATATGAATACTTTAAAAAGATAAAAATAAATGTATTACAGTATAGATGTATTATTTAGAAATACGAGTACATCTATGGCATATCTGTAGTTGTTAAGGTGGAAATAAGTTTTATTGATTGAAGAAAACTCAAATGGGAAAAATAGTTTGTGATTTTTTCAGATTTTATGTTTATTTTAATAAGAATTTCTAAGTAGGTATATTGTATGCTGTAAAGTGCCGAATTTTATTTAAGCTTACATATCGTCGTTGCGCGTGCACAAGTTGCTATGTGTTATTTCGTGATTTTCGGTTTTTTATGCAGTTTGAATCGTTATTTCAATACACACATACTGTAAAAACGGCTATGTGATAAATGCAATATTTAAAGAGTTACGAATACAAACACAATAAATACATCGAAAGTGCCATATAAACACGCTAAATATGTATAAATGTAAATTATTTGAATACTCTGGGTATTTTTTGAGAAAATCAGTTTTTTGCGTCTCCTGTAAAGTGTGTAAAAAACATATAACGATTATGGAAAGCGCAGCGACGATATGTCAAACAGCATAATAACTGCACATGTCAACAATTAACCTAATGGCTACATTCGAACATTCTAGCAATTTGAATTTAAATAAAAAAGGAATGTGTTTTTTGTTTGATGAGAAGACAGAAGAAAACTAGCTACCGAGCAGTGTACGCGTTTCTATTAAATATTGTGATGAGCTTAGAATAAATATATGAAAGTATCATTTATTGTTGCTACGCTCTCCTCCCGCACGCACAGACACACGTTGACGTAGGCTAGATTGAATAAATGACTTTAAAATAGGGTTGAGCTACACGATGACTGATGCATGCATGCCATCTGTTGGGATAGGTCCTCAAAGCTGTGATGTCTCGTTCTCCAGAAGGCCCTTTCAGACATGGCCATGTATTGTTAGACTCACATAAAATACTAATAATATAATGTTTTGACTTTAAAATAGACCATGACCTCTGAGTTTGTGTCGGCATTTCTTCTCAGGTATCAGTCAGCTAGGAACGCGCCGCTGCCATCTAGTTTTTTTTAAATATTAACCAAAATATTAAAGTGTAAAAGTCTGTTAAAAGATTTACTTACATCAATAAACATTTCATTTCATTAAACACAATGCCAATTTGCAAATGACAACTCGAGTTATTTACTTTCGAGTTAAATTTTCAAGTTTGTGAAAGTTTTAATATTTACAGAATAAGTAGCTTTTTTCGAGATATCTGCGAGTAAGCACATACTTGGACACTGGATTTTCAACTCTCAGCTCAGCGGCGTCAATTGAAAATCCAACTGTGCATTTTTTCAATGCGCTAAGCCCTATGGAGCACTCTGTTGGATTCTCAACGCTCGGTTCAACGTCGAGAGTTTGAAATCCAGAGCAAAAACTACGAGTTAAAAAAAGCGCCCGTGCGTATGTGGGCTTAAGGCGACAATAACCGACTTTTAATGATTTTGTACTGAAGATCACGTCTAAACGAGTAGTGTTAATGATTTGGAAGAAATATATGTTAAATAAGAGCATTTTCTTAATAACATAATCTGTGAATATTTTAGAATATGTTTATATTACATAGTGTAAGTAATTAATTTGTAAAGTTATGTCTAACGCGGATAAAAAACTGAGAATCACGCAAAAACTATCAAGCGTATTTTTCTGAAACCTTCACCATTTTAAAGATAATTTAATTATTTATCTTTTGGTATACGTGTTTTATTAAAATACGTTTTGTTTTATGTATAATGAATTAATAATGCGTCTAAATTGGGACAGCGCTCCTTGATGGGCAAGTCCTATTACTGGCTGGACGTACGACGCGTTAACACAGCACAGAACACGCAAGCTAACCAAGGCCACTGCCGCATCGTTGCGTCTTAAGGCTCGTGCAGACCAACGCGACGCGACGGCGCGACGCGACTCGAACAATACAATTTCTAAGAAAACTTCACGGTATAACAATAGCCAGTGTCGCGTCGCGCTGTCGCGTCGCGCTAGTCTGCACGAAGCTTTAATGTTTGATGAAATCTCATATTTTCTAAATTAACGAACCATTCATCTGAGAGCATACTTTACATTCATTAACCTTCAAAAATTTCACAATCAAATAAATATTTACTCAACAAAAAATTTATTACTAATTAAAAGTTTTTCACAAAGCGACAATTTTCAGTAAAATCTTCTTATTTTGTTAATTAATTTTGGTTTTCATCACAAACGTTGGACTCAAATAAATTTTGAGTAGGTACAATAATTTGATGTTACAAATTGGGTTAAAAATTCGGAAAAATGTTAAACCAAAGATTTTCAAAGGGTGTTTCAATGTTAGGAACAGATGTTTATTTCTTTTTATCCTTTTTACTGAAATGTTTTAGACAAAAAAACCTTTTATTTTTGCTGCTTTTACACTTTGCAAATAAAATTTTATCTTTGTTTTTGTGTGATGGATGGAAAATGTTACCGCCCAGTTGAGATTTTAATTGTAATATAAACAGAAAGATTAATATATAAAAAAACATTACAAACCGTTCACAGATACATTTATGAAACGATTTAAATCATAACTGACAGAACAGAACACTGACTCCTAAGTCACAGGATCACCTAGTTTAGGAGTCAGGGTTTAAATTATAAGTATGACCTTTAACCAAGTTATGTATCCTAGTTTTAAGCAATGTCTAAGGTTTTTGTAACAATAAAGATTTTTATTATTATTTATTATAACTGAAATCCTTATCCTTACTGCTTACCCCGCAAGCAGTATGACATTCATCAGAGTAAACGAAAAAAAAATCTAAGAACACAAAACTTTACCAAAAACCAGCGCTTTTCAACTGAAAACTTGGAATGTTGACAAGTATATTAATTAGGGATTAATTATAATTTCTGTTGCTGAATAATTAAAACATTTGTGTAAATAAAGCATTGTAGTTTTAATTACCGACTGTCTCGATGGGAACATGATTTACTTTATTTATTTTTCATTAACTGTGTATTTATGTATTTACTATTAATAAGAATCACTCTTGTTAAACAAATTGATGGAGAGGGAGAGGAACGGCTAAGAAAAGATGGATTGATTGTGTGAGGAATGATATGTAAGTGAATGATATGTAAGTGAATGATATGTAAGTGAATGATATGTAAGTGAATGATATGTAAGTGAATGATATGTAAGTGAATGATATGTAAGTGAATGATATGTAAGTGAATGATATGTAAGTGAATGATAGCGTGGCGGTTGACAGGGGAGAGTGGAAAAAGAAAAAACGTGCTGCGCCAACCCCACGTAACATTGGACATGGGCGGGAAGAAGATGACTCTTGCTAAGCAAATTACACCCTACCTCAATTTTTCGTGTTATTGCCATTTAATACAACTATCAAAGAATAACAGCAATGTAAAGTCAAAGTCAAACAATTTATTTCAATTAGGCACATAAGAGGCACTTTTGAACGTCAATTTTACACAAAATAGAATTGATTCTTGTCGTCCCTTCAAACTCAAAAAACTCAAACTCAAAGCATTTATTTCAAATAAACCAATTACAGGCACTTTTGAATTGTCAAGGGGTCGGTCAGTCAGAAAGATGAAGCTAGTTGCCCATTCCAAAGCGTAGTAGGTACCTATGGAGAAGAACGGGCAAGAAACTCCACGGACACTCTTTTAAATCAAAATATTCTTACAAAATAATGGTTACATCATTCATGTTTAAATTATACATGTGAGAACAATGTAGAAAGACGTGCACGTTAAAAGCGTCCGTAATGAAAAGATAATAAACAAATTCAAAAATTCAAATACATTAAAATAAGCCATGGAAGCTAAGAGGTGACCAGTCCCTACTGACGGCGCCCGTTCACGAACATGACGCATGGATCAGCACCATTCAGCTCAACTGCTATTCTGTAACCATCTCACCGTGAAAACTTAGGTGAAGTGAGCGTGGTGTGAGCTGTCATTCCACAGGGATTGACACTATTGACAGCTCACTTCACCTAAGTTTTCACGGTGAGATGTTTACAGAATAGCATGGCAGTTGTGATTTGAATATACGGACAATTTTAGTTGGTAGTCAATTTGGTTAAATAAGTTTGGGTCGATCGAAGATTAAGCTGCGCTTGCCGCGATCGGTTCGTGGATGGGTGGCCATTCCATTACATATCGAGACTCCTTCGTGCCTCCGAAAGCACGTTAAGCCATTGGTCCCGGCTGTTATTTTTAGACCTTTGACAGTCGTTACGGGTAGTCAAAAGCCTTTCCAAGGGCTCGTATTACCCAGTATCTGGGTTGTGCAGGTCAGATAGGCAGTCGCTCCATGTAAAATACTGGTATTCAGCTGCACTCGGTTAGACTGGAAGCCAACCCCAAAAATAGTTGGGTAAAAGTTACGCAGATGATTTTCGGTAAAGTGTGGACATCATAAATAACTCTCATAGCATAATAAACAATTTTTCAAACCTAACCTAACCAAACATTCCGCACACGGTGACAGTAAATTCAAAATGGCCGACCTACTCGTCTAGACATAATGGAATGCTGTCACTTGGCACCGCGCCATTAGTTACTTTTAAACTTTTTCGCCACTTCACACATTTGCAGGGTACGTCATTCTTCCGAGAAAATATGATTTAACTACCAAGTCAGTTTTAGAAGTAAACAAATGGTTTTTTGTATGAAGAATAAATCTGTGTGGTTATTTAACTAGTGTATAAAAAAAGTAGGTATGGTACAGATAGTGCCATCTACGAAGACGCGCCCCACTCTTCTTCCTAATCGCTTACAGTACAAGTGTGCAACATACCGCTAGTGTTTATGTTTGGTACTCATTACCCACTCATAGGTATTAACACTTTGAAGATTATATAAAATATATATTATCTTCGATATCTCGCTCACCGTACAGTTTAATGGACAACCACACACAGTGAAGATAATATTATATATTATATGTGTTGATATATCGTCGTCTTAGAGTGAAAACATCTTATATGCAAAAAACTGGTGGGCAACTGGGAATTTATATTATATGCTGATCGCGCGGTAAATCTGCTTAAGCGATGCAGGATTTTGCGTGACGTCAGTATGATGCGTAGGTCACATGTGGCGATATATTCCTTTGTTTTAGCTAAAAGAAAAAAATAACTGCATCGTTGTTCCAGTGGTCGTAAGCGCTACTGCTGAGCATGAGGTCCCGGGTTCGATTCCCAGGCCGGGTCTAAAGTGTTATAGGGTTTTTCCTTCTGGATTATCTCAGTAGCAGTCCGGACTCTGTCTGTGCCCGGTTGATGGCAATAGACTCGCGCCCTATTACATCGGACTTAAACATAACTGGCGAAATGTGAGTGTACTAAAGTACACCTCTACTTAACCTGATGTTATATAAAAAGAAGCGCAAAAACTCCCCGGCAACACACTCCTGTCTATAACGCCCACAGATTATGCGTAACGATGTCTTATGAACAGTCACAAACACAAGCTATCAAAAGAAGTCATTTCTAAATAAATAGAATAATATAAATCGCAAACTTCTGCCTACGAGTTTTTTTACGAGCATTTCTCTATTTCTGTCTAGATATAAAAGCAATGGACAATTTTGTATGGAAAGTGGACCATGAACGTACAGAGATGTGGTTAGAATATTATGAAAATACACGTGTGTAAGATTATTATTTACTGCAACAACATCAAAATGTACTCGGCAGTATTGAGAAAAATTACAACTAAAATTTAAAAATATTTTTGCATGAATGAAGGAAAATGGCAAAATAGTACATTATACAACAAGTGAAAAAAACGGAATTTAATTCAAGGGACTAAGTTGGACTAAGTTGATTTAATAACACCCTGTATTACTCCTGTAGTAATACAGGATGTTATTAAATAAATATTTCGGTGATTTTATATTAGTATTCAACTTTATATTTTAGCAAAAAATATATCGTGATCTATTTCAAGGATACCACTTCAAAAGCACTTCAACCCTGGATGAGGCAATTACCATAATGATAAATAAAATATGAGGTTTTGCCTAAGATATCGTTACTGGCCTGGAAATGACAAAGTGCCTACGTGTGATACAGATTTAGGCAGCTTTACCGTAACGATAGAATAATTGATAAATAATTAACAATAATAATTTACAACAAAAAGACAATAATTTGAAAAAGCCGTCATTCAAAAGCCTAGAGATTTTTTATTCAGTTATAATACTCCAATCACCAAAACAACTTTTTATTTTTGTGTTTCATTTATCTTTATGCTGAAAGGTAAAATAATGGCGTTACCAATATTGTAATATCTAATATTGTTACATGACTATGTGACACCTATGAATCAAATCAAATCAAATCAAATAAAACAAAAAACACAAAACACACATAAAACTTATTATTACTTACTTAAATCATTTATGAAATGAAATATTGTTTACTTTACATTTGCAAATAAATGAATTTCAATAGGTACAAGTAAGCTATAATAAATTAAATATCGCGACTTTTGATGAATGTCTTCCGAATATATCTTTTCTTCGATAACAAAATCGTCCACAGACCTGCGAAGTACATCTGTAGATCTTTCACACGAAGACCAAACACATGTAAAAGCTGTCACAAACTACGCTTCGGTATCACACGATACCACGTTCAAAGTCACTTCCATTAATCCCACGATCTGCACAACACACAATTTCGTTATTACGCGATGTGGTCGTAAATTTTTATAAATTTTGATATATAATAACAAATTTTACGGTATTTTCGATAATTTACGGTTGTCGATACCGTCTCGTCATTTACGGTTGGGACTCGGTAATTTTTAATTTACTGTTATAGGTTATTAAGGGCTTTTTTGTGGTTATAATATTTGTGATTTATAATGTGCTATGGTGCTTTTTTGAAGCTGTTAAGGTGAGTTTAATGTCCCATATGGTAAATGGTTTTGCTGCAAAATGATTTTTATATTTATTAGCCATTTAGTCGGACGAACATAAACTGTAGGCGTCACTCTCGTATTTGGCGTTTGTTTGTGTGCTGTATGTCTGTTTGCCAGTCGGCAAAGGACTCCAACCTTCTCCATTCTTGTCTCACTCGGACTCTTCTACCCCACGTCGTTCCAGTGACCTATCTGCTGTCATCACTGCACCATTTTCTGTGGTCTTCCTCTCTTTCTTCGGCCGTTTCTTGGGTGCCACTGGGTAACTATTTTGCTCCACTTGTCCGTCCCTCTTATCATGTGTTGTAGTATTTCCACTTTAAGCTTTGTTCAGACTAACGCGACGCGACACTGTATTTCTGGTTTTTAGGGTTATGTCCTAAATCTTGATCTTGTTCCTGGTGGTTTTTTTTCTTATTCATTACTAGCTGCACCTCGCGGTTTCACCCGCATAAGTCTCGATCCCGTGGAAATATCGAGATAAAAATCTAATTAATATATATAATTATCCTATGTCCCAACCTAGGTCATGGTCTACCTATGTGCCAAATTTCATTCAAATCCGTTCAGCCGATTTAGCATAAAAGCGTAACAAACAAAAAAAACAAACTTTTTATCCCGGTTATATGTTCCCGTGCGATAATTTCCGACACGCAAGTGCAAAAGCTAGTATTATATGTTTTAGTATTAGGTTATACATATATGTCGGAAATACGTTGTTAAGATGACTAATCGGGACGCCAGCGCTGCCTAGCGGCGTTCGAGAGAAGACTCCCTCGAACTACATAATGCTCGGACTGGCTGGACTTAAGCAGGCTTCATCAGTGGCGGTCAAGCAGTGGACACTTTTAAGAACTGCCATGCTATTCTGTAAACAACTCACCATGAAAACCTGGGTGAAGTGAGCTGTCAACAGTGTCAATCCCTGTGGGATGACAGCTCACTCCACGCTCACTTCACCTTAGTTTTCACGGTGAGATGGTTACAGAATAGCACTGCAGCAGTGCTATTCTGTAACCATCTCACAATTAAAACTAAATAGTGTCAATCCCTGTGGGATGACAGCTCACTCCACGCTCACTTCACCTAAGTTTTCACGGTGAGATGTTTACAGAATAGCATGGCTGTAGCGTATTCCGAATAGTCGTCTCGTGTACCTACAGTGTGTGAATTGCTAGTGTGATTAATGTGATCATAAATTATAATTTGATCTGAACTGCAAACGGTTTTTCTATTGCACAATAACCAACACTACCCACGGTACGCTCACAGTAGTTCAAATATGCCTGATAATGACGAAAGAGACATACCTTCATCCGTTATATATATAATCGTGTGTGTCTGGATTGAGGAGCCAATCTCATATCGGAACGAGGGTACTACCCATATTTAGTAGTAAATTAGCCGATTTTGTAGGCCGGCTCCTGGAATTTGTAGTAAAACCCTTAAAAAGTTATACGACGTTAAAGGTGGCTCCTCAATCCTGACGTCTGGATTGAGGAGCCACCTTAGAACTCGAAAACTAGCCAACGGATATTTCTGAAAATTTTGTAGGATTTAGTAGTACTTTTGCGTAATCTCTACAAAAAAAATGGGGTTTGTACGGTCGAATTTGAGATAGCTACAACGTTTTGATTTTTCATAAAAAACCATAAATTTCACCGCGCTGTATCTCGGAAAGTTATCAACCAATTACAACATATTTTTAGTATGATTTAGTAGTAAATGTGCTCAAATTTGTACAATAAAAATAAAATGGAAAAGCTATATAATTTCGGCAACACAACACATTTTATGTGGCTCCTCAATCTATATATATATAATATATAATACTAAAGTAGTTGATTAAATCGGATAACAATAACACCAATATTTAGTAGAAATTTCTACTAAATATTGGCGTAATCCAACATCCTGCGCATTCAGTATTTCAAAAGATATTAATAAAATAAACATTCCTTAACAAATTAGTGAATAGGGTGACCATAAATAATTCGAAGAAGACCATTGTTTGAAATAAGTAGTTTTATTTGCTTATAAATCATTTAACAAGTACGATTACCTAAGTGTAACTTATGTAATTGTGGTTTTAGATTATTTGAAATACTAGCTGCGCCCCGTGGACCCACCATCATAAGTCTCGATTCCGTGGGAATACCGGAATGAAAAGTATTCTATGTCCTTACCCAGGTTATGGTCTACCCATGTGCCAAATTTCATTCAAATCCGTTCGACCGATATAGCGTAACAAACAAACAAACTCACTTTCGCATTTATAATAATAGGTTTACCTATGAAATTGCCGTTTTGTATAAAAAAAATTAAACGAATTTTGTTCATGTATTTTTTATTTGTATTAATCGAAGTAATCACCAATCAAATGGTCCAAAATTTTAAGGGAATATCGGGTAGCAAGATTACGTTACGCCCGCGAACACGCACAATGGGGAGACGAAGAATCGGCAAGAGTAATGTTTTCTGACGAATCCAGATTTATGCTGTGTGCAAGTGACGGGCGGCGAAGAGTCCAGCTTGTTTTGAGGAAAAAGTGCCGGTTGGCAGTGGATATGTTATAGTTTGGGCTGGAATCTCTTTAGAGCGTCGCTCGGAGTTAGTGCTGATGCTGAAAATTCTTTGTGATTTCTTTTTTTATTCTTGGTGTTTGTTTATTCTATGGGATATTGCTCTTTTAGTTTATTTTCTTTTTTTTTATTCTTGGTGTTAATATTGTGTTCATAATTTAAGTGCTGATGGGTGAAAAATTATTCATGTGTAAGTAAAACTCTGTTTATGATCATAGTTTGAATTATTTATGGTCACCCTATTCACTAATTTGTTAAGGAATGTTTATTTTATTAATATCTTTTGAAATACTGAATGCGCAGGATGTTGGATTACGCCAATATTTAGTAGAAATTTCTACTAAATATTGGTGTTATTGTTATCCGATTTGATCAACTACTTTAGTAGCTACGAACATATAATTTCTATAGACCGTCAGGATTGAGGAGCCACATAAAATGTGTTGTGTTGCCGAAATTATATAGCTTTTCCATTTTATTTTTATTGTACAAATTCGCGCACATTTACTACTAAATCATACTAAAAATATGTTGTAATTGGTTGATAACTTTCCGAGATACAGCGCGGTGAAATTTATGGTTTTTTATGAAAAATCAAAACGTTGTAGCTATCTCAAATTCGACCGTACAAACCCCATTTTTTTTGTAGAGATTACGCAAAAGTACTACTAAATCCTACAAAATTTTCAGAAATATCCGTTGGCTAGTTTTCGAGTTCTAAGGTGGCTCCTCAATCCAGACGTCAGGATTGAGGAGCCACCTTTAACGTCGTATAACTTTTTAAGGGTTTTACTACAAATTCCAGGATCCGGCCTACAAAATCGCCTAATTTACTACTAAATATTGGTAGTACCCTCGTTCCGATATGAGATATGGCTCCTCAATCCAGACACACACATATAATCTACTGTTCATTTCATCATAATTAAATTATGAAGAAACTCATTATTTTATTTTAGATTCAAACTTCTTTTGGCCTCGTTTATATAAAAATTACATTATTCATTAATGTTATTAAAATTCTGAAGTTTCACACAGCTGAGCGAAGGATTTTCCTTCTTCTTATTTCTGTGAAAATCTATAATTATTTCAAGGAATTCGTTCTCGTCTACCGAAAACGAATACTTTAACGTGCAAATTTGTATAAGTAAACACCACAAAATTACCTACTCATTAAGATCTCTTGATGTTCCATTAAAAAAATTGCTGAAAAAAAAAACTAAGATAATGATAAATTATTTTCTAAGTGGGTAATATAATTTAATAAATGGAAAGATTGAGTGGTCTTTCCATTTATTAAATTATTACCCACTTAGTAAACAATTTATCATTATCATAGTTTTTTTTTTCAGCAATTTTTTTTGGGTTCTATCCCCATAGTTAGCCACGAACCCATTTTCTAAACCTACGCCGCGCTGTTTGTCTGTCTATCTGTCTCAAAGGGCTGGGCTGTGCTTGACTAATTGTAGTAAGTTTCATTTTTCACAGAATACGTGCTACTACAGCCCGTCATGGCTAAAAAGAAGGTAAACTAAAATAATAGGGATGATTCCTGGGTAAAAAAAAAAAAAAAACTAATTAGTCCGCCAGTCAGATAATAAAAAAATATTAGACACGTATTTTTTGCTTTATCATATTAATAAAACATAACTTAGATAAAACGCATTTTAAGTTGGGGAGTGGGGGTCGCTACGTCACTAGTATGTGTAAAATCTACATACTCGTGACGAAATGGTACATTTTACCTCAATGTATCGCCGTAATCTTTAGATTACGTAATAAAAGAAAGAATACGTGTCCAATGTTGTTTTATAATCTCAAAGAAGGACTAAAAAAATGTTTTTTCGTCATCATCCCTATTTGGTAATACGGAGCCCTTAATGCGCGAGACAGAGTCGCTCTTCGCCAGTTTTCTTAATAATACCAATTATTAACATAAGAAAAAAGACCGCGTTTGACCATAACCAAAATTACGGAACACCGCACCAATTCCTGAAAACCTTATTACTTAATAGATTCATAGATATTAAAAAAAGGTCGGAACATAAAAAATACCACCGGAGTTGTCTCGTAAACCAAGAAATGAAGATGGTTGTATTAGGCTGCTGCTCACGTATCTACTTTATCTGTGAGAAGCGAGATTTACAGCCGTCGATCGCGACTTAACGTCCGTGTGGAGACGGCCTAAGGGTGCACGTTGAGTAGTGGAATGCAGTAAGACAAGTTGTAGTACTTTTGAAAATGAAAAAGTGCCTGTCGTGAACCAGCTCTAAAAAAACTTGGTCTATTAGATATTAATAGGCTGACCTCTTAACTAAAACCGCCGCCGCCGCTTGCCTTTTTGACTGCTTTGGAATTAATTTCTAGTAACAACAACAGTGTCCCTATATTTAATTCTAGACAGAGCTACTACCATTTTATTACCTCCAAAACCCATTATTTGGGCGATACTTTACTTATGTTTCTGCTGCTATTCTGAAGTAAAAGTAGATCGATTGAGAATGTAAGAAAATATATAATAATATGGAAACGCAGTTTCATAGATTTATTATTAAAAAAAGTTATGAGTGCTTCCAGGTACTCTAAAATAAATAAATAAGTACATAATTTGCGTTCGCAATTTATTTGCCAAACATGTAAACAAACACGAATTTTCCACTTAGACAAACATTAACTTTATGCAAGTGTAAATAAAGTTGATTTTAGATCGACTAGTACTATTGAAAAGGTCATAAAAAATACGAAGTTGTCGCGCAAACTGGACCTTATGTGTAGGCACTACGGTTGTTTTTCCTAAAACTCGTGTTAGTTACATGTTTGGCAAATGAATTGCGAACGCAGATTAGGTACGTATTTATTTATTTAATTTATTACGTTGTTTTATCATTTCACCTACCAATTTTCACAATATTTCTTACCATACTGGCCTTATCCTATAAACACACAGCCAATAAAAACACAGGTACTAAACTGATAGTAGCACCATAAAAACGTTAGCTTACTGTTGTTCCTACACTGTGTAAGACAGTCACAGTTTTACTGTTCGGCTATAAAATCGAATTAGAGTACAAGAGAGATATAAAGTAGCACGATTGTTTAGCAGGCTTGAAGTAAAGCCCGGCTTATGGTTACTTGCGTAGTTACAAGGAAATAGTGGTAGTAGTGTTTTTTTTTATTAGTTGAGGTAGGTACTGCACTTCTATGAAGATATTTCGGGCTGTAAACGCCAACCTGAGGGCCTAAGGGTTTATGCACACACGTCACTCACTTCAATGTCAAGTCGCTGTCAAAAAATATATCATCAGTCACGTCATTACCGGCACGTCTCAGTTGACATCGTGTCACCGGCAAGTCAAAACTTGTGTTGCTACGAGCGAAACGTGGCCATTGTGACAAAGACAATTTGCAACCGAGGCGTCGCTATAAAAAAATAAAAAAAAAACAAAATTCAATTTATTTTATTTCTCATAAACCTGCAAGGGCACTTATGAAACGTCAGAAGCTAGGTGCTCGGTTCCAATTGGTCGTTTCCCATGAAGAAGAGCCGGCAAGAAACTCCACGGTTACTATTTTAAAAATAAATGGTTTTTACAATGTTTTCAAATTACAGTGTTAATAGGTATAAGAGGACAGTGTAGCAAAATAGAAAATGGTCCACAGAGCTACAGTCTGTTAAAAGTCAGTCTATCGAGTGACTGACTGACTATCTGTTTACACACGTCCCTGACATAGACGTGACTGATCGGGTACTTGACATTGTGACTGACGTGTGACAATCGCTTTCAAAGCATTTCGTATTTCTACAACGACTTTCAACAGGATTGATATAAACTTTTTGTTAGCTTATGTCAGTACAATACATTTTTGACTTTCCATCATCGTTATCGCTGATAAAATGTCACTTTGTCTAAGCTCTGTGATGTTAACCTCTGTCTCTGAAAAAGGCGCATGTAACAGTTTTTTATGTGCCTCGTAGGCAAATGGATGGACCATTTAAGAAACTTGACCCACCCCTGTGATCTAGTCGTTAGACCACCTGTCTCAGACCCAGAGGTCGGTTCGATTGCCAGCGGGAGCAAAATTTTCTGCTCGGTTTGGTTCATGGTAGGACTTGTTCTAAGTCCGCCTGGTTAGCTACCACCATCTTATCTAAGTCTGTCGACATAACAACAATGTTAGCAGCATTGTTGTGTTTTGGCAGTTAGGGTTAGAGGTAAGAAAGCCAGTTTCTCTGTGGTTTAGGATTCCGGGTAAATCTTCCACCTTCGGCCTGATCATCACTTACCATCAGGTGAGATGCAGGCGTAAGGCTTCCCCGTTGTGGTTAAAAAACTTAAAAAGATACGATGTGTGCTATAGACTGTCAGTACACCCAGACTAAAAGATAAAACCAACCAGACCAGACTCAAAAGAGACAAAGTTAAAATTGTACCTGCAATTTCTCCGGCGTCCGTACCTAACCGAAACTCGGACATAATCTGTCTCATTACAAAACGAGTTCTTCCTTTAGTCCAAGCCCTAACTTTCGGGCAGTTACGAATTTTAAACTCCATTCTGACACATGTAAAGTTCTTATTTCAATTTTGACAATTTAGACTCGGGTTTAACTTAACGTCAGTTTTTGTAATTAGAACTTTAACGTTCGAAATTCACAAATGGCTCGAAGGTCGGGTCTAATGAAATTGTCTTTCAAGGAGGCCCTAAGTTATAAGAATGATGAAATGCTGGCTAGCTAACCACGACATGGGCTTATGAGGATAGCTGAAACACGAAAAAGTAAGGTCTGTTTCAAAAGCATCTTCCGAAAATGTAAACATATGGATCAACACATGTACCTGCGGATGCTAATTAGTAATGCCACTTACTAATTGAGTGCTTTAATTTGATTATTTGACTACTAAATCACCTTTTTTTCATTTGATTGAGGTTAATTTTACGTTTAGGCGCAGAATGTCCAATTCGCAAAATGTCCAGCGGTCGCAAAGTGTCCAGTTTGCAGAATGGTCCAGTTCGCAGATAACCTCAATATTAGTCGAAGAATTTTTAATCACAATTTTATTCAAACTATTTACAATTGTTGGAACAAGTGGTGAGATATAAACTTGAAACCATCAAAATACAGAATGAATGTGTACTAATTCCCTGTAGTGAGTGCGTAAGTATTTAACCATCAGTGGGGTAAGTGCGAACACTAACAATTGCAATAAATTGACAATTCGAGAACATTCATTGCGTCATTTACGTTGTCGAGCAGACGAATTTTTCAAACATATGAAGCAATAGATTAGGAATTTGCTTCTAAATCCTTCGATTTGTGAAAGAAAATGTGTAACGCAGTGGGGGTGCTCAACAGGGTTTAATTGTCTGGTTAGTGACTAAACTGGTATCAGAGTTTTTATGCCGCCCACTGCCTCTGACTTGGCTTCACATACCGTTGAGAAATATCTCTCAGGCATAGCTTTCCTCCCTATGTTTTCCTCCACCGTCTTTGAAGCAAGTGATATAATTATACAATACGCACATGACTCCGAAAAGTCAGAGGTCCCTAGGGGGCCTTAGGTTCGAGCTCGAGACCGATGAAATAAATATTTCTATATGGGTGAAATACATAGTTCACCACCCAACTACTTAGCCTCATATTTCCGACTAAACATAAACACGAGTCCAGCTTATTACTTGATAAATTCAATACATAAAACATGCTGTTTTCCTTTAAAAGCTGGAAAAGTTCCAACATCGTCTAAAGTGTAGTGGCCTCTTTAAAAACGCTTGCTTGCAGCTGAAAGTTATTGTTTCCTAATAATGGATGTGTTAGTCGCTTTTACGGTGGTTTACGAATATAATAAATATTATGTATTGTAAACTAGCCTATTCGTTCATCTTCGAACTTCAATGTGTTCAGGGAGGGTAGAATCGAAGTCTTTTCTAAGGGCTACACTTTTTAAGAGGGCTTATCCTAAAAGTTGGCAACGTCGCAAATAGCTGTCAAATATTTACCGGTTTTGATTGATTTGCCAATGATACTATATGGAAATATGAAATGTGGCTAACTAGTGAACTAAAATATTGATTATGAAATGCAATAATTAATATCGTAACACCGAATATTTAGTATTGGATATAAAAAAAAGTATTGAGAAACTTTCCAAATGCTTTTTTTACACCTAAAACAGTTACAATGTCAAATTCAGTGTTATAATTGCAATTAATTATTAATATTCTATACAGGAATATTGCCAAATTGATCAAAACAGCGAAATATTTGACGTCTATTTGCGACGTTGCCCACTTTCAGAATAAATGCTCTTAAAGAACACGTATTTCGATGTTAAAACTTTTTAGGACCGACGTGCGTGTTCGGCCAGCACGCTAAGCATGACCACAATAAAAACGGGTTTTGTCGACGGAAGAACAGACAAAATGACAGTTAAACAATCACAATCTATCCTTTTGTCTATTTGTCTATTCTTCCGTCGACAAAACCCGTAGAAAATGGGTTATGGTTGTCATGCTACGCGTGCAGATGTATGAACGTAAACGAATCAAAAGGAGTAAAGTCAAAGTCATTTATTTGCTATAAATGCGGTTACAAAGGTGTTAATAAATATGTATTCTTGTGCGATGACACATTTCGCCATATTTTGGCATGCAAATATTAATGGTAAGGCTTATTTAAATAAGCAAATAACTATAACTATATTTACTAAACATGAATAAATCAATCTTCAATTTACGCAACAGAACTAAAGTCATAAAAAAAAAAAAACATTTGGCACAACAAACTGAACCAAATTATATCTACAATCGCAGATTTTATATATTTTAAGTTTAGTCTACAATGCATTCCTGAAATGATAGGACCGACAAGAAGTTTTTTTTAGAAATTCACCTATTGAATAATAACTTTGTGAAATGAGCCAATTTTTTAGTACTACGGAAAATTTTCTGTAAGGAAGATCAGTTATAAAATTTGGAATTGAATTATAAATAAGTGGCGCCATATATACGTAACTGCGTCGGAATAGTTCGATCCTAGGGACAGGAGTATGTATGGATCGTAGCAGGTGGAGTTCTGAAGTTTCTGCCTACGACTATGTAAAAAAGCTATGAGTTTATTGTATGTATATATTTTTTTTAGGCTGTGCGCTGTCAGTCAGTCCAGCAGGACGAAGTTGTTGCCCAATGCTCTAGATCTTACTGCCAGTCACAGGAAGATACTTAGTTGCGTATTCATTTTAGAGGAATAAGGCTGATGCCTGGGTCAAAAAAAAGAAATTCTATTTAGTCCGTCAGTCAGATAACAAAAAAAATATTAGACACGTATTTTTTGCTTTATCATATTAATAAAAAATGACTTAGATCATCGCATTAAAGTTGGGGAGTGGGGGTCGCTACGTCACAAGTAAGTATAAAATCTACATACTCGTGACGTCATGGCACATTTTAACTCAATGTATCGCCGTAATCTTTTGTTAACGTAAAAAAAGATAAAAATATGCGTCCAATATTTTTTTAATAATCTACATAACAGAAAAAAAAAAAAAAAAAACATCGTCTCAATTCTATAATTACGTTAGACATACTTATTCAAAATCTTTTTCTATTATTATTTTAACTTTATTATGTAGATAATGGCAATTGTTTTGGGTCGATATTCAAGGTTAAGCAACGTTCGCCGAGGTCTGTCCGTGAATGGGTGACCATCAGGTTTGATAATGCGCAGATGATGATGAGATGGAAATTAGTTTTTGAACATGTGCCTAGCATATTACTTTGGAATGAATAGATTTAACATAGACGAGAAGTTGATCTCGAAACTCGTATGAGTGTACGCATTTATTCTCTACGCTTTTTCCATAAAAAATGCTGGTCACGAAAAAAACATCCATTTCTACCGCCGAACAATTTCAACGGAACGAAATTTCGTGCCCTCGAAGTTCAAAGAGCAATCACGCCCCAAACTACGTCATCAAAACCGCGTTTTAAAACTTTTAAAAACCGAACACGAAACGGCGTACTCGAATCCGAAACGGCGTTTTGTTTGGCCCCTATAAAATGTAAAACCGCGTTTCATTTCATTTGGCGCTCAATATAACTGTTTACTGGCAAAGAGGCTTTTGAAAGTTCAAAAAATAACTTTCTGAGGCAATTTAGAGGTACGCGGAAACGCTAACAGGCAATTTGTGACATACAGACGTTAAGAATGGCGAATTTTCTTTTAAAATGCAGGTAAATGTTTTAAAGGTCCATTTGGAAGTAATGTAAAGTCCCATTTTATTAAAACTAAAATTTTAGCAATAGTTTTGAACTGTAATGGCTCTTCTTACTTTTTGGTCGTTCAATTAAAACTTTTCTTCTTTAAATCATTTTATCTGTAGACATCTACCTAGCTTTTTCCCAAGTATGTTAGGGTCGGTTTCCAGTCTAACCAGCTGCAGCTGAAAACTAGTATTTAACATGGAGCGACTGCCTATCTGACTACCACAACCCAGTTACTGGATAACACGATACCCCTTGGACTAGACTGGTTGTCAGACTTTTGGGCTTCTGACGACCCGTAACAACTGTCAAAGATCTACGAATGACAGCCGGTATCAACGTGCTTTCCAAGGCACGGAGTCGCGACATTTAATGGATGGTCACCCATCCACGAACCGACCTCGGCAAGCGTAGCTTAAACTTGAAGATCGACCCGTGCTGCTGTTATAATTTAGCCGCGCGCCCCTCGTATCGTCCTTCATAATTAGCTGAATGTTTTGGAAAAATAGGTATCGTTATTCAAACGTTACTCAACACTTCTGTTTCATCCAAAACAACGAATACTTCGTTTAATTAAAATAACAAACGGAAACAATCCATCAGAGTGCTGTAAGATATTTATTATTGTGAATAAAACTGGGATGTCTATGATTTCGAAATGAGCACGTTCTACATTTCGCACGTCTGCGTTTATTTACCTGTACCCTAATTACGTAATACACGATCAATCAGAATCTGAATCGTTTTGAAACAGATTGCTAATCCATTGCTTCGTACGTTCGAAAAATAAATCTGCTCAACAACGTAAATAACACAATGAATGTTGTTGACTTGTCAAAATGAAACAGATTAGTCGGAATTGTCAACGAAAATGTGTTGCGTAATTAGATAGCTGTTCTTGAATCTTCCTCAGATCAATAATTTTAAAATCATGAATCACTTCCATCACCAAAAATTCAGTAGGAAGCTTCAAGTGATGGCCAGGGGATTAAAAGTCTTAATATTGTTTTAATTACAGCTGAAAATTATAGTAAAAATTAAAGATAAATCGCCCGTTTTGTTTCTGTATGCATCAGTTTATTTGAATGGTATTTACCAGGACCACCGTATCCTGTATTGTGCGGATCTTAAGTAAACAGTAAATTGTATAACTAAGACTTCGTCTTGAAATCATCATCATCATCATTTGAGCCAAAAGACGTCCACTGCTGAACATAGGGCTCCCGCGAATCCAGCGGATTCCTGCGGCCTTCACAAGGTCATCGGTCCATCTTGTGGGAGGCCTTCCAACGCTTCGTCTTCCGGTACGCGGTCGTCACTCCAGAACCTTTCGGACCCTTCGGCCATCTGTTCTACGAGCAATGTGCCCTGCCCCTTGCCACTTAAGTTTGGCGATTCTTGAAATATAAAATAAAAATGTTGAGTTTTAGAATGAACCAACTTTACTCGAGACTTAAGACGGATAGTTCATAGTTGAAAATGCCATTATTTTACTTATGATGAGGTACTCAATCTAAACTAATATTATAAAGCGAAAAGATTTTTTGTATGTTTGTTTGTTACACTTTCACGCTAAAACCGCTGAACGGATTTAGATGAACGTTTGCACATGGATAGACCATGACCTAGGTAACACACAGGTAGGTACATGGTATATTTTTTATCCCGATATACGAGACTTATGCGGGTGAAACCGCGGGGCGCAGTTCGTAAAAAATATTCAGGTTTCTTTTCGTTTTGTGTCTTAATTTAAGAAAAATCTTGTTTGCTAGGAATCGTCTACCAAAAGGCCTGCGACAGACTTAATATTTAAAAAAAACGGAGTCCAATGAAACTAATTGATGATCCCTGCTATATACCGACTAAAACTGGATGAAATGATTGTTAAAGATTATTTATTTATTTAACGGTTTATATACACACTTAAAAACAGACAAGAAGAAAGGAACAGAAAAATACGTACAAAGGTGATGCTTATTTCTAAAGAAATCTTTTCCAGCATACCTGCGATAGGAAAGTAGTTAAAGAGATGTCTAAGACGTGTGTAAGAGTAGAAGAGAAAATAAAATACATAAAATAAAAACACTTAATTATTCACTAATTTAACTATAATATTAACTACTCGTATAAACATACATTATGAGAATAAACTTACCTACACACATACTTATAAAATAAATATCACTAAAATATATATACTTATTATTATTATGATATCCCTATATAAATTAAAATTAGCTTAGGTAAATTAATATTATGTGCATTACCATATTCAGATAATTTATATGCTGAAGAAATGAGTAGTTACGAATAAATATCAAATTTTGCTCAACAAATAGCTAAACCGTGTGACACTAATCGAGACAATTTCTGTGCTTTAGTATACGTAAAGTTCTCGAGTGAAATTCACAGGTCAAAGAGAATTTGACGCGACAGAAAATGTTTGTCAAAATATAATTTACATTTTGAATCCGTATTCTAGTTTTCTTCTCACTGTTTTACATTTTCTGCAGTTGCAGTAGTCTTGCTTGTTATTCAACTAGCTGCTAGCTCTGGCTTATTATTCTACTAGCTGCGCCCCGCGGTTTCACCTACATAAGTCTCGATACCGTGGGAATATCGAGATTAAAGTATTCTATGTTCTAACCCACAGAATGGTCAATGGTGGTGGTGGTCTACACATGTGCCAAATTTCATCCCAATCCGTTCAGCGTTTTAGCGTGAAAGCGTAACAAACAAACTGACTTTCGCATGAATAATATTAGTTAAGATAAGGATACAGCGTGAGCTAAGTAATAACAGCCGCACGGTTCGATCAATCAGGTTAAGCTACGCTTGCCGGGGTTGGTGCGTAGATGGGTGACCACCTTTACATACCAAGACTCCTCTGTGCCTCGGAAAGCACGTTATTCCGTTGGTCTTGGCGGTGGATCTTTGACAGTCGTTGCGGGTCGTCAGAAGCCCGAAAGTCTGAAGTGTGGTCAAATGAAATGAAATGAAATTGTTTATTCTGTAAATAGGATATCGGAATCACTTTTACACGTCATATAAAAAAATATTAAAAATAAGCTAGATGAGGTCGGTACGTATTTCCTATCTGACTACTCTAAGAAGAAAGGCCGAAACAAACTCAGAGGTCACAGTCTCTTTTCAAGTCCAGACATAATCTTGGTCAAACTATATGAGGAAATTGGGTATGGTACAGACCATCATACTGAACAACTGAACAAATGGAGAATCATTTGCTTCGAGTAGGTATTGTGGTGCTGGCTGACTGTGTGGTTCGCCTCACGAAAGCTTGCGGGAGTGATGATGATGATGACGTCACGGTGAAGTAGCTGAACGAAGGCTGCGTTGACGTTCATACTCGGGGTCACCAATTTAGTGGTATGAGGAACAGGGTGTAAAGTTCACTCGTCCTCATTAAAAAAGGGAGGATTTACCGACCAGACGGGTGTCGTGTCTGGCGGGCAACTGCCAAATAATTGATGTCGGACAGTCTTATATATGTCGTTCGCCTGGTAAACTCTAATTGCGCGATGCAGGATTTGTGTGACGTCAGGATTTTGTATGACGTCAGGTCTTTGATGCGTATGTCACATGTGGCGATGTAGATGCCGCCACAAAGTTTTCTATGGGACAGTTTATGAGTTTTTTACGATGATGGTCCCATGTAGAAAGTAGTTCAGTTTCATGGTCAGTAGTGGTACTGACCAGTGATAGTGTTAAAATTTAAGGGTGTGGTGAACCCTTAAATTTGACCTCACCTTTCAGGTACATGTTGTCTAAATGAAATAGTTAAAGCTTTGATGCAGACCAGACAGTTATACAATTTGCTCGTGCAAAGTAATGTTGTGTGTCGCACAAAGTTTGTCGTCGCCATAAATTCCAGCGGCGTTACCTGATGAAAAGTGGTTAACATCGTCTAAAGACACACACTTTATTATTCTTAGTATACGCCAAGATGGTTGCCTGTATATGCCTCGTCGAACTTAGGGTCTGTTTTTGTACGTCGCGGTACTTCCATAATTGTAAGAAAAGCTCATGCCACCAATAAAATGTAGGCCAATTAGCAATTTAATAGTGAAGTTGACGCCCAGCCTGTGCTAGACTTACGTTAAAACCTACAAAAAAAAATCGTCGATTTGAGAACCTCCTCCTTTTTAGGGTTCCGTAACCAAAGAGTGCCAACGGGACCCTATTAGTAAGTAAGGCTCCGCTGTCCGTCCTTCCATCCGTCTGTCACAGGCCTGTATCTTTTGAACCGTAACAGGCATGTGTACTCTAAGGCTATAAATAACAAATAATAAATATGAATAAAGTAAAAATTAAAGGGGGTCGGTCCCCATACAAGAAAGGTAGGTATATATTGTAGTAAATATGTATGTACGTGTATCAGAAGTTTATAAACTATATATGTACATGTGTACCTATTTTATTTATAATTCATTGTTGTCTTTTTAATATTTTTTATTATCATTATCTCCTCTAAATCGGAGCACCTGCCATCTTATCTCTACACCACCCTTGGTTGACTGGTAGAGAATGCCTAAGGCATTAAGTCCGCCTTTGTACCTTATTGTGTGTGAGAAGTTTAAATAAATAAATAAAGTATTTTTTAAAATCATCATCATCATTCCAGCCGAAAGACGTCCACTGCTGGACATAGGCCTCCCCCAAATACCGGCACTTCGACCGGTTCTGTGTTTCCTGCATCCAGCGGATTCCTTTTTTAAATATATAAGCAGTCTCTTAAATATGGTACGGAGGTACGAAACTCTTCGACGAGTCCGACTCGCACTTGGCCACTTTTTTGTAGACGGGTAGAAATTATCGCCTCTCGTAGTCTATAAAGCCTCTTCCATCAAAATAATAATTACCTGAGCAGTAGAAATAAGCAATAAGCTGATTCCTCTCCTAAACGAATTCTTTCACCAAAAACCTCAATAAAAGTAATAGCTACTAATTAAGTTAATTTTCTTCCAAGATAACTTCCAAACTGCCACATTTGCTGGCAAGCTGTTCAAGCTTCAACCATAACGAATATTGTTATGAGCTCGAAATAGCTTTAAAATGAAGCTGGATACTCTAACGAACGTCGGTGAGGCATTTCCAGCTCATTTGCTAGTTGAAAAGGAAGACTTCGTTACTGGTGGGACGTTTATTTTTTAAATAAAATGTGTGTTTTTTGGTGTGGTTGGTAGAGATAATTTTATTCTGGATTAGCTGGGGTTTTCGAGTGGAATGTTCTTAGTTTTATGCATGGTTTGTTTGTTTTAAAACGGTATGTTTTTGCTAACGAAATTAACCCTTTGGTACAGACCTAATGTCAGGGAAATAAATTGTTTAGTTTAAATTGAGTACTTACTAAATTAAATTGTTCGTATATTTTTGAATACACACACATAAGACAACCGAGACTGGCATTTTTTGAAAGTTGTATAAGCAGCCTATAATGTCCCCACTGCTGGGACAGAGGCCTCCTCTCTGTGAGATCCCGGGAGCGTGCTGTAATCTACCACGCGAGCCGAGTACGGGTTGGTAGATGTTACATGTCTTCGAATTTTTGGTTCTAGGACATGCCGGTTTCCTCACGATATTTTCATTCACCGTTTTGAGAGCAGTGGTGATAAAATTATTTACACAAAGTAAAGCTCGTGCCCGGGTCCAAACCCACGACCTACAACTCGTAAGTTGGGGCCGTTACCACTGGGCCATCACTATTTCCGAAAGCTACTGATTAAAAGATGTATGAAATAGTTATAATACACTAGAAAACCCAGTAAAATATTACCTATTAACTCGGCAAATCAACGTAGGGTATCAATTTGCTTAACAATTATTCATAACCGTACCTTATATCTAGCGGGTCCTTAGAAAATAGTTACATATTTTGTTATTATACGATCAAATAGTGCTGCTAACATGCTACCGTTTCTACAGGAGATTACAAACCAGCGCGCAATTAGAGGCGACCTTTGATGAGACTGTAGTAAATTGACATGTAATTAACAAGATTACAAGAAGCTGTAAGCTGCTGCAATATTTATACAAAAGTTCAAGCCATTGCAAACAATAGACTATCAGTGATCAAACATCGTAGCTTATACAAAACTATAGAATTTTTAAATTTAAATAAATGTTCAATCAGTTACTTTGCTGAGTTCATAGGCCTACTGACTTCTGCATGCCCTGCTGTTAGTGATGGGTGGATTTATACAAAATTTATTGAAAGAGAAAAATTCTAGCTCTGGGTAACTCTTACAACTATCACAGGATAATGACACTGTCAAATTCATTGAAACAGGACCTCCATTAGTGGAGTAATAATATAAAAGTCCTATTCGTAATAATGATTATTGTCTCGAAGTATACAACGATGAATCAACCACTGGTAGGGTCATAGCTTGCGGTAATGAAAGTTCACACGGGAATTGGACAGATTCAGAACTTGTTAATATTTTAGAACTGAAGGCCGCATTTTATGGTTTAAGAATATTCGCTTCTATGCTTCGAAATTGCAATACACTGCTCAGAATCTATAACAAAACGGCGATCAGCTACATAAATATCGAATGGGGATACAACATACACATTTAAATGAAATAGCCCGGAATATTTGACAGTGGTGTGAACTTAGGAGCATTCATATATTTGCGTCATATGTTAAATCTTCAGGTAATATTATTGCTGCACGGAATGAGAGCTAGCTGAGTAAGCATTCTTGGAAATCATTATTCCAAGAATGCATACTCAGCATATCATTTATAACAGTAAATTTAACGAAGGGGCTAGTTATAATACGATAAATACACACAGATCTGCCGTGCCAATTATTTTAGCTACAGAAAAACGGATAATCACATAAAATAATTGTGATCGTAGGTTACTGAAAGGTGTATACAGGTTACGACCTTCCAATCCTAAGTACACAGCCACTTGGGACACTAATAAAGTAGTGAGCTATGCGTCCAGTTGGTATGCCTATACGGATATGACACTTCAATGTTTGTCAAGAAAAACAATTGCTTTAGTAGCTATTAGCTTCTGCGCAAAGAATGCAGACCCTACGTTTAATCAAATTAAAAAATATCACTATAGAAGATGATATGATTGTAATTAAAATATCCAATTTAATTAAAACCTCGAGACCTGGGACCTTCCAACCCCTTATCAGATTACCCTTTATTCGCGAAAATTTATCCATATGGCCAGCTACCGTTGTTCAAGATTACATTGATACAATTTCATCCTTACGTCACAATAAATTAGACGACAGTTCATTAGCTTTCGAAAACCTCTTGTAAAGTGTGTGTGAGGTCCGACTCCAGACTTAAGATTAAGATTAGTATACTAACATTCGATTTAGTTTTACTTTACTAACACTGCCTAACACTTCGGGGAAAATCGGTGTGATGGTATGTTTGTTCCAGTTTTGGAAAAAGTGTTGAAATATAAAGTTGAAATCTAAATACAGATGAATGTGTTACTAATTTCCTCTAGTGAGTGATTGTGTAAGAATTCATCATCACACTTTCATCGGATACTTTCCCTACTAAGAATTCCTAATTGAAAAACTAACACTCTGCCCGACTTAGGAATCGAACCTCATGCTCAGCAGTAGCGTCTGCAACCACTAGACCAACGAGGCAGTCAACTGAAACAGACATTACTTATCTAATATTTAATTGACTTAGGCGTGACTGCGGAAATTCAGTATAAAAAAATTAAATTATATAAACGACGTATATTTAGTAACCTAATCCGCTTAACTCTTCCTAAAGAGTCATAAAGAATCCTGTGAGAAATTGACACGTATCACTGCGTTCGGTACTTGACGTGGCAACACGCCGTGTCCGGGTTCGCAACTGAGAGGTGAAACACGTGTCGATTTCTTACAGGGTTCTTTATAACTCTTTAAAAACAGTTAAGCGGATTATGTTACTAAATATACGTCGTCTATTGTATTTTACCAAATATTCATTTTACTGTTCTGCTACTCACCCACTTTATAACGTAACCTACATTAGGTACATTTAAAATGCTTTCAGTCAAAACATTAAGTTGATTTTCAACAGTAAACACACATTAAAATGGAGGTCAAAGCCATCCATTTTACGAATCGACCTATTTGTAGAAGTTCCAGTATTTCCTGAAAAATACTTGATTTTCCACTTATTTTTGGTAGATTTTCTGAAACTGCTTTAAGATTTGTGTTGTAACATTTGTGTTTTCACACTAAACTTTTCGTGTGAAAACAAACTTTTGGAACATCATTGTACTTCTTGAAGCACTTTAATGTTTCCTGTGCCACCTATGTGTTGCTAGCCAGTTTAGAGTTCCGTACCTCAAAAGGTAAAAACGGAACCCTTAAAGGTTCACTTTGTTGTCCGTCCGTCTCTCAGTTAGTCACCTTTTCTTAGCACGCGTAGCATGACCACCATAGAAACGGGTTTTGTCTACGGAAGAATAGACAAAATGACAGATTTTGATTGTGCATCTGACATTTTGTCTATTCTTCCGTAGACAAAACCCGTTTCTATGGTGGTCATGCTACGCGTGCTGGAACGCGTGGAGGTATCAAGTTGAAATTAATTCAAATACGGGCCTACGTAGGTATTTGATATAAATGTATATATTTATAGATTTAAAAAAAAATGTGTCGATAAATGCCGAATATTGAATAATGGCGAGTATTCACGGCATCTCTAATTTTTTCAACTACAAAGTTAAGTTTGTTCTTGGGATAAATTCATTCCAACTACCTAACCTGTCATTGTAAGTGGTCCAACAAGCACATGGTCTGTATTTAGTTTAAACTAACACTCTAGTATCTTTGGCAGTATTGAAGCTATGTTTTCAGAGTAGGTGAGTGGTATTCTTTACTTCGATTTATATAGATCAAAGTAAAAAATACCTAAACGAAAAGATTCTGATACAAAAATTTTGTATCAGAATATTTTCGTTGATGTTAAGACGACAAAGAATTTTCGGAGTTACTTTTTACATAAGTGGTCGTGTAACTAGTAGATAAGCAAACAAAAATGACATCCTATTTCAAGAAAATTCTTTGTCGTCAAAACGAAAATATTCTGATACAAAATCTCATAGTCCAATATTTTTATTAGAACACGCCCCCACTTCGGAAAGTAATCAATCAATCACCGTCGCTAAAACCACACACTTCGATCATTACAAGCAAAAAAACAAAATATAATACTTATTCCATTGTTACAAATAATGGGAAACACGACACAAAGGACTTTAGGGAAGGAACACTATAGGTAATCGTTAATATTACTTATCACGAAAGCTGTTATTAAAAGGGGCACTCTGAGGTGGTGTTGACAGGACGTCAACGAGAACAAGATAACGCTGCCGAAGTAGCGATACATACATTTACTTTGGCCGTGTGACCACCGCACGTTTGTCACTCGAGCGCTGGGATCCCGGCCCCCGAAATTTCGAGTAGTTCCGCGCGACCGTTGTAACCAACTCGGCCTGAGATTACGACGGGCCATTGTGCCGGTGTGCCAAACAAGTTTGATCGTGTCCACACACTGCCGTAGCACAGGCGCGGCGGCGCCGTTCGCTCGGATTTTGTTTTGTCTATCATAACCAGTGATAGGAATAGGTAGTGCCTATTTGCCTAAACTTCGAAGAACAGAGACGAGACTTCCTTAGGACAAATTTTTTTCCGGGACATCTGTCCCGAAATTCGGAGAACACTTTTAAATACATTAAAAAAATATGTTATTTGGAATAAGTAATTCGTCTATATTTACCTAAAGTTTGCGACTAGACATAACATTTATAATTTATAACTCCATAATAATAACTTATCCTCTATGGGCTGTAAAGGAAAGTTAGGGGCTGTTATGTTATGTCTAGTCGCAAACTTAAGGTAAATATAGACGAATTACTTATTCCAAATAACATATTTTTTTAATGTATTTAAAATTGTTCTCGCGAATTTCGGGACAGATGTCCCGGAAAAAATGTAGTCCTAAGGAAGTCTCCGTTTCTTGTCTCTGTTCTTCAAAGTTTAGGCAAATAGGCACTACCTATTCCTATCACTGATCATAACATACTGAACCAAGCTCGGATGTTGATCGCCATCACCTATGTTCGGTTCGAATAATCTCGTTTCTCGTCAACTGAATTTTTCGTAATGCTATTCTAGAAATGACCTCATCTGATCAGATTTTGGTAGCTTCTGCTAGACTCTGGACGAAGGGCGGGGTGCGGTAATTTAGAGCGGTGTTAATGTGTCCCGTGCCTTATCTGAGACATTATTTAATTTTGTGCCAACAGCCTTATTATGGCTTCGGTGTCCCAATTCTACTTCCATGTTCAAGGACTTCAAGGCTGTTAAATTTTGGGGTGGGCAGAACGGTTGCACCCGTTTTATGGGGAATTTTGCTGTGATTTCAATTTGCCAAGTTTTAGACCAAGTTTGGCACAGACGTCATACGTATAAAAAAAAACTTGAAAATTTCGTGTAGGGTTTAAGTTTACTTATATATTACATAGTACCTTTTTTGGAAGTCATTTGGTTAATGATTTTTTTTTTCAAAAAATTTCTTGAAATATTATTGTTTCAAAAACCAGCTAAGCATGCGTCGGACCAAGCACAATGAAGGGTTCCGTAGTTGGGATGAATTTATCCCAAGAACAAATTCAACATTGTAGTTGAAAAACATGTTCCCCCATTCATTCCTACTGCAAAATAATGTAAGTTTGTACGCACAATATTGAATGATTTACTAAGTTATTTTAAGACCATAAATAAAAAGTAGAACTATTCTCTGTATTTTTTTACAATTTTTTTCGGAGATAAGTGAATGGTAAATAGAAATGGTGAAATTTCAACTAGTTTCTTGAATAACTTTAACACTATTTATTTTAATAAAATAATGAAAAGGTTTCGTTTTGATTCGTACATACAGAACCCTTAAAATCGAACACAGAACGTATTATATTTTTTTGCAAACTACGATTGTATTCTGACCAAGACCAGGACATTAGTCAACCTAGACTAACATTTTCTTCATATTTTCTCCAACCAAAACATATTACCATAAAATTAGGCTCTCACAAAAGAAAAAGGCTTTCTCACATCCTCTCACAACCACTATTAATATCACTTATACCCCGAAAAACTCACGATAAGGGGCGAACAGATGACTTATGTGACTTTCCCATTGTCATCACAGCGTCCCTAACATTATTTATCTGTCCCTTACACCCCGGGGGTGAAAAGTAGGGGGTGAAAAAATAGGGGGTGAAAACTACCCCTTGAACGACATTTACAGTGCAGTTGGTTATAACCACACCCGTGGGGGCAATTTCGGGATTGTGTCAAATGTTTTCAGGACTGTCTGTAATTTTTATTATTGCTTTATGGGGAATTTTGATGGCTGTTTTTTGGTGTTAGGTTAGTCTGCTTGGTCTTAAGGGTGCTGTAAAGGTTATGGGACACAGTTGGGTGGATGGATTGATGATGTTTTTAACTCATCTCCCACTGAACGTCACTGCCTACTTATAACCGCCTAAGTGTCTAAGGCTGGTTTCACAGTTGTCCGGGAGACCCGTACGGGCTCCCGGAAAGGAGACACACGTGAGGCGCTAGAACATTGATTCACAGCGACGCGGATTGGTCCGTACGCGACCCGCTCCGGGTAGAGCCCGTACAACGTATTATACAACTCCCTCGTTTCAGAGCACTCGGGGCGCTACCCGTACCGGTCTCCCGCGTACAGATGACCCGTACGGATCTCCCAGACAGCTGTGAAACCCGCCTTACTGCTACTGCGCTGTCACTGTCAAATTGTTACCATAGACATTACGCCGCTGAATTGTACCCTTAATCTTTACAAATACTTAAAGACGAATACCTCGAGTGGTTAATATTAACATTGATAGAACTCTATATAAAACACATTACATACATCAATTTTAAATAAGTTCAAGCCACTTGACTCATTGCTTCCGAGAACAATAATTAAGAAGTACTGCAGTACATGTAAGCAATGGACTTTAATGGGTTGTAATCACTCTCTTCCAAAAATAATAGGTAGGTAGTGTTCATAGGTTGTGCAAGTAAATAAATAAATGTAATGTCCATGAGCACGCTTAGCATGACCACAATAGAAACGGGTTTTGTCGACGGAAGAATAGACAAAATGACAGATTAACAATCACAATCAGTCATTTTGTCTATTTCTCCTGTTGAAGTAACCCGTTTTTATGTTTGTCACGCTACTCGTGCAGTAATGTCAGTTCTCGAAGACTATAAACAGACTTATCAACACAAATATTACGAAGACGTAAAGTTTGTAAGTTTAGATGTAGGGTGTAATCTCCGAAACTACTCATTCGATTTCCAAAAATTCTTTCGCTGATAGAAAGCTACATTATTGCCAACTGCTATAGGATATGTTTTTGTTAAAACACGCGAACAATCGCGGGCAGGAGCTAGTTAAAACTAAGATGGGTAGAACGATGGATGGCTTGTAGTAAGCCATAGCGCTGTTTACAAAGTGCTGAAGAGATTCTTTCAGTAAAAGCGAGTCTATTGTCATTCATAAAGCCGGCAGAGTTCCAGACTGTAGTAATAGGAAATATCAATATTTCTTTATTTGGCGAAGTAACTAAGGGATTTTTATAACTGATCCTGTAAAAAGCTTTATGACCTTCTAGTCATGTGCCTTTTCAAATTAACGAACCTCTAAAAACTTTTTGGGCTTCTAATGATGCACAGTTTTTTGAATAAATGAGCCTCTTTTAAAATTTCTGTTTATTTTTCTTTTCTTACAGTTGGTTGCAGTTAGCTAGGGTACCTCGACCACCGCCGAACCCTCGACGCGATCGGGCCAGTCCTGCGAGACTGGCTCGAGCGGCCGCACGGGTTCCTCTCGTTACGTCTGGTGCAGGTGCTGTCCGGACACGGTTGTTTCGGATCGTACCTGCATCGGATCGGACGGGAGGAGACGCCGTCGTGCCACGACTGTGGCGCGGCGGAGGACACGGCGCAGCACACTCTCGAGGTGTGCCCGTCGTGGTCAGAGCCGCGCCGCAGTCTTGTCGCGGCAATCGGACTGGACCTCTCGCTCCCCGTCGTGGTTAACGCTATGCTGAGGGACGAGGGGTCCTGGGCGGCAGTCGCCTCCTTCTGCGAGCACGTCATGTCCCAGAAGGAGGCGGCGGAGCGCGTGCGGGAGGACGATCCCGACGCGGCGCCGCTCCGAAGGCGGAGGAGGGGTCGAAGAAGACGTCTCCGACTCCTCCTCCCAGGTGAAGGCCAGCAGGCAACGGGTGCGGGGGCACCCTTGCCTGTATCGCACAGGCCTCCACCAGTGCCGGACGGGAATGACCAGGTACTCCCGGCCATTCCCGTAGCCCCCCACCCACGTGGAGGGCATGTGGGGCCCGCCAGCTAGGCGGGCATGCGCCGGGAGGGCTATTGATGTAAAGGCTGAGCCAGTTTCCCATGGCCCTCCCATCACGGCGATGCGGGAGCACCGCTGAGTTTTAGTGGGTAAACTGTATTTAGACAGGAGTCCCACATACCCCGACTCGTCCCCCACGAGCCGGGGATGCGTAACGCATTTCTCAGCGATAAAAAAAAAAAAAAAAGGTCCGAACTGTGACCAACCGCGAATTATTTGAGGTTCACATAAACAAGCGTATTTATTTAATTAGGGTGTTCAATAATATTTTTAATAAAGCAAAATTGGAATTGCTTGAGGTTCGTTTAAATACAAGCCGTAACTAAGTAGATACCTAAGTATCGACTAGTGCAATAACCAGACCAGTTAAATAACAGGTGTCATTCAAATAATCGTAAAATGTACCGGCTACTAAACTTACCACAATGTAAAAAAATTGATTCACCCCATTTCATCCCCATTACAATAAAAATAAAAATTCATCCATCGAAAACTTATTCATCTTGAACAAACACAACCAGAATATAATCATAACAGTCATCCCTTACCCGGATAGATTCAGTTTCATCCGGTTTTATCCGGATAATCTTGAAAAATGCGACTTGTATACGAGGTTATAGCGGATAATGCGGAAAAGCCCATGAGAGACATTGATTTTGTGTGAAGATATTATTATGGTGTACATTTTGGGGCTTGAGAATGTGATGGCTCATATTTTTTCTAGGACAGTAATGGCAAAAATGTAAGGGTTTGTTGCACATTGTTCAGATAGGCACTATTTACCAGATTCTACTTATTATTTTTTTAATGATTGACATGCTAATAATCCATTTTTTTTATTATTATTGATTACTGCAACCTTCTTGACATTTTTGTATTAATTTGACATTTACTGTCATTCGAACGATTTGACATTAATTTATAATATGTATTATTATAATTTCCTAATTGTTATTTAAAATTAAAATGTCTTTAAATTTGTGTAAATTAAATACGATTTGCATGCCCATGTGATGGTAGAACACGGAGGACTTTCCTAATAAAACATCAATGTAATAATTACCCATGTTTGCAAAGTAATAAATGATTTATGATTTAATATTCATTCACTGACAGGCAAGCCACCCGTGACTGTCACATTATCAACTTATATTAATTATAATTATCAAGTTATCATTTAATTGTATTTTTATGTGTTGTGGTTTTTTTGTGTGCAGTAAATAAATTATATAACTATAGATCACAGCCTAATCCGCTGGGTTTAGAAGCATACAAGTTTGCATAAGAGTTCCTTAATAATGAAGGTGACACTAAACAAGGATTTTTGAAAATTCACCCCCTTTTCTGTGTTAATAATGGATACGAGGCTTTTGGCTAAATTGTAAAGTGGTATTGTTTTGTTTTTTTTTGTAATGTGTGTTTAGTTTGTGCAGAATTAACACTTTTTCTTTTCTAAAGGGGTTTAATAGGGGATGAAAGTTTGTTATGGAACTTCGTAATTTTTAGCGATGGGAAATCCAATCAGGCACACGGCTGGTTTAAATAATGAAACGGAATTGAAAACTACGGACTGCCAGATAAATTAAAAGACAATAAAGTTTTTTTTAAAGCCGTTTGTATTTTATGTAAAAATGTTTTTATTTTTCACTTTTTGGCTATGGTACCTACCCCACACCAATTCGTATAAGTAGGTACCACTGCTTGCTTTGCAACCAAAAGTGACAGGAACTATTAATTAATAACATCATCAAAATACACGAAGTGGATTAAATACGTGTTATCGAAGCTAATTCAAAAACTACCCAAGCAAAATTAATACAATTTATACGACCACCGCGCAAGCCTTTTGTTCGAAATGTAAAAAGAATTTTCAAAACCGGTCCTCAATTGACGAACATATCGAAACAAAATATCCGGAAGTTGTGAACAAGGACCACAAAATGGCCAAGGAGTATTCGGAAGGTTCGATTGTCGTCAGCCATATTAAGATTTTTGTACGCTACCTTAATTTAATTGGTAATTAGCAGCCTTGGTAACCATTGCAGTAGTAGTCTTGCATGATTCCGTACCTGAAAATATAAATAATATAATATTAGCAACAAATTACAGTAACTAATCGGAAAATTGTGGTTTAGTAGCCAAAAAACCCATTAATATCGAAGTCTTAGATTTGCCTTTAAAAATATTAAAGTATGTACTACAGAACAAATTACTTCCAAAAACTTTTCAAAGACCCAGTATTTTAAAAATTTAAAAAACGTTAGGATTGGTATGCAACATGACCCATTAATCAGTATACTAGTGATTGCCCTGTGGTCAAAATTCGACCAAAATTCATTTAAATTTTAAGTTGTACATACTAATTCCATGCTGCCATACCAATACTCTAAGGTATGTCATGTTCTTTTTATTAATTTATTTCTAATGCAAAATACCTATATAAAAATACTAGCTTTCTGCACTACTTCTCCGCGTCTTCGTTCGCGTAATTTTCGTAAAAAGGGATACAAAGTTTTTGCTTCACGTATAAAACTTCGTACAGACAAGCGTGACGCGACAGCGCGGCGCGACACCGGCTATTGTTATACCGTGAAGTTTTCTTAGAAATTGTATTGTTCGAGTCGCGTCGCGCCGTCGCGTCGCGCTGGTTTGCACGAGCCTTAAATAAGATGAACCGTTCATAAAACCCCTCGATATCGACAAAAAAGCTTAACCGCCATCTTATCGATTTCCACTCGAATACGTTATTTCTAAAAATAATAATATATTCGTTATGACAAGCACAAATCTCCGCGGAACGCAATAATAATGATTATTATTACAATAATGTCGGATATACTCGGGGGAGATAAGGATTTGTTCAGACGAAATAAGTAGATGTTTTCTGATGGTATTGTATAAATCGAAAAAGTATCGATGTCTTGTAAAGAGATGGAGAGACTTCAAATGAGTGACTGGTATTGAATAAAGATGGATGATATGCAAAATCTACGCCTAGGAGTGGATTAGAGACTTATGTTTATTAGGTTTATTTTTAGGGTTCCGTAGTAAACAAGGAACCCTTATAGTTTCGCCATGTCCGTCTGTCTGTCCGCGGCGTAGCTCAGAGACGGTTAATACTAGAAAGCTGTAATTTGGCATGGGTATACATATTAATTACGCTGACAAAGTGGTAACGTAAAATCAAGATTTTTTTTTTTTTTAGAGTGCCTCCTCTACATGTAAAGTGGGTGGGTGGTTTTTTTTCCTCGTCTATCACATAGTGTGGGGTATCGTTGGAAAGGTCGTTCAAAAATATAGAGGATGTGTGCAAATAATTTTCCAATTCAGGGATCCGTTTGCGAAATATTAAGCTTTAAAGCGCTAATTTTTGTTAGAGTCAAGTGTCCCCCCCCCCCCCTGTCAGCTAAATGGTTGTACTTGGATTTGTGAAAAAAATTACAGCAGTAGTATATACCTATAACAAAATTAAAAGGAACACTATCACAGCTAAGTAGGCTTTACAGGTTAACGAGTAATAACCGACCAACTTAAATTTGCAGTTTGATAAACATGATCCATACATTCCGTATGGGAGAAAATGTTTTTCAACTACAATGTTAAATTATGTCACGCCTTTTCCCGACTATGTGGGGGTCGTGTTCAAATCTGAGGATGCGGTGAATACCATTTTTTTACAGGGACCAACTGCCTATCTGATCTCCACAACCCAGTTACTGAGTAACACGATACGCCTTGGTAAGACTGGTTGTCAGATATTCAGGCTTCTCACTAACCATAACGACTGTCAAAGATCAAAAAATGACAGCCGGGACCAACAGCTTAACGTGCTTTCCGAGGCACGGAGGGGATTCGATAAGTAATGAAAGGCCACCCATTCACGGACCGACCTCGGTAAGCGTTGCTTAACATACGCTGACCCCTGAACGCCAATGACCACTGAACTGACCAAAATCACATCAACTCTTAGCATACCGTAAGTAACAGCAAGCTGCAGTGCTATTCTGTAACCATCTCACCGTGTGACGCAAAACTTAGGTGAAGTGAGCGTGGAGTGAGCTGTCATTCCACAGGGATTGACACTATTGACAGCTCACTTCACCCAAGTTTTCACGGTGAGATGTTTACAGAATAGCATGGCTGGTATTAAATTTCTCTTAATTATGAAACTGTCAGATATCCTTCTTGGTGTCAGTTTATGCCTATTACAACTCCAATCATTCAAAGGTCACTTTTATCTAATTGTTATTACAGTACAACTCCCACAGATAAAAGCTAAGGAGTATAAATATACTGAATGGCTAATTCCCGTAATAAAAGTCGATCAAAATTTAGTCTCACCCGAACGTTCTTGAAAGTACGGGAAGTGCCCCCTCATATGACAAGCGTTAGAAATATGTACGTTGGTAGGGTAATGCTTCTCTGCTACGACATATAGAGAGTAATAACAAACAACACCGCATCGCCCCTATGAGCTAAGTGTGCGGTGAAAACAGGCGTTACAATAGGCTAGCATTCCCTTATGCATAGAATGTCAAATAGCTTTTCTATTTATGTACGCATGCAGTTTACGTAAACAGGCATTATGTTAGATACCAGATTTTCTTGCTCATAAATGGATGAATTCGATATACGAATCTAAAAACATGATGTGTCCATAGACGTTAGTGTTATTTATCCGTGGCGGCATCTACAATGTCACATTTATTTATTGGATAATGTGCCTACTCTTGACCTCGAACTCGCCTGATGAAAAGCGATAGATGAGGTCTACGATGGAACGAGTGACCCTAGAAGATGCCAGTTCACTCTTGCTTTAAAGGTTCACGGGTTATATGTGAACCCAGACAAGTGCAGAGAGTTCCACACTTTAGCCGTGCGCACAATAAATGTGGAAGAAAAGCTCTGAGTACGACTGGTCACGATATCAACCAAGTGCGGATGGTACCCTGCAATACGTCTGGCAGTCGGGTAGTGAAAGGGAGATGGTGAGATCGTGGAGCTCCTGCGCACACTCTCCGAAGTATAGTCTGTACAGAAGAGCGACAAGCAAGGATCATTACGCCGTTGAGCCAAGCTGTGAAGCCTAGCCACCACCGCTTCGTCGACTATATCTTTTTTTTGCTGAGCGGTCTACTGAGTCAAGTTAGTTGATATGTTGCTGAGCCATCCTTTATGTGGCTGCACACAGTAGTTGCGAGTAAATCCTGCATCGTGTACGCAAAGTTATGCGCTTCATTAGAATTTATATAGGTACCTACAACATCCGGACATCAAAAGTCGGGTAGCAGCCCACCAAACACAACACCCGTCTGTTCTGAGCATCCTCCCTTTTTTACGGAGGATGAGGAACCTTATACTCTGTTCCTCATACCTACAAAGTATTTCATAGGTATTGTGATACATCTTTTGACGGGACAGGGAGTACTAAGTATCAAATCACAGCTTACTGTCATACACCAGTATTATCTACAGCTTCAAGTGAAAGCTGGTTTAAACCATTGAATTTTACTCGCGTCCAAAGCTTATTACGTCTGGACACGCCTTAACCCACTTTTTGTAGAACCCGGCCAGTTTACAAAGAACTCTTGTCACGAGGCGATTTTAATATTTGCTTTATATTTTGTGGGAAAGGAATAAAATATCAGGGGTCAATTCAAAATGGTGGTGTTTGCGGTATATTTATTTTAGATATTTTGATATAACATTGACGGATCGGTTGCCTATTAAGTTATGTATGTAGGTTCATACTTTGTTTAGTGCTACTGTTGAGCTTGAGGTCTTGGTTTCAATTCCAAGGTTGGGAAAAGTGTTATTCTTGTAGGTGTTTTTTATCTGGAATTTCTCAATAGAAGCTCAGAGTCAGGATTTGTGCCCGGTTGAAGGCAATAGGGTAGGTAGCTATTACATGGGACTTCAACATAACTGTACACCTCTGCCCAAGCAAGATAAACAAGGCAAGGTTATTAATATAAGGCTCAAGACTATGCTAGTAGCACTTCAACACAGACTATGCAAGTTTCTTGCTTCGCTTCTCCTGTTGCATGGGTACAATAAAACTGAAACAATATATTACTTCCACCTGTAACTTTAAATATTGCTCCAATTATTTCATGGATCGAGTATCATTGCTACGTGTAACATATCATCACATTTACACCCACATTTCTCCAGTTATGTTTAAGTACCATGAAATACAGAGCGCCCCTATTGCCATCAACCGCGCACAAATCCAAACTCCGAGCTCTCTGAAGAATTTCCCGATGGAAAACGCAAAAACAGTTTGGACGACTTGGGAATCTAACCCAGGACTTCATGCTCATCAGGAGCGCTTACGACCACTAGACCAACGAGGCAGTTTCTTCGTGTAAACGAAACTGTAACCTCATCATTTTACTTTTTCATAAAAATCTCATTCAAGTAACGTACTCTCTCATCGTAAGTAACGTAATCTCATAAAAATAATTTCATTAAAGTAACACACCGTTCCCAAGCTTGAACACTATACAACTGTTGAGACCATCTCAACATCACCGCGCGCTGGCGGCAGTGAACGAGGGGTGCGGGACAGCGGCAAGCAAGCCGGCCCCACGGCGCGGCGGCGGTCTGCGAGCGGGCGCGTCAAAGCTCGTACAGACCAGCGCGACGCGACGCCGCGCCGCGACACGAACAATACAATTTCTAAGAAAACTTGACGGTATAACAATAACCGGTGTCGCGTCGCGCTATCGCGTCGCGCTGGTCTGCACGAAGCTTCACACGAGTCAGCTGTTGCACGCCTCCACGCACGGCTGCGCTTACGCGTCTTTTCAAATTCAAATTCATTTCAAAACCTTTCTTTTTCTTAATATACATACTTACATGTTAGACAGTCCACTAGCGTTTCATTTAACTTCACCACGACTTATCGTCGCAGTATACAGTTCGTTAGTAACAAAATGAAACACGACAACGATACATCAAGACACGCGTGTTACTGACGCGATGCGCATGATTAATCGCTTCGCTTCTAATGGGTGTCACACCTTTCAAAGGGTTGAGACTATCTCTGTTGGTTTGTGATAGGATGTGTGTTATGCTTAGTCCAGAGTTCCCGAGGCTCCATGGAGTTTCTTGTCCGTTCTTCTCTACAGAAACTTACTGCGCTTTGGCATGGGCATCTAGATTGAAATTGTTTATTCTGTAAATTCCTATTTACAGAATAAACTAAAAACCCTTCATTGTGCGTGGTCTGACACGCTCATGGCCGGTTTTTTTTTTTCATTTTGGATTACTAGAAAAAGTCAGACGGAATACTGACTTTTATGTTGGTATTGTGAGTAAGGATTAGGCGTGGCTTACGTGGCTGCCTCCACATTGTTGGTTTGATATACACAAACGCGACTGTTGAATGTCTACTGATGTCGATTAAAGAAGTATTCAGTTTTTGTAGTAGAATTTTATCAGTAGCAGTCCCGATGCCTGGTTTTGTGTTGGTTATTGGTTCGCCATCTTTTACATGGGACTTCTATACATATTATAAAACAAAGTAGCTTTTCGCGTTTATCTTTCTTTTTATTTTTTTTTTATTTTGAGGGCTTTATCGCTGAGCGATAACGTCACCCTGTAACATTATCAAAATAACTAAACCTAAAAACACTTTTTAGTTCTAAAGTTACTTATAGTACTACTTACGAAACTTTAAAACAAAAAATGCCAATTTGTACATTATCCTAGCTTGTTCCGTTAGAGGAAAAGCCAGGATAGCATTACAGTCCCCAGTATCGTACTTGTTTGTTGGACCAAGTACGTGTTTGTCTATATGACCGCGTTGTTCTTCTAAACCACGCAACATATTTTGATGAGGTTTTCACCATTATTTAGAGAATTTATTCCGGAAGGATTATGTATATAATACGTTAGTATTAAAGTAATGTTTACCTAAGAAATCTCGATGTTTCGTCAAGTCGTAAAAACCGTGCCAAGCAGGATCGGGTCGCTAGTAGGCATATTAACAAAATGTGTGAGTCCTACTTGGTGTTCTCTTCTGCTTACCAATTTGGAGAAAACAGCTGGTGTGATGTAGTGAAAATCCAGCTTTTTAAAGAGAGGCGGATGGTGTGTCGGTATGTCGGAATCTCACCGTCCAAAATTACGACGTGGAATTCTCAATATATTGGAAAGCGTTGGGATCTCCGGTGAAACGTTTTCGGTAAAAATGTCGATAGGAAAAAAAACCTGGACTGACAATACCGATGCGTTTTGGAAAATGCTGATTCCTGTTTCAAATTCTGACGTCCAAACTCATCGTCATCATCTGCCTAGCCTTTTCGGAACCATGTTGGGGTCGGCTTCCAATTTAACCGGATGCAGCTAAATACCGGTATTTTACATAGAACGACCGGTAACACGATACCCCTCGGCAAGACTGGTTGTCCGACTTTCGGGTTTCTGACTACCCGTACCGACTGTCAAAGATCCACGAATGACAGCTGGAACCAACTGAAAGTTCAAACTCTACAACTATAATAATTGCCACCCGCGCATGTTGGTTTTATTAAAATTTCTAAAGGCCAGAATTCAGTCTAGATTGTTCAAACTAATTTTGTTAGACCAATTTAATTTCCTAGGCGTTTAATTAAGTTGAAATTCAGTCCAGTTATTGGGAAATTAGTAGTCTTCCTTAGGTGGCTCTGTCCACAAGCTTCCATAGTGATCCATACAACACTGACGACCGCGCCTAGACACGGCGTATAAACCGCGCCGCAGAAAAAACGTGTCTGTCAACACAGCTTCCATAGTGATCCATACAACACTGACGACCTTGCCTACACACGGCGTATAAACCGCGCCGCAGAAAAAAAGTGCCTGTCAACAAGCTTCCATAGCGATCCATTCAACACTGACGACCGTGCCTACACACGGCGTATAAACCGCGCCGTAGAAAAAACGTGTCTGTCAATACAGCTTCCATAGAGATCCATACAACACTGACGACCGTGCCTACACACAGCGTATAAACCGCGCCGTAGAAAAAACGTGTCTGTCAATACAGCTTCCATAGAGATCCATACAACACTGACGACCTTGCCTACACACGGCGTATAAACCGCGCCGAAGAAAAAACGTGCCTGTCAGCAAGCTTCCATAGTGATCCATACAACACTGACGACCGTGCCTACACACGGCGTATAAACCGCGCCGAAGAAAAAACGTGCCTGTCAGCAAGCTTCCATAGTGATCCATACAACACTGACGACTGTGCCTACACTCGGCGTATAAACCGCGCCGTAGAAAAAACGTGTCTGTCAACACAGCTTTCATAGAGATCCATACAACACTGACGACCTTGCCTACACACGGCGTATAAACCGCGCCGAAGAAAAAACGTGTCTGTCAACACAGCTTCCATAGTGATCCATACAACACTGATGACCGTGCCTACACACGGCGTATAAACCGCGCCTACACACGGCGTATAAACCGCGCCGCAGATAAAACGTGTCTGGCAATACAGCTTCCATAGTGATCCATTCAACACTGACGACGTTGCCTACACACGGCGTATAAACCGCGCCGTAGAAAAAACGTGCCTGTCAGCAAGCTTCCATAGTGATCCATACAACACTGATGACCGTGCCCACACACGGCATATAAACCGTAGTTTTGCACGGTGTGTGTACAAAGGGCCTTTTTTGCGACAAGCTCAATTATCAATAATATTTCAAGTCGTTCGATTTACGGGGCGTTTACCAACTCACCGCGTTCGTGCTAGGCCCACGGTATTACGAAACTTCTCAGAAAACAGAGCTTGCAAATCAGAGACATACCAAGTTAAAACCCTTTGCTCGTCCTTTTTGTGAGTCGACTGCAAAAATATTCAACTTTTTGCCCCTCATCAAAAGCCAAATGAGGTGCTGAGTTGATTCCTGTGCCACTGTGATTGCAGGGGTTGAGCTCGGAACTTGAATAATCATACTTAATTTTAGATATTACATAAGTTCTGTCGGGAGTACGGGGAGAATGCGCTAGCGAATTCTGCACCTCTGATGTAAAGGTGCTCTCCTCGAACGATGGACTCCGATCGAACGATAACATCTACCCTTCAGGCCGATTCAGAGTAATTGTCGGTCGTCGTCAACTGTTTTCATTCGACGTCATCTGAGGCCCTAGTACGAACGCGTGGAGTAACCATAATGTAAATTTAAAACGTTACATTTACTGATTACGGTTGCTTGACGTCGACTGTTTTCATTTGACGTCAATTATGTACTGTTCTACTTTAACCCGTTATCAGACGCTTCACTCGTGTAAAAGTGTAAAGTTTAAGTTTGAATTAATTATATTTTTTGTAAATTGAAGTTCAAAAGTGCCTTATAAGTGCCTAATTGAAATAAATTATTTGACTTTGACATTCAACATGCTCACGACACCGACAAAATTACATAAGAATAGGTTCAAATTCAACATCGCTGGATCGGTTTACTTCTGAATTATTTATTTATTTATTTCGTGTTGAGACTTTTCACTTCAAGTGAATGATGCCAAATGAAAAACAATAAAAACTTGTACAAAAGTGCAATATCGCCTAATATATGATCACACAACACACAAACACAACACACAATCCACTCAATTTCGACTGTTTTCATTCCAAGTAAATTCTATTTTCAACATCTAATACCGATTGACCACTGATCGCTACGGAATATCAAATATTTTTTGAGGCTATCTTTACATTGTTTAGTCTGGTTGCACCTCCTCATTTATCAAGAAAGTTACTTCTCAGTATGCTTAGCTAGCATATGAAAAAAAAGTGAATAGATAATAATACTTCTAGCGACTAAAATCACTAGCTTTTCGGTAACTAATCTTCACCATACTCCGTTATGCATTTTGGGCACATTTTGCTCACTTATCTTGGCGCAGCTCATCTAAAATACGACTTAAAACGACCACTGTCCTAGAATCGCTTTCTGTCTAATGACGAGCGAATTTGAATTCTGCCCGACGAAGTTACCACGTTCTAGTCAAAGTTCACAATTTATGTTAATCTAATACTTAATTAGTTTACAGGGAAATTCCGATATTTTTGATAGTCTCTTTGAGAGAGAATTTAACTGACTACCACTTTGGTAAAATTTTGTAGAGAAGGTAATTTGTGTAGGAGTTTCTTAGTATTTTATGATTAGACTATGATGGCCCAGTGATATCGGCCCCGAATTACCGAATTATAGGTCATAGGTTCGAACCCAAGCACGCTTTAACCTTGTGTTATTAATTTCAACACCAGTGCTCTCAAAACATCGTGAGGAAACCGGCATGTCATAGAACCAAAAATTCGAAGACATGTGACATCTATCAACCCGCACTGGGCCCCCGTGGTTGATTACGGCCCAGTCCCAATCACAGAGAGGAGGATTGTGTCCCAGCAGTGGGAACATGATAGGCTGATTATGCTATAGCACAAAATAAGTAGGAACATAAGGTCGGCTCTATACAACAATCGAAAACAGGCGCATGCACACATGGACGCGTACGTACGGCGAGCTCAAACAAATGCCGGTCGCGAGTGCGGTTGCACTCGCTGTACGTGAAGCGTGTCTTTGTGTGCGTGCGTTTTACCTCATTGGTTTGGAACCGAAGTTTTGTACCTATCTATTTCGTGGCTATAGTGTTCCATTGTAACGGTGACTGAACCTGATTAACCTGGTGTTAGAGTTTTAAAGCCACTCATGGGCCTCTGACTTGACTTCACATGCCGTCGAGAAATATTTCTCAGGCATGCCCGTTTCCTCACGATGTTTTCCTTCACCGTTTTTGAAGCAAGTGATAATTATACAATACGCAAATGAATCCGAAAAGTCAGAGATGCGTGCCTTGGGTTCGAGCTCGAGACCTATGACTTGGTAGTTCAACGGTCATACCACTAGGCTATCATTGCTATGGTTGTGATGGTATGGGCATGTGATGCGGAGGAATGAGGCAAATCTCGTGACGAAAGTTTTGAGGATAAATGTCAATAGCTACGAGTATAAGAGGGGACCAAAGAAAAAACCAAAGAAAGAATGGATGGACTGTGTGGAAGATAATATTGCTAGAAGAGGGAGTCAGTCGTCATCTTGGTAGATAGGATGAATGATGGATAAGTGGTATTTTACTCTGAGATGGCAGAAGGTAGACTGAAGCATGGCAGTCAACGTCTCCACTATCAAAATACAATATACGACGTATATTTAGTAACCTAATCCGCTTAACTGTTTGTTGCGATTGTTGGCAGCCCCTTATCGCGCTAATAACGATCCTAGCCGAGGGGGGCCGTGCAGTAATCCTATATAAGTGGGGTTGTTGGGCGAAGTGGCTGACTCTGCTCTCGACGCTTGACGTGTCAACACGTCGAGTCCGGGTACGCAACAAGTCAATCGTCATCCTGAGGATTCCTGGTTGAGAGTTGAAACACGTGTCGATTTCTTACAGGGTTCTTTATGGCTCTTTAATAACAGTTAAGCGGATAAGGTTACTAAATATACGTAGTCTATAGTATTTTATAATGGATTTCCGCATAGTCACGCCTGAGTCAATTGACTATCTCCACGATAAGGATGAACTCAAGAGGCATCTTAACGCTTGTGCTATTGATCCTTTAAGTTGAGAAAGGCTCGCTTTACACAGGTCGACTTGGCACTCTACTATTCACAAAAGTATTAAATCTTTCGAAAAAAGCGACACGAAGCTATTTCCGAGAAGCGCCAAATACGCAAAGAGAGACCTAAGCCCTCCTCCACGTAGATATATAACACTGCAGGCAACTTTATTGTTCTAGTTGTGACTGGGTGTTCAATACTAAATTCGGTCTAGCAAGCCATCTAATTCTAAGGGCACACGCAAGAAAGTGATTTCGGAGGGTCGCCGTTATCCAAATCGATAAGATACTATACAATGTGAAATTTAATTCGTTTGCATCCTCTTAAGGGGTACTCATCATTATGAACAACTTTCACTATGGGGCCAACTCGGAAATCGCGAAAAAAAAATCTGCTGTTCCATACATTATAACGAGCGACGCGAACCAAAATGTATGGAACAGCTTAAATGCTTTTCTCTTCCCACGTTAATTTCCTTGTCTGTGTCAGTGTTATAAATAGAATAGCATACTGAATTTATCAACCTAATTTTTCCGTTGTAATATCGACTATTACGTCAGTTGAAAAACGTAAGATGAAGTTTTGATGAAGCAAAGCTGTTCTTTTGTTGGAACTATGGAAGAAGTTCAAAGGATTTTAATATAACAGTAAGTTGAGAACACGTTTCTTATAATGCTGAAAGAAACGATTATGAGAAGATTTTTTTAAATTATAAAATGTAACTGTAGCCGTAAATTCGATGCTTTTCACCGTTTTATTTACGTTTAAATAAAACCTTGAAACGTTTTATTTACGTTTATATTATACTGTGGAGATTTTTTTTAAATTATATTTCTTTGCTTCTCTAATAAACAGTAAAAAGTTATTTGTTATATTATTAAGACAGTCAAAATTCTTCATTTGGAAACAAAATCATTTATTTTAATCTATAATTTTTTTTATAATAAATGTACTTAATAAAAATGTTGAATTCCCTGGCAGACAACGCACAGCCTTAACCACAATAAAGAACAAAGGCATGATTTTTAAAATTCAAAGTCAAAGTCGTTTATTTTCGTCGTTTCGTTTAGGCACATAGAAGGCACTTTTGAACGTCAAAAATTAACAAGAAAATAGAATGATTCTAGTTGCCCCTTCAAAAAGGAATAATTATCCCCTAATTATTTACAAAGAAATAACTATCATTATCATAATATTTATTTTGGACGATACAAAGCTCGGTTTGGAATTCATGACAAACAATTTATTGTTTCGTTAAGTTTATTCATGAATAGGAAATCTTAGAACTGCCAATTTAGAAGTAAAACTTCAATGTAGGTTCATATGTTATAATAATTAGAAAGTACAGACTGCTAATTATTCCTACAGCATACTTATGATTATTATTTGTGAACACAAAACGAAAAAAAAAAAACGCAGACTGACTGATGACTGATTTACATCGGTCACATCACTCACTCCCTCAAGTCCAGTTGAAAACCAGCGTCTGCCATTTTTGCTGAACTGGGCCTTTTTGGCACCGCCGTGAGGCACACTCCCCTGCTAATTTCATACATAACATTTTAAACTTTTTATTTTAATTATTTGTTATGTGCTGTTTAAATTGTGTGCTTTTTAGTCTGCGTTAAATAAATGTATTTAATTTCTTTAGGGGGTATACTGATATTTTTACGTACGGGAATTATCTATCTCCCATAGCACAGAGTTGTCGTTCAGAAACTGCTCCATGTCAGAATTGCAATGAACTTGAGTTAAAAAGTAGGAGTAAATGAATATTCTTAATAACAGTAAATATTGGAGCAATGAAAATGCAGGCGATATTCAGACAGGCGCCAACAAAGACTATCTTCTGTATGTTTTAAAATGAGGTTTAAGTTGGGAGATGGAGCGACTTTGTTGATTTGTGTATTATTAAGCATAAGTTATTGTTGCCTTTCATCGTTAATAATCTGTCGATAAAAGTCGATCATCGTGCGAAAAAGTTTATAAGTTATAAGTAAATCGAACTGAAAAATTGCCCAGTTTTTATCGGGAAACGTCGCAAACGCGCATATAACTTCGATTTTATTATATTTAGTTAGGTTCCCTGAGAGTAGTTATTATACCCAAGTTTACAAGCCTGAAAACCTTGTGTACCACAAGGTTTTCAGGTTTCAAGGTTTTCAAGGTAGCTACATGCGCACTTGCGATGTTTGATGTTGTTATTGACAAGGCTATATCCTGTTACAGGAGAACGACATATTTTCATACAAAAAAAGAACCTGCACTGATCGCTTCGCTTGTTAAATTTAATTTTCAGTTTAAAATCAAGCTTATTTATGGCTAACTGCGGCTTCGCCCGCGTGGACGCCATTATTTTTTTCTAAAATCAATGTCACCTAAGTTACTCCTTATAACATCAAATGTCAGCCAGTGAAGGTCCCGTCAATATCGGTTGAGCCATTTCGGAGATTAGGGACAAACAGAAAGACAGACAATTTTTTATATATACCGTATATACTTATACCTCTTATGTACGTAGTAAAAAGCTATTGTTTTGTCATTACAAATATAAACTTCAATTTTATTTATTTGAATAGATGTATAGATGTCATTGACTACAAAAGTACCTACGTGTTTGCTGACATAAAAAAAGTAACAATGCGTCTATTTTCCTACTCGCATCTTTGTGCTTCAGAAGCAGGTTCTTATACCGATCACCATGACACCCAAGGGAGTTATCAATTTGTTTTATCTCTCCCTTATCCCCTCGGAGTATCCATTAGTCACCTTAAGAATCTAAGGATGAAAAGGCTTATAAATAACTGTCTGCCAGGATATACACCGCGACATTTTAGTCGTTTGACAAAAGCAGCTCACTTCATGGGGTTATTCCACTAATCCCCATTGACAATCCCCATCAATGGGGATTTGTGAACTTTTTGTGCAAAAAACAAAAGGTAATCAAAAGTTCTAAAATAATTAATCACAAAGTTACTATAAAGTACATAATTTAAAAGTTGATCTCTATATAAAAGATTATATTTGTAGTAAAGTTTAGACTGCAATACGACATGTAGAAATATTTTTACACTTAGACTATTAATTAAGCCATTACTTTAATTTGTTTGATTATAAAAATAAACAATGAGTCCAGACCTCCGTAAGAAGGAAAGACTTCGTGATTCTTATATAATATGATTTTTTATTTTATTTTTAAACCGATGGGGATTTGTAAACTCTTGTCCACAAATCCCCATTGTTGGGGATTGGGGACAAGAAAGTTCACAAATCCCCACTGATAGGGATTGTCATTGGGGATTAGTGGAATAGCCCACTTCATGTATCCAATGACTACTAAACATACATTAAAAAAAATGATATACACCGTGACATTTTAGTTGCCTTACAAAGGGCCACTCAATGTACCCGACATAAAATACCTCTAGGAGCAATAAAAAAATTGTTACAATGTATCATTTTTATTTTAATGTAGGTTTAGTAGCCATTGGGTACATGAAGTGGGCTGCTTTTGTAAGACTACTAAAATGTCACGGTGTATAGTTATGATCTAGTGGTTTCAAGCATGAGGTCCTGGGTTCAATTCGTAGGTCTGGCAAAGATTTTTCCATGAAAAATTACTCAAGTAGCCCGAAGTCTGGATTTGTCCCCGGTTAGTGGCAATAGACTCTCCCCTATTACACGGGACTTAAATATAACTGGCGAAATGTGGGTGTTCTATGAGTTCACCTCTGCCTGCAAAGATCACAGCCGTGATTTTATGTGTCAAGTCATTTTCTCGCTTCATCTCATTCCTTCTACCACCCCCACTCCAACTGTTAGAGTAGCGCTCAGTTGTTTTCTAATTATACAAGTAACTTCACTTGCCTGCACACTTTTGCCTGCAAACTGCAGGCGCGTCCCGGAAGCGAGCTGAATGTTCAGAGAGTATCAGAACTTCAGACTCGCATGTTTTTTTAATTAATTCTAGTTTTAGTAAACGTTGTTCGTGTAATACCACGGATTATTTTAAATGGTACATCCGCAAAATCGTTTAAATAAAAAGCGATTTTAGCTACGACAGAATAAAGTGCAATTCAGTACCCTAATTGCATAATACACGATCAATCAGAATCTGAATCGATTTGAAACAGTTTGCTAATCCATTGCTTCATAAGTTCGAAAAAAAATCTGCTTAACAACGTAAATAACGCAATGAAAGTTGTTGAACTGTCAAAATGAAGCAGACTAGTCGTAATCCTTTACGAAAATGTGTTGAGTAATTAGATAGCTGGTCGCACAGCAATAATTACCTACAGTCTACAGTTATATTATATTCACCTAGAAGTTGCCTCTCTTTCTATCGCGTAACTCTTAGATCTCCTGACTACGTTACACTCACTGAATTGGCCCAACAAGTCGAGCCCGCCGCATATTGTAGCTTCATACCTAAAATGTGGAGTGAACCATCTGAATTAATCTATGAAAATACCTGGGATTTAATGAATGTTTGTTTGTATCATGTAGCTTGGAGGTAAAGTTACTAGCTGTTTTATAAAAGTGGGTTTAAAATTTCGTCTGTTATTATAGTATTATATATAAGGGAGAAGGATATCCTTCTCCCTTATATATAATACTATAATAACAGAAAATATGGTTGATAATAACGAAAGAGACACATATGTGTCTCTTTCGTTATTATCAACCATATTTTAACTACTGTGGGCGTTCTGTGGGTAGTGTTGGTTATTGCGAAGTAGAAGAATCGTTTGCAGTTCAGATCACATTATAATTTACTATCAAATTAATCACACTAGCAATTCACATACTGTAGATACACAACACAACTATTCGAAACGCGAGACAGTTTCTAAACGTCTTCACTGCTTGATCGTTACCGATGAAGTCAGCTTAGTTCGGCCGGTCCGAGCGTTACGTTGTAGACTCTGTTGAGCGCCGCTAGGTGGCGCTGGCGTCCCGATTAGTCAACTCAGTAACGTATTTCCGACATATATATTATGTAGTCAGGGAAGTATTAGTTAAGCAGACTGACTTCTGTTGGGATCTTATGAGTATCGTGGATGAAAAAGGAGTGTAATTAGAAGTCTAACGTCCAGGATAAAATCATTGTCAGATGACCATGAATATTAAGCACAGTGACGCTTCTTACACATATACCTACTAATAAACTACTAATAATATAATTTAATTATTATATATATATTTTTTTTTAATATTATAAACATGTAAAATTTGTTTGTTTGTAAGTTTGTATGTAGGGGATAATCTCCGCAACTACCAGTCGGATTTGAAAAATGATTTTTGCATTGGATAGCCGAATTCTTGAGGAAGGTTATAGGCTCGCGAGCGAAGTCGCGGGCAGAAGGTAGTAACGGCGCGGAAGACGACTCGCCGCTAAGCTCTATGAGCTTAAAAGAGTGTCCGTGGAGTTTCTTGCCCGTTCTTCTCCATAGGTACCTACTACGCTTTGGAATGGGCAACTAACTTCATATTTTTGACTGACCGATTCCTAGACAGTTCAAAAGTGTCTGTAATGGTTTAATTGAAATAAATGCTTTGAGTTTGAGTTTATGCGCGGGGAGCATTACATTATACATTGTTTGCATTATTGTTACCAGTAGTTCCTACTACTACCAACTTAAATTGTTCGTATATTCAAATCTCATTCATTTTGCTTAAAAATTGACTTCCCTGGCTATAGTTTGAAAGTTAATTTTGGATAGCTTAACCTTACTTTTACTTGCAGAAAGAAAGACATTGTGTGTAAACCTTGGATTCAGTCTTTTAGAACAAGAGTGGTAAGTAATACTCTTTATTTCTCTGTACCAGGATAGTTAAAGCCTTTTGCAAATAACAAGTTTACGAAAGATCAAACATAAATAATGAAATTATAAAAGTCATTGGTATTTGCAAGGTTTCAAACCCGCAATTTAGTAGGTATTACTTATAGAAGCGAAGTCCTCAAATTTTCCGTCGACCAAGCTTTTGAGTGAATCTAAAAAACAGGCAACGAAATTATTATTTTTAATCAAATTGACACCCTACGTCAATTTGTTGCCGAATTAAGCCCGGACTCCACCGAAGCGGAGACGAGACGAGAGGAGAGGTGTTTTAAACAACCAATAGAATTTCGTTATTCATACATTGGCTGCTTGGGTTTAATTATGCTGAAACGGAAAATCTTTTATCATTCAACTAATAAAGTATTCATCATCATATACACGCTAACACTCATCACTGCATACTTACACTCATCACGTACACACTCACACTCATCACAAACATACACTCATCACACACACATACATTTGGTTACCTTTTAGTTCTTAGTTTAAATTAATTAATTAATTATATCTAAGTGCCTACTGAAACCGTTGCATTTGTTAAAATATCTTAAATAATTCATTATCTGTCGAAAGAGACTGGATCCTGCGACACAGGGTATCCTAGTGCGGGATCCAGTGTCACACCTAAATATTGTAACACTTGTTTATGAATCAATAAAACTTATTATTATTAAACTTATTATTATTACATCTTGTCTCCACTCAGCTTCAGTCGATACCTCTGAGCGGAGATGTATCATATTTGTATGGCGCGATCAAAGTGGGGATGTGAGCTGTGCCTCGCCGAGATTGAGCTGGGCGGCGGTACAATCCGAGGATGTGAGCTGTGCGCCGCGGGACACGAGAAGAGATTTGAGAGCAGCGTGCAGTGAGCAGTCAACATCCAATATTACAATTACGCTCTAGCTAACACACATCTCCGCTCCAGTCTAGGCAGTACGCTTCACCACAGCTTCTCTGGATACACCCTAGTTTAATAACATCTCTTCTCGTGTCCGTTTCGGACATCTCCGCACATCTCCGCTTTGGTGGAGTTCGGGCCGTATAGCCATTTCATACAACAGTCAAAGAATGACAGTTGTGATTTTAATATACGGACAATTTATATTAGTAGTCAATTTGGTTAAAAATGTATACACGCATTCAACTTGGAACACGTATATCCATCAATTTTAAGTAAGACAAGCTTCAAACCAAAATATCAAGATCGAAAAGCTAGCATCCACAATGTAGTCAAAACTCGCGAATGTTTACGTCCATCCGCGTCGGTGCTAATGTTTTGGAAATTTTCCTGCTTTAGTGCCGGTCGTAAACGAAATCTGATGCGTTTTCACACAGTAGCGTCTGATGAAACTGTTTTAAGATAAATCTACTACGGTATTAGTAAAGAAAAATAATAAAAATTGTTTATTCCGTACAAATATAACGCAAATTACAAATAAAAAAGGCATAAAATACACACATACAAAGTAGCTAAAAGCTATATATATATTATGGGGTAGGTATCCATCTAGTACATAGCTTCCTGACGCTTAAATGCTCAAGTAAGCAGTTGTTTTTGCAGTTGACTCATACCAATGCCTAAGCTTACCCGAATCTGTTGGTAGGTCACTCTCTTATCAGCCTCTATCATGTGCAGTAATGATGTTATCGTCAGTTGTCGCCGTTGCAGGACGTCCGTCACGCAGATCATCAGTAAGATTCCTACGACCACGATTAAACTCATTAAACTAGTTTTAAAGAGTGGTACGTGGTCGGGCTTCAGCATGAAAGGCTAACCGAAGTTTATCATAACTTTGTTGTTGACTACAACGAAAGTCGTAATAAATCATAGAGCAAAAATATTCTCGCGGTAAACTTTTCAAATTGCCGCCAATTTATAGGAATAAATGACAGATGAATTCAATATACATCATCAGGTTACCAAAGAGTTCCAAATTCGACATTTAAATAAATTTTTCATTGGATTAGTTTCTAACCAGCCCATTCTAAAAACTTTCAGTGTTGCCCTTGTATTAATCATAATTCAATTCGCGGCAACTATGATAAAATAATATTACTTAATTTTATTCATTTAAAAATCAATAGTTCTCAAAATTATAATTATGTGTTTGCTGGTTATAAAAATATTTCGTGAAAATATGAAAATTTAGAGTTAAATTGATGATTATAATTTCCATGTATGTTTGTTGAATTGATGATTATAGTTACCATTATGATTTAACTTATATTCAACCTTTTCCACCCACATCTGCATTCGCATGAGCTCGGTATTGATTAATGCGGATGCGGAGGTCTATTTAAATGCGGAAGCTCCACATTTGCGGATGCCGATGCGAATATCCACAACATTTGTAATAAGTATAGTTATAAAATCAATATTCAATCCTTACATGAAAGGCAACATCTCTGTCCGTCAGACTCAAGAACCATATAGCCGATTGTGACGTTCCTTGGCTAAGTGTAAGTATCTCTGTTTTATTTCCACGAATAAGCAAGCCAAAAAGTAAAATTCAGAATTCAAAGTTATATATTCAATAAAAATCGTGAAGAAACCTTTTCACTTGAAAACTACAAAGTTGGCGATACTCTCGAATGCTAACATTTTGCATGTCATCGGCCGTGTTTCGGAAATAGCTCCACTTTATAGCGCTCGTAAATGATACCCAATGCGTGTATCAGTTTTATTATACATGTTCTGGATACATCGCGATGTTTGTATTTATTTGTTTAGGAGATGCTTTAATAATGTTTTGCTAGATTGCCAAGGTCTGGTTCGTGTAAAGGATATGGTTTTAATGTCATGATTATTGTCAAGGTTGGTTTGATGACTGATGCGTTGGCAATGAAATAAATGTGAGTTGAAATCTATAGTTAATTGAAAGGTCTTCGACTGACTCTCACATGACGTAAAGCCACTAAAGCAAAAAACAGTTGGAGTTGGTAGTGCACTGAGTAAGGATTTTGTGAAACTCAACCCCCTAAACAATCGTGTAATTTACCTACGACAATAAATACTGTTAAGTGAGCAATATTTGTATTTAAATATAATTATATTTGTAATCACGTTCTGGAAAACGGGTCTAACGATTTGCCATCGCGATTTACGTCGACCAGGATTATTCAGAGCTAAAGTTTACCATCGCGATACGACGTACTATGTTTACAATGTTATATTACTTTGCTTGGTAAACGGTACCTAGGTATTGTAAAACAAATCGTTTTTTTTATTTGTAGCTGAAAGATACCCACTGCGCATCTCGTGCAGTCAGTCCCACCACGTTGGTTAGGTAATATGAATCATCACATACATGAGCTAACGATGAAATTGCCTTGACACAAACATTCATTCAACAATCTTACACTATTCAACTATACTATAGAAATTTTATACCGACATTCAGCCGAATATCATTGGGATGAGACCGAGCATCGAAACTAGCACCTTGACCGGCGCGCGCGCCGCTTGCCAACTAGGCGAGGTCGCGACCACCGCTCGGTTACGACCGACGTTCGTGAAATTTTATAGTTTAACACTTGTGTTTTTGCATATTTATTAAATGGGTGGAATGGGATTTGGCTAGGCACATAATTAGATTGTATACAAGTTGGGAAAAGATTTAAAGACAAGGTGCCTGAAGACAAAATTCGTCGATAAGGAAGGCAAAAAAATCATAGACGTAGAGTCACACACAAATACACTACGATAAAGCTTCGTGCAGACCAGCACGACGCGATGCCGCGACGCGACTCGAACAATACAATTTCTAAGAAAACTTGACGGTATACGGTAACCGGTGTCGCGTCGCGCAGGTCTGCACGAAGCTTAACTCTTATATTCTCGATGATTTCGTCTTCCCTCGTAACGATATAGACAGTGCCACCCACGAAGACGCGCCCCACTGTTCTTCCTCCTAAACGCGATTTCTGTACTGTAAGTTGTGAGTAGGAAGAAGAGGGCGCGTCTTCGTAGATGATACTATCCGAACTAGGTATATAAGGGTGCCTACCACATTTCAAAAATATAACAAAGCGGCAAGGCGACTTCCAGGACGTGCTAGACGTAATAATTTTGGTACCAAAAATAAATCAGCTGTTCCCTTCATTATAACGAGCCATGCGAACATAAATGTATGGAACAGCAGATTTCTTTTTCGCGATTTCAGGTTTGGCCCCATAGTGAAAGTTGTTCATAATGATAAGTACAATGACCCCTTAAGAGGATGCAAACGAATTAAATTTCACATTGTACACACAGTATTTAAGACGTAGATCTAAATACGAACCCATTTTGCTTCACATATTTGGTCATTTTCATTTAGATGTATGAACGTTAATGAAGCAAAAGCAGGTATTTAAGGAGTTATAGCAGGTGGCGGATCTATAGTTTCTGCCTACACCCATGGGGAGAAGGCGTGACTTTATGTGTTTATCGAATAAACAATTAGTTCAATCAGTTTATGCATTACCAAATCTATGTATAAAACTGCTGATAGACTTGAGCATTCACTTGTACTGAGCATTTCAGCGAAAGGACAGTAAATTTGCTTCAAGCTTTTTGACGAGCCGAGCCGAGCCATTCTGTCATTGTTCCGTTTCCATCTTCGTGAAGAATATTTATTTGACGAGCTTTGACTAGAGCGTTCGCTAGAATGATCGTGAAAATGTTCGAAGTGGTGTTTGGCTCTATGCTTGGCTCTGTTCGTTGTTTAGTTTGACAAATTTAAAAACGGCAAATGCTCCATGTTCTGTTACAAGTGAATGCTCAATTATATCAGCATTCAGCACCTTAAAGATGCAAATCTCGCTGTATATCATTCGCATCTAATACAAAATAAGGAAATAATAACGAAAAAATTCGGAAATATCATGCGGAAGCTTTCAACAGTTTTTGAGTAATCCCAATGGTAATGTAAGTCTTGTAATTCCATATTAATAATATCAAAACTCCAAAATAAATGATGACTCAAGATTCTATGAGAGGATTGAACTGGCGACCTTTTCAGTGGAATGCTAAGCGTCACTACGCGATTTGGGACGTCTGAAGCCGTCTAGGAAATTGCTATTAATGTACTTAAATGAGATCACTGTAATTCGCAATGTCTCCATTGAATAAAAACGTACACTATTCAATTTCACTGTATACTCCAAAACAGTTTCATGTTTTGAGACAAGTTCTCGTCAAGTAGGTACCTCCTGAAACTCAAAATCAATAGTGGCGTCCAACAGAAAAATGAATACAATGACACATGTCCCAGAGAAATAACTGCGGGCTACAACGGCCACATTAGGCAATTTCTCTGAATTTTCTGAATGCCCAGCAGATCATTAGCAATTCCTCTATGGTGACACATATTTTAGCTGAATCATATTCAATTCAATTCATATCAGAATCATATAAGGTGTAAATATTGCCGCATTAAAAAAATTAAGACTCTAATTTTACCGGATAATTTTTCTTTACACTTTTTATTAATCAATCGAGATTTTTATTTTATAATTCTACAGTTTAAATGTTATTTCATTTTAAAGCTTCGTGCAGACCAGCGCGACGCGACGCCGCGACGCGACTCGAACAATACAATTTCTAAGAAAACTTGCCGGTATAACAATAACCGGTGTCGCGTCGCGCTGTCACGTCGCGCTGGTCTGCACGAAGCTTAATACAAAAAATTTTCAAAGATATTTGACAATTTTTTATAAGATAGAATATATAGATATATAGATATATATAGATAGATAGAATTGCGTAATATGAATTGAACGCAAATAATATTATGAATTGTCAGTTTGTGACAGTTTGTGTGATTCATATTATTAATATCTTAATAAGATTCTGCCAAAGCGACCGTTTTAGGACCCCAGCTGCCGTCCGTTTACTAAAAGGCCGTTAAGTGACATTTTGTCAAATTTGAGTTATATATACTACGTAAAAGAGCAAATTTTTCTCTATCAATCAGTCTGGGTCATATTTATCTATCTATTTTTACGCTAAAGATCTGGAGACTACACACACGGCTAACTACATTATTTTTGAGATCGTTCAACACTTAAATACGGTTATGTCACTTTATAACACTATAATACGGCTACATGCTCGAAACCGTCTATTTAAAAAATATATTAATCCACTATGCAATCTTAAAAAACGGTTATATGAAGCTACAACATTATTGGACCGTTACATCACTTTAAAAGCATTTTAATGATTTATTGCAATACAAGGCACATTGGCATTTACGATATCTAAAAGACAGTTTTCTACAACTACCACTCTACAAAACCGTTACTCACACTTAGCTGGCTAGTCGTTGGTAAGCAAACGTGACTTTGGAGCATATACAATTCTAAAAGACAGTGACCGTTATTTAGTTGTGATTGTTTCAAATAATATGACAACGAATACAATACAAAAAACGGTTAAGTAACATTTCAACGCTAAAAGACGTTTAACTGCCTTTCCGGTATGCCCCCGCACCTCGCACACTCCAGTTATCCAAAAAGTACTCTGTGAGTTATCCGTAACTCCGCGCTTATTAATCTGTGACTCCGCGGAAGAGTAAGACGTGTCTGCGAGCGATTGTGTGTGTGAATTCCCGCCAAAAATAGACTCGAACGTGAGGTAAGCCGTTTTAATTATTTTTAAGATTTAAATTGCTATGTTATTTATTCCGTTCGTAACGCAGTAACTTGTACCAGTTTACATTCTTCTTAAGACTAATAAATTGCGATATCATTTATTCAGTTCGTAATTATATCGCGCAGTAACGAGTAGACGGTGTTTTGGATGTTATAGCAATACATTCGGTAACCGAGTACTGGATGCTGATTATTCTTGTTGCTTCTATTGGTTTTGCATTTTGCTTGGCCTGAATGTATATAGGATGAGTTTTTATTTATGGATCTCTATGACAGCTTGTTATCCGTTAGGGATAGGAAGATTTGTTCTTAGAAATCCATCTAGAGTTTTTGAAACGCAATAAAACTACATTCAAGGATTTTTGAAAATATGTTTTATTCGGTCCAAAATCGGAGAAAACGTGTCTATACGACTTTTTATTCGTTATAAAAAGTAGGTAAGATTTTCGTAAAAAACAAATATGATTTTCTGTTTTCGGACCAATAAATATATTTTCAAAAACTTTAAATGCAGTTTTAATGCGTTTCAAAAACTTGATGGATTTCTAAGAACAAATCTTCATAATATATTTAACGGTCAGTATAGCTGCTATAGAGATTCCTCAAAAACTCACCTGTATAGTTACTCAATAATGCTTATCTATATTTATTTGACCTAGATATATTTGATAGGTGTATAGAACATTTGATTACTAAAAATAATAAATTCGTGCAAATTAATTCATTTTTACTTAAAACTCATATTTTTGTTTTATTATTAATACGATTTTATTTCTAGATTTAAGAACTCAAGAGTCAAAGCGATGTTAGAGCTATGCAATGATGGATGCCAACCAAACGTAGTTAAAAATAAAGAAAACCAGCCACCGCGTCATCAACGTCGTCAATCTTCCACCGAGGTATGCAAGAAAACTTCGTCAGGCAGCAATAAATATATCGCAAAACATATACCACAAAAAAATATGGTGAACTCATTATATGCAGTTGATTATTTAATGACGTCAAGTATTTTTCATAAATTGAATGAAACGAAAACTTCTCTCGATATGGATCTAGATTTCTCCGAACTGGTTTCTACTCTTAGTGCAGATCGGCTTCCTAACTTAAGCAAAGAAATTTTAATGTCTTTAACTTGTGACGAAATTATGCCACCTATGTCGTCATCACCGCTGCCTTCACGTATTTCTTCGGAATTGTGTGATACATCTTGTATAAATGATAACCATACCGAAATAGTGTCGCCAATACGGTCAAACCACTCACCATCAGTTAGTACAGATCGACTACCTATCTTAAGCAAAGAAAGTTCTTTTAAGCAAAGAAAGTTCTTTAACTTGTAACGAAATTATGCCACCTATGTCGTCGTCGTCACCGTTGCCTTCACGTATTTCTTTGGAATTGTGTGATCCAAAATATAATATAAAAATTGCTAATTTAGCCAGAGTGGACGTTAAATCTATGGAGCCTAAAGATTTTTTAAATTTCCAAAACTATGTATCTGATAGACGTATACAAACATCATCACCGAGAGTATATTTAAAAGATTTAATAGAAGTACGTTTCCAAAGAAAAAATTACGACATCTTATATAAAACGGACGTAGATGATCCTGATTATAAAGTTTTACGATTTATGACCGATAGATATTTAAAACACACGGATGTTTTAAAACCAGAGTTTAAAAGTGTACCAAAAGGTATCGACAAGACAAGAAAAGACGCAGTCATCAACGCGTTAAAAGATATTAGCGTAGGTACCGCACAAAATGCAATTCTGATACGATATGCCTGAATGTGTGGAACGCGTGAGCACGGCTAAAGGAAACAGATCTAATTTGTAATATTGGATCTTGAAGACTGATTTTATATTCCAAATCTGTTGACTGTTTTTATATTAATAATTTTATCTATAGTACAAGTAGATTTATAATGTTGATTTGGTTCCTATTTAGCTAAATATATAATATTTAGGTACATGGTTTACAAGCTGGTAAACACAATAATAAGTCATTATTGATCTCATTAGAGAATAAGTTTATATTTTAGTTTAGTTTGTATTTTATATTTTTGTTAGAAAACAAAAAAACTTTGCTTATGTACCGAACTTTGTATGTTTTTTTTTAAATGCGATTATAATTGATAAAACGACTAGCGGCACTGTATGATGGTGCTTGTGACACCTTACATACAATGCCGCTAGTTTAAGTCATTTTTTTATAATTTTTATATTAGTTATTCTTTTAGAGTTGATTTCTGTTTTTATGTACCACAAACGTTTGTGAGCACTTTTTAAATTTAATAATTATTTAAATTTCCTTACTTATTTTATTATACATGCAAGAAAAAATATTAATGTTTTATTTTAATTACCTAACTGTCACACTTTACGCGCACACAAATTAAAAAGCACAAAAAGCTAGCCCAAAATCTAACACATAATCGTCCATTTGACTTTAGAACAATATGAGTTAGCCAGTGATTCCTACACTAAAAGACAGTTCTTGTGCACTTAATATTCAGAAACTGTATTTAAGATCATACATCTGTTTAATATTAGTATCTCTAAACAATAACATAGACAGTTAAAGTCTAATAACGTTTTTTCACAAGTACAGTTCATTGAGTTTCAATTAATTTACAATTTAAAAAGAAGGTTAAGTGATTTTACTGTTATTTAGCTTTGAAAATGCATTAAACTGTGACTCAAAGTAAATGTATGGCGGTTACAATTCCATTACAACTCTATAAGACGGCTGTATGTCAGCCAGCCGTTTTTTTGTATTGTAAAATGTCCCATCATGAAATACATATACATGACAAAAACACGAAACCTTAATTTGAAACAATATTATTTCACTTATCACTCATTTAAACCCATAGAATGAAAGCTTAACAGCTATCAAGTATTTTGGTCTAATAAACAAAGCTGTATGTCTAATCAATTTCTAGGGACATTATTTCCCACCTTTTAGACCATAGCTCAAAATCAGGTTTATTCACATAACGGCCTTTTAGTAAACGGACGGCAGCCAGAACCGTCTTGGAACTCGCTACTAAATTAGAAAGAAAGAATAATAAGTTTATTTGTCATAGAAAAACGTGCATAAAAAAAAAGATAATAAACTCGACTAGAAAATAAGAAAATAAAACACAATATATTTAAATACAATAACGAGCACAAAGCAGAAATAGTCGGCAGCTGCTGGCTCGTCATGACTGTGACAAGAATGCCAAGAAAAGCCAGGAATTAGTACCCATATAGTGTTTAAGGAAAAAATATAAGAGAGAGATTTTCAACTCAATCCATATCAAGTAGGCAGAGCTAGGCCATAGGCGCAACGGGACCTCCCAAAAAACTTTGTCAAACTAAATCTGAAATGATCACTCATGCATGTAGGTTTTCCGTAGCGGCATAAAATAATCAAAAATATGGACCCAGACCCAAACTATCACACAAGTTTCTCAGAACAAATGAACCCACAAAATCGATTCCACAATTCTTAATAAAACTATAAACTAACTTCGAAATAAGTTTTTTACGAATCCTGTTTGACCTTTGGGCGGCCGAAATAAGTAAGATAAAAGTATTATTATTAAGTGGCTTGGCACTGCGACCTCTAGTGGATCTCAAAGTCAATAATATCTTTCGAGAAAGAGAAAAGAAAAAAGATAGGTTAGGGAAGTGAAATGTCGACTTGTAAGACAGATCGCTCGCGGGGCGTAGGGTTTATTACGTGTCGTGTGATAGCATCTATTGCCATCACGACTGGATTACTTTATTTGGACTGTGACTGTCCAACTTTTGTGAGAAGTAAGATTAGTTATAGAAGCAGCCACTTTTGAGACGTATATTGCGTACTTTTTTGAAAGATTGTAACAATATTTATAATTAAAAGACAAAATTGGTTTAGTTTGGCAAGGACTTGGTTATGACAGGTTGCTGTTATTAGCAGACAGAAAGGCACTGATGCCTTTCCTCTTGGTATAAAAGTTATTTTATTTCTTAATTTTTTACTGGAGTATAGATATTAACTGGGACAAGCTACTTAACGTCCAGGTATTAGCCTTAGTACTAAGGTAGATCGCTTAGATTAACATATAAGCCTTATCCCAATCTCTATTGCCATCCACATCCACACCAAACTGGGGTAAGTTTGATAAATGTCCCGACCCCATCCCGTCGACTAATGTCCCCTTATATCGAAATATTTGTCAAAATAAACTCGACTGAAGCAAATATATCGACAAAATAAATGTTCCATAATTCATCAGATATAAATGTTACTTCATTGATTTTCAAATGAAATATGATCAAAGAATATTATACGGGGAAATGGATGACAGTTTGTATTTCTATAAATTTTAATGTTGGCAACATTTTTGGTAGATAGTTCATTTTTGGGATGTATGCCAGTAAAATATTATTCTCCGTATTACTTAGTATATTTTTTCAATTATTTAACAAAACTTTAAAAAATCATAAAATATCTTTAACTGCCGCACTCCCGTCCACGAGACATCACTTAAAATTAATCTCAACACATTGTCAACAAAATTGAAATGTTTTCAACTCGTCATACAACTGTACAAGGCGCGTGAGAAAAATTGGAACTAACGCCGCCATGTTTATGTAATTTTAAGTAACGCTAGCTCTGAGTAGGTACTGGCATTCGTTTCTAGCTTTGCGATACTCTATTTACATTAGGAATAACATGTTTACCCAGGCAAGGCTGTGTGCTCGTTTGTTGTTAGCCAGAAGGCTAATTCTCGTACTTAAGGGGGATGCGCTAAGGTAGCCCGCGAGATTCTAAGTTTCTTGAGTTTTTTCCATTTTGCAGGTCAGCGTCAGGTTGTATGTTGATTAAAATATGATTCGCGACCGTAACAAATATGGCTTTACATAATTATAATCATTACAATCATCAATACAACTCCATAAGTTAGCATAATTGTTAAATGTCATGATTTCATGAAATAGTCATTCAATGGGATTACATGAACTTAGAGAGTTGTATTGATCATTTTAATGATTATAATTCTATAGTTAACCATTTGATATGGCCGCGAATCACATTTAGATCAACATAGAACATGATACTGACCTGCAAATAGCAAAAAACGTAAGAAAATTTGAATTTCGCGGGTTACCTTGACGCTTTTGCCTTAAAAAACGTTCACATTCAAGTCGCAATCTGTCAAACTTGTCAAAAATGTTGCTAAATTGATTGTATTTTTGGCAGATTGCGAATGAGATACGAATGCGAACGTTCTTAAAAATTACGGGAATTTCCCCCTTGATAGCAATAAACATAACCCCTTCTATTCATTATTTCGTTAAATCGAAGGATTCTTTTGTTTTTTTCCTTCTAAATCAAAATAAAACAACATCCCTTGATTAGGATGTAGGTATGTAAATCCAATGAAACACGACAAAAGCTCTGTTCATCAGTACGATTCATAATGTGACATCCCAGTTGGGATGTCACATTATAACATTTTTCCTTGTTCCATTCGTTGTTAAGGAGAATAATAATTTATTTCCGTTTAAGAAAGTAGGTTTTTTTAATATGGTAGCTTGTACGGTTTCAAGGGGAGATGAGACCATCTATTAAAACTATTTTAAAGTACGTTACCAAGATTCACTGAAAAATGTCCCTTCAACTGACAGCTGTCAAACGCATTAAAAAAGAGGCATAACTTAAGAGGGCGCCTAAAGGTCCACTAGCGCCACTCTTTAAAAAAAATATTATCTCGTGACTGAGAAGGAATTATGAATAACGGCTAGACAGGACCCTCGGTAAGTGTGTCTAGAATTTTCTACCTGTCTAGCCGTTATTCATAATTCCTGCTCAGTCACGAGATAATTTTTTTTTTAAAGAGTGGCGCTAGTGGACCTTTAGGCGCCCTCTTAACGGAAATCCTTGACATTAAAATGTTATTAAAACAATAATTTCATTTTCATTTCGTTTAGTAGTAGGTTGGTTTCATTTGGTAGTTTAGTATTTAGTTTTTGGTTGGTTTGCTTAAAACAATTCCGCCTGCATTTTGGCGGAATTCAAACAAAAAAAATATTATCATAATACTTTACTTTTTTTTCCTAAATGATTCCAATTTCTTTGATTTTGTACAAGAGCATCGCCTTCCACTTCATACGCCAGGATTTATATAACTTAAACAACAAAATTTCACCCATTAAAAGTTTCATTTTTTCAAACTTGCTGTCAAAGTTCCCAAAATCAATGGGTAAGCCCAATGATATATAAAACTATAGATACGTTGTCCGCACTCTAAAATGACAAAATGAAATGAAGCCAATTGGCCACATCGCGCTTAGTTACGCACCAACCTGTCGCGCGACACTACGTTTGTTTTTATCTCCCTCTAGCAACAGGCACCCCGTACGGTGTCATATTTTCTTTCCCTTTCTTCACGCGTATAAGTAGCTATCTAGTATTTTCGCCGTTTTTAAGCGCCGAGATGTTGGTTTATGACTTGTCTATATATAATACGTCATTGGGTAAGCCTGACAAAACTGTTTCGTCTATAACATATTAAAATATTCTGTTTTTAGTTTCTATATAAAACATATTAAAATATTCTGTTTTTAGTTTCTATATAAAACATATTAAATTGTTCTTTTCTTGTATAGTACTGTATATATCCACATCAAAAAAAAAATTCAACCTCAAAACCCAGTTGACTGGCCAGTGGCAGTGAATCGGCCAAAATCTTCCCACAAGCCGTACCCATAACGTAGACAGCCTACCTCGTCATTATTCACCAGAATTAATGACCTATGGGGTCCGGGTCCCATTCAGTAGGACTTTGCATTATACGTGCGAAAGGACTCTGTTTACAGAGAGGGCCATTTTAAATGGATCCCGCTTTTAGGGTTCCGTACGTAAAGGTGAAAACGGGGACCTATTACAAAGATTACGCCGTTTGTCAGTCTGACTCTCTGTCGGGCTGTCTGTACGCATAGGGATGAACATATCTGTTTAACCTTAATAGGTAGTAAGCTAAAGAATACGTGTTACTATGACGTATAATATGGTAAATAACAATAATAATGAAAAGTCCAACCCAAAGGGAACCACCCATTCAAGGACAAAATAAAAAAAGGATTATTTTTGTATTTAAGTATGTATTGATAGTGCCATCCACCAAGACGCGCCCCTCACTTCTTCGTTAACGCGATTACTGTACTGTAAGTGATTAGGAAGAAGAGTGTGGCGCATCTTAATGGAAAACCGTATATAAATATACGTAAATATATATACATATATATTCACGTTTATAAATATATATACGTAAATATATATATATATATATTTACGTATATTTATGTACGGTTTTGAAAGAATATATTTATGTATACAATGCCACCTATGGGCATGTGACAGCCCGTATTTTTTTAATATTCATGAAAAATTATTGAAACTTAACTGTAAAAGGGGGGTCTATCTTTATTTATTTTTCAAAATCCCCCTATAATTTTGTGGACTTACACTTGTGTTTTTTAAATAAATACAGATTTTTTTCGAAAAACAATTTATTCATCTGCGTTTCTTTTTCATAGTCGACAAATTTTAATAAAAAATGTTAGTTAATCCGATAAAATAACTTATAAGCTTTTAGAACTAATAAACAGAATCCAAATTGAGCCAATGACATTGGAGATATGGCCACTCAAAAAAATAAAATTTTAATACCATGAACGTATTAGAGATTATTAAGATTATAAGATTATTAAGATTATTAGATTATTAAGGCCTTTTAAAGTTAATATTCGATAATTTTTCATGAATTTTCAGAAAAATACGGGCGGTCACATACCCGTGGGCGACATTGTATTTCTGGAAGGTTTTTTTACAGGCGTTAGAAGTGGAACCCTTTACGCGTGAGTCCGTCTTGCACTTGGCCGTTTTTTTCAAACACCCCTATGAATAAGTTAGAGGGTAGTTTTGTTGGATTGATTAAGAAGGGGTTGAGTTTTGGACAAGGGGGTCAAACAAAGGTGAAAGTCAGGGTTAAGTGCATTTGTAAATAAATCATGGTTTTTCTAAAACCATGATTTATTTACAAATAATTATTTTAAATTTTTTAAACTGATTGGTTTTCAAGGTAAGGTTAGTCACGGAAGATACGGGCCCGTCCGAAAGTATTCCGACTCGTCGAAGTGTGCCCTACTCCCCATCGACGGAGTCATAGACAATATTATTAGTGAACGAATGACGCATGACGATAGAGTTGCGTTATTTTACCGGTCGATTACCGGTTTATTTATTTTGTGGTAATCAAGCTTAATAAACAAAAAATAATATTGTTGTTGTCAGAATATGACCACGTTCTTAACAATTAAATTTTTACTAGCTTTTGCATGCGGCTACGCCCGCGGTTTCGCTCGCGGCTTTGCCCGCGTGGATGCCGGGAATTATCCCACGGGAACATACTACCCGGATAAAAAGTATTCTATGTGTTAATTCAGGTTATAAACCATCTGTGTGCAAAATTTCATCAAAATCCGTGCAGCCGTTTTTGCGTGGTTGAGTAACAAACACACAAACATACAAACTTTCACATTTATAATATGATTATGTCTTTAGATATAGAATTCAATTACTTTTGACATTTTTCCGGGTAGCGGCTTTATCCTGTTGATACCTTTGCCTTTTTACTTTTTGATGGTAATGAATAACTTTTCAAATTAACTGTCAACTGATCGGTTTTCAAGTATAAGCACCTGCAGTCAAGAATTCTTTGGAAACAAAAGCCGTCATGTTTTTGAAAAGTCATTGGATATCCAAAACATGCCTAGCAGAATACCTTTTTTACAAAAGCCTGAAAAAAATGAGTTTCATACAATTATAAGCATAGCACAATCAGCCGATAATGTTCCCACTGCTGGGACACAGGCCTCTTCTTTGTGAGAGGGAGTGGGCCGTAATCTACCACGCGGGCCCAGTACGGGTTGGTAGATGTCACATGTTTTCGATATTTGCCGTCACTGTTTTGAGAGCAGTAATAATTAAATAATTTACAGAAAGTAAAACGCCTGTGAGGCGAAATATCAAACCTACGACCTACATCTCGTAAGTCGCAGCCGTTACCACTTGGCCACCGGGGCGCGCCACTCTCTCATTCAAATATTTGAACTACATATAATGAACCCCGAGAGAATCTATTTTTATTACTATAAGGATCCTCTTAACCTAGTTATATTTACCAATTTCAATACTCGTACCACCAAACTGCCCGCAAAAGTTATTAAATATCAATTATCCCACCCGATATAATTAATAAATCGTTTTCAAATAACTAAATTAAGTTCTATCGATATAGTTTGGTAATTAAACAGACTCCCAAATGACACCATCCGGCGTTGTTGACTATGAATATTGAAAGAAAACTTATTGTTTTTAGTTTACGAAAGAAAGAAAATACGTTTTTTATTTGCAGTAAACATGAGGCAAAAAGAAAGAACATATACACGAAAAAACAAGTTGGGGGAAAATATGCGTCACATCCACGCAAAACGGCCATCACTCAGCATAATGCTGCGACCCTATGCGAGACAGAGCCCCAGCGCTGGTTTTCAGCGACAGCCGGCGTTGACGTGATGACGTCAGTCATGTTTAGTTTTAAAATTTTCCTGAGAATGTTGCGCGTAGGAAGATAATGTGTCACTGTTTACCTATTTCCTTAGCGACAAAGAAGGAGTTAAGGTGAAGATAACCGACTTTTAATGATTTTATATTGAAGATCAATTCTAAACGAGTAGTGTTAAGATTTGGAAAATACGTATATATGATAAATTAAAGCATTTTCTTAATAATTTAATGTAATTTGAATATTTTAGATTATGTGTATATACATAGTGAAATTAATTTGTAAAGTTATGTCTAACGTGGATAAAAAACTGAGAATCACACAAAATCTATCAAGCGTATTTTTCTGAAATCTTCACCATTTAAAAAAATTAAAATTTGTTTATTCTGCACAAACAAAACGCACATATAAAGACATAAAATACATACGTACAAAAGTAGCTAAAGGCCTCGTATTCAACCAATAGATAAAAAAATAAAAATAAAAACCAAGGTTGTTCATTGGTTGTTAAAAAGTAATGAATATTGTGTTAACCCAAGACATGGTCTATTTGTGCGCCAAACATTAAAATCCGTTGTGACGTTTAAAGATTACAAACATCTCCACAAACTTCCACTTCATTATATCACAATAGGAAGTACAAATAGGATTTAATCCGACCACACAATCCAACACAATCTGCTGAACCCACACTTCACTACACTAGATAATGTAAGCTTCATAATGTAGGTATTTTGCTGACCCCTGCTTTCAATTTCATTCGGTCCAGACCTTACGAAGATACATGTGAGGGTCAAGGTTGCTTCGACACAGAACATTTATAAGGACGAACCCTTTAACGCTCCTGGGAAAAGAATGAACGAAATGAATGAAGTAAAATAAAGGAATTTATCTTCACAATTATAGGTAGTGCTTATACACTTTTAAATCTACATTAGCATTGACATTGAAGAAACTTAAAACTGACTTATGGAATCAACAAGCAGTCTTTTCAAGTGGTAATGGTTACCCAGTGACTGGGTTGTTGAGGTCAGAAAGGTAATCGCTCCTTGTAAAGTACTGGTATTCAGGTGCATCCGACTGGAAGCTGACCTCAAAATATTTGGAAAAGGCTTGGCCGATAATGATGATGAATGATATGGATTTGGAATCATATGGCTTTCTTAGTAAGATCTTTAAAGAATAGCGTGGTAATCTAGGAATTGAGCCGAAATGGAAGATATTATGAAATCATGTGAACCAATTAAATGAAGAAGGTGTTATTTAATCATTTTAAGTATTCATACTATTGGTTGTATATTGACAGTATATTTTATGTACTATTTGTTTTATTTTATATTTATGTAAAATTCATTAAACCTGACTTGGTCTCCGTACGTCTCTTTCGGGTGACCACTGAAAATCAGCGATGTGCTGTGGGTCTCCATAGCACAGCATCATGCTGAGTGGAAGCCTTCTTGTCACAGTCATGACGTGCCAGCAGCTGCCGACTATTTCTGTTTTGTGCTCGTTATTGTATTTATGTAAATCTATTCTGTTTCATTTTCTTATTTTCTACTCGAGTTTATCATCTTTTTTTTATGCACGTGTTTCTGTGACAAATAAACTTATTTTTCTTTCTTTTTTTCTTTTCTTACATCACAAGCTAAAAAAAGCAGGTTGCTCAATTATGGAAAAGATTTAAAAAAATGTCACGTATCTACTTATTGACAAATCATTCATCATTCATTTTATTTTCATTCATTCATTAAAGAGTCATAAATAAAGACAGCGAATTATCACCAAACATGAAATTCACTCGAAAAAGACTTTACCTAATCTCCTCGCTCAAAAAAATTAAGACCACCATCCAACCAAAGAAAGTACTACAGATAAATAACTAACAAAAGAAATATATTTAAGCCCACATCGTCTTAACGAGCACTCGAAGTCAAAATATGGGGTATTAATCCTCTGTGACTGTCGGCTCTCTTTTGTCAAAGGTCATTATAGGCATTGTAATAATGACTTGGCAGAGGTCGAGTGGTATTTTGTTTAGATAAGATTTCGTTAGTTGTCTTTTTTTTTAAGGACGTATGGGGAGCCTGTTTCTGTGGATAAAATGGTGACTTAGAAATTATTTTATGAACAATTGGCTATGAGTTCTCTCTCTATTTCTGCCTAGTCGTGTTCCATGTTTTGAGAGATATACGAAAGTAGCTCTCGTGTCTTGACTGACAAAAATATTTGCCAAACAGCAACGTTTGTAGATGGACAATAACCCCACAATAATTTTTAATACCTAATCAGTTTACGAAGATTGTGTAAAGTGGTCTGCTAATACTAGAATACCATGCGACCTACATACCAATCCTAACCAATATAAATACGAAAGAGAGTTTGTTTGTTACGTTTTCACCCTAAAACGGCTGAACGGATTTGGATGAAATTTGGCACATGAGTAGACCGTGACCTGGGTTAGGTCATAGAATACTTTTTATCCTGATATTCGTACGGGATCGAGACTTATGCGGGTGAAATCGAGAGACACTGCTAGTCCTACTAATGTTATAAATGAGAAAGTTTTTATGATTATTTGTTACGCTTTCACGCTAAAACGGCTGAACGGATTTGGATGCAATTTGGCACATGGGTAGACTGCAACCTAGGTTAGGTCATAGAATACTTTTTATCTCGATATTCGTACGGAATCGGGACTTATGCGGCCGAAACCGCGGGGTGCAGCTAGTAATGTTCATAAAGTTCTTATTAGTACATTGTTTTCTTGCCATTTTTCGTAGAAGAGAGGGACCTCTTCTACGAAAAATACAACGTTTTACTCATGATTATAATATTCTCCGTAATATAGTATCATACATTAGCAATAACTTGTAAATAACATATATAATTTAATACACCAACCACAACTAATTAGAAGTACTAATTTCCTGGTTTGTGTTGGCTGTTTTTTTTTGAAGGACCCTTACTGTCTTCGGACAAGAAAAAGCATCGTGTGGAAACCTGAGCTTATATAATAATATATACAATGTGAAATTTAATTTGCATCCTCTTAAGGGGACATTGTAATCATCATTACGAACAAATTTCACTATGGGGCGAACCCTGAAATCGAGAAAAAAAACTGTGGTTCCATACATTTATGTTTCCATAGCTCGTTATAATGTAGGGAACAGCTGATTTTTTTTTCGCAATTTCAGGGTTGGCCCCTTAGTGAAAGTTGTTCATAATGATGAGTACAATGACCCCTTAAGAGGATGCAAACTAATTAAATTTCACTTTGTATAAGTCTGAAATCACCAATCCATATGAAACAAGCATGGTGAAATGCTCGTGCCTTCTCTGTAGGAGAAGTTGCTGTTGCCCTGCGTGTGACAAAAATAAGCTATGTATTACATAATTCGATAACTGAATACACCAACCAGAACTAATTAAGAATACCAATTTATACGTTATAGAATGATAAGTAAGTTAATCAGCCTTGAAATTAGCTGTATTTTCAAAACGTATTGAAAATACTCGCGATTAATGTCGAGGCACGTTCTCGTTTCATCCATATTTATGGATAATATTGGATGAATTGTGTCTGTGTTTATTATCTTTATGTATGTACGTTTGTGTGTTATGATCTGCTAGCTGCGCCTCGCGGTTTCACCCACATAATTCTCAATCCCGTGGGAATATCGAGATAAAAACTATCCTATGTTCTAATCTAGGTCATTGTCTACCCATGTGCCAAATTTCATCCAAATCCGTTAAGCCGTTTTAACGTGAAAGCGTATTAGGTAAACAAACAAACAAACTCACTTTCGCTTTTATAATATAATTACTAGCTATCTTCGAAAATTATCCCAAAGAGCTACTGGAATAAAAACTATTCTATATATTAATCTAAGTTATAAACTATCTGTATGCAAAGTTTCATCCAAATCTGTTCAGCCATTTTTGCGTGATTGAGTAACAAACATCCAAACATACCAACTTTCACATTATTTTTTTTATTTTTTAGACAAGGAACGACGATTGCATAATACAACCATTGGTTTTTCATAATATACCGTACATTATAGCGATAAAATAGATCATAATTTCAGCCGAAATATACTGTATATAGCCCTCCCGGGCATCACCACAATGACCAATCTTGCCTCAAGCATCCAGGGGATTCCTGTTATTATTTTCCGTACCGACGCCGACGCGCGGCGTGTGGACAAAGATCCGATAGTAAAATTAGTTTTTATACTCATATTCAATTAAATCCAACAAGCACTTCCTAATTTATTTAAATACCACGGCTCTAAATATAAACATTTAATTAGCGTGTTTTGCTTCTGCAATCCAAAAATATCCATGAAAAAATCCACAATCACGGTCAAATTCAGATGTTTATCTAGTCAACATTCCCGGTCCAGACCTTCACCCAAAAACGATAATATTTATTAGTTCGTGTCCGTCTCTGGACCGTCAATTAGCTCCGTTTGTTTTGGCACGACCAGCTGTCTTGTCGTTTGAAGATATTTTTAGTTATTTACTTTTTCTCTAATTGATTTATTTGAATCACTTTCGTGTCTACGTGTATTTTTGGATGACGTGTTGTGTAATTTATTTGAGAAATATTTCCGATTAAGCATGACTGTGTTGCTGACGCAATTATTTTCATTAAAGCTATTTTGTCGCTTAAATTAAAGTGTTGGTTTCTTAATAAAGCGGTGAACGGCGTCGGCGAGATCTCCGCGACGCACAGCTGACATCTCCGCTTCGATCGCGCTGAAAATGCTCTATATCTAAATACAGAGCATTTTATTTTTGACACCTTAATGTCAAATACTGGTGAAAAGATATAACGTTAATTTTAATAATACATCTATGGGTGAAAATGCATTTTTTTATGACGGAACTGTTTTCTTGGAAACCCAAGCTTAAGGCCCAGACTCCACCAAAGCGGAGATGAGACGAGAGGAGAGGAGATGTGTTTTAAACAGCAATTAGAATTTCGCTTCAGTGGATACCACTGAGCGGAGATGTATCTAATTTGTATGTCGAGCTGTGCCTCGCAAGCTGGCGACGGCGCGCAGCATAGACGAGAAGAGATCTGAGCGGCGTGCAGTGAATGGTCAACATCCAACGCTCGGCGTACGCAGATTAGCTCCGCTCTAGCCAGCACACATCTCCGCCCAGCTTCGGTGGAGACATCCTAGCTGAAAAACATGTCTTCTCGTAGCCACTTCGGACATCTCCGCACATCTCCGCTTTGGTGGAGTCAGAGCCTGATTGGTCTAGTTTACTATAGACATCTGCCTACCAGAGGCATCTCAGATGCATTGTCCACTATCTACCCTAGAAACAAAGTTGAAATATCGCATGTGACAGTTAGTGCACTGGTATTATTTTGCCAATGAAAGTAATATACAACAATGCTACTTAGCGGCAATATTGGAACTATATTACAGCCATGCTATTCTGTAAACATCTCACCGTGAAAACTTGAGTGAAGTGAGCTGTCAATAGTGTCAATCCCTGTGGAATGACAGCTCACTCCACGATCACTTCACCTAAGTTTTCACCGTGAGATGGTTACAGAATAGCACTGCAGAGCTCTTTTACAAATAGATAATAATACTTTTATGTTAACTTACAAATGATGCGCTGAACAATATTCATTATTCGCTTTAATTCCAGGGTTCAAGGTTCGCCTTTTACAAGTATATAACTACGACAGTGGGGTCATAGTAAGCTTGGCTTATTTTTACCACGTAATATTTCCTTCATGATAAAAATATTCCCATTTATCTTCGCCAAAATTAGGAAACATCACATAATCTTCATACCACAATCATTCAAGCGTAATTCCGATGATATAGGGCCTTTTAGGGCAATAAAACCAGTGTTTTACGTTTTTCTTATCACTCCGGGGAGGGTAGAAAATCCCTTTTTTGACAGAAAATACAATTCGCTATCGTATCTTTGCGTTTGCGTATCTTTATGCCTCTTCTACTTTACGAAGTGAGTCGAATGTCGGATTTGGCAATGATTTTTATGCTTACTCATCGATTGCACGTTTTTTTTCTTGACCTTGAAAGATTATTAAGAATTTGGTACGTACGGCAAAGATAATAAATTTATACAACAAACTTGTAGTTGGTAATCATTTGCTTACCTTTTCATAAGTACCTATGTTGGGGTCGGCTTCCAGTTTAACCGGATGCAGCTGAATACCAGTATTTTACATGGAGTCACAGTCTGTCAGACCTCTACAACGATAGCCTTGGTGAAAATGGTGGACAGAGTGGACAGGTTTATGGTCTACTGCACACCCGTAACAACCGCCAATGAAAGAATTTATAAGAATACTTATTTATTTATTAAAACTTTATGCACAAATAAAAATACCGTACAAAGGCGGACTTAAGGCCTGAGGCATTTTCTACCAGTCGACCTTAGGGTGATGCAGAGACAAAACATGGCAGGTGCAACTTAGGATTGATAACACGAAAATAACTATAAAATACATAAATATATACATATATACATATTATAAATAGAATAAATTTTGTCAGGAGAAATAACGGTCGGTAGAGGAGAAATAACGATTAGTAGAGGAGAAAACGAATCCAGCAGATCACCGCTGGGATGTTTCAGCCAAGTTCTTGCGTATTTGCTCACGTACCTTCACTTTAAAAGACAATCGACTAGTTGCCGTCCTGATATTCAGAGGTAGCGCATTCCAGAGAAAGATGGCCTGGAAAAAAATAAACGAAAAACGAAAAAAACTATATTCTGTATTGAAAAGAAAATTCATTAACAAAACAGAAAAATGGTCCTTAAACTCTCTATTACAGAACCTTCCTCTGTTTCCTTGTCCACAAAGATGAAAAAATAATGATAAATTCATGTTAAAAAAATATTTAACACCTGAAACACTAAACCGCGATAAGCTCCACAAAATGGCGCTCATAAATAATTCGACAAGATGGCCGCTAACATGGCGGGCGCTAATGGCGCGTAATTTGTCACTTGACGGATAAAAGGACATCGGATCATAGTCAGATTATTTAGTTTGGCGTAAAATGCTATTTTATTTTATGAGTTTGCAAACAAGCTGATTAGGCGGCATCTTACATAATAATCAGCTTGTAATATTTGCGACACTGACCTCTCTGTGAGGAGAGTGGGCTGTAATCCACCACGTGGGCCCAGCGTGGGTTAATGCCAAAACAATTTTATCCTATGATATTAAATGAGCAATATATGTCTTTAAACATATTATTTGTAATCACGTTCTCGAAAACGGCTCTAACGATTTCGATGAAAGTTGCAATCTAGGGGTTTACTGGGGCGATAAGCCGATCTAGCTAGGTCTCATATCTGGGAAAATTCGTTTTCTAGGTATTTTCACCAGAGCAGAGCTCAGTCGCCCAAAGTTTAGAACGAGATGGCTACCTTAGAAGAATGACATGGCTGCATGGAATTAGTATGAACTATCCTATACTATTAAATGATCCTTCTCTATTTTCACCAGAGTAGAGCTCGGTTGCCCAGGTATCTATCTATGATGACTTTTGGAAAAGACATGACGGTTTCCCCAATATGCTTTTCTTCACAGTTATGAGAGCAGTACTTGTTGACTTAACCTACTCATTACAATGTTTTTTTTAATGAGTTGTGATATGAGAGGGTGTTCAATATATACAAATGGAGAAAAGGAATTAATTTTATTCGGACATTTTGCACATGCTAAGACATCAGTTTATTGACAACTGCTTAAAAAGAACTAAAAGGTCTACTTGACATAGACAATGAGGTTTTAATCACAACACTACCCCTTAAACTATTGTCTTATAAAAACACAAATGTAACTAGTTAATTATTACTAAAATATTATGAGAAATATTACATTACATAGTAATATAGAATAACAATATTACACTGATAAAAGAGACAAACAGAACTTAACATGTTTCTCTTTAGTCAGCGGTTTAGTGAGCAAGTCAGCTACCATGTCACCTGTAGGCATATAACAGACATCAATTAGTTTATTAATTACAATATCCCTTATAAAATGGTGTCTAATATCTATATGCTTGGTACGAGCATGAAACATTGAGTTAGAGCATAGTTTTTGTGCCGACTGATTGTCATTGTATAAATTTACCTTACAATGAACTTGAAGACATTCATTCAAGAAAGTACGTAAAAACAACGCTTCTTTGCAAGCATCTGAAATAGCCATGTACTCTGCTTCAGTACTCGAGAGAGCCACAGTCCTCTGCTTACGGCTTTCCCAAGATATAATAGAATCACCTAATTTAAATACATACCCTGTATATGAACGACGGTCAACCTCATTGGATGCCCAATCAGCATCCGTGTAGCCATTTATGACCAATCCGCTCTTAACATACTTAAGAAAGTAATGACTTGTACCTTTGAGGTATCGCAGGACCCTTTTCGCAGCTTTCCAATGTGTTTCATCGAAGCATTAGTTAAATTGGCTCAAAACACCTATTGCATGCGAGATATCTGGTCTGAAACAAACTGAAATATACATTAAGCAACCTATGAGATTTCTGTAGTCGAAACGAGTATCCTTCACTTCACTTTTCTTCAGTTTCGATCCTACTTCCATAGGGGTCGGAGACGGTTTGCATTCAGTCATATTAAATTTATGTAGAACAGTTTCAATATAATGTGACTGATCTAAAGTAATCGATTCCTTATTCCTGCATACTCTCATGCCTAATATTTGATGAGCAGGCCCCAAATCCTTCATCTCAAACTCTGACATGAGTTTTTCTTTCATTATATCTCTTTCTTTGGATATTGGTGAAGAAAATAACATAATGTCGTCGACATAAAGAGCAATTATAACCATTTCCCCCTTTTGTCCTTTATAATAGACACATGGTTCTGAAGGCATCCTATTGAAATGGAGTTTGGTTATTAATACTCCATTAATCTTTTCATACCATGACTTTGCAGCCTGTTTTAATCCATAAACAGCTTTCTCCAACTTATACACCTTATGTTCTTGTCCTTTCTTTACAAAACCTTGTGGTTGTTCTATTAGCACATGCTCTTTAAGATCACCATTCAAAAAGGCTGTTTTGACGTCTAGGTGATTTATTTCCAGATGATATTCTGCAGCTAGTGTTAACAACAAACGGATAGTAGAGTAACGGACGACAGGCGAAAAAGTTTCATCATAGTCAATGCCATACCTTTGAGTGAATCCCTTAGCCACCAGCCGTGCCTTGTATTTGAGGAGACTGCCATCTAAATTCCTCTTTTTCTTAAAGATCCATTTGCATTTTATTGCTTTTTGATCTTTAGGTAGATCCACAAGGCGCCAGACTTTATTGGTGATAAACGATTTATACTCATCTTCCATGGCTTCCTTCCATTCTTTAGCTTCATTGCCACCAAGTGCTTCCTTAACAGTCTCAGGATCGCCTGGATCCCTGTACTGTTGAGCTACCAGTTGTGCATAAAGATCTTCATTTACAGCATCAGTGAAGTCTGTAGACGTCGAGTCTTCACTTGAACTCCCTGGAATATAGGTTTCATCCGACGAGTTATCTGCTTCAGATGAAATACTACTGTCATTGATACTAAATACTGTGTCCCTGTTCCTATTTCCGTCATCAGAAGGACAATTTTCAGACACACCCTGTGGACTTTCATCCCCAGTGTTTTCGTCTGACCTACATGTCTGTTCTGTATGTGAAACAACATGAACCACTTGGTTAGCATCATCATCTGACGGATCCTTTTTCCAGAAACGATCTTCTAAGAACCTCACATGGCGTGCTCTAATGCAATGCTCAGGGTTCTCCGGATCAATGAGTCTGTAACCCTTTGTATCGTTGCAGTAACCTACAAATATATATTCCTTTGCCTTCGAATCCAGTTTCTTGTGATTTGAAGTCAAAGCATAAGCCAAACAACCAAATGTACGAAGATGACTTACGTTTGTCTTTGTGTTAGTCCATTTCTCCAGTGGTGTCATGCCCATGACAGCTTTTGTGGGTGAGCGGTTCTTCAAATACACTGAAGTGTTTACGGCCTCTGCCCAAAAACGTTTGTCAAGACCAGCATCTTCCAGCATGCAGCGAGCTTTGTCCATGATGGTACGGTTTGCTCTTTCTGCCACACCATTCTGTTGACTACAATGCGGGACAGTCGTTTGGTGACGGATTCCTTGCTGTTGCAGAAACTCCTGAATTTTTTTATTAATATATTCGCCACCGTTGTCGCTACGAATACATTTTATTTTCTTATCAGTTTCATTTTCAACAAGCTTTTTGAATATTTTAAACTTTTCAAAAACTTCACTCTTTGTTTTCAAAAAATAAATAAATGTTTTTCTTGAACAGTCATCAATGAAAGTAAGAAAATAACAAGCACCACCAAATGACTTCTTTTGCATTGGACCACATAAATCTGTATGTATTAAGCCTAAAATCTCCTTAGACCTACTATGAGACACTTTTGGAAAAGCTAATTTTGTAAGTTTTCCTTTAATACAGGCAATACATGATTGAAAACGAGTACTATCATATTTAACACCAAAGACCATACCTTGTCTCATGATATTCATGCTCCTAGCGTTGAGGTGCCCCAGCCTGCGATGCCATACTTCCTGTGACACCAAGCTGCTCTGCTCTTGCTCTGACACATCACAGTCCAGTAGTGTTTTACTGCTGCTGTCAGACACCATGCATTGAGGCTGCACTCCAACATCAGCTCTGCTGCTATTCCCTATAGAATCTAATTGAAAAATACCATTCACATAACTAGCAGTAGCTATGGTTTCAAGCCCGTCCATTATTCTACAGGTTTTAGAATTAAAATTGACTTTATAACCTTTTCTTGTTAATTCACTCACTGATAAAAGGTTAGTTGACAGTTGAGGAACCAAATAAACATTAGTTATTGTTCTAAAAACACCGTCTAACTTAATTCTAACTTTACCTAATCCTGCAGTACATAATTGATCACCATTTGCAATGTTCACAGAGAGGTCCTTAGTTGATTTGAACTCCAACATAACACTCTTGTCGTTGCACATATGGTTGGTTGCACCAGAGTCCACGTACCAGACATCCTTCTTGAGATTTACCGACAATGCTGACAATAACACCTTCTTCTTGTCCTTGACATTACTCACTGGAGTCGTAGAAGCAGCATTCTTCGGGCAATTCTTCTTTGTGTGTCCTGGTTTCTTACATCGGTAGCATTTGATCTTCTTAATGGTAGTCAAAGCCGATGCAGTCTCTGTCTTATCATCTCTTCTGTAAAACTCCTGTAATAATTTCGTTTTTACAGTTTCACTTACAAGCTTGTCACTGCAATTCTCCAACGCCATAATGAGCGGGTCGTAATCGGATGTCAGTCCGCTCAACATGATGACTGCTATGAAGTCATCGTCTAGTGGAGAACCTATGTCATTCAATTGTTGTGCAATTTCCGTTATTTTCGTAATGTAAGTTTCCATGTTACAAGCATTCTCTTCGAGCTTAGTTCCAAAAAGCAATCGCAGTAATCCTAAGCGTCTGCACAGACCCTTGTCCTCATAAGCCTTTTGTAAACTTGTCCATGCTTCATAAGCTGATTTTGCGTTACGCACAAGCGAAAAAGCATTGGGATGCACAGATAGACAAATTTTAGCAAGCGCGCGCTGATTCTTTCTAATATCTTTGCTTCCGTCGGTGGACTCGATACATTCGAGTAGGTCCTCGTGCATCAGGAGCATCTTCATGGAAAATTTCCAGTTATTATAATTTTCCATGCCCTGCAGCTTTTCGATTGGAATTCCTGTCGAACTATGTGCTTCGCTGGTCATTTTTAATTAGTTTAAACCAGATAGAAAAAACTCATGGAAAAGAAAAAAAAACATGTGCCGATCTGCCGATCGTTTTTTTTTCTTCTTACTTAAAATAACTTTTGTCTCGAAATGAATCAAAAAACCTTACTTGAGTAAGTCTGCTGGGCCCATAACCTGATATGAGAGGGTGTTCAATATATACAAATGGAGAAAAGGAATTAATTTTATTCGGACATTTTGCACATGCTAAGACATCAGTTTATTGACAACTGCTTAAAAAGAACTAAAAGGTCTACTTGACATAGACAATGAGGTTTTAATCACAACAAGTTGTATTGCATTATGTGGTTAGCTAGTGACCTCGACAATTGATCATATTATTTTTTGCCTGAGCAACCGGCAGCAAGTTCGTCATGGTCCCTTAGATGTTACTGCGTGCGGTAGCGTCGGAGTGACTGGTCGTCTTGCTGATCATGGTTTTGTTATTGTTATTAGTAATTAAATATTTATTATTATACCTCGATGGCCCTTGTTTATCATTTATAACTTCCAGTTACAACTATATATATCTATATGTGGGCGGGCATGCTCTTTATGCCTGGAGGTTTTTATTTAGATATTAAGTTCTGTTTACGTTTAGTTTTTATTTCTGCCTGAGTATAGTTCTTGATGATTTTGGTTGTTATATTGGCGTGTGCTAGCTGATATAGGTAAGGCTAATAATTTAAATTATGTTTTGTGTTGCGTAATGTAATTTATTTTGCATACTATTATATAAAATCATATTTTTTTCTAACTGAACAGACAGCTGTGCCGCTGGGGAGTTTGTTGCGCCACTTCTTCTTCCCAGCTAACGCACTAGGAAGTGCTGAAGGGTGGGCGTTTTGGGCGACTGTCTTATGTAATTTTGACGTTCGAAAAGTGCTGATTCTCAGTCTAGTTTGAATAAATAACATTTGAATTATGAAATAAAACTACACAAAGTTCTACGCCTGCCTAGGTCTAAACCCTGCAATTATAAAGTTGGAACCATCACCTCTGCGTCACCACTCCTCAGGAATTTATCGATGCCTATATATACGTCCACCACATCAAAGGCCCGACCGATGCGTTGCTTTAGAGACAAAGACAAGTTCTCGGAGCGTATAGGTCGTTTAATGACAGGCAGATGGTCCTTTCATTATTTTGGCACCTAGGTGAAGCTAGTCTTCAAATTGGAATACAAGGTTGGCGCTTGGCAGTAATACAGGCGTCTGCACAGCGTTATTATATCTCTGGATAATCCTTTTCACACGTTTGCTACTTGTATAATGTAAAGTTCTCTCTACTTTTAATCAACTTCAAAAAAGGAAGAGGCGCTCAGTGCGTTGGTATCGTTTTCTTCTTATTTAACGGACTTAAAAAAATGGAGAAGGTTCTCAATTCGTCGGGTATTTTTTTAAACTTTTTACAAAAAAGAAACTCCACTTACACCTTGTAGTGTTTTTTTTGGGAGTCGATACTTTTTTTTCTTCTAACATAAAGTTATTTTTCAATGAACACACTACATTAACAACATAACGACTGTATTCTCAGAAGGGTTAAGCATTGCTATATAATACCAATACCCTCTTTTTGCCAGTTATGTTTAAGTTCCAAGTAAACGTACTACAATTATGTCTTATTAAATAGTCAGTATAAGTGGTTCTGCCGTCGTTAGTAAAATAATCCTAGCCTGTACTCACACAGTCGTTTTCTAGATTAATTATGAGACTAATAATGCCTACTGTTTTTTGTCTATAGGCTATTATTTCGTTCCATCCTTCACTGGGTAATTCTTTTATGTTCATATTACCTACACCAGTTATCATACTTTCGAGCTTTACCCCTATCTCGACACCCTTTCTCCATAAAAGCCACGAAAAACACAATTCAGGTTCCTTCCAAGATTTCTCATAACACAATCAGAGCAGCAATTGCTAACATGAGAAGCACTTTTCTACACCAATGATCACGTATAACATCTATGAGTAATGGTAGGTACGTGACTATACGAAAATATACAATGCAACAGTAGGTGGCTATTTACGATAGAGGGCGAGAAGTATACGTTGGTAGCTTTTGGTTGTGTAGAAAATATTATTAAAAATTATTTGGAAGTGTAACGTAACTTTGCTTGTATGCATTTTGCTAGTATTGTGACCGATGAACTGCCAAGTCATAGGTCTCGAGTTCGAACCCAAGGCACGCACCTCTGGCTTTTCAGATTTATGTGCGTATTGTATAATTATTACTTGCTTCAAAAACGCTGAAGGAAACCAGCACACCTGAGAGATATTTCTCGACGGCATGTGAAGCCAAGTCAAAGGCCCATCGGCTTTAAAATTCTGACAACCGGTTAGTCACTATCGAACCGAACCAGTTAGTTACTTAAATGTGTGTTATAATTATCATAATAAGAACTAGTCTTAAAGTTTTCATCTTATCAATATATTTATAGTTAACAAGCTTTCATTAATAATTTTCTTCTCAGTTCAGAAAGTTCACCGAAGTAAGTCGCAGACTGGAAGGATCTCGTAAATAACGTTGAATATATTGAACAGAATTATGCAAAAGTTTCAAGTTTTTACGTCAAACAAACTACAAACCACACAGTTCATTAACCCCACAATGCCGAGATAAGCTTGGAAATAATCTAGAGCCCGTTCGCACTGGCGTATGTTTGGCATTCAGCTCCACAGCTGGCGCCAAAAAAGTTGACAGAAATGACGAAGAGCCAAAACGTATGTTTTTTTTGTTATTTGATTTGTTGACAGCCTTGTGACTTATGACTGAAATTAACTTGTCTTGTTTAAAACTATTCTGTTCTATTCATGTTCCTCTTACTTGTAAACTCTTCTTCATTTTTAGGGTTCCGTATTCGAAGGTTGCCAATCGGTGCCCCTACTACTAAGCCTCCGTTGTCCGTCCGTCCATCTGCCAGCGGGCTGTATCTCCGTAATAGGTAGACAATTGGAATTATGACAGATAATAATGTACTTCTATGGCAACTTTAACAAAAAATTATAAAAATAAAATAAAGTTAACCCTTCGAAGAAGCGAGGCGTGATGTGTGACCCCAAAAAAGTTAATACAAGTTAGTCAGCATACCTACAGGTGATTTCATTAGAACCCTCTTAGTACCTTCGTATGTATGTATATGAAACATTTTAAGTTAGTTAACCCCGAAGTGCCTTCGAGAAGCAGGAGCATTAACGAGAAGTAGGTTGGTACCTAATTTACGTAGCTACATTAAACAAACTCAGAAGCTGTGTGGGTGTCGGTACAGGTAAATGGTCCAGCCACAGAGAATTTCTAGTTGTTAGTAAAACACATTCTGAGTAACAATATTAAGAGAAATATGTAAAACCACAGGTGGTGACGAAAGAAAATACTGAGCTCATCCAAAGGAAAAAATACGAACTTAAAAAAATAAAATAAGTTGTATTACGAGTAGTTCATCTATATACACAGCGAAAGATCACCTATTTACTCGATGACTAAAACAGATCAATAAAATTGTTATCGCTGTCAACCTTTGTGTTGTTGTGTGAAACACTTTTTATTCTGAAACAGTTTTTAATCTGAAACAGTTTTTAATCTGAAACAGTTTTTAATCTGAAACAGTTTTTAATCTAAGAAGTCCCCCGACTGAAATGACAATTTTATTTAATTATTACACAGAAGCACTCCCTTTTTGGACAGTTGTGTAAAAAAAGTGGAAAGTCTAAACAAATATTATAAAGAGAAACGATTTGTTTTTTTGTATGTTTGTTTGTTTTTGTTTGTAATCAATAAAATCTAAAACAACAAGATCAATTTAAAAAAATCTTTTACCAGTAGCACGCTATATTATCACTGAGTAACATAGGCTATAATTTATGAGGACATCACGCGGGTAAAGCCGCTGGCGGAAGCTAGTTATAAAATAATGTTAAAAATAAAAATAAATAAAGTGGCAATCAATGAAAATCATTAAACACATATAGATTACCGTACCACTAAAACAGTACAGTTTACCTTATTTTCATAATGTCCCATGGGCGTAGTAACTCGCAATCTGTGAAAATGTCGAAAGATCACGTCCGCGGGGTTTCGCTAGCTTATTTTATTTGACCCTGTATTACACTCGTAGTAGTCTTAAATTCGTGGTAAGTCAGTAGCAGTGACGTCACCGGGTTTTTTGCCTAGGATGAGGAGCACGTGGTATTTTGGATGATAAGATATTTAATTTACCTAAGTATATTCTTTTAGTAGAGAATCCGACCTAGGAACGACCTTCACCCATCTGTTTAATGGATGAAAGTTTTTTAAATTAAATTGAGTATGTTAGAAAATATATCGCGAGTGCAAAATATATACCAGAGCTTTTCAAGGAGAACATTTGCTACTAATTCGACTTTTGTCAATTCTAAGTCATTTCAGCGTTAATGACCTAAGTGAAATAGACACGAAAAGTGACTTTGATTGATCGATCGATGATATGTATATGTCGCAGTAAGATGGTTATAGCCGTGATATAGTTATATCCCTAGCGATATAGCTATATAACGTAATATAGTTACATGAAAGCGGTTCATAATTGTCAGAGTGCCCTAATTTTGTTACCGGGACCAACTTCGACGTAGCGCTCGCCGGCAGCTGCCGCTTCGCTCGCTCGGCTCGCGCGTAGTTAGTTGGTCAGTTCAGACAGTTCTGCCCTAATAGTTATATTACTAGGTCGTGATCGTATCATAGTTATATTGCTAGTAAGATAATTATGAACTGCTTTCATATAACTATATTACGGTATATAACTATATCCCTAAGGATATAACTATATTATGAGATATAACTATATCACGGCGTTATCCATATTAACGCGATATAAGTTTTCAGTTGGATATAATATGTATCTGGAAATAAAGGATTTCATTTCATATACATATAAGTAGGTGTTTCGCAAATCGTAGGTATTTTAAAACAAATAGTTAATCTACGAAAACTCAGTCCACAAAAGACGAAAATGTTTTTTTAGATTTTTAATGAGTTGACCTTTTTCTGTTTTACTTTTTTTTATTAACAAATACCTAATTATTATATTTAACCCCACGAAATCTAACTTCCAACCCCAGCTAAAAAAAACTTTCCAACCGAAACATGTACAGACTGTGATAAAATCTTTAATTTCGTCAGCAAACAGTCACGGACATAACTGTTGATTATGCTAAACAATGCCGTGAAAACGTTACGTATTTACATGCTTGTTATTGAGGTACGGTTTTAGTTACGGCGGGGATTAAATTGTAATTTTTTTGGGTAAATATGGTTTTTTTTATCGCGTTTATAACCGCGGTAGACCATGACCTGGTTTAGGGCATAGGTTACTTTTATCCCGATATTCCCAAAGGATCGAGACCTACGCGGGTGACACCGCGGGGCGCAGCTTAAAAGATAATTTATTTGTCAAACATTTGTGTTTACATACAAAACGAGCAAGATCTTAAATATAGGTAAAAAGTCCGTACATGTATTGCCTGACGAGGCGTACAGATTTTTTTTTATTTAGCATACAAATAATGAATTCAATGAACCAAAGACTAAAGACTGGTTCACAAAATTTCATTATAAAATTTTATGAGAATAATAATCCTACAGAAATAATATTATAAATTTCAAGTAAGTATGTTAAAAGGCATCTGTCAAAAAGTCATTTATATTATAACAGCACTTGTTTGTTAATATATTTCGAATCTTGTTTTTAAATTAATTTGCTGTCATAGCTATACAATCTGAAATTTAATGTTCACATAGCTCGTTATAATGTAGGAAACAGCTGTTTTTTTTCGCGATTTCAGGTTTGGCCCCTTAATAAAATTTGCTCATAATGACGAGTACAAAGAACCCTTTTTTTTTTTTTTTTTTTTTTTTTCACCCCCTAAGGGGATGCAAACGAATTAAATTTCACATTGTATAGTACTGTGGTATATTGTTGTATATTTTCGGGGCCATACAAAAAAAGCTTTTCCCCATGGGGGCAGTTTTTGCCGAGTGCAAGCAAAGTTGGCTATTGTCACGTCTGTTGTGCGGAGAAGTGTCAGATTGTGGTGGAAAGAGTTGGGGGTTAGACTTTACAAAGCTTGTAGGTGTATATTTGTATTTTTAACTTGGTACTATATAATTAATATAATTTTGTTACAAAACTAAGTTTAAAAACAACCTAATCTATACCTTGTTCGGAGAAGTTCCAGAACGACTGAAATTTCAGTTCAAATAAAGTCGTACAAGCTGTTTCAAGCCTGGACTAAATATTCCTGAAAAAATACTGTTGTTGGTTGATGAAAATAATCCTAGCTAGGGTTATTTTCTCTGATGAAACATTAACATTTTTAAATAGTAATAATGGCAAAAAATAAAGTTTTCAGTTGACAGTTTTGTTGTCAACATTAAAACTCTAAATGATATAATTATTGTAAGCAATGGACTACTTCATCGGTCTCTTAGTTGCGAGCACTACTGCCGAGAACAAGGTTTTAGATTCGATTCCCGGGTCGGGAAAAGTGTTATTGGGTTTTTCCATCAGGAATATCTCAGTAGCAGCCCGGAGCCTCGATTTGTGCCCGGTTCATAGCAATAGGCTCGCCCCCTATTACATGGGACTTAAACGTAACTGGTGAAATGTGGGTTACTATAGGTACACCTCTGCCTAGCCCTTTGGGAAATACAGGCTTGATGTTATTGTGTGCATTGTATAATGAACTTTAAACGCATTTCCATGTCCTCTTACATGTTTCCTCGCTCTGACTCGCACTCCACACACAAAAACATTGAAGCAACAAAGCCGATGTGTATCTTTGATATGTAACATACCAATTATCCACATGTTTGGCCTTGTTTATTTTAAGGTTAATAGCGAAAGAAGGGGTTCGTACATACTTTGTGCATTGTTGTTATGTTTAGAAGGGAGAGAGGAAGTAAGTTTTGTTAGAAATCAGGCCTTTACCAGGTCAATTGTTTTTTTGCCAGTCCTTGAGACGCACACCGCACTTTGTGTTCGGTACAATATTTGCAACCGAACAGCTCAGCACTTTTGCCTGCGTGCATTTCCATAAATGCATGTATCACAACTATTACCAGTTAGTACATATTCGGATACCAATCGTGTAACTCAAACCAAACCAAATCAAACCATCTTAGTGCTAATTTAGCTTAGATTTACGCTTATATTTAACCAATATTCAATACAGCTTTTAAACCATATTATTTCGTATCATTAAACCAGTCTAATATAATACCAAATCAACCAAATATCAACCAACTCAGAAGTTAGTGCTAAACCAAGCAGGCATTAAACTTTACACTTTGTATGTTTCACTATTTTAAAGTGTCTTAGCCAATAGTCATCACAATGTCTTTATTTTATTTTTCTGTATATTGGCACCTTATAGCTATATTCATGTAAGTATTTAGTTATTATTTAACAATATAATAATAATAATCATTTTATTTCAGAATAATATTTCCATAATTTGTTAGTAAACGTTGATCTTAATAACTTTGTTAGTAAACATGCAGGTTGGACAAAAAATCGACGAGCGGGCAATCAAATTTTCCCGCACTGACATTCAGGAGACTGTTCGAGCTGCCCCGGACCCTCTGCAGCAGCGATGCGGCACGCTTACGTCTGATCGCTGCAAAACCATCAGTGTGCGCATCAGCAAACATTCCCGATGTACTGCAGAAGCGTGGCAGCCCCAACAGCATCCTGAATGCATTGTTGTATTGAACTCGAAGAACATTGATGGCTCTCTGCGTACAACTTGTCCAGAGGCTGCACGTGTAAAATATCTGACAATGTGCTTTAAAAAGCGTCAGTTTCACTTCACACGTGCAACGAGCAAACCTACGGACAAGCATGTTGCATCGAACCGCCTATGCTCTTCGTTCCCTTTCTACATCCAGATCATCTTTGATGCCCGCCGTAACAATATGGCCGCGATATTTAAAATGTTGATTGTTGTTTTTATCGTGTTTTTGTATTTTGTGCTATGTCTTTTGTGTACACCAAATAAACGATATATTTATCTATCTATCTTACTTTCCGAAGGTCATGTGTAGGCATGGAAAGTAAGTATGCATCATCTTACTGAATGATTTTGATTATTGATTTGAATTTAATTATTAGTGACATTATTTTTTCATTTTGTATTGTTTGGCCCTTTTACGTTATTTAACTGACATATTACTGATATCTATATTTTTTGTGATATCACCTACTTTTAAATAGTTATGTTTTATGCATGTAAAACCTGTTAAAATTTTGTATGCCTTTTGGCGGAGCACAGCTCGGATCTTATTATTTATGAAAACATCTTCTGTATGTACCCTGTGTTCACGAAATAAATGAATTTGAATTTGAATCTTTCCTCTTCCATTTATATTTTTTATTTTTTTTTGAGGGTGGGTAATTATCAAATAACTTCTCCCGATCTGGGCGGAGCGGGAGGGCGTGTCAGACTTTTACTGACTAAAACCCACCCGTGTTCCATCCGTTGACGGGGTCGCGATATCCGACAAACTCGCCTTTCGGACAAATTCGCAACCCCGGCAGGCATTGGCCCTTCCGGACCCCGTCAGTTGGTGCTGACATCTCTTTGAGGCGCGCGTGGAACACAACGCGCCGTCAACCCGGGCCTGGTACCTATCAGACGACGAGCTACCCATTGCTCACCGTCCGCAAGCCCGTGCCTACGGTGGCCGGAAGTCGACTCTCGACTCCCGACGCCCGGGGCGTCTCCGGCGGCGACTAGGGGCGCGAGGGCGCGACTCTTGCCTCTCCCTCGCGCATCTTTCCTCTTCCCTTGTCCCTTGATACGTGGGGTAGGCGCATCACCGTTTTTCTTTCAACTCTTCCCTGTCAACCATCACGCTATCATTTACTCCCTTCTTTTTCATATCATTCTTCACACAATCCATCCATCTTTTCTTTGGCCTTTCCTTTGATGGAAAGTAATAATAATATAATAATATCGTTAGGAGATTCCTCTGTCAGGAGCCCTGACCACCGGTAGCTTGGACCCTGTTCCCGATACCGGTGGGCTAATATTTTTTATATTTTTAAATGTTTTTGCTTTCTCTTTTGTTTTTTATAAAAATATTTAAAAATATAAATTATATGTAATCCCTTTAAAATATGAAATCCCTTTTGATATCCCATAACTTTAGGGTATTAATGAGACCATGTAAAAGAATCAACTGGCATAATAAAAAATATATTTTTTAATATATTTTTTCATTTTTCATACAAATTCATTCGACAAAGTCACGATTTTTTATGTATATACAGACAGAAAAAAAGTAACTATACATGTCCATGAACAAAAACATGACAACGTCGCATTTTCATAGCTTTAAATATGAATGATTGGTTTGAATTAAAATTATTTACTCGTAGGTACTGCACATCGTGGTGGTTAATATGTGTTTTTGGAATCCTTGTTCTAGGATTTAATGTATTATTTTTGTTACTTATAGCATATAACTTTAGAGTTATGGGACATCAAAAGGGACACGTATATTATTTAATATACTTTTATAATTTCAAATATTTTTTATAAAAATATCAAACACGCAAATAATATTTATTGCAAATTAAATAAAGGAAATGTAATGAAATCACATGAAAATATTTAGCAGAAATTCTTATAAATTCATTGACGAGCTACGTTTAAAGACAGCGTTCTCATGATATTACGAGAATAACAGATTCTTTAGGATTAGTTAGTAAGCAAGATTGGTGTTGGGGCTGACTAAACGACCGATTCTTATAAAAAAATACTTAGGGGTATAGGTATCTTGGTATTACATTCACTGTCATTTGAAATCGAAATTTCCAAAGTACGGCAGGAACCCGTCAAAGCTTTCAAAGTATGGGATGATCCGCTTACAAAGCTACGACAACTAACTTAGAGGCTTCGCCCACGGCAACTTTTTGTAGCGATGCTGTCGCACATGTGTATCGATACAGCCGCGGTGCTATCGCTGGCTGTGTACCTTCGCCCAGATTCTGTATCGTTAATATCACGAAGCTGTCGCGCTTCAGGGCACATTCCCCAGCACGCCTTCCTCCGGTCCTCCGATGTCGTCAAAACCGGTCGCGCTGTTGCATCGATACAGCCGCGCGTTTGCATCGCTTCTGTCGTACGTTGCAAACGCGACTAACGCGCGATAGTAGCGATACAGAAGCGCGTTTACAAAACGCGCGACAGCATCGCTACAAAAAGTCGCCGTGGGCGTGGGGCCTTAATGATCGGTAACGTAGCATAAGCTTGACTACGCCGTAGCAGTGTGCTACGACGTAGCAAGCATTGCTACGAAGTAGCACACTGCATTGATTTTGAAACTCACTTTCAAAATTACCTACACGAGGAGTAATTTCCTCCTTGTTTTAACAGCTGTACCATACATTTTCAGGTTTTTTCATTTAAACATAATAATTTTCAACAATATTTACCGAACAGATTAATGTGTCTTGTAAGCCGATAAAAGGATACGTTAAAATCAGGGTGCAAGCTTTAAATAAATACTTTAAAAAAATACTCGGTTTTAATTATCATTAACAGTAAGTATATTTAATTAGAGCTTTATATAAAAGGTACATTCATAAATGGTTTTTTGAATAATTAACATGGTACTTAAATTTGGATTTAATATTTTACCCATCACGCCTGTATGGCCCGAACGGTTAGGCAGAGATATATCCGTGTATAGTACACCCACAATTCGCCAGTTATGTCTAAGCCCCATGTAATAGGGCGAGCCTATTGTCATCAACCGGGCACAGCCTCCGGGCTGCTACTGAGAAATTCCTGATGACAAACCCAATAACATTGCCCGACCCGTGAATCGAACCCAAAGGACCTCATGATCAGCAGTACTGCTTGCGTCCACTATACCAACGAGGCAATTTTAGCCTAAATTTTATTTACGTTAAAAACACTTTTACAGCATAACAATTCAAAAAAACACATAAACCTACAAGGGCACTTATGACACGTCAGAAGCTAAGTGCACGGTTCCAATTGGTCGTTTCCTATGGAGAAGAGCCGGCAAGAAACTCCACGGTTACTCTTTTAAAAGTAAATGAGTTTTACAATGTTTCCAAATTACAGTGTTAAAAGCTTCGATCAACGTTGGTATTGTTGATCGAAGGTTAAAGGTATGAGAGGACAGTGTAGGCCCATCAACATGTACCATGTCCACATGGAAAAACCCAATAACACTTTGGTCGACCTGGGAATCGAACCCAGGACCTCATGATCAGCAGTACTGCTTGCGTCCACTATACCAACGAGGCAATTTTAGCCTAAATTTTATTTACGTTAAAAATACTTTTACAGCATACCAATGATAGTCGTGTGGTGTGACCGTCAGACTGCCAAGTCATAGGTCTCAAGTTCGAACCCAATGCACGCACCTCTGACTTTTCGGATTCATGTGCGTATTGTATAAATAACACTTGCTTCAAAAACGGTGAAGGAAAACATCGTGAGGAAAGCGGCATGCCTGAGAGATATTTCTCGACGGCATGTGAAGCCAAGTCAGAGGCCCATGGGCGGCTTTAAAACTCTGACACTAGGTCAGTCACTAACCACACGAAAAGCATACCAATACACTTTGCCGAAATAAAACGTTTCACAGCTTCATTTTAAATATTTCCATTCAAAGTGAACGGAAAACAACATGCGTAGTTATTTTACATCACAATTGCTCAATCAATCAAACGGGACAAACACATGCTGCGTTTAATACAGCTTTTAATTTATTTAATTGTGATCTCTTTGAACGACTATTTAATTAAATTACGTTTATTAATATTTATACAAGTTTTTTTTGACGTTTATCAAAATTTATTTTCAGAGTTCACCGACTAGTTTTGAACTCGGATCGTCACGCGTCCAAATCACGAGTCAAACTGAAGGCCAATTCTCGTAAATGAAATCGTTCAAATTCAAGTCGAATTTCCATCTTCGCGACTACCAATGTCAAAAAAGAATCTAAAATGTAGATTTTTTTTAAGTTGGGACTGAGTTTAAAATGCAAGCATTCTTAGGTCTGATTTCAGCAATGACACTGGACGCGATCGGCATTTCTAAAACGCGTTCAAGAGCTGTCAGTGTCAAAATGATTATGGAATATTGTACACTGTCAGATCTTGAACGTGTTTAGTTGTGCTGAACGCGTTCAATTTCATTGGTGGAATCCGCACTTAAAATACGGGAATTGCCATAATATTGATTATATGATTTTAACAAAGATGAGAACTAAGTTTAGCGAAAGTAAATAAAACTTTTGATGGAACACAATAATACAAGATACCTTCGTGTATAAAAAACAATACACTCATAATATATAATATTTAATCGCAAATAACACTCTTCCTAAAAACTAAATACATTGGATGGGTGTATTATAATTAATACAGTGACGATTGTGATGAAATTCTTAATTATAATTTGGCTTAGAAATATTTTTCTTATTTATGTGACTTTTTCTATTTTGTGAATTTAACATTAAGCCTTAAAGTTTCTTTTTGTAAAAGGTAAAAAAAAATCTCTGAAAATACCAATCCAAAAACGAAAATGATTTCACTAATAGTAAGTTACACTATCCCATATGATAAAAACACCAGAAAAAAAAGCACGGTTGCTGTGGGAATCCACACGATAAAAAAGTAGTAGCCCACCAAGCCATCTAGCTCAGAATCTACACTTCTTTTGAATTTAAATACAGAGCCATAGCATAAACGCGCAAAGTAAACGAAGCGTTAATTCAAACGATTTTTGAATCAAAAATACAACTATACTTTATCGTTTTGTTTTAAATCCAACAAGCACAACATGTATCACACATAGATATGAATAATTTCTTAAAACTACGTAAATATTATGTGCAAAACGAGTGCTTACAATTTTAAAATTGGTTCAATTTACGTTAATTTTAATCCGCGAGTTTGTGCTGGGCCCACAGGACATAAAGCCAGTGAACTACTTACGTTAATGAGTTTGTACCGGAGAAACGTTTGTTACCTGAAAATAAAAGAAGTCGTTAAAAATTTTTTTTGTTGCAAGAAAATCTTTTTAGTGGTATTAGAGCACTATAAGGACTCCCGCAAACAGGCCCGACGCGACACCGGAGAACAATTTCCGTGAAGTGTTCATAGAAATTGTTCCTAAGGCCCTTTGGGAAAATTGTTTATTTTTGTGTTTTGTTCTTTCTTTGCGTCATGTGTACCGCAAATAAACGTATTTTCTTTCTTTCTTTCTTCTTCTTTGTACACACACGTTTTTCTTGCCATGAAAAACTACGGTTTATTCGAGTAGAATCGTTGTCTCGCATGGGAAAGAAAGAAAGAAAATACGTTTATTTGCGGTACACATGACGCAAAGAAAGAACGCAAAACAAAAAAAGAACGAGTTGGGGGAAAATATGCGTCACATCCACGCAAAACGGCCATCGCTCAGCATAATGCTGCGACCCTATGCGAGACAAAGCCCCAGCGCTGGTTTTCAGCGACAGCCGGCGTTGACGTTATGACGTCGACCGGTGCAACATACAATGAGAAATAATGAGATATAAAAATAAAATAAATATACAAGAATTAATCTACGTCTTTATATAAAATATTATATTTAAAATAGCAACATTCCATTCAGTCAGCATCGACTCGCGCGCCGCCGTCTTAGAGTAATCTGTGTGTAATAGGGTCGCAGCATTATGGCGATAGCCGTTTTGCGTGGATATGACGCATTTGTTCCCCCTACTTGTTATTTTTGTATTCTTTCTTTGCATCATGTTCACTGCAATAAACGTATTTCCTTTCTTTTCTTTCTTGTCTATCAGGGAATGAATATAAGATTTCTACTAAGAAGATCACACTAAGTTAAAATCGATCTTTTAGTTTTGGAGTAAAAATGTCAAATAGACAAAATCATAAACATACACTCACTTTTTTGGTTCGGGGGTTAAAAAGTTACCTCATTTAAATTTGAACAAGGCAAACAACTCTACAACCGAATATTCTACCAAAAAGCTACACCAAATACCTAATATTCAAACAAAGTAATAATCTGGCGTAAGTATTTGTTTTAATTTTTTTTTTAAACTTATTAAATGATAACAAAGTTTGCCGACATATTATTTGGGCGGAAATTTTAAGGGTTATATCACTAAGCAGAAAGGGTTCAGAAGACCCAACTTATTTATAAAAGGGTGAGAATAAATTTAAAAACTAGGTATTTAAGGCCTGCTAGTACCATAAAGTCTCGTGCTGACCAACGCGACACGACGGCGCGACGCGACTCGAACAATACAATTTCTAAGAAAACTTCACGGAATAACAGTAACCTGGGTCGCGTCGCGCCGTCGCGTCGCGCAAGTCTGCACGAAGCTTAAATCGGTAAATACGTTTACCGCGAATGTAAAACAAAAAAAAAAAACAGAACACTGTTCCACCGATACCGTCAACGGGACGTCAACGAGAAACGAGATTATTCCACCCAAACGTGACGTCCCGTTGACGGACCTGCGATTGACACGCGGTCATAGTAAATGTATGTATCGCTACTTCGGCGCTGTCATCTCGTTCTCGTTGACGTCCCGTTGACGTTGTGCGGTGGACAAACAGTGTAAGGCTGAGTTCTATAAACGTTACATAGCGCGTACTTTGGCTCAGCGTTATTCCTGTCACTCAAACTACTCGGACGTAAAGAATAGTACGATCCCATTTCTTCCCGTGGGTGTCGTAAGAGGCGACTAAGGGACTTATTAGAGAATGGGCAGCAGCGTTCTCTATGCATTTTAACACCATACTGCGATCGCCAACCCGCCTGCTAAGCGTGGCGATTATGGCAAACCCCCTCCCATTTGGGGGAGGCCTATGTCTAGCAGTGGACGTCTTTCGGCTGAAATTATGATGATGACGATGAAACTACACGTAAGATAGAGACGGGAACATGTCTAAGTCAAAGCACAAGTTAAGTAACGTTTATAGATCTCGGCCTAAGCCTTCTGTCCTTTTATTTTTGCAGTAAACTGTCGAGCAAGATAAGCTGGTATTCGGTAATTATAACAACAGGACCGGATGTGGGAGGCGTGGGTTGGCAACTTTGCCGGCGGGATTACAGCAGGTTTTTATTTCAAATCCCACTTGAGTTCGGGAATGACAGGAAAACATCGTAAACGAACGGTTTGTTCATTCTGTTTTTCTTTGGGATTAAATTTTTTAAAGTTTTTTGTGTGATGTAATAAATGTATGGCGAAATGAAAGGCTGGATTTCGTTATTACTTTTAATGTTAACTGTTTTTATTTTATTTTCTTAAATGGTTGGACGAGGGCCAAGATCGTCACTCACTGGACACCTGAGAGAAGACAACCCCATCTAAGTAGACCATGGCGAAGGTGGTGTGACGATCTGATAATGTTTGCAGGGCCGACATGGCCAGAGATTGAACAAGAGGTTTGGAAGGAAATAGGGGAGGGGTTTGCCCAGTAGTGGGACACAATAAGGGCTAATAAAAAAAGTAATTGGTCTGCCGTTTAGTCACAAAACTTTACTAACATTTTCAACCAACTTCAACGAAGGAGGACGTACACCGTTTTGCGAAATTATGATGATTTTTCATTGATTTTGTAGTCGGTTTTTCGATAGGTTTATAAATAAAACTTATTACTCTTACTTGCGTTTGACCAGTAACCCATCTGTTGCTAAGTGATGGTAAGGTCAACAAGTCCAGCCTAGAAGTAATCCATTCACTATACTAACTTAATGAGCCCAGATTATTTGGTTCCAACCGCACTAACTACTCATGTATCCCTAGTTTCGTGGTCGAGCGGGTAACCTAACAGCCCTTAATACTTAATTAAGACATACTATTATGACAGCCACTAACCGCTATTGGGCAATAAGATATTAAATTTGCTTAATGGACTTGATTAATTTAAAGTAAGTGTGCAAGCCTGCACTAGGTTTTATAGAATATTTTACATTTTGTCTATGTTTTTGCTACTTATTGGTTTTAATTTTGATTGACTTATTATACTTTTGTTTTTACTACCTAGAACCAGCGCCTTTTCCTTCTGGTAGTTAATAGTAAGCTTGGATAAAAATTAAAGAAAACATCTCAATCTCAATACTGTTTAGTCCGTCTGCAGGGCAAAGGCCCCTTTTCTCATAAAAAGAAGGCACGAGCATTGATCACCATACGCAAGTATGGTGATCAATGCTCGTGCCTTCTTTTAAGTCAGTCAGTCAAGACGGGTCGGCAATTTCAGGCTCGAGGTTTCCTCATGATAAAAACACCGTGATTGATGATGATGAAAACATCGTGCAACCAAAAAACCTCGGAAGACAAAATCGGTTAGTAGACATATGAATTGAAAAAGTTACATTTATTTATTATTTACATTACACACACACACACATACACACACACACACACACACATACACACACACACACACACACCACACACACACACATATACGTGACATACACGTTCATGTTTTACATTGGTACTTGCACCTTCCTGAAGATGCCTCGTTGAGAGGTGAAACACGTGTCGATTTCTTATAGGGTTCTTTATGACTCATTAAGAACAGTTACGCGGATTAAGTTACTAAATATACGTCGTCTATTGTATTTTATTGGTACTTGCCAGGATTAGATTCTCGTGCATGAGAGGTGAAGTCATAACTATTGGGCCATCACGACATTTTTTGCTAAATGAATTTGATTAAAAGACAAAGTAAGCCTGGAAGCTTAATTTTTTATTTATTTGTTTTTAAAGTGAAGGAACGCATCGTGAGGAAACCGGCATGTTCTAGAATAAAAATAAATCAAGACATGTGACACCCACCAACCCGCACTGGGCCCGCGTGGTGGATTACGCCTCACTCCCTCCCACAGAGTAGAGGCCTGTGTCCCAGCAGTGGGAATATTATAGCCTGATTAGTATGCTGATCTAAAATAAGTTTGGCTTTAGTTTTCATGATAACGCTAGAGCTTGGAGACCTTTCTATTTGCAAAAAATTGCGTCATATTTTATTTCGTGGGAATAAGGCAGGCTTAGAAGTTTTCTTTTGAAAAATAATATCCCATCCTGTTCCCAGTATTTGGAATCAGCTTTCATGTCAACGAGGCTCATATGTATGTGCCCTGTGGCTTGGACCGCGTAAAATCTTTTTAATTTTCCGAGAAAAACACCCGATCCACTTTTTCAGGTAGCGAGCCACATTTCGGCAAAGTTCCACCAGAATTGGGATCCCCTTTTATATTATTGGTAAATATATTTTAATTTGAAAAGTTTACAGGTTTTTTGACAACTTAAAGAAATATGTTCCACGCACGCCCCAAAGAGATGTCGGCAGAACAGAAGGGGTCTGCTAGGACCGATGCCTACCGGGATTGCGGGAATATCCGGAAGGGATACCGTGGCCCCTGGCAACGTACAGGCAACACTGAAGGAACACGGGTGGGTTTTAGTCAGTAAGAGTCTGACACGCCCTCCCGCTCCGCCCAGAGCGAGAGAAGTTACTTGATAATTTCCCACAATAAAAAACGTTTTTTTTTTTTTTGGTATTAACAGAGATTTTTGTCTCTAAAGTGAAAATAAATAAATTACACATGCATTTCATGATGATTACTGAAAAACTGGTTCTTTTAACTTGAGCAATGACCAGAAGTAACTTTTATAGAAAAATATAAGTAATCAGTAATGGAAAAAACTATTTAGGGCCTGCTCCCACTAGTGGCACGGCACGGCAGGGGATACTTCGGCATCACTACATGCAAGCGTATACTGACGGCAACGATGCCGCGGTATCCTTAGGCATCCCACTACGTACTAAGGCTTCATCATTGTTTCAATTTTATTATCATACTTATTACGCTGGTGTGCAAGCGCACCTTAAACGATAATGCTGCATGACATGCGTTTGTTACGTGAATTATCATGCTGCATGAAGGCCCATCAAGCATCATGATAATTCACTAAGTTCTATTGAATTCTCAATCAACTGCCAGCACGTAGTTTGCATGTCATTCGCATGAATTAATTAAACGGTCATGCATGCATGGCTGCACGTAACGCATGTCATGCCGCATGATCATCTAGGGTCCACTCTAGACTCGAACCACGTCATAGTGTTGTCATTTTGCTTTTATAGTGTGCGTGCATTTAACGGCAATTTTTTTCGACGAGCTCACTATTTTGACTGGATATCTAGACATATTTATATCTTTAGTCATAATATTAAGTAATATATATTTTCTATTCGTCGCATAAAAAACCCTTGCCGTGCTGTGCCACCAGTGGGTGCAGGCCCTTATTCTTTATTACCAAAATGCTTCTCTGTATTCCACCCAATTCTACCAGAATAACATGTGACAGGCAAATTTCAAACACAGAATCTTTTTGTTCCTACCCTCCTCGTATACACGACTTAAAATTGTAAACTAACCTCGAAAACGGGACGCCGGCTAAAATGTCAGTTTGTTTGGTAATTCATAATTAGTTTCTACGAAAATGTGGGTAGTAACACGTGTTTGTGTTGTCCACTTTGAATTTAGAAGTAGAAGTTGAGGGTTTGTGTTGCAATGGACTGTTTGTTTTATTTTTGTACTTACAAAAATGGTGGACTATTTTTTTAAAGGAAAATTATTGGATTCGTTGTATTATCTGTTATGTATGCAAACGCGGTGATAACCTTCACTGTATGGGAAATAAATTCTTGTCCTTAGCACATTTATTTTAGAAATTTTACTCACCGAAGTACAACATTCCAAACTCAAACTCAAAGATTTTTTTACAAATATGAGCGTTTATTCTGAAAGTGGGTAACGTCTCAAATAGATGTCAAATATTTAGCTGTTTTGATTAATTTGGCAATATTACTGTATGGAAATAAGAAATGTGGCTAACTAGCGAACTAGAATATTGATTATGAAATGCAATAATTAATATCGTAACACCGAATATTTAGTTTTAGATGTATTTGGAACCTTTTCAAATGCATTTTTTACACCTAAAACGGGTACAACATCAAAATCAATGTTATATTTGCAATTCATTATTAATATTCTAGTTCGCTAGTTAGGTACATTTCCTATTTCCATACAGTAATATTGCCAAATTAATCAAAACAGGTAAATTTTTGACAGCTATTTGCGACGTTGCCAACGCTCTTAAATCAATTACGGGCACTTTTGAATTGTCAAGGGGTCGGCCAGTCAGAAAGATGAAGCCAGTCGCCCATTCCAAAGCGTAGTAGGTACCATCGAAGAAGTTCATATCTAACCACCGTAAGGACTATTCTTGCTTGCAGCGCTCGGCGTCTATAGAGCCGGGCCGGTAACAGATGTGGTCATCGTGTTCACGGGATTTTGTTTTGAAACTGGTTAGATATGAACTTCTTTGATAGTACACACGACGACATATTATCGTATCGACGCGTCGCTAGACCCGGGATAGCATGGAGGCGGCTAAAAAGAAGAAAGAGAGGGAAATAAGGCCAAAAAACTCCCCACTTACATTATTCAAAGGTATCTTACACTACCTTATAAAGTGCCCATTAAAAAGACTTATTAGTACTTGTTAGGTTTCAACCTAGTGCTCAAAAATTAGCTCAATAAACAACTGGGACAACATAAATGAACCATTTACGTAGTCACTAAATAAGATAGATGAAGTACCTACACAAAATGGCTAAGAAAATTTTACCCAAAAAATATATTTCCCTCGTCGGCAATTTCTCCAGAGAAACAGTATAAATGCTTGGCAGAGGCTGATTACTAGATGTTAAATATTTACGACCTTTTTATAACTAGCAATCAAGTTATTACTAGCATCAGTTAGGGGAAAAGGCCACAGGTTAATAAAAAAGTTTATTATCTCATTTGAAGGGACATTAACTATTACAGTAACTGTTGTAATAGACGAAATGTTTGGAGCAACAGGATTATTCGTTAAATAGAGGATCAACATAGAGATTTCATAGGCTTTTCTAGGAAGATCTCTTCTTCTTTTCGTGTGGTTAGTGACTAACCTGGTGTCAGAGTTTTAAAGCCGCCCATGGGCCTGTGACTTGGCTTCACATGCTGTCGAGAAATATCTCTCAGGCTGTTTTTTCACGATGTTTGAGACCTAAATTGAAATTAGATGTAGTTTTTTGTGGCTTAAAGTAAAAACAAAGTTAGTATAATACTGAGAAAATGAGGTAGACAGACGCGTTACTTGGCAAGAGTGGTAGATGCGAAAAATGGGGTTCAGTTTTTTTTCTAAACAGACATGTTTAAAAATAAATTTTGGCAATAACGACAAGCAATAAAAGTGTCATTTTTTTGCTGCACTAAGTGTACCATCGAAGAAGTTCATATTTTTACACTGTAAGGACTATTTCTGCTTGCAGCGCTCGGCGGCTGTAGACCCGGGGCGGTAACAGATGTGGTCATCGTGTTCACGGGATTTTGTTTTCAATTTGCTTAGATATGAAGTTCTCCTATAGTACATGCGCAAACTTACTCGCACTGCGCCAAAATCTTGCCAAGTAACGTGCCGTCGACTATACTGGACGATGACTTGGAGTATGTTGGGGTAAGTTCGGCGCTGAGATAAGACCGTACGAATCAAATTCCCGGCTAAATTGGCAATATTTTTAATACGGACAACGTTGTGTGGGACAGAAAAAAACGGCGCAGAACACGCAGCAGATACAATAATTTTAATACAATATCTAATAATCCCACTATATCCTACTAATATTATAAACGTGAAAGTTCGTGTTTGGATGTTTGTTACTCAACCACGCACAAACGGCTGAACGGATTTGTATTAAATTTGGCACACAGATAGTTTAGAATCTGGATTAACATATTTATAGGATAATTTTTATCCCTTTAGTATGTTCCCGTGGGATAATTTCCGACCTCCACGCGGGCGAAGCTAGTAATTACAATAATTATAGTTTATTTTTGCAATAATTCAAGTAAATAACACCTTACTTTACTCAAAATTCGCTTGCAATAAGTACATACAAAATACTAATATGACGTAAAAATATGCCGTTCAGCTCAACATACTCGTATCGACATACTCCTATATCCCCCTTACATCACTTACAAAAACCCCATAATATACAATAAGTTACTGACACAAAAGCCATGTTTTACAAGACACGAGACTACCCGACAATACCCGACAACTTACGAGCCTGTGGCTTTTTCCTTCGTCATCAACTACATCTCCCTTGGCATGTAACAACTATTGTACAGTCGCGTGCAAAAAGATGTAAATGCGACGCGTAGTTACTATAAATTGTGATTTAGGTATACAATGTTTTTTGTTTTTGGTTTATTTGCTATTAGATGTCGATACCCAACACATGTGAAGATCGACCAAGTCATTAAAAAAAAAACAACTTCCAAAGAACTAAAAAGTAAAAAACAAGTTGTATTAGTTCATTTGTATCTAGTTAAGCTGTACATTTTACTCGCTGACTAAACAGATAAATAAAATTATCAAATTGCTGTCGGGGGACCGTTGTGTTGTTCTGTGGAACACTTTGGTCCCCCGACTGCAATGCTACAAATTTAATTATGCACTCCTTTTTGGGCAGTCGTGTTAAAAAGGCGCTGTATTCTTAGTGAAATGATTCCACAGCAATTTCCAACAGATTATCTCTGTAGACGAAAAGTTAAATAGGTAGATACCTACGCAGTAGCATTGTAGTATTTCAATGGCCGGGCTGCGGCGGGCGGCGCACTGTAGATCGAAAAAAGGCTCTCGAAGACATTGGGAGCTTAAATTTTAAAGTGTCAGCTTTTTGCTTGATATGGCTTCTAATAGCCAATATTATGCATAAATATATCATAGGATACAAATCTAGTAGGCAAACTGGCAACTTATTTTTTTTTTCAAATAATTTGTATGGAGTAATGTTTATATTTCCGGAACGAATATCGTTATAGAATTGAATAGAATAGAATAATTTTATTTCGGACAGAGTCCATAGGGTTAGTAACAATTTTACTTAACATCTAGTGTTAGCAGGTACAGACACGGATAAACATAAAATTAAACTTCAGCGTGGAGCTGCATCCACCTCCGCAACATCGAGGAATCCCACCGATCTGCGAACACACTGAGAATACTGTTGGTGCCGCCGCGAACACGTGACAGGAATGCACATCTATCCTTCATATCATATATCCTTGCATACGGTGACGTAACTATTTATTTTTGATTTTCTGACATACTTGATTTTTTCCGAATAGCTAATGCGAGTTTTACAAAAAAAAAATCGCACTAAATCTCGTTACGTAGTCGACACTTTAATATTTAAGCACCAATGTCTTTGAGAGCCTTTTTTCTATACACAGTGCGCCGCCGGTACGAACAGGACGCAACTGCAGTATAAATAACACTACTTATATTTATTCTGTGACGCAACCAATCACAAACTAGACAATAACGCAATAAGTCGCGTCGTGTACGGACCGCCATTGAAATACTAGCTATGTTGTGACATTCTGACTATTCATTGTTTGTTATTTTTGTGTAGCGTCATGGACGATGGGCCGAAGAATACAATTTTTTTTATTTTGATTCCCGGGTAGGGTCAGATTTTGTGCCTGTGTTACATGGAACTTAAACATAACTGGCTAAATGTGGGTATTACTAAGGTACACCTCTGCCTAACCCTTTGGAATCACAGGCGTGAAGTTATGTTATTAAAAAAACAACTTGCCAAGATCCATATGCTAATAATAAAATTATAAAGGATCCGTTTCTGCCATTTGCCTACGAAACCTTAAAAATGCACATTTCATTTTCTCGTGATTCCTTTGAACACTTTTCTATTAGTTCTTCGGTCGGTCTTCTCCCGGCGGGCTTGTCTTAAAAAACTCAACCTGTATCCCAGATAAATACAGAAGGTTCACCACTCAAATACATTTAAATGAAAGGCGACTCTTTGCTACGACACAATAAAGTGCAATTCAGGTCGCACAGTGCTAATTACCTACAGTTATATTCACCTAGAAGTTGCCTCTCTTTCTGTCGCATAACTCTTAGATCTTCTGATTACGTTACACTCACTGAATTGGCCCGACAAGCCCACCCCGTACTTATAGCTTCATACCAAACTTGCCGAGTGAAGCATTTGTATTCATCTGTGCCTGTTTGTTGTTTATCAGCCCTATGTTTTCGGACGAATATAAAACTTGCTCGTACCCTTTTTAAATTAGGTACCTTCCTAAGTTTACAATACACAATACGCGACCAAAATCCCTTTCATTTTCCCTGTAATACGGTTGAAAACGAAAAAAAAAACTGAGCACTAAGTTAGTTTTAGTTACCTACTAAGTTACCTTTAATGTGGTTTAAAAAACTTATAACATTGGTACTATATAATAGAAAACTTATAAGAATAGCACTTAAAAGTTAGAATATAAAACGAGGGTATTGATTTATTGGCTAGCTCTAGCACTAATGTCAGAAACCTATCCCACCGGGTGGATTCCTGTTCTTTTCATCCCGGTAGGTAGTTCCCATGGGATAATTTCTGATTTTTCCCCACGCGGGTGAAACCGCGGCCAAAAGCTAGTATGAAATAAAGGAGCAATAATTATAATTTCCTTTATTTCATTTATATATATATAATTTACATTTATAAAAACAAAAGAGAAAACAAAAACATTTAAAAATATAAAAAATAGTAGCCCACCGGTATCGGGAACAGGGTCCAAGCTACCGGTGGTCAGGGCTCCTGAGAGAGGAACCTCCTAACAATGCGAGCCGTGTCCAGAAGTACCGCTTTCTGGATCAAGCCCTTGATCCAGCTGCCTAACGAGAGCCTCCTCAGGTGTTGGTCGAGGCACTTGGCTATTATACCATTGGCCGTCACGACTATCGGCACAATGACTGCTGTATCCACATCCCACATGTCGACAACCTCGCGAGCCAGGTCAAGATAATTATAATTATTATTATGCTGTTAAAATGAATTAGTTCTTTAGTTATTTACTTTAGTACCTAATATAAATAGTCGTGTAATCTAAATGTAAACTAATATTATTAAAAGAAAAGATTTGATTTTTCATGTTTGTTTGTTTGTTACGCTTTCACGCCAAAAGGGCTGAACAGATTTGGATTAAATTTGGTACATGAGTAGCCCATGGCTTGGGTCAGGACATAGGATACTTTTTATCCCGATATTCCCACTGGATCGAGACTTATGTGGGTAAAACCGCGGGGCGAAGCTAGTAATTGTATATAGGTAAGCAATTATGTAATGTATGTATTTGATTTTTAATGTATTTGAATTTCTGTCATCGATTCAATTATATTTGCTTATAATTAGTAAACGTTATGCGTCAGGGGATGCACACACACCATGCTCACTGAGGCATTGATCATTATCTCTCTATTATCCGTTATTAATTACCTATTAATCACTTAAACGTATTAGCCTATAATCTGTGCAGTAATTTAGGTAAATTCGTATATACATGTAAGTTACTGACGTCGGTGAAGGTAAAACATCGTGAGGAAATCTGGTTGGAATAGAAGCAAATTTTTGGAATGAAATTGCGTAAAGCATAATGAACTTTATGTCAATTGTCTAACGTACAAACTAAATTCAAACTGCGAGCTGCGGGAGTTCCCGAGAATACGCGAGAATTCTCCGAAAGATACGCGACCTGTTTTTCAGCTCTTAACTAGTTTGTACGTTACACAATTGACGTAAAGTTCATTATGATTTGACCCAATTTCGTGGCAAAATTTCGCTTCCATTCAGTTCCGCGGCAATGTAAATTGAGCCTTTACAAAAGTAGTTTGTATACAAAAACGTAATTTACAAAACCAAAAAACAACCTTTTTACGTATTTTTCTGTTTCTTTATTTTTGTCTGGTTATATGTATATACATAAATAGTTAAATAAATAAATCACTGAAAAGAGAATAAAAACAAGTACTTACTACAGAATTTTTGTTGTTGTTTTTTGTTTTTTGTGTTTTTTTTGTTTTTATGTGTATTGTGTTTTTTTGTGTTGTGTATTACCCAGTTACTGGGCTCCATGTAAAATACTGGTATTCAGCTGCATCCGGTTAGACTGGAAGCCGACCCCAATATATTTGGGAAAAGGCTAGGCAGATTGACTATATAATTTTTGTATTGCACGCAGGACGAACCTGAAATATGGTGTACCTTTTGTTTATTTTTATTTTTAGCTGTCAAGTATTTTATCATTTCTCACTCCAAATTACATTTAAACATATAATTTGTATATATTTTTGTATAAACCCTTCATTTTTATACCCCACTCGATAGGGAAGGGAACTTTTTTTTACTTAAACATATGTACAATAACGCTCAATGTTTCTTTCATAATTTTAATATAGGTACCTAGTGACACTCGCGCAACAAAAACGAATCTTACGACATCATTCATCAAAATCGGTTCAGCCATTTAGTAGTTACGAGGGAACATAGAGATGGACATACATATGACGGCGCCACCGTCATTATTTTGTAAACTGCGAGTGCAACGGGCTAGCGGTGAACGAGCAACTGAACGACGTCACGTCAACTCCGAACGTTATATAAGGCAGCGCACTCTGCGACTCGGCTCAGTCGTTCGTCGGCCGCTGCCCAGTGCACACGTTACGTAATCACTTAGTAATCATTTGTCGGGTAGTTTTTATATTCAGTATAGATTAATTTAGTGATTTTAAATTAAATTAATGTGAAATTAAATAAGGTTTATTTAATTAAAAAGAATAAGTGATTGAGCGAAGACTTTTTGTGTTTTTTTAAATAATGTCGGACCCTGACGCTACATCAGAAGTGGGATCGGGATCTAACTCCCACTGGCGCGCATTGTTTGAGTTGCAGCAACGAAATAGGATGCAATTGGTCGAGGCCATTCGCACACCAGTTTCATCGTCTGCAATCACTTTGCCTGACATCGACCCAGACAAAACAGATTCTGATACACGCGCTTGGTGTGCTACAGTGGATATTTGTACTGCTGAACCAGTGAAAGAGCGACGCATAGATGCTTGCGAAAGAGCTGGTGTTTGCGGACAGTTACAACAATCTGGTGATCTGTATTGTTTTGTTTACGATTCTGGTGCTGAATGCTCGTTAGTTAAGGACATTTGTGCAGCCAAATTAAGTGGCAAACGAGTTAATAACATTGTTACGTTGACGGGTATTGGTCAAACACGTGTATTCAGCACAGGACAATTAATCTTATGTAACGTAACGATTAGCGAACACCAACTAGATCGGTTTTGTGTTTTCTTTGTTTTAATTTTGTGATGTGCTTCCCGACACTTATTTGCAAAGTAATATTTGATAGGACAAAGGCAGTTATAAAAAAATAAAATAAAAATAATCGGTTGCCTATTTCGTGTAATTAGAAAACAAAAAGCGAATTCGGATTTAGTTAGATCGGAAGTTCAGAGGTCTGTTTAATGTAGCTGAAGTTTTAAATGATGATCGCAATACGTTAAAGTTAAAAGCTGTTAATTCTAACCGTACTTACAAATACACTCACGGTAAGTTAAAAAAAAGATGCCAGTAGGTCATGTACCAGTCGAAGTAGATGGTGATCAAGTGGTGATGAGCAAGCCTAATTATGGGAACCACGCGAGTAGGGTTCTCTATCGGCCGTATTGTGTGTGACCATACCAGTAGAGACTGGCGGAGGTCGGGGTCTAGAGAGACCATAGTTTGATCCATGTACTGGATGTGTGAGAGCAATGCGATTGCTGGTTGGCTGGAGAGCCATGGCGTTAGAGTGGTTTACTCGTGTGTGGGTTTCCAAGTGTCTAAAGATCTTAGTGAAAAAGATGATTGTGTGGAAAACGATGGTACATGGCTCCGGTTGATGATTTTTGCTATGATTAATCAAAGTTTGCAGTTCATTGAGAAGTAGAAGTAATCTTTTGTTAAAAGAATAAAGTGTTGAGGATTAGTTTCCTAATCTCAAAATTTAGAACCCGTAAATGGTCAGAATTGGCCGAGTCGAACAGGCACTGTTGTTGAGTTTTGGTTAAAGGTTAACACATGAGTTTAGGGATTTTTGTGAGAGTTAAAACATTAAGCTTCATTTAATAGCTACGGGATCATCGTGAGCTAACGGTCAAGTTGAGCACGTTAATCAGTTTTTTTTTGCACAATGAGCATGTTAAAATCTATGCTTACCGCGGTTGAAGTGAACGAAGATAGGTCGTGGCAGGATGCCTTAGGAGATTTGCAGCTGGCACTAAACTGTACAGTCAATAGGGTAACAAAAGCAAGTCCACTCGAATTACTAGTCGGTAAAGTAGCGTGCCCCCTTAGTCTTAGTCTCTTTGCTTACGACGATGATACTGACGCAGATATCGAACAAGTTAGGGAAACCTCAGCCCGGTTAATCGAAAAGTCGGCTCTATGACAAAAAACGGTTCGATAGCACTAAAGCGCGACTGGACAGGTTTTCGGTGGGTGATTGTGTTGCTTCAAAACGAAGAACACAACCAGACTAAATTAGACCCCAAAGTATAAAGGCCCCTATAAAATCACTTCTGTCTTAGAAAACGATAGGTACGAATTGAAACTTGTTAACGGGTCTAATCGAACGTACAAGGTCGCCCATGAGAATTTACGCGAAGTACCCCGCGGCCCATTAGGTTTTATAGAAGTAGCCGAAAGTTATAATGATGATGACGTGACGGCGGATGTTAGCCAGAGTAATGTTGTCCATGAAACTGATCGTGATAATGATAACATAGCTGTGATTGGTGACGTTGAGGATGAACTTTCCGATATCGACACTATATCTGCTAATAGTAGCACTATATCGGCTAGTTCACGTACCTTGAGCATTACTAGTGATAATATAGAAAGTCCATCATCAGATTTACCAGAGTCAATAAGTGTTGTAACTGATGCCATTGTACACCATGATGAAAGTAAATAATAATTAAAAAAAAAAAAAAATGTAGGACAAAAAAATGTAGGACAAAAAAAATGAGAGAAACAAAAAAATACAGAAAAAAAAAAAAAAAAAAAAAATGTAGGAAAGAGTCATTGAAGGGACAATCCGGTCCAATGACTCAGCTAAAGGGGTTGCGATCCGGCCTAGCCCTCCGGCTATAAGGATTGCAATCCGGTCTAGCATGTTTGGCTAAAGGGACTGATATCCGGCCTAGCATTCGCTAAAGGGATATCTATCCGGTCTAGCATGTTTGGCTATAGGGACTGATATCCGGCCTAGCATTCGCTAAAGGGATATCTATCCGGTCTAGCACAATCGTCTCCAGTTTTAATACTGATGAGATAGGACCAGCACATTATTGAAACCTTTTGTTAAAGATAGATAGAGATTAGCGATAAAAAAAAATGTCAGGATGAACGAACAGGTTGTTGTCTTGTTCCCAGATGCTCGGAGGACGCTCGAGGACGAGCGTACGTCAGTATGGCCGTGACGGCGCCACCGTCATTATTTTGTAAACTGCGAGTGCAACGGGCAAGCGGTGAACGAGCAACTGAACGACGTCACGTCAACTCCGAACGTTATATAAGGCAGCGCACTCTGCGACTCGGCTCAGTCGTTCGTCGGCCGCTGCCCAGTGCACACGTTACGTAATCACTTAGTAATCATTTGTCGGGTAGTTTTATATTCAGTATAGATTAATTTAGTGATTTTAAATTAAATTAATGTGAAATTAAATAAGGTTTATTTAATTAAAAAGAATAAGTGATTGAGCGAAGACTTTTTGTGTTTTTTTAAATAATGTCGGACCCTGACGCTACACATACATACAGGTCAAACACGCAACCCTTCTTTTTTGACTTCACCGCAGTCGCGTAAAAACAATCGTACGTTTTTCTGTAAGTATTACCTAGCAACGGAAGAATATATTCTATATCACCGTTATTATAAGAAGTCTCAGACACTTCCTTCCCTGGAAATAAATATTTACCTAGCATTACCTTTTATCGAGAGCTATTTCCCTGGCAAATCGAGGCGTATCTCACGACACGGAGAGATTTATCTGTACGTCGCCATGACGTATGGTCGCCATCTTGTGTGAACCGGATGTTGGCGTTTGTTCCTTGAAAGTGCGAGTTTTTGGTCAATAGTGGGTACTCCATTAGAATAGACTAGGTAGCTTCATGATACGAAAAACATGAATTTTTGGGCCCAAAAATAGATATTTTTTGCCACAGGTATGTTTAACCTGTGTTCGCTGCATAATATTAATAATTCGTCAACAAACATAGAAATATAAAAGCTTATGCAAACAAAATCTCAAAAAAATTAACGCGACTAATTAATATCTCTCAGGCATCCCGGTTTCCTCACGATGTTTTCAGTCCCCGTTTTTGAAGCAAGTGATAATTATACAATACACACATGAATCCGAAAATTCAGAGGTGCGTGCTTGGGTTTGAACTCGAGACCTATGACTTGGCAGTCTGGCGGTCACACCACTAGGCTATCACTACTCATTATTCGTCGGTTAGTAAATCATTTATTACTTAGTTCAACTTCAACTCTTGGCACCGAATTTGACGTATATTGTATGAAGCTTATTAAAGCTCAATCTAGTTTCAAACTAGTCTAACTTCGTTGAAATAACATCTAGGTTAGCTAGGCACTACTCGCTCTTAAGGCGACGTAACCGACTTTTAATGATTTATATTGACTATCACGTCTAAACGAGTACCTAGTGTTAATGATTGGGAAAAAATATACGTTAATTAAGAGCATTTTTTTTATAATTTAATATATGAATATTTTAGATTATGTATGTATTACATAGTGGAATTAATTTGTAAAGTTATATCTAACGCGGATAAAAACGGAGAATAACGCAATATTTATCAAGCATATTTTTCTGAAACCTTCACCATTTTACAGATAATTTAATTATTGATGTTTTAGTATACGTGTTTTAATAAAATACCTTTTGATTTATGTATAATAAATGAATAATGCATCAAATTGGGGACAGCGCTCCTTGATGGGCGAGTCCTATAATTGACTGGACGTATGACGCGTTGCGTGAGCTCAGTACATAACACGCAGGCTAACCTCTGAAGGTCACTGGCATATATCTGCGTCGTAAGAGGCTTACAACAGCTAAAGCGCGGTCACTGTCGGACTGCATAGAAATGAAAGAGAAGCGCGATGACACGACGCAGGTAATTTATTGCAAAATATGAAGCAGTTAGCGATTTACAGAAAATCTATTGATTGGACTGGAAAATTAAAACACTATTATGCTAATATGTAGCTTGTAGAATAATCTGACAAAAAATCAGAATGATTGCATGTAAATTAATATGATTTTTAATCGTTAAAAGAAATTTTTAGAGGTATCTTCATGATTTTTTTCTATCGTATCATATTAGTTGTATTATGTTTTCAACACACTATCATACTAGCATATATCCTGAAGAATATCATATATTTTTCTGATTTTGTTTACTGCAGTGGATCATATTCTTTTAGGCATTATAAAACTTGCGTTTTGGCACGTTTAGGTCCTGTAGTCCCCTTAATAGGTAACCAGCGTCTTAATAACCATTTAACACCATGCATAATATATGATTTGATTTTGATGGATTTATGCCCGGTTGATGGCAATAGGCTCGCTCTCTGTTACATGGTACTTAAACAAAACTGGTGAAACGTGGGTGTACTATAGGTACACCTCTGTCTAATGTTTTGGGGAAATACAGGCGTGATATTATATTTACGGATGTATTTAATAGCACTAAATTTGATGAAAAGAGCTATAAAATTGTATATCAAGCACTTCAAAATAATAATACATCTATAATTTAATATTATCGCTTTAAGGCTCGTGCAGACCAGAGCGACGCGACGGCGCGACGCGACTCGAACAATACAAATTCTAGGAAAACTTCACGGTATAACAATAACCGATGTCGCGTCGTGCTGTCGCGTCGCGCTAGTCTGCACGAAGCTTTAATAAACATGAACCAATTTACAAAATAAATATCTAATCTCTTCACCACCCTTGGTTGACTGGTAAAGAATGCATAAGTCCTTTGTACTTTTTTGAGTGTGAAAAGTTTAAATCTACAAAAATAATGATTTGCACTATAATTTTGTCGAAAACGAACTCTGAAACCGAAAAGATATCTTTTTTCTACTTATTCTAGTCGTTTTTAGGGGGTCACAGTTCTAACCTAACATTTTTTGCGAGTTTAATGTATAGTTCTTAGTTCATTCAATTAATTTTAAAGCAAAGCATATTTATTTTATAGTGGAAACCATTATTTTTATAGTTCATTCAATTAGTTTTAAAGCTCATTTTTAAGTGTGAAACTTTATTTTTAAAGTGCGTTTGTATTTATATTCTCATTATATTTAAATGACTTAAAACCATTTTGTTTTTTTTACTTGGCACTAAATAAAACATCGTTCTCCCTACATATTGCACACAACTGACACACACACACATATACTTACACACGCTAACACATTTAGAGCAAATAGACTTTTGTTTTTGTCCATCGTTTGAAGATGAAAAGTTAGTTAAAAAAGAAATGCTCTAATAAGCGTGCTGAAAGGGGGCCGGATTTTTTTGTCACGTTTGTAAAAAAAAATATTCTTCTTGCCCAGGGGCGCGCGCTTCCCTGGCTTCCTGTTACACACTTCCGTCCCATTTCACGAAATCACTCACACAGATTGCAGGCTCCCACGGATTACAAATTGCAGAAAAGTGAGAGGGAAGATGTTACACATCAAAAAAAGTTTTTAATTAATGTCTCAGACTTTACTACACTACCAAAGGCATTCACTTCTGTAATATTAAATTATTATAATATCGTTTATTAGGAAAATAGCGTATTTAGCGCCTTGATATTCAGCGATACATCAAAGCCTGTTTATTATTAAGGCATTAATGAGCGCAAATTGATATATGTATGCGCGTACTCGTGGGAGTCAGCTGGTCCGAGGCATGAGCGGAGCGATATGCTGACACAATAAAGGGGTAGAATTTAAGTAACTTTAAATGGCCCGAACCTTGCTCGAGCCAACCCATACCACTTAGCTTTAAATTCGTGTTGAAATAGTCTTGACCCGATCCAATCTGTCCTTTCCTGCCCTCCCTCAGAGACGCCCAAAGCCGAGGTCTTTACTCATAGCGTGTATTAGCATAGTTTATAAGTTTTATGCCCCGTCTGGAGGCCTTCATTTATTAAGGTATACACAAGATAGTCCGGTTAAGCAGCCAACAACCTCCTAGTTTGACCTGCGAGCTGCTATTCCCAAAAGTAAAACGACTTTAATACGGCAGATCAATTTATTACTTACAGGCTGCTGAAAAAGCTTATTTCACAAACCGCAATCATCGATTTCTGTTAGCGATCTGACAACAATGAATATTGAAGGTGTTTACTATGTAATCCTCAATTTTTTTAGAATATATTAACTATTACAAAATAATATTAATATTAATTATCTAATTTTTACCTAGTAGGTATATAGTTTAATACCTAGTACATCTCATATTACAGTTTTTTTTTCTTTATTTGTTTAGGGACATTTATAACCGCAATGCGTATGTCAGTCCCATCGTACCCTAAATACACTTTAGTCATATCTGGGCCATGAACCTAAACAGACTCTTCGCATCATCGCCCCAACATACTTGGGAAAAGGTAAGGGTTATTTTTTTTGTGAATATTTTTGTAAGGTATGATGGCCCGGCCTTACCTTACAAACATTTTAACAAATATTTAACTTTATTTCTGAAAGAACTGATCCGATTACAAAAAAACTTTCACTGATAAAAAGCTACGCTATTGCTGAGTACCATAAGATATTATGTTTTATGTTAGAACACGAGAACGAAGTCGCAGGCAGAAGGTTTTCATTTCTAGAAGTTTTCATAAACCAATTCTTTAATAAAACCAATGAATAAATATAAATAATTTATTCACTTTTAATGTAAGTATACAGATAAGTTGTAAGGAAGAAAGGTACTCAACATGTTTCATGGAAGGCCCACATTCAACAGTTGTTCAAGGATTGACGCGACAAACCATTCAATAAACTCACTCATAATCCAAATTTCCACGAGCGTTATCGCTACCTCCAGTGACTTACGCCACACCGCATTGGTATGTCTGCAACAGAAATTGAATATTGCACCCCGAAAGAAACAGTACGTAATTGTAAACAGAATGATGAGTAATATCGCAATAAATGCAAAAGCTTGCATTTATCATCCTTAGCAACTTGAATGAAAATATAATTAATTAAGATGTTACTACGTAACGTTGATGTTAATTTACACTCTTGTTAAGATAAGGGTAAATGTATAATTATCCAATTATTAGTGACTTTTTTGTAAAGAAGACCGCCATGCTGGTTGTGTGGTCTCAAGCACGACTGATCACAGGAGCGAGGATTTGTTCCCCAGGTCTGGCACAGTCCTGCCAGGGTCGCGAGTTTGTCCGAAAGGGATATCGTGGCCCCGGCACACAGGCAACGGAAGGAACACGGGTGGGTTTTAGTCAGTAAAAGTCTGACACACCCTCCCGCTCCGCCCAGAGCGGGAGAAACTATTTGATAATTTCCCAACCTCAAAAAAAAAAAGGTCTGGCACAGTGTTTTCGGGGTTCTAACATTAGAATTCTTCAGTAGCAGCTCATGGTATGGATTCATGCCCAGTTGATTGCTTAAATTTGCTCCCTGTAACGTGGGCTTTTAGATACCTAATTGATTAAATATGGCTGTTTCTAGTATAAGTACACCTCTGGATGCGGCAGGCAGAGACCCAAGTGTTGTTGCGCAGCTTGGGTTGGGAGAGGCCTATATCCTGATATAGGCCTCTCCCAACCCAAGCTATATAGGCCATCAACTCCATATAGGTCATCAACTCAGCGATAGGCTGAGTTGATGATACACCTTTTTTTATGATGGGAAATATTATCAAACAACTTCTCCCGCTCTGGGTGGAGCGGGAGGGCGTGTCAGACTCTTACTGACTAAAACCCACCCATGTTCCTTCAGTTGCCTGTACGTTGCCAGGGACCACGGTATCCCTTTCGGACATTCCCGCGACCCCGGCAGGCATCGGTCCTAACGGACCCCGTCAGTTGTGCTGACATCTCTTTGAGACGCGCGTGGAACACAACGCACCGTCGACCCGGGCCAGGTCCTTATCGGACGGCGAGCTTCCCATTGCTCACCGGCAGCAAGCCCGCGGCTACGGTGGCCGGGAATCGGCCTGCGATTTCCGACGCCCAGGGCGTCTCCTGCGGCGGCTAGGGGTGTGAGGGCGTGAAATGTTCCTCTCCCTCACGCGTTCTGCCTCGTCCTTTGCGAGCATTACTGCTTCGCAGAAGGAGGTGACAGCTTCCCACGCCCTCTCGCTCCGTACCATAGCCTGGACCGGGGCCGGACGCACCTACCTTCTTCGGGGAATGCATACAGGCTTGGCTTTATCTATTACGTTACGTTTTTTTTATTTGACAAATTCTACTATCACCAGAGTTGAAAAAAATAACTTTTTAATATTTTATAAACAGTACAAAATGTTTAAACAAGAGTAGTATTTTTTTTTTCTTTTGACCGAATTATCAAATTTATTTTCAACACAAATCGATCAGGCAATTCATTTCTAGGTTATTTTAAAATTAACCTGAGGAAACATAAAAAAAGTATTCTGGAGAATACCTAATCCTATTTACAACGAACACAAAACATTCTATAGACCATTATGTAAAGTTGCCACAAAAACTCACATTTCCATTCAAAATCTCTCTCTGTATTGTATAATATTACAACTCTGTACAGAAAAGTTTATTGTGAGAAACCTAGATTATTTACAGGTACGTCGTATTTTCTATTTAGCGGCACAAAGCCTACGCCATATCATAAATACTGACGTAATATTAGTTAGTGCATATTCTGCTTGAAATTGGTTTTACACTCAAATTGATGTACGAACTATTTCTATGAGAATTTCCGGGAAACGAGTTTGTTTTTGGGATGAACCTATTTTTTGCTGAATTTTGTAGTTGAGTTAAACGTTGTCAATGATTTCATTAACAGTATTGTATTGCAGTACTTTCATTCTATTCCTTTTAATATCGCGATTTGGGCGTGCAACAGTATTTCTAGGTGAGCTTACTTAGCGTTACTAGGTACTTCCTTTCCAGACAATTCCTCTATATTTTCTTGGTTCTACCTTTATTCTTGTAGCCATCTTTCCCTTGAAACTCTTTAGGTATACTTCTAAATTTAGAGCACTAACTCAGTCAATTCCTCTGGTAACCAGCACAACTTTTTTCACACAATATGTAAAATGTTCTTCCTAAGATTTGAGGTTCGATATCGTTCATTCACTTTTATCAAAACTAGTGACAAATTGTGATAACATATTGAAAGCTCTTCCAAAGAAATATGAGGGCTTCTTTGTGATTTCCCGCCCTTCACGCCCCTAGCGGCCGCAGGAGCGCCCTGGGCGTCGGGAATCGCAGGCCCATGCCCGGCCACTGTAGGCGCGGACGATGAGCAATGGGTAGCTCGCCGTCCGATAAGGACCAGGCCCAGGTCGACGTCACTATGTATTCCCCGCGCGCCTCACAGAGATGTTAGCACAACTGACGGGGTCGCCTAGGACCGATGCCTACCGGGGTTGCGGGAAAGTCCGAAAGGGATACCGTGGCCCCTGATAACGAAAAGGTAACTGAAGGAACACGGGTGGGTTTTAGTCAGTAAGAGTCTGTCACGCCCTCCCGCTCCGCTCAGAGCGGGAGAAGTTAATGAATTTTTCCAACAAAAAAAAAAAGGCCTTCCTTGTGTAGACTTCAACGAAGAGCAATGTTATGGTGGGACTGAATAACACTATAAAAGCTTGCTTTTACCTAATGAATATGTGAGGTTTTATTCGATATTATTAGGAGACCACAGGTGTGGTATTGTGTACTCGAGGTCACGGGGTAAAAGAATATCCAGTTACTTACACAAAGTCTTTTGTACATGCAATAAATTGTTTCCGACCGTTTTTAACGTCCATTAGAGAAAATCTTTTCTACTCGCCGACACGTGACGCAGTGAACTTTGAAGAAAACATTTAAAATAATTAAAGTAAAGACGAATAGCGAAAAGCTTTGTCTGCCGGTTTTTAAAGATTTTATCTATTAGCAAAACCCGGACGCACCCAGAGAGCAGTGGTGGCCCATTGGTATCAGCCGCGACTTACGAGTTGTAGGTCGTTGGTTCGAACTCAGACAAGCGCTTTACTTTGTGTAAATTATTTCATCACCACTGCTCTCAAAACGGTGAAGGAAAACATTGTGTGGAAACCGGCATGTCCTGGAACCAAAAATTCGAAGACATGTGACATCTACCAACCCGCACTGGGCCCACGTGGTGGATTCAAAGCAAAGTCAAAGTCAAACAATTTATTTCAATTAGGCACATAAGAGGCACTTTTGAACGTCAATTTTACACAAAATGGAATTGATTCTAGTCGCCCCTTCCAAAAGGTAGTTGTCGTATGGAGAAGAATGTGCAATAAACTCCACCGTTACTCTTTTAAAATGTTTTTACAATATTTTTTATACATTAATTATATAATTATATGTGAAAACGATGCATCTAGAATAAATTACTATACCTACCACGATAGGTAAATAGAATGAAAAAAGAAGCAATGACAGATAAATTAATTATGTGATAGATAATGATGCTCACATACTTACAAACATTGCAAAATTATACGATATTCCGAACATTTTAACAAGTAATACTAATAAGTCAGTCTGTGATTACTTGAACACACCCAAAATATATTTGAACGAACTTTCCAATGACACTCCACACCATGGGATAAACGATAGAGAAAAAATATCCCCACTTTAAATGTAAGGGCGGTACCCTAAAAAAAAATATTTTCTTGATTTTATTTTACCACTTTGTCGACGTGATTAATATGTATACCCATGCCAAATTACAGCTTTCTGGTACTAAAGGTCTCTGACCTAAACCGCGGACAGACAGACAGACAGACGGACATGGCGAAACTATAAGTGTTCCTTGTTTACTACGGAACCCTAAAATTACCTTAATATAATCATAATGTTTCCCTTCAACAGCAATCAATCCTGATACTATGGTAATGCCAACCAATCAGCGTGTGCTGGTAATATTCCATTATCTAATCCGTTTTCATTAACCCCAACTACTGTAGGTATGCTGGGCTGGAGTATGATTTGCACACTCAAGCGTGGAGAATTGATATCTATGGCAGAGTAATCGATGATTAAACATCATCGATTACTCTATATGAAATTTGTTTATCAGTATGATGAGCAGCGGGGTTATTGCGTAGATAATTAGTATATTAATACGTGAAGCAAAAACTTTGTACCCCTTTTTACGAAAATTACGCGGACGGAGGAGTATGAAATTTGCCACACTTAAAGTTTATATGGAGAAGGATTGCAGAAAGCTAATATTTTTATATATAATATTAGAATCATTACAAATAAATGAAATTAATAAAAAAAACATTACACACACTACCATGCGTTTGACACAGGATGCCTACCTTAGAATCATGACATTTAAATGAATTATGGTCGAATTTCGACCTCCGGGCGACCACTAGTACAAATAAACTGGCAATTGATCTCAATGCCTTTCATTTTGACAACTATTGCTTCTGAGGTTTTAAAATTTCGTGTACTCAACAATAAATAACGCAATGAACGTTCAACATGAACTGAATTGTCAACATGATAGGTATTGCAATCGATTGCCATTTTATGTGTGTTACGCAGTTACCCCGCTGAGTTGAGGAATATGGTCATCATAGTAACTAGAATATGGCACAAAAAAACTGTAGAAAGGAAATGGGAGATCACGAATGCTCTCCCGTCACGCGGCAGGCGGACTGGGCATCGGCGGAGGGCAGATACGCCGTCTTCCAACGCAGAGTCCAGGGGCGACGAAGTCAGGGACATCCGTCGCCCCGCAGCGCGTACGGCGCGCGGGCTTCACGCGCGCCTCTTTACGACGTAACGAGAGAAGTTTTAACAACTCACTCCAATTACAGGACGGGGCCCGCACAGCGCGGGCCGTCACCAGTCCTTGGCAGCGGAACTCACATTTGCAGTCGCAGCCCTCCGCTGCGATAACACCGGGGTGGTTTTAGCCAGTAAGAGTCTGACTGACCCGTCTGCCCACCCCAGGGCGGAGGATATCCTTGGACTTCCACCGCGGTAAAACTTAGTCATCGCTGTTGCCAAATCCTTCATTTAGATGGGTTATGTCTGTTATGAGCGCACATGATGATGAAATTTCTGGGCCTTTCTTTATCATGAGCCTAAAATCAGTGCGACTGTTGGTCTGGCTTGGCTTATCAATAGGCTTATGTTCAGTAGTGGACTTTGTGGCTGGTTTAACAAAATAAATATTTTGTTAGCAGTTCTCTTTGATCCTTCGTAGCAGAAAAAACAACTGTCTCAGAGAAGGCGGGGGATTAGTAGTAGGTATATACTTTTGTCTCCCATGGAGTAGGCTCACCCCATAATACATGGGACTTACAACATAACTGTCGAAATGTGGGTATAGTATAGGTACCATCAAAGAAGTTCATATGGAACCAGTTTCGAAACAAAATCCCGTGAACACGATGACCACATCTGTTACCAGCTCGGTTCTATAGTCGCCGTGCGCGGCAAGCAAGAATAGTCCTTACGATGGTTAGATATGAACTTCTTTGATGGTACACCCCTGCCTAAACCTTTGGGGAATAATGGCGTAATGTTATGTTATGTTATGTATATCCTTTTATTTTGGAAAAAACAAAAGCTCTACCAATTCCCAGTAAAATTATACGTAAAACATAATATTATTTTACATTTTACATACCTCGTAAAATAATACAAACATTTGGATTACGTATCCGTCTCATTAACCACTTTAAACCCGTTCGCACTGATTCGAACCAGATACAACCGGATTCGGGAATAAATTTAAAATGGCTGCCATTAAAACTACTGGACCGTGCAAGCGATAATAGTGGTTGACTTGAATACTATTGTTTCGAACGAGTTTTTTTGCGGAATAGATAAACTGAGCAACTAACAAAACGGATTAAAAAATAACTATGGACTAGAGAATGTGGAATTTTGTTGGTGGCTGTTACACAATTTCTGGAAATGGGCTTATAGATGTATGAGGAACAGGGTGTAAAGTTCACTCATCGTCTATAAAAAATGGAGGACGCTCCGACCAGACGGATGTTTTGTCTGGTGGGCTACTGCCCTACGATTGATGTAGTGACGTTGTAATATATATACTCGTCGCGCGGTAAACGCTGCTTGCGCGATGTAGGATTTTGCATGACGTCCGTGTGATGCGTAGTTCGCATGTGGTGTTGTAGATACCGCCACAGGCTCACAGTAACAGATTTGAGTCCGTCTTCCACCTCAGAGCACGATCGCCCGGCAGCGACTACGAATAATGTTCGACTCCGAATTTGGCGGTCAGTTTCTATGAGTAAACATTGACGTTCACTGACATGCTTGGTTTGTATGAAAAGTATTGACATTACCGTCTCTAGCAGCGGCGGCCGAGGCGTCTCCGTGATGTGTGTCTTTTGTAAATTATTTTTCGAAAACCAAAACTCGCTTCTGTTTATCATTGATCCATTATTATTCATACCTTTGTATTCAAAACTTACATGTAATTTTTTTGTAATGTACTTTTACACTCTTTTCGTTTGCCATTTCGGGCTTCCAAAGCACGATTCTAATTTAGGATTTTCTCAAAATTATAATTTTTAATGGACAGACAAGTTTTTAGAGATCTCGTGCACGTGACGGCGACGGCCTAGTAGTATTGTATGGTGTGCGCCATGCGGCTAGTTGGCCGTTACGACCAAGTGCGCAATTCATATCGGTTTCTAAACTTTACCTGTGGTGTGGGGCGGTTGTGGCCGTAGCCGTCTAGTGCGCGAGATCATAACACTCGATCTTTTTAGCGTTCCGTAGCCAAATGGCAAAAACGGAACCTTTAAAATTTCGTCGATCAATCATTACTGTGTATACGTAAATATGCATCCCAATTACGGAACTCTTAACTGTCCGCCACACAAATTGCCGATTTTTTAAAAACTATTAACAGACAACCCCACAAAAAAAACTGCTCGTACTTCAGTCAAACGGGTTGTTGGTACCTACGGGTGATGTGTGGTACCTGTCATGAGAGGTGCGATGGATGCGAGATGCGGAAAAAAGCTTGGGTATTTTCTTCTTAAGTATATTATTTAAAATGGAGCTGCAATAGGCAACACAACATCAGCAGAGTGTTGCTTTATCAACTACGGAGGCAGAATTTATGATTGCTTGTGCTGCAACTAAAGAAGCTTTATGGTTAAAAAATCTTTTAATTGATATTCTCGCGTGTCTGCACCCGACGTAACATCAGTTTCTTGTCTATGCCTTTGGTGTCTGTGATACTCTATGGCATCGTTGTGACAAGTAAAGAGACGCAGACGCCGACATCGGCAAAAAATTCTATCGGCTGTGTATTGCTACAACAATAAAGTGAATATCAGGATGAAAAGTGTTTTTTGGTTCAGTTAACGGCAAATGGAGAAATAAAGATAAACTAATATTGTGAGTGGTTAAAAAATGTCAAAATACACCAATGACAAACAATGAAAAAGAAAAAACTAAAACAAAATGCGAAACAACTGCTGATCAGATACGAATAGCGCACTTGGTCGCAGCGGCCAACTAGTCGCAGACCATACAATACCCTAGACGGCCACGACTGGGCGGAGTTGTGGCCGTCTAGTGCGCGAGATCCCTTATAGAGAAGTATGGAAGAAAACATGCTGCGCCGACCTCAAATATATTGACAAGAGAATAATGATGGATTGGATGGGTGAATCCTGAGCCATTTATTACACTAGCATTCATGTGTTTCTAACCGGAACACAGTAAAAACTGCAGTTTGATTGCATAAATTCGTATAATGGTATCATTCTCACAGAAAGATGTCCGGAGCACCCTGGGAAATCAGCTTAGTTACCTCCCCGACTAGTGAATCTTTTAGTCACAATTCCGGGCATAAATGTGCTATAATAGCTGGTGAGCGACACAAGAGATAAAAGAAAGGCACAATATTCTATTGCTTAAACCGCTACCAAGCAAGCTGAAACACTAGGAAGCGATTCAGAAAGGATCTTTTTGGGTTCATTATAAATAATTGATATTTTGAATGTCTAACTAGAGGTATGAGGAACAGGGTGTAAAGTTCACTCATCCTCTATAGAAAAGGCCGACCAGACGGATGTCGTGTCTGGTGGGCAACTGCCCGACCAATGCTGTCGGGTCGTTGTATATATGCTAGTCGCGCGGATAACCCTGCTTGTGCGATGCAGGATTTTACGTGATGCATAGTTAGATTGTGGCGATGTAGATGCCGCCAAAAACTCTCAGTCCATTTTGTCGTCCAAAATACACTTAACTTATCGTGTACAACAACGGCTTAAGCTACACGAGCCACTAACCCCAACCAAAAATGGCCATCTACAATGCAGACTGCATTATTCAAACATTTTGTGAACGCAGCGAGTCACTGCGGAATGTATGAATAATGAAGTGGCCTGCTTGTGTCTCGCCACTTGTGGCTCGCTTGCGGGCGGCCTTAATTTGTTAAATCAGTCATTAGACTGGTGTTAGACTGACTATTTATTAAGAACTCTTTTCACCCTCCACACGAGGGCACAGAATAAATGAATGCGCGGCGTAATTCGAATGATATTTCTATTATAAAAATCCAGCTATCCTATAGTATTTTTTTTTTTTTTGGCAATAAGCACAATAAATGTCGCTCACAGATATGAATAAAGTCTTCAAACTGAATAATTATTACGTAGGTTAAACGAACACTTTCAATTTTACAAGCGTTCAAAATTACGTTCGGTACATTTATTCCACGTGGTCGTGCTAACCGGTGTTTGTAAAAGTGAGTGAGGGTGTAAACACTCACTCATTTTACTTTTTGTGTGTAAACCATACATCTAGGTCCGGCGCGACGCGGTTGTCACCGCCAAACAAATATCAACGTTGCACGCCTAAAAATAAAGTTCAGAATAAATAAACTGACACACGCGCCCCTTTCCGCTTAGTCTCGAGCTAATGGAAGTTTATTTATTTTCAACTTTATTTCAACTCTTGCAAGGTCGACATTTGCTGCGCTTCGCTGCGCTGCGCCTCGCCAGATGTGTGCCGGCCCCTAGCCTTCTGTAAAGATTAGAACTGCATTGGTTTTTATCTTTGTCTAAAGTAGTGTCTAGTAGTACAATATTCTTTATGGGGCATACCCTATGACCTGTATTTCTGCCATAAGTTGCAAAGATTGCCAAGCATTATTTACAACTCCTCTTAGATACTACGCAAGTCACCACTTAACAGAAGATTGTCCCCTAAACTCAGTGGTAAAATGAACTGTTCAAAGTTAAAAAAAAAAAAACTATGTTGCACCTACCACTGTTTGTCTCTGCATCACCCAAAGGTTGACTGGTAGAAAATGCCTATGGCATTAAGTCCGCCTCTGTACATTTGTGTGCTTAAAGTGTTAAATAAATAAATAAAAATATAAGAAGTGATAAATTACTATTGATTTATTTACTTACTTTTATTAAAATGGTTTAAAATCAATTCACTGTAGGAACAATAGGAACAACCATAGATATATTTATATTTCTATGGGTACAGCTCTGCCTAACCTTTAAGGAAACATGCGTGATGCTATGTGGTTAAATCAATGACTTACTGTCGTCACTGGCTAACTTTTGGGTTTAAAGTTTTCAAACTGACTAACTAATGGAGACGATAAATATTTTCAAATTGCATAGTGGCACCTGTTTCCTCTGCTCGGATGAAAATAGAGAATGCTCATTTAATAGTATAGGATAGTTCATACCAATTCCATGTGTAGTACATACTAATTCCATGCTGCCATGATAGTAGATACTTACTAATTCCATGCTGCGATGTCATTGTTTAAGGTAGCGATCTTGTTCTAAACTTTGGGCGAGCGAGCTCTGCTCGGGTGAAAATACGGAGGAAACTTATTTTTCCAGATATGAGACCTAGCTAGATCGATTTTTCACCTCTGTTAACCCTTATGCAACTATAATTGAAATCGTTAGAGCCGTTTTCGAGAACGTGACTACAAATATATATATACAAATATTGCTCATTTAATAATATAGAATAATGCGCGTTTGCACAATACTACTGTTTAAACGGCCGCAGTGACGGCTGTCATTAAAATGTTGGCAGCGGGGGGTTTGACTTAACGTCGTCAAGAAACGCTCTCTAGGAAAGCACACCAACTTACTTTCATAAATATCGTTTCAGTGACGTCATTCGCCACCGCTCGTCTAGGTAACCGTAGCTTTAATGACGCAAACTCTATGAGCTCACAAGTCACAACACGGTAATAAACCTTCGAAATTCCAAAAACATTTCACTTAACCTCAAACTCCACAATACCCACATTAGAACTTACCCTTTTAAAATCGCAAACACGCTGACGTCACTCTATTAACCCACACGCTGCGACGGCAAGTCTGCGGCTACATAAAAATGGGTTCCCTCTTTCCGTAACAGCAAGGGAAACTGCGGCCCGACTGTTGCCAATAAAAGCTGATAAAACCGGATACTGGGCAACATTTCGCGTGAACACAGCGTAGCGTTTGCAGGGTTATGATCGTGACGTAATTCTGGTCCGAAATCGGGCTTGGTTAGAATTTTGAGCGAGTTTTTCGGAATGATTTTAATTTTAGATGTGAGGTTTTTGGTGTGACCTAACTCGTTACTAAATAAAGGGTCTCAAAGTGGTACGCTAGAGCATGTTTGAAAGAGTTTCTCTTTCACTGATTGAAAGAGAATTCTTGATATTTTTGCATCTGAAAAAAATAAACCTGGTTGGTTTCTATTTGAGAATGGCTTCATGATCAATATGTGACACTAAACTACCTAAGTAATTCTTCTCATTTAAAGTGGGAAACGAACATTAATTAGGTACCATATATTTGTTCATTCTGGGCAATATTAAACCATTTAAGTCGAAGATTTCTTACGATGATTTCCTTTACTGAAATATAACATTGTTCCTTACTTTCATTCAGTGAAAGATAACGCACAGCCGCTGGGTGAAATTTTGCTCATGGGTTTCATTATTTAACGAAGGTGAGTTTTTTTAAATTCCTTTTTTTTTTCCTAAAGAGGTTCCTTTACCAATCCAGTTCACCGCATCGCATCTCACCCATTTAATTACCAATACCGCGGCTGAGCAACGCGAAGCCAATTAATGAATAAGTGAACGAAAACATAGAAAATGACGTGCTAATTTGGGATCAAAATGGCAAATATTGCAGTAAACAACCTCGCACACTAGGCGACAAGCGACTACGACGACAAGAGGTAGCGATAGGCTGCGGCCGATATTTTTTATATATTTTGTTCCAAGCTCCGCACAATTGGCATGGAGTTGCAGAGTCACAACGACAGGCTAGGGAAGTGGTGTAGATTGCCGTCCGATAAGGACCAGGCCCGGGTCGACGGCGCGTTGTGTTCCACGCGCGCCTCAAAGAGATGTCAGCACAACTGACGGAGTCCCCTAGGACCGATGCCTGCACGGGTCGCGGGAAAGTCAGAAAGGAATACCGTGGCCCCTGGCAACGTACAGTCAACTGAAGGAATACGGGTGGGTTTTAGTAAGAGTCTGACACGCCCTCCCGCTCCGCCCAGAGTGAGAGAAGTTATTTCAGATCCAAAAACAAGGCTAGGGAAGTGGCACGCTCTCGTTATTCGTGGCAGCGTCTAGACGCACGGTGCACCCAATTACAGTCGCATGCGACAGGTCAGCGTCTTGTCGCCGAGTTGTCGCAGTCACATGTTTTCGATTTTTTGGCCATGCCGGTTTCGTCACGATGTTTTCCTTCACCGTATTGAGAGCAGTGTTCATAATTTCATCAACACTGTCACACCTGTCTGGGTTCGAACTCGTTAGTCGGGGCCGTTACCACTGGTCCACTAATCAATCTGCCTAGCCTTTTCCCAACTATGTAGGGGTCGGCTTCCAGTCTAACCGGATGCAGCTGAATACCAGTATTTTACATGGAGCGACTGCCTATCTGACTTCCATAACCCAGTAACTAGGTAATACGATACCCCTCGGTAGGAGTGGTGTCAGACTTTCGAGCTTCTGACGACCCATAACAACTGTCAAAGAAACACGAATGACAGCCGCGACCAACGGCTTAACGTGCTTTCCGAGGCACGGAGGAGTCTCGGAATGTAAAGATGGTCACCCATCCACAAACCCACCCCGGCAAGCGTAGCTTAACCTGATGGCTCGACCCGTGCGGCAGTTATTACTTAGCCACGAGCTCCTCCTTAACCACTGGGCCACCACTGATGTAAAAAATAAAAATAATAGTACCTAGTAAAACAGAACTGTTGCCATCAACTGGAAATCGAAACTAAATCTCCAATTTTGCAGGCTAACAATTGGGCCTAAAGGCTTATGACATCCATTTGCGTTCGACCATCGAATTCAGAGCACCTCGATAAAGTGTGAATCAGCGTTGAAAGGGTTTTAATATGGTTGTGATCTTTTTATATTTGAAAATGTAATTTTATTTGTTTTTTTTTAATGGATTTTTTTACTTATTTATAATAACAACCTTGTTGGAGGCCAGTGACTACCGGACCACTTAGGAATTGTAGGTTTAAAAGCGGAGAAGTGTGAAGGCGCATCGCGACACCGGTAAAGTTTTCATAGAAATTAGTCCACCACAGTCACGTCGCGCCTGTCTGTAGGATTCTTTACAGTGGATTCTCCTTTGCCTACTAGATTTTCTAAAGAAAGAAAAGAAAGAAAAGAAAAGAAAGAAAAGAAAGAAAGAAAAATAAGTTTATTTGTCACAGAAACACGTGCAAAAAAAAAAGATGATAAACTCGAGTAGAAAATAAAAAAATGAAACAGAATAGATTTAAATACAATAACGAGCACAAAACAGAAATAGTCCGCAGCTGCTGGCACGTCATGACTGTGACAAGAAGGCTTCCACTCAGCATGATGCTGTGCTATGGAGACCCACAGCACAGCGCTGATTTTCAGTGGTCACCCGAAAAGTTTTCATAATTTATACGACAATAGTTAAAATAAATCATGTTCAAAGTTGTTGTACCTACCTACCTGAAATGGCAAACACTCTGAGCAATTGGCGGTAGTAAATGCAAGTTAAATTTCTGTCTGCGGCATAATATCATCATCAGCCTAGCCTTTTCTCAAATATGTTGGAGTCGGCTTCCAGTTCAATTCAATTCAATTCAAAATATTTTATTTCACAAGGGCACTTATGAAACGTCAGAAGCTAGGTGCAAGGTTCCAATTGGTCGTTAAATGGTTTTTACAATGTTTCCAAATTACAGTGTTAAAAGGTATGAGAGGACAGTGTAGGCCCATAAACAAGTACCAGGTACTTAGCAAAATATAAAATGGTCCACAGATCTACAGTTGTTATGTCTACAACGTTCTCACATTCACAAAATTTAAAAGAAAATAATCTATATAAAAGATAAATAAAATTATAAAAATAAAAATCTATTTAAACCAAATTAATGACAATGATTGCCACTGCAGCTGTAACAAATCAAATTTAATAAAAAATATAGAATATTGTAAATACCCGTATTTTACATGGAGCGACTGCCTATCTGCCCTCACAACCCAGTAACTGGGTAATACATAATAATATATCAGTGGAGGAGAGGGTGGAGGCCCAGTGGTAGCGGCCGTGTCTTACGAGCTGTAGGTCTTAGGATCGAACCTAGACGCTTACTTTGTGTAAACTATTTCATCACCACTGCTCTCAAAACGGTGAAGGAAAACATCGTGAGGAAACCGGCATGTCCTAGAACCAAAAATTCGAAGACATGTGACATCTACCAACCCGCACTGGGCCCGCGTGGTGGCCTACAGCCCCCTACTCCCTCTCACCGAAAGGAGGCCTGTGACCCAAGAGTGGGATCATTAAAGGCTGATTATGCTATATCAGTCGGTCGATTCTGTAAAAAGATTAACGTGAAACTTAGGTGAAGTGAGTTGTCACCGTCACAAATCGACCGGCAGGATGCTAGGGATTAACACTATTGACAGCTCACTTCACGCTCACTTCACCTAAGTTTCACGGTGATATTTTTACAGAATCGATGTACAGGACATTAATTCCAAACGAAATACAGTACGATACAACTTAGATGTAGCATAAATTTTAAAATTTTCATTCATTCATTTCAATTTTACGAATGTATTTGGTTATATGACTTTACAAGTTATTGCGTTTGCGTAAAGATCATTTTCACCTAAAGCAGTAATAAAGATTGGTGATTTTGAAGACACACTCCAGTTCGGATGGTGATCGGTTTTACGAATTTTGCCGATGCTACATCCAAGCTGTGTCGTACTGTACCTGTATTTTTTTCCTTATTTCATGGTTGATAATGAAAGTTGATCATAATCATTTATGTATGTGACCTGTAAACGTTTGACCACGTTTTTTAATTGGAGCTTTCATATTGATTTCACGTAAATAGCTTTCTTAAAATTCTATTTTTGTGACTTCAATATAATTTTAAGCTTAAATTTTACACACACCATAAAGGAATAATACTTAATAATAATCAACCCTTTTCTCTCCTTTATAATCGCCAAAAAATATCTAACCATTTAAAAGGCTTATCACACTTCAATTCCGTCCGGTCGGATATGAAGCGCCGCGATAACGTGCCAACTGCCTTAAGCGGTTTTATTTAAAAAAAGCTCTGTTTCCGTTTCGAGAGGGGTTAAATATTACACACACACACACACAGAGGGCATCGGCATCACATCCCGTCATTCTTTTATGGTGACCATATCCTGTTTGAAAATAGCTGTGGCTAATAAAAGGGGTGATTTTGAACGTTTTCTGTTACGGTTGAGTGTCAATACTCTGGGGTATTCATATATATAGTTATAGAAGAATGTATATTGTCATTATATTGAAATTGAAACAGTCAGTTATTGGGTTTTTCTGTCCGGAATTTCTCAGTAGCAGCCCGGAGTCTCGATTTGTGTTCGATTGATGGCAATAGGTTCGCCTCCTATTACATGGGACTTAAACATAACTGGCGAATGCGGGTGTATAACTCTGCCTAAAGTCGTTTTATCTTAGTCAATTAAAATCTATGTTAAATGTTTACATGATTTTTTTTAGCTAAATATTGTTGTTGAATTGCTGCGCGCTTTGGTGTTTACTGTAATGCCCCGGCCGAATCTGCGTCTATCGTGACTATTCGTGACAAAGCAATGCGTGCCGAAGCGTACGTATGATTTTCCCACTAAAAAGTTATCGCGCTAATGCGGTGGTCACATTAGCGGCTTCATAATTTTAACGAATTATCGTGCAATAATCCAAGATGGTTCTCCATTATTTCGGCAGAGCGTTTACGCAGTCCGGAAACAACAGTCGAAATGAACAACGCTAGTCCGACCACGCGCCACGCTTATTATGTACCGCCACCCGGGCGATAAGTGCTACGCAGCCCGAACTATCGCGACGATAACCGATAATGGTTGGTTATGTCTGCGTGTATCAATGTAATTAAGTTTTTTTTTTTTGTATCATTTGATTCAGTCGAATATCTTCTCTCTAAGAGAAGGATCTCAGGATTATCGTTATCACGTGTAGTCAACACCATCAGCTTTAGCAGACTAACACCCGAATACTGAAACGCCACTCAAAACTTAAGCGTTACTTAAAACTAGTTTCAACCAATCACAAGGCTTTAAACGAGTCATAAGTAACGCTTAAGTTTTGAGTGGCGTTTCAGTATTCGGGTGAAAGATTGGTGTCGTAATTACTTATAGATAGGTAATCTATAAGTAATTACGACACCAATCTTTGTCGTTCTATGTAGCAAATGTTTCAAAAGATTATGTTCTCCATTTTCGATTGAATCAGCACAAACTATGACAATAGCTAATTTCGTGGGATAAAATAGGGAGCAGGACAGATATTGAGCACTTAGCTCACGTCTCGTAAAGTCCCGAATATTACAAAGAATAAATAAAGTACATATCTGGTACAGTACAGGTGCCAAACAACGATTTCCCCATAACTAAAAAATCGATTGAAAAAGTTCACCCATAAAAATCCCAAAACAGAACCAAAGAAGTAAAAAATATGCAGAACCATCCCGTATCCTGGCATTGCATTTAGTCACTAAATCACGTCACTTCACCTACATACATCACTAGACATTGATAGTCCGCCATTCAGTCGACAACTCTCTCAGAAGATTTATCGAGCTTCGATAAATCCCTGTCTCACTGAGTGTAATAGCTCCTTTTAAATCCAGCTTTAGGTCCGAAATACGTAATATTTTATTTATTTTCCAGTTATATTTAACATGTTGTGATGTATCAAGTGTGTATTGACTATATTTGGAGAGTGCGATTCATTTTCAGTTCTTAAGGGAAAAGTCGTTTAAAAAAGTCTAATACCAACTCGACCCGTATGAGGCAGCTGATAATCGGTCCCATGGAGAAAGTTCTTCAGTTTGATAGTCTGTACCACACCCTTAAATATGACCACACTTTTCCGTTGCCGTGTAGAGGTGGTGCGTGAAGAGAGTTCCTAGAAGGATTTGGGGGAGGCCTTTGCCCAGCAGTGGGACAGTGTGGGCTAAGAAAAAACAATAGGAGAAAAATCTCTTTGAAACAAGCAGCAAGCTCGCATGGTGATAAATTGGTTTGCTTCAGATCACAAACTGAAATTAAAATAATCGTCTTTTTGCTTTTATTATCTTATATTATCATCTGCCCGCGACTTCGTCCGCGTGCAAGTCACATATACCATGAAACATGCTTAAGGCACTCGGCAGCAGTGTTGGTTTCTATCAGAGAAAAAAATTGTAATCAGATCAGCACTGTCAGAGATTACCTCTTCCCCATAGACAAGTAATTTTAACTTTTTATAATATCTACTAGTTTGAACAATCAAAAAATATCAATGACTACTCCATTTTAACTCGTATTCAAGTCCAAAATAAGGTCCATAATCACTTGCTGACCCACAAACGTCACTACTCCCTTTCATAGTCCATATTTCTTCACTCTCTCTTGTCGGCAGCATCCATAATCTTATTCTTATCGTCCATAACATTTATACTAACACAAGAAATACACTTGTCCGCCGGTCCTTTATTACCTAATTATGCTCATACGGAATATTATTTACGTTTTACTTCTGTCAGAGACTGTGTTAGGGCGATTGCAGATTGCCGACTATTTATCAAGACGATAAATTTACATGACATATTCTTCAATATGTTGGATAATATACTCATATTGCACCAGTTATATTTAAATCTCATGTAATAGGCGACAAGCCTAACACCATAATCAGTGTCCAAGTTCAGACTACGGGCTCCTACTCAGGACTCCATGTTGAGTAGTCGCGGTTACATTCACTAGAACAACAATGCACTTTCTGTAGACACAACAGACTGTCTCCCATCTGGTAGTGTCCCGAATGCCCGTTCACCTGCACCCGTGACGATCAGAACAACCCAACTGACGCTGCAATAAGCGTGGCCACTTACTGGGCCCAAACAGTATAAGCAACATCAATTTACTCTCGACACGAAAAGAGTAGAAGATAGATAGAATAAAACAGAGTCATAATAAAAATCGTTGGAATGTGTATGAAAACACACTCGACACCAGTTCAATTTTGAATCGGCAACGATTGTAGGGCGGCTCTGAAATAACAGTTGAACCAATCGCGTGAACTCCAATAACTTTTTTGTAGCTTTGCTTGCAGCAAAAATTGCTAAAATAGGCACACGTGTGTGTCTGACTAAACGATTGGGTTTGAGAAAAATTTGATTGTATGACAACAGTTGTCTCCACACTGATTTTGACATTTTCTTTAATTGTGTCTTCTTACCATTTATACTGAAAGAAAGGAAAAGAAAGAGCAAGTGTTTATTCTGCACAAACTAAACGCACATTACAAAAAAAAACAAAACAATACTACTTTACAGATTAGCCAAAAGCCTCGTATCCATTATTGACACAGAAAAGTTTGACAAATTTTATCTATTGCTTGCTGTCAGGGCCAGAGGCCAAAGATAATTACATAATGTGTTGCGATAACAACAATAACAAGAACAATTAAACTGTGCGTCGTATCTGTGCAAGAATAGGTCATTGCTCAGCTGAATGTAGTGACTACGGACAAACCTTTTGTCAACAGCGCTGATTTTCAGCAAAGGACTTCATGACTAGATTCCAGGAAGGCTCTAAAGACCTTCAATGTTCGCTGTAGAGTGCGCGCCACGAAAGAAGGGCGGCGGAAAATTGTGGAACAACTTTTTTTTTAATGCATTGTGATGCAATGACTTCAGCGGTTGCGTGTACTCTATGTTTGCCATTGATAAACCCGCAGTCCAATCGCACTGCACACACACACAATCACAATCCGCAGGATTTTTGAAAGAAATTGTCAATCCATTGCTTCATGTGGTTGATAAATACTTCTGCTCGATAAAGTAAATGACGCAATGAATGTTGTTGAACTGTCAAAATGAAACGCATTGTCATTGTAAGGGCGGCTTTTCAATCGCCAGTTAACTGCTATTCGACTTTTGTTTGGCATTTTGACAGTTTTTGTATGGACTGTCTGTCAAAACGTCACATTTATTCTTCAGGTAATAGTTTTCTAATGATTAAAAGATCGTACCCCGCCAGTTCTGCGAATAATAAGATTAGCACTGAAGACGGAACAAAATAAGTTGGTTAGCAATCGACAATGTGCGGGTGCCCTAAGGGTCGAGAATTATGATAATGTTGGTGGCCCCTTTAATACATTGTGACGGTACTCGCAAATATGAGGAATGCTCGAGCCAAGGATATAAGTGGATTGTTACAGTAGTGTGGTAGCCTACTTCGTGAGACAATATTTTCGTCAATTGCGGACCGATTTTGAAAATTCTTTTTGCATTGGTATGATAGAAGAAGCTTGCGCGATGGTCCCATATATATTTTATTAATTTTGCTTGGTCAGTTTTTGAGTTAGCTTCAATAATATGTATTTTTTCCACTCAGCCTATCATCTATGTACATAGATGATGTTATAATAACTTCCTGTCACTGTTATTTACATACCAGGTAAAGGTATTCGAATTTGTGTGGGGTAGGGACCACAACTATAAAATAAAATAAAACTTAAATTTCGGAAGTCGGTGACAGAAAACTAAAAAATCAAAACCAGACACCGACTTTCGAAATTAAAGTTATTTTTCACTTATACTGTTTTTTTTTTTAATGCTGATTGTTTTGTTTTTGGACAAAGTTTATTTGTAAGTTTTTTTATTGTTCCAAAAACAGTGTTACAGATTATTTTTCCAGTAGTTATTGATAAGCAGAAACTATGCAATACAATACAGTACTTAACTTTAGTGGAAAAGATCACCTGTATCCTGTACTAGTTAAAGAAAAACTGTATCACAGGAGACAAGTTATGTAGGTAATCATTTTTTTTTGTTTCTATATAGATTCTGATATGTATGTTTGTTGTATACAAAATATGTAGTTCAAAGGTTGTGAATCCCCATGGTAAGTTTAAAGCATAAAGCTTCGTGCAGACCAGCGCAACGTGACAGCGCGACGCGACACCGGTTATTGTTATACCGTCAAGTTTTCTTAGAAATTGTATTGTTCGTGTCGCGGCGCGGCGTCGCGTCGCGCTGGTCTGTACGAGCTTTTAATGTGTGTGTTTATTTACTTGAACTTTCATTACTGTATACCAACTTTAGAATTTAAGGTACCATCGAAGAAGTTCATATCTAACCACCGTAAGGACTATTCTTGCTTGCAGCGCTCGGTGGCAGTAGCAACGGGCCGGTAGCAGATGTGGTCATCGTGTTCACGGGATTTTGTTTTGAAACTGGTTAGATATGAACTTCTTCGATAGTACCTAATTTTAGACAGTCCTGTGACTGCACCAGCTCTTATTGTAGTAGATTTCAATGTGGGAAAGAGATGTCCCTTATATCTCCATCTCTTTCTCAGAATAAAGTATTTTCTAAGCTACTCTTGGACACCTCTGTGTACTTGAATGATTTTTCTTATATAATAAAAAACATTATATTCCTTAGTCCAAACCCCTAGAAGGACATAATGACCTTATTGGTGATGTTATTTAGGAAGGTCAGTTGCGTAGTATTTGCAACTAGCGTGTATGACCAGAATCGGCGTAAAAAACTCCTTTTGTTTCGTTTACGTTCATACACGTAAACGAAACAAAAGGAGTTTGTAAGGTTTCTGTAGTTCCTGCCTACCCCTATCGGAATATGGCGTGAGTTTATGTGCATTGTCTTTAAGGGGACTACAGGACCTAAACGTGCCTAAACGCAAGTTTTATAATGCCTAAAAGAATATGATCCACTGCAGTAAACAAAATCAGAAAAATATATGATATTCTTCAGGATATATGCTAGTATGATAGTGTGTTGAAAACATAATACAACTAATTTGATACGATAGAAAAAAATCATGAAGATACCTCAAAAAATTTCTTTTAACGATTAAAAATCATATTAATTTACATGCAATCATTCTGATTTTTTGTCAGATTATTCTACAAGCTACATATTAGCATAATAGTGTTTTAATTTTCCAGTCCAATCAATAGATTTTTTGTAAATCGCTAACTGCTTCATATTTTGCAATAAATTACCTGCGTCGTGTCATCGCGCTTCTCTTTCATTTCTATGCGGTCCGACAGTGACCGCGCTTTAGCTGTTGTAAGCCTCTTAATACAAACAACTAGGACACTCAATATGCAAAGAACAAAACATTTAAAAACACGAGAAACCGCAATATCTCTTCTACGGAATTCGAAAGACGAACTAAATTACGTTGGACCTTTGTAGCGTCTACGGAACCCCAATAAATAGGGAAGAGCTTTAGGTCAGAGGGTACGGAATAGAGTAAATGTACAGTGAAGTCGAGTCTTTGAAGGGACCTACTGATAGGTTAGGGATGGGATGTGCGGTCCCGGAAAAACTCAGTGAAAATTAAAGTATCAACCATCCCAGAACGTTTGCTTGACAATTGTCATGTTCGTCTTTGAATGGACCTATGTACAAATGTATAATAGATGAGTAATATGCTTTGATCTAATGTGAATCCCGGGACATGAATTTTTTTTTTTTTACAAAATCCTTATGTGAAAGTGCAGAACCTGAAAACTGCCAATTGTTACGAAGAATTAAAAACAAAATAAAACTATTTTTATTTTAGTAGTCATTTCAATGGACACATTTTTTAGAAATCCATCCGTTTTCAGCATAGTGCAACAGAATTTTTAAAAGCTTTGAAAGTCAATGTGAAAACATAGCTGACAACATTTTAATCTCTTTCAAACATTTGGATTTTTGCTAAACCATTTATTTTATTTTTTATGCGGGAAGCACAGAACCGGTCGAAGTGGCGGTGCTTGGGTTGGGGGAGGCCTATGTCCAGCAGTGGACGTCTTTCGACTGAAATGATGATGATGGTGATTTATTATTAAGCAGGAAATTGCATTCAAAGTCAAAGTCAAAGTCAAATCATTTATTTCAAATAGGCCCTTGTAAGGCACTTTTGAACGTCAAAGTTTACAAAAAATTGAATTGATTCTAGTCGCCCCTTCCAAAAGGTAGTTTTCGTATGGAGAAGAATGGGCAAGAAACTCCACCGTTACTCTTTTAAAAATTGTTACAATATTTGTATGTGTTACATTCGTTACATAATTATATGTGAAGACGATGCATCTAAAAAAATAAAATAAAAATAGGTTACCACAATAGGTAAAAAGAAGAATTAATAAAAATGAAGCCACGAAAGATAAATTAATTAATGATGTGATAGATGTACGGTTTTCACATATTTGCAAACATTGTAAAAGTAGATGATTTTCTTAAAAAATTTACAATTAATAAGTCAGTGTGTGAGGAAGTAATCACAGAATGCAAAATCAATGTCATGTAATACTCGTAAAAATAATAATTTATACAACTTAAATTAGCAACCAGTTTGATTTTGTCTAGATTCTAGATTGTCCTATGGAGCAGGACCAGCATGTTTCCAAGCATTCTTATCTTGGATATATTCCTCTAATTTGTAATAGGCTTGTTTACAAAGTGTACTTTTAATATGAGTTTTAAATTTTCTTTCATTTAATTGTAATATATCACAAGGTATTTTGTTGTAGCATTTAACACAGTACCCCATAAAAGATGAAGATACTTTAGATAATCTGAAAAATGGTTGATCTATTTTATCTTTATTTCTAGTATTAAAATTATGTCTATCACTTATTTTGTTAAAAATATGTAGATTTTTTCTAACATACATAATATTTTCATAAATGAATTGGCAAGGTATTGCATTGCATTTTCCGTAGGTTCTGAGAAATGTTAGACTAGTTTTATCGAATGTCAAAAAAACTTTTTGTAAGAAAGGAAGGTAAAAGATAGGCCCAGATGGAGATGTTGGGATGAACTGGACTCCCTTAACAAATATTGATCCTTGGCAGCCCTGGATAGAGAGAGGTGGAAGGAAAGTAGGGATGCCTTTGCCCAACAGTGGGACAGTATGGGCTATATTGGCGTGTGCTAGCTGACCTAAGGCAAATAATTTAATTTAAAGTTTGGTGTTGCGTAATATAAATTATTTTACAAACTATTTTCACAGTATAAATAAGTAACAGTATTATTTCTTCATAGAAAACGGCCGAAACGACGCGCTTCGAAATCTCAGTTTATATCAGTACGCAACAGTATCGAGTGCGCGGCAGTTACGCACGGACGCGGGATTATTTCTAGGTCACTGCCGAGATATAATACTGCTACTTATTTATTCTGTGCCATTGTATAGAATCAAGTTTTTCTAACTGAACAGACAGCTGTTCTGCTGTAGAGATTGTTGCGCCACTTCTTCTTCCCAGCTAAAGTACTAGGAAGTGGTGAAGGGTGGGCGTTTTGGGGGACTGTCTTATGTAATTTTGACGTTCAAAAAGTGCTTATTCTCAGCCTAGTTAGAATAAATTAATTTTGATTTTGATTTAAATAAAGAACAGTTTTTTAAACGCGATACACCATAAATATAAGATAAATGAAAATTTAAAAATGCTTACACTTTTTTCTTCCATTTTTTATTTCTATATTCAAGCGTATCGATTATAACCGTTGTTTGCAGCCATCTTTGAGATCAAGTTCAACAGAAGCCGAGCTTTACCTTCATGTGTTTATTATAAGACATTGTTTCCCAAAACAAAGCTTATATAACCGTTATTCCTACACACGTGCTACCTTCCATAGAGGCTTTTTCTCTTTATTTTCTTTTCCCCACGTTTGGCTATAACAGTATCAATTTCTGTCTTGTCAGTAAAATAAATATTCCTTGCGAAATAAATACGCTAGGCATTTTTGTAGCTACAGGGCGTGCGTGCCTATTATCAATTATACCTGACGTTTGTCTTATGATATTTAAGATAAAGGCAACGCTCTGTTGCTATGGCAACAAGTTATGACGAATTTAAAACATCGTTCTGTTTCATTCAATCGTTTAAAGCTGTCAGAGACAGGATGATCTTTTAAATATGTTTCGTCGCCGTGCAGTGTAAACCTCGCAAAGCTAAATTAATTGATTTTCTTTTTAATTAAATTTTTTGGTGTAGAAAACGTGCGATCAATTGATGATAATGAACCTTGGTGATCGTCAATGACGGGCATTTTTCAGCCATTTTTTATCTTCCCTTGTAAAACGACGTTTATTGTAATCACGAGGTTTTCAGCGCACGGCGACGATTTAGAGATTTGTGGTGCAAGTTTATTTTGACTGCAATACGTCGTAAGTCCGAATTGCGTGTGCCCTAAGCGTATTCTCAATCACTATGACTAGTATTAATAAAATATATTTTATTAATTCTACGCCCATAAGAGCCCTGCAGTACCTACTAGTTATAAATAAGCATAAATAGATAAATGCAGTCTCCAAGCACTTACGCAAAAAAAAAAAAATGAAAGGTACCTATCGAAAATGAAAATATATTCATCACGTCAAAAATTTGACACGAGAAAAATTTACAAGGAATCCCGCAACGAGTAGGTTCTCACACACCTTCCACAAAAACCTTTGTAGCGAATGCTTAAATGTACGTACAATACAACGCAAAAAACATGAAACTGACTGCAAAAAACCCTGTGTAAAGCAAAATACAGAAATTCTTCGACGCTTCACATACAACAAATTTAAAAGTACGCCACGGAGCTTTTTCGAAATTCCGTTATGTCCCATCCCTATGTGTGATTAAAATTGACACTTCTAAGCTCTGTTTTAATTAATATCACAGTATTACAGTGTCCATTTCAGGTATTTATCTACATAAATAAAAATGAAATGCTGTTCGTTGGTAAGCGCATCATTTGAGAAAGGCTGGACTGATTTGGCTATTTTTTGTTAAAAAATGTTTGTAATAGTCCGAATTAGGTATTTATAGAAAGAACAATTTAAAAAGTTACGTTCTTTTTTTTATGGTATTTTTGTACGAACTTTTGGACAGGACAAGCTAGTTTACAATAAAATCAAACCACAAGCCCTGTATTTAACCAAACTAACTTTTCACAATACTATCTTTGAAGTCTCAATTTTAAAGCCTTTAAACATTCAGCACATTTCAATCTTTTTAGAGAAGTAAGACGTCCCGTAAATCCCGGGACTTAAGATCGTGTCGCAGCCCTATTTATGGGTGGGTCTTGTCGCCTTGAGGCCTTTCTATTCCCATTGAAGACGGGAGATATTGGACTGCATTTTATTTAAAGTTTTTTTGGATGGAAATGGGTTTTAAATTGTTTTAAGCTATGGTCAAATGTATGATTTATCGTGTAGATTTTCATTATAACGTCTGCTTGAATAAAAAGACACTTTTCTGATTTCAAAAAGGTTCAAAAATGTAGTCGACATATTATTATTATTTTCAGTACTCACAATGTAATATTTCCCGGGAGCCAATTAAACCTGCCTCATTATTTGTTTTTCTTTATTTCTACAGTTAACGAAATAAACGCTGTTTTCATGTTTACACAACCCAACAAAAGCAAAATTATATAAATTACTCGTAACAATTCAAAGGCTAATTAATGTAACAAAACCATCGGAAGTACAATAGAGCACTGATTAAAATATCAACTACAAAAATATGTACCTACCTGAAATCTTTATCACAACGATATAAGGTTCATTTTCGAATGTTTTTTTTCAAAAGGGATTTCGGAGGGAGGAAATTATTTGTATATTTTTCGTCGTAATGAGAATTTGACTGTTCACGTTTATAACATTTTTTGTCAGATTAAAGTAATTGTGTGCGAAGATTGTTAAGCTACGACGTTTTTTTTAAATTGATTTCGATTATTTTTACTGTTGCTGGGCAAGGATTGCAAGGCACCTATGAGTTTCATACATTTAGGTTATTCCAGAACAGTATTATATGTATATCGAAAGAATCCAAAGCTTTTGATTCACACTCTTGAGTTTTCGACAGCAGTAAAGTTAATATTATTATTTTCAGAAATTGTGAAAATAGTCATTCTTGACAAAATATCAATCCTAATTTATATTATAAATGCGAAACTGAGTTTGTTTGTTACGCTTCCACGCTAAAATGGCAGAACAGATTTGGATGAAATTTGGCTCATGGGTAGACCATGATCTGGAGAAGGACATAGGATACCTTTTATCCCGATATTCCCACGGGATTGAGACTTATGCAGGTGAAACCGCGGGGTGCAGCTAGTTCACTATAATTAACGTCATTAGGCAGGGCACATTGCTCGCAGAACAGAAGGCCGATGGGGCCGAAAGGACACGTCAACGCCGGCTGTCGCTGAAAACCAGCGTTGGGGCTCTATCTCGCATAGGGTCGCAGCATTAAGCTGAGCGATGGCCGTTTTGCGTGGATGTGACGCATATTTTCCCCCAAATTGTTTATTTTTGTGTTTTGTTCTTTCTTTGCGTTATGTGTATCGCAAATAAACGTATTTTCTTTCTTTCTTTCTTAAAGGTTCTGCAGTGGCGACCGCGTACCGGAACATGTAGCGTTGGAAGGCCTTCCACAAGGTGGACCGTGACTTGTGAAGGCGGCAGGAATCCGCTGGATGCGGGAAGCACAGAACCGGTCGAAGTGGCGGTGCTTGGAGGAGGCCTATGTCCAGCAGTGGACGTCTTTCGGCTGAAAAGATGCACGTCATGATTTCGTAATTTTCTATGAATAGTTTTTTTTTATGATTTATGGTTTGAGCATTTACCAAATGAGACCACAGTTTCAAATACTTATAATAAAAATAAAAACTTCAAACGATTTAAAAAGAGAAATCAAGTTTTAAAACGAACCTCCTCAATTAAAAGGTCTTTACCGCTAAACATGAAACCAGCTTAATTGGCAAGTAAGTTCGGTGCCCTAGTTAGTAAAGCTACAGTAATTAGCTAGTTATTTTTATTTTTCCTAGAAAGACGTGCTAAGTAAACTAAGTTTGTAATAACTCCCCTAATGAACTTCGTAGAACTAGGACCAAGTTAATTATTTGTCTCAAATATGCTTGGAAATTCGAGCATTATTTTAACGACCTTCTTCGTAATAAAACGAAATTGCTGTACTGGTCGAATACATGCGAGCGACCGGCCGGCAATGTTTGTATAAAAATCCATAACTGTCGTGTTTAGCGGCCAAATAAATCTATCTATCTCTCTATCTATATCTAGGTATTTAAAAATCGCAACTAATTTTTTGAGCTGTTATTTAAATATTCGAGATGTTATTATGATCAGTTGAAAAACATATTGAGCAGTTATTTAATTTAATGGCGGTTAATTAATTATTGCGACAGTAAAACATGGACAGTAATAAAAAATCAATTAGGTACTTAGTCGGTTATTTTATCATACAATGTCAATTCTAAAAATAATTGAGCATTCCAATAACTGAATGAGCGGTAAAAATGATGGAATGAACGGTTCGATAAAAAGTTCGGCAGATCATAGCGAGGGGAACACCCAAATACTCCGAAATATTTTATTCCGAATTTCGATGTTCCAATTTTCAAAAGTCCGAATTTCATAATACCTAAGAATTATAATGTCTATTATTAAAAATCAGTGCCTTTAAAAATTAAACAAACTTTTTAATTCAATAAATGGCGACTAGGTAACTTATCAAATATTTTATTTAAATGTCGATTTGGTTTGCAAATTGCAAATAGAGCTAGAGTTAAAGTAAACACTGCTGTGAATCACATTCTTATCCATAAAACAATAACTTGATTTTTACATTGGACTAACGTATTTAATTCATTCTGTAAAAAACTCACCATAAAAACTTACGTGACGTGAGCTTGAAGTGACATGTCATTTTGACACTATTGACAGCACACTTCACTTACAAAATACATCGGCTGATTTCAGTCGCTTAAAGGCTCGTGCAGACCAGCGCGATGCGACGGCGCGACGCGACTCGAACAATACAATTTCTAAGAAAACTTCACGGTATAACAATAACCGGTGTCGCGTCGCGCTGTCGCGTCGCGCTAGTCTGCACGAAGCTTTACTCGAATGAATGTTCATTTTTGTTTCTTTTCAAGTCAATCGACACCGACAAAATTACATAGAAACGAACGTGTATGTGCTCATTTAATTAAATTTTTCGTTCATTCGGAGCGCGAGTGAAAGGCGGTGAATGTCGAAATCCAAGATCGTTGATTTCGCCATTTTGATTAATTTTGTCAACAAACGTTTCACTTCGAGTGTTAATGCCGCATGACAGACATAACAGTAATACCAGCCTATTACTGCACCACTGCTGGGCAAAGGCCTCTTCTCATACACAGAAGGCACGAGCATTGATCACCACGGTTGCTTAAGACGGGTTGGTGATTTCAAACTTATATGAACGGCCAGAGAATCAGCATTGCCATACAAGGTGGCAATGCTGCCAGCATTTTGGGCACTTTTCCTGTTGACAGCGATGCGGACGAATTTTTTGATGCCCTATGACTGTTCCCCCCCACCCCCTTCTTATATGTGTATAGTTAGTTAGTTAATTTAATTTGTACCTAGTGTGTCAAATATTGTAAAATATATATTACGAATTGAAAAATAAATGAATGAATATTAACTGTAAATCCCGCTATCTAATTACGCAACACATTTTCGTTGACAATTCCGACTAATCTGTTTCAATTTGACAGGTCAACAACATTCATTGTGTTATTTACGTTGTTGAGCAGATTTTTTTTTCGAACGTACGAAGCAATGGATTAGCAATCTGTTTCAAAACGATTCAGATTCTGATTGATCGTGTATTACGTAATTAGGGTACAGGTTTCCTCACGATGGTTTGTTTACCTTCACCGAAATAATGTCTTAATGTCCAAGATAATGTGAACAAAAAGGCAAGCGTCTGTATCAGTTTTAGACATGGCGTGAGATTGTTAGATGAATACTTACTGTCATCGAGATATAAGTACTAACGTACTAGAGAAGACACCGTAAATTCCTACTTTGTCTCGTTCAACTGCGGCGATCGCGCCGCAGTTGTCGAAGAAAACGCGTAAGTGCCGTGATTTTTTACATGGCGCTTAAGACCTTCTTGCCGAGAATAAATACACTTCCGTAGCAAATCTAGCGCTGTGGTAAATTAGTTACGGTTTAGACGAATTGTTATTATTTTAGCGCTGCACCGAACTAAAGATTCAAATTACGAAGAATAGGACAATTCAGTTATTTGACGTAGCTTCTCTAGTACGTTAGTACTTATATCTCGATGCTTACTGTGAGGTTTTAGACATACCTATTTATTTCCTTTTTAATAAGGTACTCTTAAGGGGACTACAGGACCTAAACGTGCCTAAAAACACAAGTTTTGTAATGCTTAAAAGTATATGATCCACTGCAGTAAACAAAATCCAAAAAATATAGGATATTCTTCAGGATATATGCTAGTAAGATAGTGTGTTGAAAAGATAATACATATAATTTGATACTATAGAAAAAAAGTACGAATATACCTCTAAAAATGTATTTTAACTCTTAAAAATCATATTAATATGCAATCATTCTGATTTTTCGTCAGATTATTCTACAAGTAACATATCGCCACGCGACTCGCACAAAACAATTTCTGAGAAAACTTCATGATAAAACAATTACCGGTGTAGCGTCGCACCAGTTTGTATGGGGCTTTATACCTAGTAACATATTACCGTAATGTGTTTTAATTTTTTTGTCCGATCAATAGATTTCTTGTAAAGAGGTAATTGCTTCATATTTTACAATATTACAAGCGTTGTGTCATCACGCTTCTCTTTATTTTCTATGCAGTCCGACAGTGACCGCGCTTTGGCTGTTGTCGGCCTCTTAAATAAAGAAAATATCTGTACGGTTTTTCACAAGTAATAATTAGCATAATTATGAAAGAACAATACAAGGTTCTGCTAATTAATTGGTTGTTTTGTTAACACATCGTCTTTCATAGCCCTGTGGCTGGTGTAGACTTGGCAAAAAGCAGCATGGCTTTCACTTCTACCAAAAATCAACATTACCCCCTGAAATGAAGTCAAAACTCTGCGCAGTCGAGTAAACATAGAAGTACTAAAGATAATTGTACTGCTCCAGCTGAGCTAATATTATTGCTTAGTTTCATATTGATACTAGCGACCTTTTTTTTTTTTGGCGGAGCGGGTCGGGGCTGAGCGGGTGTGTCAGACTTTTACTGACTAAAAGACTAAAACCCTCCCGTGTTCCTTCCGTTGCCTGTGTGCCGGGGTCGCGATATCCCTTTCGGACAAACTCGCGACCCTGGCAGGATACTCTGCCGGGGTCGCGAGTTTGTCCGAAAGGCGACCTGCCATCGTTTCGCTCGGTTTTTAACGACTTGGCAAAACAGCGATATTTATTTATTTATTTTATATATAAATGTACTAGCTGCGCCCCGCGGTTTTACCCGAATAAGTCTCGATCTCGTGGGAATATCGGGATAAAATATCCTATGTCCTTACCCAGATCATAGCTTACCCATGTGCCAAATTTCATTCAAAACCGTTGAGCCGTTTTAGCGAGAAAGCGTAACAAACAAACTCACTTTCGCATCTAAAACTTAGCTAGGACTAGCTTTTGCCCGCGGCTTTGCCCGCGTAGAGGTCGGAAATTGTCCCACGGGCATGTACTACCGGGAATCCTATGTGTTAATCCAGGTTATAAATAAATTTGTGTGCCAAATTTCAAATCTGTTCAGCCGTTGAGTTGCCGATTTAGTTACAAACATACAAACTTTTGTAGGATTATACACATATAAACGAACCGGAATAAATTCCCTAAATAATTATGAAAATCGCATCAAAATCCGTTGCCTAGTTTAGAATAACAGACGGATTAAGGCCCGTGCAGACCAGTGCGACGCGACGGCGCGACACGACTCGAACAATACAATTTCTAAGAAAACTTCACGGTATAACAATAGCCGGTGTCGCGCCGCGCTGTCGCGTCGCGCTTGTCTGTACGAAGCTTTACCCTTTAAGAGCATGAGGAACAGGGTGTAAAGTTCACTCATCCACCATAGAAAAGGGAGGATCCTCCGACCAGACGGGTGTCGTGTCTGGCGGGCAAGTGCCCAGAGGTTGATGTCGGGAGCTTGTATATGATGTTCATCGCGCGGTAAACTCTAATTGCGCGATGCAGGATTTTGAGTGACGTCAGAATGTTGTGTGACGTCAGGTCTTTGATGCGTAGTTCGCATGTGGCGATGTAGATGCCGCCACAACCCTATTGATATTTTCTCCATGACTTTTGCTTCATACAGGCGCTCCCTATTTAAAAACAGTGTGATGAGTGCTCGTCTATCTAGCTCAAATTGGTTTGTTTTGTAGTGTTGTATTTATGTGTACTAGACACTTTTTATACTGTTCTCATTCGTCTCTAATTTTCATATCTGAATGTCATGCATACCTACAGTGCTAGTGTAACCATCTCACCGTGAAAACTAAGGTGAAGTGAGCGTGGAGTGAGCTGTCATTCCACAGAGATTGATACTATTGACAGCTCACTTCACCCAAGTTTTCACGGTGAGATGTTTACAGAATAGCATGGCTGTCATTTGCATGGTTACTGAAATGTTAATTTTAGATGTTATATAATTTGAATTGTTAGTGACTGTGCTGTTGGTGTGCTTATGATAAATAAATAACAATGCGGTCACACAGACAGACATGAAAAGCGACTTTAATTTATATTATATTGTATTGTATAGATATGGATACCTACTATGTATAGTTATAAAATAGATAGCTTAAACATGAACATAATTTATTGAACTATTAATAGAACAAAGAATAAAATTCAAATTAACATCCTCGTCTTTCATAAATAAAAAAATGCATTTCAATAATTGCAAAACTCCACTGCGGCATCGTAAACAAGATGGCTTCTCCCCCACTAATACACCATAAAACACGGTACCTACCAATGGGTTCCACATTCAGCCACGTAGCTAACGTTCATTAACTTTTTAATCTTTCTGCGCACGATCGCGTGGCAGATATTAAAAATTTCACAGCGAGATAATTTAATTTTAAATCGCTGATACGGTACCGTGTTATTCATTATAGCGGTTAAAAGGGAGAATGGACTTGTTTTTCTGTGTAAGATACTTTGTTGGCTAACTTTTTTTCTAAAGGATTGGATGAACCTGGAAGTTTTAATGGTTTTAATTTTTAGGGTTCCGTGACCAAAGGGTGCCTACGGGACGTCCGTCTGATTCAGATTCAGATTCAGATTTATTTATTTGCCATCAATGTAGGTACAAGTTTAAGATGATACAATAGCTGATGGTTACCGCTACATTCTAACTTACGGCATGCAAATTCATAGAAACTAATGGATTACATACAATATTATTATAAATTAACAACTAACATGTCATTCTAATTAACACTAACAAACATAAAAAAAGGAAATAATAATAAAATAATAATAATCATCAAATAGTCAATTGCACATAAATAAATCTTGTCAATAAAATGAATTTCATTACTTGGAATTATAACACAGGGCTTGGCTTGGGCTTGGGCTTGTCTGTCACAGGGCTGTATATTTTGAACTGTAAGAGGTAGACACTTTTGCGGGAAAGTCCGAAAAGGATACCGTGGTCCCTGGCAACGAAAAGGCAACTGAAGGAACACGGGTGGGTTTTAGTCAGTAATAGTCTGACACGCCCTCCCGCTCCGCCCAGAGCGGGAGAAGTTATTTGATAATTTCCCAAACAAAAAAGAAAGAGGTAGTCACTTGAAATGGTTACAAACTGAACACTCTGTATAAAAAAAAAAAATTGTTGCCCAAACAAGAAACGTGTTTTTTTTAACTAAAGTATTTAAAAAAATGTAGTGTCAAATATTCTACGGTCGTACGGAACCTTTCGTGTGCGAGACCGACTGAAAGAAAGAAAGAAAGAAAATGTATTTATTGAGACTCGCACAGGAAATCACACATTAAACTAAAAACACACTAAACATAAATAAAAAACAAAGTAACATTAAAATTTAAAGAATGAAGTCCCGTACGAGGCCAAAAGGCTCCTATCTCAGCATGACTGGCACCTGGCCGTTTTTTTTCTACTTTGTTTTGCTAAGTTCCAGGTTCCTGTGTTGTGTGGCTTAAAAGTTTAATGATCCTAGCGTTAGCGTTGCTACGGTAAAGGCTTTTGCACCGTTCCAGGGGAAATTCCCGTACTTTTAAGAACATTTGCATTCTAATCTGAGTACCTGCTAATGTCAAAAAGTTCTAATTTACTCACATGTTTGACAAGTTTTTGACATTGTCTGTCAGATGAGATTGCGAGTTGAATTTGAACGTTTTTTTTTAATACGAGAAATGGCATTCTGTAACCTAATTGCGTAATACACGATCAATCAGAATCTGATTAGTTTTGAAACAGATTGCTAATCCATTGCTTCATAAGTTCGAAAACAAATTCTACTCAACAACGTAAATAATGCAATGAATGTTGTTGAATTGTCAAAATGAAACAGATTAGTCGTAATCGTTTATGAAAATGTGTAGCGCAAATAGGTGGTTGCTAGAAAAACCATTGCCCCACGGCCTATTTCAAAGCGGTCGTCGCGCGAAAACACAATCATTCGGACTTTTTTTTCGGGGAACCTGAACGCGTGGTCGCGCCGACAGAGGGCGCTTTTTGGTTTTCCGAAATTTCGTGTCATAAATGCACGCGACCGATTGCGTTTTAGCGCGACGATCGCTTTTAAATAGGACTCGGCCTTAGTCTTTATAGTCTAAGGCCGAGTCCTATTTGCCTAATAAGCGCCCTCTGTCGGCGCGACCACGCGTTCAGGTTCCCCGAAAAAAAAGTCCGAATGATTGTTGAGTCCTAGTCGAGGCCGACTTTTGTTTTTGTTTCATTGATTTCAGGGTAAAGGCCTTTTCTCATATTCTGTAGGTACAAAGAACATAAATGATAATTATATTAATCTTAATAGTTGTTGTTTATACGAATAAAAGGGATCAATGAGGCAATGTTACTGGATTCTTAATGTCATCTTAACTATCTATACTAATATCATATAGAGAAAAGATTTGAACGCATATCATAATCAATATTCTCGTTCTCGTTTAATTTTTGAATTGTTCTTTGTTTTTATCTTTGTATTACGGACGCTTCTAACGTGCACGTCTTTCTACATTGTTCTCACATGTATAATTTCAACATGAATGATGTAACCAATACTTTGTAACAATTTATTTTATTTAAAAGAGTGTCCGTGGAGTTTCTTGCCCGTTCTTCTCCATAGGTACCTACTACGCTTTGGAATGGGCAACTAGCTTCATATTTTTGACTGACCGATTCCTTGACAATTCAAAAGTGCCTGTAATGGTTTAATTGAAATAAATGATTTGAGTTTGAGTTTGTTCACTAGTTAGCCATATTTCTTATTTCCATACAGTAATATTGCCAAATTAATGAAAACAGCGAAATATTTGACAGCTATTTCCAACGTTGCTCACTTTCTGTATTGCTCTTAAGCAACATATTTTCCAACAAATTCCTCATTACAAACTACGTACAAAAACGGAAATTCTAAAAGAAAAAAAACATCAAACATAACAATAACACGAAGGGCACATCGCTGGGGGCTCGCTCGTAAAATCAGAATCGCTGACCGTCTCACACTGCACTGCGACAGTTTTTATTTTTAGGGTACGGTAACTGTATTGGTAAAACGATTGTGTTTTCACATTTAGAATGGGGCCGTTTTGACGATGTTCTCGTCAGCAGTTTTCGTATTGATGTTTTATTATTAGAAGTATTTATAAAACAGCTTGTTTTGAGGTCGTCTCCTAACTATTGTAACTAATGTTATAAAATATGCGAAAGTGAGTTTGTTTGTTTGTTGTTAAAAGGGATTTAGATGAAATTTGGCACATGGGTAGAAAATTACCTGGGTTCGGACATAGATACTTTTTATCCCGATATTTCCACGGGATCGAGACTTATGCTGGTGAAACCACGGGGCGCAGCTAGTAATGTAATATTATAAATGCAATAGTGAATTTGTTTCTTTGTTTGTTACCCTTTCACGCTTAAACGACTGAACAGATTTTGATGAAATTTGGCACATGGGTAGACCATGACCTAGGTTAGAACATATGCTACTTTTCATCCTGCATTGCAGTCGAAGTCGCGGGCAACAGCTAGTAATAATTAATATTAGGCTATAATTTCCCCACTCATGGCAAAGTCTGAGAAGTTACAAAGTTTTTGTTTCTGTTTATTGATATAGGCAAGCCTTAGGTTAAATAGGGCTAAACGTATTTGGATGAAATACAGTACACAGAGGAACCATAATTATTCTGGATGAGCACATAGGTAGTATATATTCTGGGGAGTTTGTTGCGCCACTTCTTCTTCCCAGCTAAAGCACTAGGAAGTGGTAAAGGGCGGGCGTTTTGAGGAACTGTCTTATGTAATTTTGTCATTCGAAATGTGCTGATTCTCAGCCTAGTTTCAATAAATTATTTGATTTTGATTTTATATGTACTGTTTATTTGGGTAAATCAATTCGTTATTTTAAGGCTAGGCAGGATTATGATGACCTCATAATCACCTGTTTTCAGTTTTTACGACCTTCATTAAATTAATAGTGTGTTAGTGTTCTGTACGAGATTACACTGCTAGGCTCATAATGAGCAACTTTATACCTACTATTTACTATTATGTGCTTCGTACGTAGGTAAATGAGCTGTAAACTAGATTATGATAATGTGATTCCAGTGCTGATTAACTGAACTCCGATATGTTTCCAGCGGTCCGGTATGTAATGATGCCGATGTATTGTGTATGTCATCGGCTTCTAACTAAAAGTCTATTTGCGTACAATCAATCGTATTACAATGATTTTCATTTGGACCAGTCAGCAATGCAAGGTAACATTTTTGGCAAATTGACTATCAACCAGCTTGGGCGTAAATTCAAATCATAACAAGAAATGGCCAAAACAATGGTGTTTAAATCAATGGTGGTTAGAATCCTTTTCCGTCGCGCACGCAACTTCTTACCAAAATTTCATCATAATCGGTTGAGTAATTTTTGAGTTTTTGCGAGTCTAACGCACGGCAATTGATTTTTAGGGTTCCGTAGTAAACAAGGAACCCTTATAGTTTCGCCATGTCCGTCTGTCTGTCCGGGACGTAGTTCAGAGACCGTTAGTACTAGAAAGCTGTAATTTGGCATGGGTATACATATTAATTACGCCCACAAAGTGGTAAAATAAAATCAAGAAAAATATATTTTTTAGGGTACCTTTCCTACATGTAACGTAGGGATGTTTTTTTTTCTCGTCTATCCCATGGTGTGGCGTGTCATTGGAAAGGTAGATCTTTGACAGACGGGTACTTAGAAGCCCGAAAGTCTAACAAGCAGTCTTACCAAGGAGTATCGTATTACCCAGTTACTGAGTTGTGGAGGTCAGATAGGCAGCCGCTCCATGTAAAATACTGTTATTCAGCTGCATCCGGTTAGATTGAAAGCCGATCCCCACATAGTTGGCAAAAGGCTAGGTAGATTGATTGATATCAACTACGGATTTGTGCCTAGAAAATCACTTTTATGATAGTTAGGGAAAAAAAAGCCCACATGCATTGGACATTATTTCTCTTTCAAAATTGCTACAGAACGGTACAGAACCCATCTAACTTCACAGTTCACACTTGCTTCAACCTTTTTTATTCTGTGAATTATCAGTGCCAAACTTTTGAAGCTCGGAACATATTCCGCTGTAACCCGGCAGGGTAGGCAGAGCTCTTCGCTTTCAGTAAAAAGTCACGTGAGCGACGTGAAAGTTTTATACGATAGACTGGCCCGCGGGTTTGTAAGGAAAAGTAGGAAGTATTTTGTTTTTGAGTGAGGATGAAAAGTATGTATTTATTGGAGTGTGATGGCGTGGGTTGCTCTTTTTATTATGTCCATGTTGTTTCTGTGTTGATAAAGCGTAAACCTTCTGGAACTTAGTACTGTATTGAGCTTAAAAAATACATCATTTGTCGTTTTCCAAATTAAAACTGCAGCGCTCCAACTTCGTAGAATACTTTCTTTCACAATCCGAAAGATATTGAAAATAAATCTTAATCCATTACTTCATGTTAGAAGAATTCGTCTACTCGACAACGTACTATCGAGGAATTTCATATCTATACACCTTAAGGACTATTTTTGCTTGCAGCGCTCGGCTGCTATAGAAATCTCATCAACCAATAGCATCGCACCATCAGATTTTTGATGAGACCCTTGTTTTTGTAAATGAAAAAAAAAGACAGTACAAAACCAGCTGAGGTGGTGCATATTTTTTCTATGGAAACAATATCAATGGGAACCCATGTTCGGTCATATGCATAACGCAATGAATGTTGTCGAATTTTCAAAATGAAAGGCATTGCAATTGTTAGCAAGTTAGTACTCAGGGACACGACGCCGTCGCCGCTCCCGCTCCTCTAAGCAGTGTATATGCAATGTTGCCAGCCCGCTGCCGCACCGCCGTCGCGCCGCCGCTGCGGATTGTAGAGTGATATGGCTAAATCAAGTGATGGCGCGGTGCGGCAGCGGCTCTGTCTACACGAGCCCTTACGCAATTACCACGCAAATTCATAAGTACAATATTATTGATCCTGGTGAACTATAGAATGGTGTAGCTCTTCTAAGCAAGACATTAAACAGCTGATAATATTTTTATTTTCAAGTATGAACAAAAACTTCAGTAGAAACTTACCCTAGCAACCGGTTTCCGCCAACCAATTGTTTTTCTACATAATTTAAAAAAAAATTAACAAAAAAAAAAAAAAAATGTAATAAATAATATTATAATTTTATATTCATGTCGTTTTAATTTCATGAACCATTACGTTGAACGGCGGATTATTTTTGTACAGAAACATATGTAAGTAGTAGGTACCTACATATATCTTTATTACAAAAATATTTTATGGGAGTGAGATGGTATTCGTCTTCATAATATCCCATGGGATATTATTTGAAATGTAGTCAATTTATCGCGTCCCCCTCAAGGTACCACTTCCTTTGATATTGATGCTTTTGATGTACAAGGATTGTTTTGCCATGGAATATACCAGATATACTACATAATTATGCCAGTAGATGGTTGGTATACAGTTCGCATGAAAAGTAAGTATATGATCATTGTTCACGGGTCGATTCATACAAACGTGGAGTCGGTGCGCAGCGAAGCGTCAATTCACCCTTATTTCTACAATGCGTGCGCACCAATGAGGCTAAGTAGTAACAGCCGCACGGTTCGATCCATCAGGTTAAGCTACGCTTGCGGGGGTTGGTCTGTGGATGGGTGACCATCTTAATATACCGAGACGCCTCCGTTAAGCCGTTGGTCACGGCTGCCATTTGTACAGTAGATCTTTGACAGTCGTTACGAGTCATCAGAAGCCCGAAAGTTTGTCAACCAGTCTTACCAAGGGGTATCGTATTACCCAGATAAAAGCTCGTACAGACCAGCGCGACGCGACGCCGCGCTGCGACACGAACAATACAATTTCGAAGAAAACTTGACGGTATAACAATAACCGGTGTCGCGTCGCGCTGGTCTGCACGAAGCTTAATGGGTTGTGGAAGTCAGATAGGCCGTCGCTCGTAAGCTGCATCTGGTTAGACTGGAAGCCGACCCTACGGCCGGAAAAGGTCAGGCAGATTGGTTCAGTCAGAGACAATGCTGAGTATCTCACGTTGCGATTACATATTTCACAACATCTTACTATAAAGATAACTCCTTCCTTCATTTTTACCGAATTATTCTTGACACACACATCCAAACCAGACATAATTACCCACCTTTAGAAAATTTCCATCCCCGACACCGATATTTCTTCAGAACAGTCACTAACATAACTTTTATAACTTAACCCCTCATTTCAAACATTTTCCTCCAAACCGCGGCTCTAGTGAAATGGTGGTTTTAAATCCGGATCAAACTGGATTTTAAGACCCGGTTAAGATAAACCGGGGGTTATCTTTGCTTAATAGTAATGGGTTCGGAGCTGGAGCTTTGAATTTTAATTTATTGTTTAACATGAGATTAGACTTATGAAAAGGCTGGTTTGAAACGTACGATTTTTATGCGACATTGTGCTTGTGCGTGTTCCGTACGCGAAGAGTGTCAAACGGGACCTATTACTCACTCTCCGCTCTCCGTCCGTCCGCCCGTTTGTCAGCGGGCTGTATGTCATAAATTGTAATAGGTAGACAGTTGAAATTTTCACAGATTGTGTATTTCTATTGCCGCTATAACAACAAATAATAAAAATTCAATAACAAATAAAGCCTTTAATTATTAACATGAGTACATATACAGTAGTGATGACGTACTGCGTCATGTACTTAGATATATTTCTTGTTTGATTACTCTTGTCTTTTTGTATGCACGTGTTTCTGTGTCAAATAAACTAATTTTTCTTTCTTACATAGGTGCATTTCAAGTCCAAAATTAAATAAGCTAGAATATAGGGTGGCCCGTCTACAGTGGTCGAAAACCATTTTTTTTTAGGCCTATCGCCAAGGACTTAATGGCATGTGTCAATGGAGTTTCTTGCCCGTGCTTCTCCATAGGAACCTACTAACTTCATATTTCTGACTGACCGACCCCTTAACAATTCAAAAGTACCTGTAAATGGTTTAATTGATATAGTTATAGCGTTCGTGCTAGGCCATGACACATGTTTTCGAATTTTGCTTTTAGGACATACCGGTTTCCTTCACCGTTTTGAGAGCAGTGATGATGAAATAACTTACAGAAAGTAAAGTGCCTGCTTGGGTTTGAACCTACGACGTACAACTCGTAAGTCACAGCTGTTTTCACCAGGCCACTATGGCTTATTTGTCTACAGTTAAATGTATAAAATGACCTGTTATTAAAAGAAAAATAAAAGAAATTGATTATTCAGCAAAAACAAAACGCAAATAAAAATAGACATAAAATACAAAAGTAGCCAAAAGCTTCGTATTCAACCAATAAAAGTTTGGCAATGTTGTTCAAATCAAACCAAAACAAAATAGCATTTATTCACTGATAAAAACATGGCAACATCCGACTTAAATCCTACAAATAGGCGACGACGGGAGCTAGCACTTCGAAAGTGCAATTTGCGATCTGTTCTCCACTCCTAATTGTTCCCTCAAGTGTCTAGTTAGGTTCCCCTAGTGTCTGGGATAAAACAAAACGCACTATTAGATTTGTAGCAAGAAACTCAAGAAAAGCTTGCAGAGTTTTGTTGAAATAAAATAAAATGCGTAAAAAGCTAATGCAGACTAGCGCGGGTTATCACGCGACGCAACACCGGTTATTGTTCTATCGTGAAGTTGAAATTGTTTTGTTAGAGTCGCGTCGCGCCAGTCTGCACGGGGCTTAATTCTGTGGTAGGTACGGCTTTTGATGTACGAATACAGAGGAGCAAACATTTTTTTAACGGAAGACTGAGTAATACCAAAGATATTCAAATTGACATTCACATATACGAGTACGGTCAAGTTAAATTAACTAGCGAAACTCTGCAGACTTGATGGGTCGATATCTAACAAAGATAAAACAATAAAAAATCTTACCTCTTAATTTCAAGTAACTACAACTGACTACGGGTCAAATTCCGTTGGTGTAGTTACTTGAAATTATTGGGTTTCCCTTTTGTTTTCTTCTAAAATTTTTTTTATTTTTTATTGATACACTTCACATCTACGGAGTTTCGCTAGCTAATTTAAATTGACCCTGTAAAGTTAGTAAAAACTGATGCAGATAACTTTTTGAAAGGTTCTATAGTAATTTAACATCATATAAAAAAGTCTTAAAGACTAACGTCTGTTCCTAGTCTTAACGCGCGTCTCAACGTTAATATTCTCATATATTAAAAGATACTTTGCATAATAAAAACAGTGTATTTATTCAGTGTACGGAATGCTCAAAGCATTAATATAAGGCTCCGTTCACGGCCGCTAGCGATGCGACTTGCTTCAGGCCGCGTCCTATATAAAAGCGATCAGGGGGCCTATCACCACCTCTAAAGCAGTATTATTTTAATATTACTTTAGTGTGGGAAAGAGAAATGGAGCTCTACGTCCTGTAGAGCTACACTCTACAGCACGTATAGCTCCATCTCTTTACCCCACTGATTGGAATACCTCGCGAATACGCGATCGTCGCGCTCATAAACTTCGTTTTCATAGTTTTCGAGGGTGCTAAAGCCGATAGTGAGGTCAATATGGAAATCCAAGATGGCGGCTTCGAATGTTATTTAATTTTTCGTCGTGGGTGTCGTTTTCATAGATTTCGTTGAAGTCCACTTTTCTAAATTTTGACTTTTTGCATCCGTCTACATTGTGAACGAACGGAGCTTTTTTATTGAATGAACAGTGGTATTACTGATCGAGAATAATAAAAAAATTGTCCGGTTCGTCCACACTGTGAACGAACGAAACTTTTTTTTCCCGACTGTCGACAGTGTTGACGTCAAGGTGTTACTGATCGGGAATATTCGCGCGCGTCGCGTCGCGGTTACTCGTAAAGCTTCGTGCAGACCTGAGCGACGCGACAGCGCGACGCGACACCGGTTATTGTTATACTCTCAAGTTTTCTTAGGAATTGTATTGTTCGAGTCGCGTCGCGGCGTCGCGTCGCGCTGGTCTGCACGAAGCTTGATACGCTCTCGACAATTTCTTTCATTTGTGTTCTCCGTAGTCGCTGTCGCAAAACGCGTGTCGCTTGAGCGTGTAGCTCGTGGCCACGGGGTTAGAGAGAACTCTAAAATATCGTACCCGTTTAACTTGATCGACAGACAAGTGAAGCACATTGTTTTAATACTTCCAGCACGTAATTCATATTTACATGGCGTCTGCCTATAAGTAGTACGGACAGAATAAAAATAAGTGTTTGAACTGATCAAATACTACTTCAGACACAAGGCCTTTTTTGTATGAAGTTTTGTTGTTGCGACTAGAAAGGGGGGTGAATACTGAGATGACTAGCAAAAGAGCCGCCTCTGTGGACTAGTGGTAAGACCACCTGTCTCAGACCCAGAGGTCAGGGGTACGATTCCCAGCCGGGTAAAATTTGGTCGGTTTGGTTGCTAGTAGGGCTTATTCTAAGTCCGCCTGGCTAGCTACCACCGTCTTATCTAAGTCTGTATGTTTCCATAACAACAATATTAAAACAGCATTGTTGTGTTTCGTCAGTTAGAGGTAAGATAGCCAGGTCCTCTGTGGTTGAGGATTCCGGGTAAAGTTCGTTTCCACCTTCGGCCTGATCATCACTTACCATCAGATTTGATGAAAGCCAAGAGCTAGGCCGTTGTGATTAAAAAAAGAATGAGTGAGCCTTACAGTTGTCGCTTATGATGTGTATCATCTGACATCTTGGCTGACATATATATGATATAAAGAATAGTTATCAGGATCATCATCATCGTCATCACCGTCTTCATCATCATCCTGTTTACAACATCTCGAAAAATGGGTTAAAAACCCATTTTTCGAGATGTTGTAAACAGGATCTGACGGCCAATTCTAGCACCGCCCGCGCTCATTGGTCAAATCAAATAGCGCGCGCTCCCTCGGCTTCCTGTTACACACTTCCGTCCCTGTTCACGAAATCACTCACACAGATTGCAGGAAGGCAAGAGAAGAGTGGTACTCATCAAAAAAGTTATGCCGCGTCGATACCTAATAATTTGCAATAAGGGCAAAAGAATAATAATGATTTTGACATTTGAAAGCAAAAACCATCGGGTTCGTAAACCAGTAAAAAACACTATTTTTTATCACATCTATTCAAAAAGAGCTAGTTTATTCTTCGTAAACAGGGACCAAAATAGCTCTTTAATCCCTACGGACCAAAAATGATTTGGAATGTGGATATTGTTAGTAAAGGTAAAGAGATCAATCACGAACATTGAATGAACAAGTAACAGGCTGAATGATAACATACATCGCGCGCGAACGAAAATAAATAAAAAGTTTGTTAAAATCTAAAAAACGCGCGAAACGCAATCGGCCTTTGTTCGTAATTGTTTACTCAAATTCGGATTTTACGTTTTATAAGAAAATTGTGTATCTTCGTCAAGTAGTTAGAGTTAAATAAATAAACGTAGGTACTATTCATATCCATAAGTTGCACTTACTTATTTTCTCATAGAGGGTGATAAAATGTAGAGTGTCCACCTCAAGAGCAACACTTTTTTAAGCTCGAGTGACTTGCTCGCCTTTAAAATAGTTGTTTGCTCCCTAAGCAAACAATCTACTATTAGATGTTTTCAAAAATAATTCCTTCTTTTGACTGTTTTTCTTCTCATAGTTTTAGATTTTTCATTTCATTTTAGTACGTTTTGTGATATACAAAGAAAAATAATTAAATATACTCTTGGATTAAATTCCTGTACCATTCTTAACCACACTCATTCACTCTGATTCATTGGTGTTCACATTCAGATACATTCACCCACCCTCACTCTCACTCACACATGCTGCATGTTCAGCATTCTCTCTTTTTTAGAGTTCCGTATTTCAAAAGGAAAAATCGGAACCTTTCTATGATCACTTCGTTGTCCGTCCACTTCTCAGGAACGCGTGGAGGTATCAAGTTGAAATTAATATCAAATAAGTAGGTCTGTTGTCCCTTAGAGCTCTAAAAAATCAAACTTCTAAGTCAACGCAATAAAAAATACGGCCATTTAGCGATATATTTTGATACTTGCAAATAAATCAAAACCTACAGGGTGCTTCCCGTTGACCTAGAATCATGAAATTTGGCACGAAGCAAGGTTTCACAGCAAAAGTAAAGGAATAAGTCTGAAGATCGTAAATTTCTAGTTTTATCACCTAAAAAATTTTTTTTTGCGATTACATACTTTTATTTGCAGTTGGAGAATTGACCGTGACGTATATCGATGTCAGGGAGAACATATCTTTCAACAAAAAAGTTAAGTTTGTTTTTGGGATAAATTCATCCCAAAAACGGAACCCTTCATTGTGCGTGGTCCGACAAGCACTTGGCCGTTTTTTTTTAAATATTGTTTTTTCCTTTAATACACATTAAAAAAAAGTAAATGATACTAATTCATGTAATGGAAGAGCGGAGTTTCCAAACACAGGCTTATTTGCTTAAAAGCTTCCAATCACTAGTAGTTAAGGTTCTTCGATTTTTCAATTTCATGACACGAAAACAAATATCAAATTACATCACTGTATATAACATAAATAAGTCGATACGTCGCCCTGCCTTTATTAGCCTGTTAGCACACAAGCCAAGCTATACGATAGCTATAAATAATAGCTTGCCAACCGCAACATGCAGGCGCCATGTTTGAACAAGGCGCGGTGTTCCATGGGAAATATTAATTTATTCACAACTTGAAATATGGAGATCGGTTTATAGGAGTTAATATTTATTAGACCAGAGATTCATTATTGGTATTGATTAAAGTCGGTGGATGTAAGGTTTAACAGATGGGCTCCTGGCTAATTAATAACAGCCGCACGGGTCGGTGGAGAGCAGTGGTGGCCTAGCAGTAACGGCCGGGACTTATCGGTTGTAGGTTCGAACTCAGGCAGGCGCTTTACTTTGTGTACATTATTTCCTCAGAACTGCTCTCAAAATGGTGAAGGAAAACATCGTGAAGAAGCCGACATGTACTAGAATAAAAAGATCGAAGACATGTGACATCTACCAACCCGTACTGGGCCTGTGTGGTGGATTACGGCCCACTCCTTCTCACCAAGAGGAGGCCTGTGTCCCAGCAGTGGAAACATTACAAGCTAATTAAGGGTTGATCGAAGGATAACCTACGCTTACCAAGGTCGGCTTCAAAAACGGTGAAGGAAAACATCGTGAGGAAACCGGCATGTGAAGCCAAGTCAGAGGCGCTTTAAAACTCTGACACCAGGTTTGTCACTAACCACACGAAAAAGAAGAAGACCTAGGTCGTTCTGTGGACGGATGATCATCCCGTATACATGTATCGAGACCCCTCCGTGCCTCGAAGATTTTGACAGTCGTTACGGGTAGTCAGAAGCCTGGAAGTCTGACAACCAGTCGTACAAGCAACAAACAAGTGTTTTTAGAATCAAAGACTACATGATACTATATGAGCTCATATAATTGTTTGGATTATTTTATTTGACTGTAAGTCAATTTATTTTAAATTTTGTTTTCATTTATTGTTGACATAATCTACTCATTAAAATGTTTTTATTTTATGAGTTGATTGCAATTTGTGCTAATGTAAATTATTTTTGCATTAAAGCATTATTATATAGAATCAAGTTTTTCCAACTGAAATGACAGCTGTGCTGCTGGGGAGTTTGTTGCGCCACTTCTTCTTCCCAGCTTAAGCACTAGGAAGTGGTGAAGGGTCGACGTTGATTGGGGGACTGTCTTATGTAATTTTGACGTTCGAAAAGAGCTGATTCTCAGCCTAGTTTGAATAAATGACTTTTGAATTTTTTGAATTTTTACCAAGGGGAATAATTTTATCCAGTACCTGGGTTGTGGAGGTCAGACAGGCAATCGCTCCATTTAAAGTACTGCTATTCAGCTGCATCCAGTTAGACTGAAAGCCGACCCTATGATATGGGTTTTAACATTATTTTAAATTAACTCATCTTTTGCTTAGATTTGTTTGGTCAAATATAAGCCAGGATTTTTAGGTTCTATTTAGAAAGGGACAAAATTAGAGCGAGTGTAAAATGCGAGTTGCTCGCGCCTAAAAAGCACGTGTTTGTTTTCTTGTCCATAACGTGCATTCATGTTGTTTGAGCAGCATTTTAAATGTTTTTCTAGATTTTGCTATCGCAACACTAGATTTACCTAAAAAAAATAGAAATACCAACGCTGTTATGAGCAGAGACATCGTTAATTCGATATAAAAATGTTACCGTCGAGGACATTAGTAGGTAATTCCTACTTACAATTTCTAACTGCAGTTGCGTATAAGTGCCTACAGATTTGCTGCAAAATCAAGTAGTTACTACATAAATGTGTAAGCAACAAGATCCCAAGTTCATACAAGATATTATTGATCGTGAAATACGGCATATCGTGCGACAAAGCTAGTGTGAACAAGCATATTCTTCATCGTAGACTTCATCGATCGATCGAGATCGAGGTCAAAGACAGCAGGACCATTTTTAAATAAAAATAAGGCACTAACGATAGTCAAAATCGAGAAAATTTGTAATTACATCCTAAATCGTAAAAAAAACGATCGACATACACATTGAAATTCTCCCTTTAGAACAAGAACAACAGAATAGTCTAAGAGCCACACATTTCTTTACCGAAATCACGTCTTGAAACCCGCACACCAGTCAGGCGTACAGACATTTATTATTGAACTCCATTCCTTGCCCGTTACCCGGTTCATTAGGCCCACATTCCGTACATCCGGATAGGATATTGCCCGGGTGATGTACATGGCACGTAAGTGTGTACTAGAGAGTAGGTATTTAATATGGGTATTTTTTTATTTCAAGATTTTATTTTATTTTATTAGAGATGTGAAAATAAAAACTAAACAGCAAATCTATCGGTTTTTGAAGTTACTTAAAATATGTAAGTAGAGTGCGCGCAAGATAAGTCTGCGCGCGACTGGTGGCAGTGGCGTCCTTAATTATATACCGTATTATTTAAAATATTGAAACTTATATTAATTATTAAAGTATTCTATACTTAATTCTACACCTTACAGAAACGACAAGACGGCGGTATACTTATAAGTTCCGATTTCAGTCGCGCGCAGACTATCTCGCGAGCACTCTTAAAGCAATTTAAAAACACCTACTCTGTTTTTTTTTGTTGCTTATTAATTGGACACTTCAGCCAGGTATTATGTAAGAGGTTGAATTGTTCTTAGTTCCCAGTTGATTTGAAAGATTTATGTTGTCACCCATCAGAATTATGGTTGTTGAGAGACGAGCTTTCAACACTCATGTTCAAGAAAGACATTTCTTTTGTATGACGTAGGTAATTAACTTTTTATTTTTTCGTTCTTTTTATTTACTCTTCTGTTTTTATCTGTATACTTTTATTCTTTTATTTATTCTAATATACATACTTTGTAATTATTTTTCCCTGTTAACATTGAATTATTTTTACAACCTAAATAACCACCCCGTGTAAAAATAAATAAATTTAAGGCGACTCCTGACTCAATCACATCACATCTCATCATCACTCAAGTCACATCTTATTTACTGTACCTGCAATCTATGCAAATAAATGTTTACTTTACTTTACAATAAAAAAATTGGCCAATCTTTTTTACCGCCCTTCGGTTACTAGCTGGTCTCCATGATAAGAAACACGGGTACTATCATAACGATGTCATAACGTATATCACTTGTGGGGACTTTTCTATTTATTTATTTATTTTAATTAAAACGTTTAAAACCCAATTATGATAATTAAAGATACAATTTATACATACCTAGTATAAAATGTAAAAACATACAACTGAGGTTGAAACAGGGTTAAAACATAAAAAAAACACAAAACTTTCATTGATGATTCAAGGCAAGGCTCAAGGCATTTCTGTTGGAAAAATTCATCCATTCATTAGATGATTTATGGTACTATTCTCATGTGTCATTATTTGTCTATGGGTTATATTGTGCTTAATTTTTATTTTTTTATTTTTGTTTGTGCTTATTTTGCTTTTGATTTTTATTTTGTTTATAGAAAGAAAAAGAAAGAAAGAAAATAGGTTCGTTTATTTGCGGTACACATGACGCAAAGAAAGAACAAAACACGAAAATAAACAATTTGGGGGAAAATATGCGTCACATCCACGCAAAACGGCCATCGCTCAGCATAATGCTGCGTCCCTATCAAACTCAAACTCAAAGCATTTATTTCAATTAAACCATTACAGGCAGTTTTGAATTGTCAAGGAATCGGTCAGTCAAAAATATGAAGCTATGCGAGACCCTAGCCCAAACGCTGGTTTTCAGCGACAGCCGGCGTTGACGTGATGACGTCAACCGGTGAAGCATATAGTGAAATAACAAAATGAGACAAAAGTAAAATGAATAAATACAATACTTAGTCCTAAATGTTTATATAAAAAAATCCTAAATGTTTGTTTGACATATTGTTTTATAATTTATGTTTGCATGGTATTATACGATCGTTTGGAGTCCAAGAGGTCATTAAGTGCGGCCAAGTTCTCGTGTAGGCACCTCAATTATATCACAGTTCTGTAACGCTTTCAATTCTACCTATTTTAAAACAAATCGTCTCACCTGTGCTAAAGTTCGATCATTTCTGTAAGCTGTCGTTCAAAGCTATTACGACCTTCCCCGGTTTGCTCACTTCCAGTCGTGAATCTTACAGCTAGTTCAACAAATCCACAATCAGTTAAATCGCTTCGCCCATTACTATAAATTTCAACGGGTTTACGACTTGCAAGGTAATCAGACAGGTATTGCACTGCGTTTAAGTATTATTTTAGAGGTGCTATTAATAAAGGTTAAGTGCTTTTATGCGGGTAGTCGACAATTAATTCGAAAATAGTACCTAGCTAATTCTAAAATGTTTGAGAAGTTTCTCAAAGGAATACTCTGAGGATTTTTTTAACGGCTTTAGCGATAACAGACCAGGTCTTTTTCAAATTTTATATATATATAGATAGATAGATAAATCGTTTATTTGGTGCACACAAAAGACAGCATAAAATACAAAAACACGATTAAATAATAACGAAATACATGAATATAGCTATAAGGTGCCATACAAAAAAATAAAATAAAGAAAAAAATAAAGACATTGTGATGACTATTTAACACACTTTAAAATAGTGAAACATACAAAGGGCGGTGTGCGTCTCAAGGTTGCACCAAATGGGAGTCCAACTCAGCATGTGTCAGGCAGATATACCTGACGCTGATATTCTGCTGGATCCCTGCAGTGACATACGGACGTCGAGCAGATGCGATAATAAATAAGCGAATTATTGGTGTTGTGTGTTAATGTGCAGAATGAAATTACGTAAGTATACCCGCAATTTAAATAATGATAGAATTTTTTAATGATAAGAGTAAAGTTTAGCATACACTACATATACTTTTTTGAATTACCTACATATACACATAAACTCACGCCATCTTCCCATGGGTAGGCTGAAACTACAAAACGCCTCCTGCTACGAACCTTACATATTACTTTTGCCTCGTTTACTTTCAATATTAATCTTTAATAAAACGATATTTTGTTGTCTCTTTAGCTCTCATTGTCAATGTGACTCCGAAAGCTCACAATAAAGGCGACGGCGAAACGTGCCTTCAGTAGAACATTTCTCTGAAATCTTCATGGAAATTATTTTACCAGAATCGAAGTGCACCGTCACGTCGTGCTTGTCTCGCCTTAAGACTTATTTTACCACAGGGGCCATTCCACATTCTAATCACAGTCTCAATCTATCAAACTCAAACTCAAAGCATTTATTTCAATTAAACCATTACAGGCACTTTTGAATTGTCAAGGAATCGGTCAGTCAAAAATATAAAGCTAGTTGCCCATTTCAAAGTGTAGTAGGTACCTATGGAGAAGAACGGACAAGAAACTCCACGGACACTCTTTTAAATAAAATAAATTGTTACAAAGTATTGGTTACATCATTCATGTTGAAATTATACATGTGAGAACAATGTAGAAAGACGTGCTCGTTAGAAGCGTCCGTAATACAAAGATAAAACAAAGAACAATTCAAAAATTAAAATCAGCCATGGCCGCTAAGAGTTGAGTCCCAACTGGTATCAAAAATACTTGTAATTTTCCTTCATTTTTGACAATTTTTTGACATTGATTGTCGCTGAGATGAGTACTACATTTGGAACGTTTTTAATTACAGGAATTTGTCCTTTAGATCATAATTACATCACAAAATAAATAATGTCTGAATTATTTATGGATTGTATTTTTTAACGCCTTTTACACCCAGTTGCACAGAAACAAACATTAATGTCCCATTACGTAATGGATCATTAACGCTAATGATTTCATTAATTTCATCAAAGAACCATTAAAATCGAGTCTAATATTGCTTTCTGCAACAAATTAAAACAAGTTCATGGAAGGTTAGTATTTAATGACAGCTTTAAAAGCTAAAGTTCGTTTGTGTAACTGGCTGTAGTTATTAAAAGTTAAACACACGTCATTCAATATCTTCTGTTTCGAAATCCAATTTAACTTCAAACCACACACTTCCCTTTCCGGCCTGCGTAATCGGATAAAATTGAACTGCAAATATGTCAAATGCTCGATGCTCGGTAATCCGATTTACGCGAATCAATCCGCGTACTCTATATGAACTGTTGGTAAAATTGAGCAGTCTGTCTCCCGGCCTATAGGCAGTTAAGGGGGTTACGTTTTAAATAATGATTGTGTTATTGCTGTTGAAATAACAGTGTAGATTTTTTTGCCTCGGACTGGCTCGTTGGTCTTGTGGTCGCAAGCGCTACTGCAGAGCACGAGGTCCTGGGTTCGATTCCCAAGTCGGGCAAAATGTTATTCAGTTTTTCTATCAGGAAATTCTCAGTAGCACATCGGACTCTGGAGTAATGCCCGGTTGATGGCAATAGGCTCGCTGCTTTTTTAATGGGACTTATGGGTGTATTATAGGTACACCTCTGCCTAACAGGAATTACAGGCGTGATCTTATGTTATGTATAAAATGTGGGAACTTTATACTGTTGGTAAAGTTGAGCAGTCTGTCTCCCGGCCAATGAGCAGTTAAGGGTGATAGATTTTAAATAAAGAGACGGAGAAGCTTTTTTTGTCTTCATAATTATTTTTGCTTGTACTTAGTCATTTTAGATAGGTACCTATATGTAGGTACAGTAACAGCGGTAACTCTTTGTTCTTGAAATGGCCTAGTATAGAGGCTCGTGCAGACTGGCGCAACATGTCGCGTCGCGATCGCAACGCCTTTCACACAGTGCGACACCAAAGGAACAATCATTTTGTATGGCGTGGCGTCGATATCACCACGATAACGCGTCGCGCCAGCACCGCGACACAAATGAGTATTTTCTGTGTCGCGGTGCAGAAGGTCGCTCCTGTGTAGTGTCGCGTGCATTTTCATAGAAATAATAATTGTTCTACGCATAGTAATAATTATACAGAATGACGGTCGCGAAAACTGATACCATGGATTCAGTACATGATTCTGAACACCCCTGCGTTGAAATTCTTCGTCGGTTATTAATAAAAAATCAGCTGTTCCACACATTTTCACCGCGACTTTTCTATGAAACAGCAGCTTTTTTTTTAATAACCGACGAAAAATTAATACGAAATCCAGCAGACCATATCTATTCGTCAGTTCGTCTGAATGTACGGTCTGCAAAGGAGTTAAGTAACCAGTCACGCACACTACAATAATATGGTTACTTAACTCCTTTGCAGACTGTACGTTCCAGTATCACGCAAATACTACGGGATGATCTTGTTCAAATTTTGCATAGATATTAATTGGACGTAGTTATGCAGAAATGTTCCAATCCACACGCAGGTCGAACTGAGTAAATCGCGTTTTTGTAATTTTGTGGTACGCTTTTTTTTGGTAGCGAGTACAACTAAGTAGTATGTATCACATCAACTAAATAAATAAACATTATTTTATTATATACTTGTCATTAAAATTTATTAATATTTCTCATACAAATTTTGAAAAAATGCACTTGGAACGTTTTTGAAAAAAGGCTTTTTGTATGGAAGTAGCTTTTAACTTAATTTGCAAAAACGATCCAATATCTGAAAATTGGTATATTTTGGTAGTTAATATATATTTTTTCTAAAACATAAGTATAACAATGCAACAACATTATTAAAAAAATATTTATTAAGAAATAGTTGTATCAAAGCATGGAAAATCATCACAATTTATTCATAATACAGATCGAAATCCAGCTCCTTACCAAATCCATCGACATCGTCAATGGCGTCATTAGACGCTTTCAATGTTTTATAAAAACTAAGGCAATCTGCTGGAATAAACTTGTAAACAGATCGTAAATCAGTCAATTTAGCTGGATCAATCAGTCAATTAAGCGCAGTTTCAAACGATAACTTTTCGGTATCTTGAGTCAGGGCATAGTTTCTTACCTAAAAAACAACAACGTGTTTATACAGCTGACGAATATATAGAAATTATGAAAAATGCTAGAAGAAAATAACCATTTCAAGTATATAGAATCGACAAAAATGACTTTTATAGCACTGAAGATATTGAGAAAAACATAGTAAATCGTAAGAAATACACAGATAAAAGTAAACTAAACTGGCTGCTGGCAATGGAGATAAAGATTGAAAAAGCTAGATTATATTCTATTTTTATGAAAACGTCCCTTGCTGAGGATTATAACGAACTTAACATTAAAAAAACGACAAAAGGAGAGATTTCGACTATACATAGATCTGATCTGAAACAGTTATGGCCTAACGGGAAACCCATTGCTCCAGCTAAATTGACTGATTTACGATCTGTTTACAAGTTTATTCCAGCAGATTGCCTTAGTTTTTATAAAACATTGAAAGCGTCTAATGACGCCATTGACGATGTCGATGGATTTGGTAAGGAGCTGGATTTCGATCTGTATGATGAATAAATTGTGATGATTTTCCATGCTTTGATACAACTATTTCTTAATAAATATTTTTTTAATAATGTTGTTTCATTGTTATACTTATGTTTTAGAAAATATATATATTAATTAACAAAATATACCAATTTTCAGATATTGGATCGTTTTTGCAAATTAAGTTAAAAGCTACTCCCATACAAAAAGCCTTTTTTCAAAAACGTTCCAAGTGCATTTTTTTCAAAATTTGTATGAGTAATATTAATAAATTTTAATGACAAGTATATAATAAAATAATGTTTATTTATTTAGTTGAAGTGATACATACTACTTAGTTGTACTCGCTACCAAAAAAAAGCGTACCACAAAATTACAAAAACGCGATTTACTCAGTTCGACCTGCGTGTGGATTGGAACGTTGTAGCATAACTACGTCCAATTGCAAACAAAAGACGACGGAAACTACCTCTTCCACGACGTTTGTTTAAATAATGACCGTTGCGAACTCAAATAAGATTCAATGTCAAAAAGAAAATACTCCGTCTCGCTTGCACTAGTAAAAAGTTATTGAAAGATGCGTTCCCGGTTGGGCATAACTTCGTATTAATGTCATTAGTATTTTTTTTTTTTGTCTATGATATTAAAAGTTTCAAGTAATATTTTATTGATAAATAACTACAAAGAAAATAAACTTTTTCTTTATGTGTTATAAATATTTATTTTTAGTGGTCGTGTATGCAAACAGTTAAGGATGAAGCTAATTAAAGCGTGTTAAAAATGAACCCTTTAAAGTTGAAACATTTTTTTTTCGAAACAGGTTTTTTATTTAGGTAAATAATAGTACAAAATTCATGAAACCTTTTAAGTTTTCAAATTATGGTATTTAGGTCTGAAACATAACGTTCCACAAATTTTGGAACGTTTATGCCTCGCTATTGTAATTTTGCAAAAACGTTCCAAATATACATGGAACATTTGTTCCAAAATAAAATGGTTTAACATGGTTTTGCTAAAACGTTACAAGATTGTTGTGGCGTTTTAACAAAATAAATATACTGTTTCGTAAAACATTAAGTGTTCCTGTCCTCATAGTACGTTCTAGTTAATTTACACAAGTTATTATTTGATAAAGGTTGTGGGTTGGAACGTAAGTGAAAAAAATATTTTCTGATATAAGACTTAAAACTTGGAACCTTATTGCAAATCTGACTCTAAGTGTCATAAAAGGTAGTTTGATCACATTATCTCGATTTCGGGTGACTTGTGGGTTGGAACATTTCTGCATAACTACGTCCAATTTAAGTCTGTTAAGTCTGTAGGCTATTTATAGATTGGGCACGCCACAATTGTGGCGATAAGTCCCCTCTTTGAGGAGTGGCTAGAGAGGCGCCACGGCGTCCTCACCTTCCGCCTAACGCAGGTCCTCACCGGACATGGTTGTTTCGGGAGGTTCCTGTTCAGGATAAAGCGGGAGGAAACGCCCGGGTGTCACCACTGTGTGGATCGCCCAGAGGACACGGTGGAGCATACGGTGGAGGTCTGCCCAGCTTGGGCGGAGCACCGCCGTGTCCTCACGGAGGCGATCGGCGGCGGCGATCTCTCGCGTCCGGCCCTGGTTCAGGCCATGGTCCGGAGCGAGAGTGCATGGGAGGCCGTCACCTCCTTCTGCGAAGCAGTAATGCTCGCGAAGGAGGAGGCGGAGCGCGCGAGGGAGAGGCAAAATGCGCCCCCTCGCGCCCCTACTCGCCGCAGGAGACGCCCCGGGCGTCGGGAGTCGCGAGCCGACTTCCGGCCACCGTAGGCGCGGGCTTGCGGACGGTGAGCAATGGGTAGCTTGCCGTCCGATAGGGACCAGGCCCGGGTCGACGGCGCGTTGTGTTCCACGCGCGCCTCAAAGAGATGTCAGCACCAACTGACGGGGTCCGGAAGGGCCAATGCCTGCCGGGGTTGCGGGTTTGTCTGAAAGGGATATCGCGACCTCGGCACACAGGCAACGGAAGGAACACGGGTGGGTTTTAGTCAGTAAAAGTCTGACACGCCCTCCCGCTCCACCCAGAGCGGGAGAAGTTATTTGATAATTTCCCATCCACAAAAAAAAAAAAGGCTATTTATAGATACCTACTAATGGCCAAAACGGCTGTTAAAATAATAATGACAATGCTCCAAAAAACACATCTGTTGTTCTGTATATATATCTTAAATTAAATTTATTGCCAAAATCTTAAAATATCGGCGACTCGGAAATGCCCTGAACAGCTCAGGGCATTTCGTCTGAATGTACGGTCTGCAAAGGAGTTAAGTAACCAGTCACGCACACTACAATAATGGTTACTTAACTCCTTTGCAGACTGTACGTTCCAGTATCACGCAAATACTACGGGATGATCTTGTTCAAATGCATAGATATTAATTTAAGTCTGTTAAGTCTGTAGGCTATTTATAGATACCTACTAATGAAAAACTTGTGTCTTTTTCCTTCAAATGCCGTGATACACCATCTATGTATCTAATGCTATCCAAGACGGAAATGTCGTAATATAGAGGTATATTCTTAAAACCACGAGCCAAAACGGCTGTTAAAATAATAATGACAATGCTCCAAAAAACACATCTGTTGTTCTGTATATATCTTAAATTAAATTTACTGCCAAAATCTTAAAATATCGGCGACTCGGAAATGCCCTGAGCTGTAGTCACTTCAAACCAGTAGCAGTCATACTCCATAATATTTATATTAAAATGTGTGACGGAATTTGTATTTCAGTCACATACTACTGACATTTAAGGCGCTGACAACAGGCAAAAGGTAAAAGTAGGCATGACTCAAACAAAAAGATTGCCACATCTACAATGTGAAATTTAATTAGTTTGCATCCTCTTAAGGGGTCATTGTACTCATCATTACGAACAATTTTCTCTATGGGACCAACCCTGAAATCGCACAAAAAAAAAACAGCTGTTCCCTACATTATAACGAGCTATGCGAACATAAATGTATGGAACAGCTGATTTTTTTTTGCGATTTACGGGTTGGCCCCATAGTGAAAGTTGTTCATAATGATGAGTACAATGACCCCTTAAAAGGATGCAAACGAATTAAATTTCACATTGTATAATAGTTTGTGGTAGCGGAAAAAATATATGTTAATCTTGAACATATTTTTTAGAACCTGGTTGTTACCAAAACACGTTTAGAAAAAAAAAAAGTAAACTAACCTTTTACCTTGAGTAGAGAGAGAGAGAACGTACGTATTTAATACAGATATTTTGGATTAGATCCAAAATATCTGTATTAAATACGTACGTTGGTATTTTAATTAATAATAAGAACATCTTAATTGAATGCAGAACTTGGTTGTTTTTTATTTTCGATTACTCAGCTCATTTTTGAATAAATCGATAATTGCTTCATATTTTGCAATATACTTGTATTACAAGCGTTGTGTCATCGAGCTTGTCTTTATTTTCTATGCAGTGACCGCGGTTTAGCTGTTATCAGCGTCTTAATGAGTTCTGTGAAATTCTGAGATCTAGTCGAGATCATAATAATTTCACCGACTCACGACCTGCAACTTACATCATAATTGCATAAACACTTTCAATCACAATCTGAATGACTTTGAAGGATGTTGCTAATCCATTGCTTCTTAGGTTCGAAAAATTTGTCTGTTCAACAACTTAAATAACGTAATGAATGTTGTTGAACTGTCAAAATGAAAGCCATTGATTGCTACTGTAAGTACTTTAAGCAATTACCCCGCTGTTTCGTACGGTTTTTTGGACTTAACACAACATCGAGATTTTGACTATATTATTGTAGTCGTGAATGAGTATAGTTCTTCCGGAATACATTTTCTAAATGATGGTGAAAACTTTATCGAAATCCATTCCGCAGTTTAGAAGATGAACGCTGTCACACAGACAGACACGTTACGACTTTAATTGATATAATGTATACGTACACCACTACACACGCACTGCCCGTTACTTCGCCCGCGTATTTTTATTAGTTTTCGAGATAAGGTCCATTGTCCGTCTCTATTTTCCATTCTAGGATACGTTTTTTCAATAATCGCACACAAAGAAATTAGTTGTGAGTGTTTTTAGCTACTCTAAGTGGTCCAAACGAAGGTAAAATATGGTACCTAATGTGCGCTTTTAGTGTTCCGTATGGCCAGATAAAAAAATACGGAAGCCTGAAGACAGACACACGAGTGATCCTATAGGATCACTCGTGTGTCTGTCTGTCTGTCTGTCTGTCTGTCCGTCACAGTCAATTTGCTCCGAATCTAATGGAACGATTAAGTTGAAATTTGGTATACATATCAATTTCTAAAACCCAAATACGGACGTGATACTTAAATAAATGAATTTTGAATATGGGGTCACTTTTGCGAGACCATAATAAGAAAATTTAAAAAAAGTTTTGCTAAATTTAGAATATAGGGTTACTTATGCGAGACACCAATAAAATAAATTGCTAATTGTACCGTGTGACATACCAAATGAAACTGAAACATACTGTTACAAGTATATTTTTTTTATAATTTTTAAATAATTAGTTTTAAAGTTTTTTAAGACTAGATTCCGCCAGCGGCTTCGCCCGCGCGATATCTTTATAAATTATAAACTGTTACTCAGTGATAATATAACATTCTACTGGTGATTTTTTTTTTATCGGTCTGATTGTTTTAGAGTTTATTCATTACAAACAAACAAATAAACATACAAAAACTCAAATCTTTGTTTAGATTTAGAAAATAGATAACAAAAATTGACCATTTCCTCCCTTAACTCCGATGCTACTGAGCCTAAATTAATATATTTTTTGTTTGATCATGTTTAGATACCCATCACGTCTGCGTAGTTTCGCTAGTTAATTTAATTTGACCCTGTATATACAAATAGATATTATTATATCCAATAACTCCATTGCTGCTCTCTATGTCATGGCACAAATGGAATAAGTTATCCACGAAGAAATACAATTTAGGTACTTGTTTTAAAAGATAAATTACCTTCTAGCATCTTCTATGTCTTAAACACTCCATCTTGAAAGCGTGCCACAAAGTCTCTACATTCACGTACCTGAGAACAAAAAAATAAAGATATTTTAATAAAAAGTAGAGCCAAAATGAGGTTTCCGCTCTACAAACCCCTTGTCGAGTCGAGCTCTACAACGATTTTCGCTTGCAAGCGAACTTTTGAAAATCCGATTTTTAAAACTAAAACTCTATGTAGAGCAAAGGTAGAGTTTTGTTGGGAAACTGCGATGTTAAGCGTTATCTGGGTAGAGTATGAATTATAATGAAAATATTTTTAAATTGTCATGTGTGGAAAGTGAATTAAAACTCTTATCTGTGAGTGGCATTGAACCTAGGCGCCTAGGAGATTATTCAGAAGGTTAATAGGTAGGGTTCGATATTTCACTAATTATGAGTAGGTGAGAGCCTACTGCCCGATTCTCAGAACAATTCAGCTGTTACTGAGAATTTTCTGACAAATTACAAAAAAAAAAACATCGGTGTCTTTGGTTTTGATTATTCGTTTTTTCCCACCGACTTCAGAAATTAAAGTTAATTTTCACTTTGTAGTGTATTTTTTTTGTCAGTTGTTTTTTTTTTTGTAAAAAGTTTTTATTTTTTACTTTTTAGTTATGGTGTAGGTACCACAACTAAAAATTGAAAAATAAAAACTTTAAAATTAATTTTCGATAATTTTTCATAAAAATATTCAGAAAAATTCGGGCGGGCACAGGCCCATGGGCGACATTTTATATAATATATTAAAGTTCTTATTTTTGTCTGGTAAATACAGAGTTCCTACTTACCTAGGTAAACCATTAGTTTGGCAAAACGTTTCCTAGGATAGAAAATAGAAATGGTTCTTTTCGTCTAGAAAATACAAGCCAAGTGCGTGTCGGACTATGCACAAGGAAGGGTTCCGTAGTTGGGATAAATTTATCCCAAGAACAAACTTAACATTGTAGTTGAAAAACAAGTTCTCGTATACAGTCCAACTGCAAATGTAAGTTTGTAGGCACAATATTGGGAAGTTTACCTTATTATTTTAAGATTCATAGACTTCTTATAGCGTCGTCTTAGAATGAAAACCTCTTATGTGCAAAAAACTGGTGGGCAACTGAGAAGTTATATTATATGCTGATCGCGCGGTAAAATCTGCTTTTCGATGCAGGATTTTGCGTGACGTTAGTATGATGCGTAGGTTGCATGTGGCGATATAGATGCCGCCACAAAACTGCGTGTGTTGCGAGGTTTTTTTTTCCAAAAATGTAATAAAATAAAAAGTAGTCAAAGTTGCATTCCCGAGCTTTTCACTCTAAGGCGACAATCGGTTTTCCTGTAATCTATGATTAAAGAACCATTCTCTGTATTTATTTCAAAATTTTAGGCTCAGTAGTTTTGGAGATATTAAATATCTTGCAAAGGATTAATTTTAAAATATTTAAGATCCTCGCTTTCATGATCACACATTACAGTTTTCAAAACGTTTTTTTCAATTTGTCTTTTTTTTAAAGCCAGCTTGCCAGTTGGCCAGACACACGAGTGAACCCATAAGGGTTCCGTTTTTTCCTTTTGAGGTACAGAACACTAAAATAGAAAAATAATACGCAAGCAAAATAACGAGCAGGCTTGAAAGTAATAAAAATATTATCACGACTAGATCTCAGAATTTCAGAGAACTCGTTAAATGTCGGTATGTCGCTGAAATACAGATTCCATCATACATTTTAATATAAATATGGAATACTAGCTTATGCTCGCGACTTCGTCCACGGAAGCTTTTTGGGTGTCAAAACGCAGATATATGCCAGTGACCTAGAGTGGTTAGCTTGCGTGTTCTGTACTGAGCTAACGCAACGCGTCGTACGTCCAGCCAGTAATAGGACACGCCCATCAAGGAGCGCTGTCCGAAATTAGACGCATTATTAATTTATTATACATAATGCAAAAGGTATTTTAATAAAACACGTATACTAAAATGTCAATAATTAAATTATCTATAAAATGGTGAAGGTTTCAGAAAAAATACGCTTGATAGATTTTGCGTGATTCTCAAATTTTTATCCGCGTCGGACATACAACTATGTAATATAAACATAATCTTAAATAGTCACATATTGCGTTATTAAAAAATGATCTTATTTAACATATATTTTTTCCAAATCATTAACACTACTCGTTTAGACGTGATCTTCAGTATAAAATCATTAAAAGTCGGTTATCGTCGCCTTAAGAGTCTAAATACCTCAAATTGCTTAGCATGATCCTCCGTTATATCGAAAATACTGCAGCATTAATTTTGAAATAAATATATTATTATGTTAAAGTTGAGTATTAATGTTAGGTTAAGTCCTATGTTTGACGAGAACACGATTCCATAAAATTTTCTCGACGGAAAAAAATTACAAAGTTACCTTCTAACCGAACAATAAACCGCTAGTATTAAAAAAATACTTCAAATAAGATCACGAAACTTTGCATAATAATTTAACTGAATAAAAACATAGTATCTACTAATATGTTTTTTATTTTATTTAAATGACTGGTAATTTCACCGTAAAAAGAAATTACCTAAACTTTCGGCGGCTTGAAACCGCCAGCACCCCACTCAGTCTCGTTGTCACTCAGTCCGCGAGCAGTATGGTGCGAGCGAGATAAAAAGTGAATTTGAGCTGAGGTAGTATGAGCTCTTAATAATGATCACCAAATGAGATACGAAACAATCTATACTGCCCTGCTAAGCCGAAAGGCGCTCTCTCAATCGGAGTAAGTTTTGAGAAAATTGACTTTTTGTTAATTATAATTTAAGGAAACATATGGATATAAAAAACTTCTGAGTGGTTTTTTTATGTTTTAAGTTAGATAGCGGTATTTGGCTTATACCATTAGATGCGAAATTGTTATAGCTATTGAATGGTAAAACAAAAACTAAAAGGGCGTATCTCTGAGATAGCGCTTTTTGGCTTAGCAGGGCAGTATACCTCCCTTTGTTTCTCTAAATCAAGGCTAAGTCTAAATACTACTCTAGTCTCGCTAATATCTAATTCTATTTGTATAGAAATCTAAATTAAAGCCAAACGTAATTAATTACAAGCAGTTTATTTACCTAGGTTTACCGAGACACATTATTAATATTGCAGAATGCGAAATTAAGTTTCTGTGTCAAGTTCTTTAGTATTGAGGGGCTCGTGGATAAATTATAACAGCCGCAAGAGTCTTCAAGGTGAAGCAACGCTTGCCAAGGTTGGTCCCTGGATGGGTGACCATCCATTACATACCTAAACCCCTGCTTGCATCGGAATTCACGTTAAGTTTTATAACCATTAGAATCAGCAATACAACTCCTTAAGTTAGAATAGTTCTAAAATGTCATGATTTCATGAAATACTCATTCAATAGGATTTTAATGAACTTAGAGAGTTGTGTTGATGATTTTAATGATTATAATTCTATTAATATATATTTGGTACGGCCGCGAATCATATTTAGATCAACAACTTAATTTCATTGTTGCGATGAAAAGGTCTGGGACCCCGGCAAATGACCTCTGCGCTACAGTTCTTTCAGTACAGTTTGCTCCAAGAAGCTATTTTAGAAAATTGTATATAAATCAACGAATATTGAATAATAACGTTTATTGAAATTAAAATATCTTCTACTAACGAAAACGCGAAACCATATATTATACGTGTGTTAAATTCATGTCGCCATTAAAGCGGCACATTGTATACAGGGGTGATGTAATGTGTATACAGGCGTGATATTATGTGATATTATATGATATTATGTGACATTATGTGATATTATGTGATATTATGTGATATTATGTGATATTGTGTGATATTATGTGATATTGTGTGATATTATGTTAGCATACATTACATACTGCATGACACTCAGTACCTGTTGTATGCCATTATCCCTAGAGAAGCTTGACTCCTAAAAAACAGTCTTTTGGCCTAGTTTAAGAGGCATCAGTTCGCCCTTTAATGTGACTCTATTTTACAATATTTTTATATACAAATTGTCTAATATTTCATATGTGCAAAAGTTTACCTGACGCTTCCCTAGATGGCGTTGGGATCGAGATAGATCTCGCTATGGTTTGGTTACCGAGCAAACCATATATATTTTAAGATTATATTTTTGTAGGGTCGATTCCTTGTGAATAAAGTTGTTCTAATTGAAACAGTTTGTGAGTTTCATTAGTGTTCTCGCCTTCGGACCTTGAAATCTTGTTCATGGTCCTTCCGAGTCGGATTGGCGTGAAGGTGTTTTTTGGTAGTCATCGGTGGTGGTGGTGATTATCACCCCGCAACGTCAGTACTGGGCAGTGGATTGCTGTCCAGAGCATCCCTACAGCGAGGCGTCAGCGGTGACGTCATCGAAGCAGAGGATCCGGCTGGGTGCCGGAGGAGTGACGTTGCGTGGAGGAGCCAGGTAGAGGAGTTCGCGGAGCGACCACCAGAGGGCGCTACAAGTGCGGCGTGAGACGTCGAGTATCAGTGTCAGTGAGTGTATAGTGGAGAAATCGTGAGTACATTTTCGACCTTATTAATAGGAAGAATTTAACTTCAACAATTCAAGAGTGCATTGAAATTTGAACCTTTAATTCACTAGATAATTAACTTAGTCGTTGGTAATATAAGTTTGGACTTGTATTAATTTTAAGCAAAAAGTGGTTCAGACGGGGAATCTATGCCCGATTTTACTCAGAAATAAAAGTTTCAAAAACTTGTAAAATTTTAAAACATTAACTGGGACTTAGAAAAATATCGAAGTGCTTCAAAGAAACAGAATATTGTTGTGGTGTTATTGAATGTGTTTACTGGACATTAAGTTTATTTAGTGCTTGTATCTAGTTGCAAAAAATTGTGTATTTTATATTTGTGACATAACGTACTTGTGTTTTATTAAGAATGGAGTCGCTTAGCGACATTCAGGAAGACATTAAAGCTAAAATGCTCAAGTCAAAATCTAACTTTAAGAAATGCCCTAAAGAGCGTCTAACTGTTTGTTATATAGAAACTAGGATTGAAAACTTAGAACAGCAATGGCAATTATTCTACAAAACACATGTAAAAATAATTAGTGAGGTAAAAAAGCCTGATTTATTTAATTCAAATTATCATAAGAATAGCTTATATGAGGAAGTCGAAGAGTTTTATATACAGTTTAAAAGCGAGCTAAAAGAAATATTAAACAATATGAAAATGTCTAGTGAACCGTGTAATGTTAGTCCAGGAGCTAGCTGTAGTACAGGATTTAGAAACTTTAAGTTACCTGAGGTTAAGATACCTGTGTTCTCTGGAAATTATAATGAGTGGCAGACGTTTAGGGATTTATTTGGAGGGTTAATACACAATAATAAAACTCTAGACGATGCGCAAAAATTATATTACCTTAAAGGGTACTTAACCGGAGATGCAGAGCATCTATTAAGAAACATTAATGTAACATCGGAAAATTATACGGCTAGTTGGGCAAAATTAGAGGCAATGTACAACAATAAAAGATTTTTAGCGAATGGAATTTTAAAACGTTTGTTTAATCAAAAGGGATTAACAGTAGAATCAGCCACTGAAATAAAAAGGTTACTTAACACCACATCTGATTGTTTAGGCTCAATCAAAAATCTAGGGATAGATGTTACTTCTTGGGACATCCTAATAATACACATTGTTAGTGCCAAATTGGATAAGGACACCAGGAAGGCCTGGGAATTAAAAGTAGCTTCGGATGCAACGGATGATTTGCCTACTTTTACCCAATTTACTGAATTTCTAACTGGCCGCTTTCGAGGTTTAGAAAATTTAGAAAATAAACCTCATGTTCAAAAGAGTTCGCAATCGTTCCATGTGGTAGGGAAAGGAAAGGCGGAGTTATCTTGCCCTTTTTGTTCTGCCGCTCATAAGGTAACAGCTTGTAAAGGTTTTGCTAAAGAAAATAACGATACTCGACGTGATTTCGCACAGAAAAATGGACTATGTTTCATTTGTTTGGGTAGTAACCACTCTGCCAGATTTTGTAGAAACACCGTCAAATGCCATTTGTGTAAAAGACGCCACCATACTTTACTCCACCCAAGCGGTGGTTCTGGGTCTGTTGGTGAGGACACGGGCGTTGTTCAGAAGGAAGCAGCGTCAGCTGTTACTAGGAATAGTACCTCAAAGGAGGAAACTCAAAAGGCCGCTGTACAGGCGGAGGGATCTACTAAGCCAATAGTTTCATGCCTTTCGACAGGAAATTGTAAGGATACAGTTTTAATACCTACGGCTTTAGTAAAGGCCAAGTCAAAGGATGGAACATATAGGGTAGTTCGCGCATTAGTAGATCAAGGGTCACAAGGATCCTTTATCACTGAGTCAATGGCTCAATATTTAGGGTTAAAGAAAACTTTAACAAAACACCGGGTTACAGGTGTAGGTGGTAATAAAACAGTTATGTCTAATTCTTCAGTAGTTGTTGATATATGTTCTCGAGTGAATCCAGATTACAGCGTTCAAGTAAATGCATACGTTTTGAAGTCCATCACATCCCTTCTCCCAGTTGTAACAGCAACCAGGGTAGAATGGGTAAAGTTGAGTGAAGACGATTTGGCAGATCCTGAGTATCACAGGCCTAATAAAATTGACATTTTATTAGGTGCTGAGATATTTAGCCAAATTATCCAAGATGGAATCAGAAAGAGTACCAGTGGATCGCTCGTAGCACAACAAACAGAATACGGATGGATTCTTTCGGGTGTTGTCGGTACAGAAAATTCGTCTGACATCAATTCATATCCTTGTATCACTGTCATGCATTCCAATGTTCAGGCTGATGACTTCTTACGTAAATTCTGGGAGCTAGAAGCGGAGCCATCAGGAACTGAAAAAATACTCAGTAAAGAGGAAGCGGAATGTGAGAATATTTTTACAAATACCACAAAGCGAGACGAAACCGGACGTTACATTGTAAGATTGCCGTTCCGGGATGGTAATCAAAGTTGTAAGGATGGTGAATCTAGGTTCATATCTGAAAAAAGGTTCAAAGGTTTAGAATTTAAGCTTTCAAAGAATCCCAAATTAAAGGCGGATTACACGGCGGTGATGCAGGAGTATATAGAACTTAACCATATGGTAAAGGTATCTCCAGAAGAAAAGAATAAAGGGTTGTACTTACCTCATCACGCAATACTCCGAGAAGATAAGCAGACAACTAAGGTGCGCGTGGTATTTGACGCTTCCTGCAAGGGAATAAATGGGGTATCGTTAAACGATGACTTGATGGTTGGCCCGACATTGCAAGCAGAATTACGACATACGGTTATGCGTTGGAGAACACATCCAATTTGTATAGGTGCTGATATAATTAAAATGTATAGACAAGTTCTTGTCAATAGAGAGGATACAATGTTTCAGAGGGTTCTTTGGAGAGATAGTCCTGAAAAAGAAATTGAAGAATTTGAGTTAGTGACGGTTACATTTGGTACTTCATCGGCGCCATTTCTTGCAGTGCGTTCTTTACATCAGGTTGCTTATGATGAAGGGAAGGATCATCCATTAGCAGCAAAAATCATTCTTAATGATTTCTACATGGATGATTTAATGACAGGAGCAGAAAGTGTAGAGGAAGCGTATAAAATTCATACAGAAATAACAAATATTCTAGCTAAAGGGGGATTTCCATTGCAAAAATGGATAAGTAACAGCGAAGAATTACTACATAAAATAAGAGAAAGCAAAAGGGATAAGGCTGAGGAAGTAAAAATAAAAATAGATAATATCACTAAAATACTCGGACTTACCTGGGATCCTCGCGCTGATGTTTTCCAGTACTCTGTAGAACTGCCTCTCCCGACGGAACCTGTAAGTAAAAGGAAAATTATATCGGATATTTCTAGGCTTTTCGACCCGTTAGGTTGGTTGTCACCTAGTATAATTTTAGCAAAAATCTTGATACAAAAGCTATGGTTAGCAGGTATAAGTTGGGATGAAGAATTGCCCAGTAGTTTATTAAAAGAATGGATTACTTACCGTAAGGACTTATCTTCCTTAGTGAATGTTAAAATCCCACGTTGGCTTAACACTATATCCAGCAATGTAAAGACGGAGGTACACGGTTTTTCGGATGCCTCAAAAATGGCCTACGCTGCAGTGGTATACGTCAGAGTTATAGATGTAGAGGGTAACATAAGGGTTGCATTAGTTACCTCGAAAACCAAAGTGTCTCCCATCAAACAGGTGTCAATACCTAGGTTGGAACTCTGTGGAGCCGTTCTATTAGCCAAGTTGATGGTGGACGTTGCTAAAACTCTGGATGTAAATGTATTAGATGTGCACGCTTGGACGGATTCCGAAGTTGTTCTCGCATGGCTTAATAGTCATCCAAGTCGTTGGAAAACATTTGTGGGCAATCGCGTTGCAGAAATCTTAAACACATTGGATACACAATATTGGTCATACGTTCCATCCAAACAAAATCCAGCAGATTGTGCCTCTCGCGGCGTGGCTCCAGGGGAACTCGGCAATACTGCGATATGGTTCAATGGACCAGAGTTCTTAAGGCAATCAGTGATAGAATATAAAAAACCTAAACATGTGATTACTAAATTGGAGGAAGTGAAGGTACATTCGGGTATCCTTGACATTTCTTTATGGGACAGATTTTCATCGCTTTCAAGGATGATTAGGGTAGTAGCCTACTGTAGGAAGTTCTTACACTTCAGAATCAATTGTGCGAACAAGGAAAGAAATACACATTTGTCTACAACAGAACTCGAGGAGGCGATGGAAGTATGTATTAGAGCGGGTCAAGAAAAAGAGTTACAAGAAGAAATACAAGAACTTAAGAAGACGGGATCTTTAGCTAAAAAGGGAAAAAGGTATAAATCGTTAAACTTATTTTTGGACTCAAAGGGAGTAATTAGAGTAGGAGGTAGATTAGAGATGTCTCAGTTGAGTTACGATCGCAAACATCCAATACTTATACCTAAAGATTCCTTCCTCACGAAGCTTCTCATAAGCGAGGCGCATCAAAAAACGATGCATGGGGGGCCTCAAGCTATGATCACTTACTTGAGATCTCGGTATTGGGTTGTAGGGATTAAACCTTTAGTAAAGGCCTATTTTAGAAAATGCGTTACTTGCCTTAGGTATTCAAATGAAGCCCGAAGCCAACTAATGGGACAGCTACCATCTCCTCGTGTTACACCAAATAAAGTTTTTCTGTACAGTGGCGTCGATTACGCTGGTCCGATAAACGTCAGAGTGTCTAAAGGACGTGGTAATAAGTCGTACAAGGGGTACATCGCGCTCTTCATCTGTCTGTCTACGCGGGCGATTCATATCGAAGCAGTTAGTGACATGACGTCCAAAGGTTTCTTGGCCGCTTTTAAGAGGTTCGTGGCAAGGCGTGGACACTGCGCAGAACTATACAGTGACAACGGCACAAATTTTGTTGGCGCTGCGCGCGAGTTGCAGGAATTATTTAATGAAGAAAAATTAAAATTCATTCCCGAATTGATTGAGTGCTTGGCAAATAATGGTACAAAGTGGAACTTTATTCCTCCTCGCGCTCCAAACTTCGGCGGACTATGGGAGGCAGGAATAAAGGCCACAAAATACCACCTCAGAAGGGTCATAGGGAACTCTACATTAACGTTCGAGGAACTAACGACGGTGTTGGCACAAATTGAGGCGTGCCTCAACTCGAGACCACTTTCTTGTGTGGATCAAAATGAGTTAACGGTGTTAACTCCGGGCCATTTTCTGGTTGGGGAACCACTCGTCCTAGTACCTGATTCGAATTTCGAAAGGGCTAACATTTCTAGTCTCAGACGGTGGCAACTTACCCAAAGAATGTTGCAGGACTATTGGCGGCAGTGGTCACAAGATTATTTAAATCAATTTTTACAACGCCATAAGTGGGCTCACAAAAATCCAGAACCAAGCATAGGTGGCATAGTTCTGATAAAAGAGGATGATTTACCTCCTGGCAAGTGGTTGCTGGGGAAGATTGAGTTAAAACATCCTGGCCCCGACGGAATCACTCGAGTCGTTACTGTTAGAACTAAAAATTCCCTGATAAAGAGACCTATTACAAAATTGGCTATTCTTCCGGTAGCAACTTAAACTTTGTATTTGTAAGGTGTAATTTAAGAATATGTATTGTTCTTATTTGGATGCATCTAGTTTGTAAGAATTACGAAATTGTCTTTATTTGTCTTTATATACTTTTTCCCATGTTATTATTACGAGATTAAGAACCTGTGTGTTCACCCTATGTTATTAGACATGTTGCATGGTGGGCCGTTTAGATTAAGAGAAGGACATTCTGCAATATGTCCTTGGTGGGCGGTATGTCTAATATTTCATATGTGCAAAAGTTTACCTGACGCTTCCCTAGATGGCGTTGGGATCGAGATAGATCTCGCTATGGTTTGGTTACCGAGCAAACCATATATATTTTAAGATTATATTTTTGTAGGGTCGATTCCTTGTGAATAAAGTTGTTCTAATTGAAACAGTTTGTGAGTTTCATTAGTGTTCTCGCCTTCGGACCTTGAAATCTTGTTCACAAATAAACATTTTATTATTTATTTTGTAATTATACACCAAATTTTATCACATGGGAAGAGAACACACCCGTAGTATACAGGTTGGATTTTTGGCCCGGTAGGTAACGGCAAGTGCCTTTTATAACCGCTGCAGCTATAATAAAATTTTCTTAGGAGACGGTCCTTAACTTGAGTAATTGTTGTTTGTATTTAGATTTTGAAAAAATGTTACAATCGGCATGAAAAAAGTCAATTCTTAAAAATCCATTTTGTATAAATAATCCACTTGTATATATATCCACTGCATCATTCATGCAGTATGGTTCATTACTTCTTCCTCGTTTCAAGCTTTCCTTTCCCCAAAAAGAACTTACTCACGTACTCATTACTAACCGATTTACAAGTTCCTCATGATATGACGAAATTAACTTCGACATAGTTTTACAACTTATACCAAAGGGCGTAAGCGCCAAATCAACCCTGATCTCACAGAACAGTACCTACAGAAGGTCGGCTCCACACAACGAGCAAAAGCAGATGCATGCACACTTATCGTCTATTTAAATCCTTGTTTCCAATTGAAGTTATTTCCACCGTAACAAACATCAACTTTATGCGTAAATAAAGTTGATTTGAGACTGACTAGTACAGGTAAAAAAATCATAAAAAATATGATGTTGTGGCGAAAACTGAACCTCACGTGTAGGCATTACAGTTGTTTTTCCTAAAACTTGTGTTTGTTTACATGTTTGGCAAATAATTTAATAACGCAGATTAGACGCGTACGCACGGCGAGAACATAAAAGACAAGAAGGCGTTTAGAGGACTTAGTATCTGGTATTATTATTCGGGTTGAGTTGACTCGGACCGAGCTGTCACTGACCCTCTCAAATAAATGCTGGTCGCGAGTGCGCTTGCACTCGCTGGACTTGAAGCGTGTCTATGAGTGTGTGCGTTTTCGCATGTTGTATGGAACCGACCTATACAGAGTCAAATTAAATTATTTAGCGAAACTCCGTGGACGTGATACCTTAGGTGATGTATTTACTTGAAATATCAGTAAGAAAAATCTGTTTTTGTTTTTGTGTCAACTTGTCAGACGTGATGAATATAAAAAATCAAAATATTTTGTTTCACATAAACCTACATGGGCACTTATGAAATGTTAGAAGCTAGGTGCACGGTTCTTATTGGTCGTTTCCTATGGAAAAGAGCCGGCAAGAAACTCCACGGTTACTCTTTTAAAAATAAATGGCTTTTAGAATGTTTTCAAATTACAGTGTTTAATAGGTATGAGAGGACAGTGTACGCCTGTCAACAAGTACCAGGTACAGTGGGCTCCAGAGAAACCTCACTCCCTTGCATTGTTTTTTACATTGGTAGGGGGTGAGGTTTCTCTGGAGCCGACTGTTCATAACAAAATAGAAAATGGTCTACAAATCTACAGTCTGTTAAGCCTAAAACGTTCTTACATTCATAAATTACAAAATAATCTATTTAAAAGACAAATAAAATAATAATTAAAATAAAACCCTATTCAAACCAAATGACATGGTTGTCACTACAACTGTAACAGATCTGAATTATTATTCTGTCCACAATCATATATCGAACGATATCTTAACAAGCTAAATCAACAAAATAAGACTATTTCAATTCACATTTCAATTAACTGCGGCGGTCGTAGACCCCGAAAAAAAGAACTTCAATTTTTGTTTTTTTAGTTTTATCATGTTTAGATAATCGATACCATCTCATCTACGGATTTTTGCTAACTAATTTAATTTGACCCTGTTTAGTTACTTGTGCTGATGTGTCATAAATCATTCGGGTCAGAATCTACGGACATTGCTTCCTTTCTTGCCATGGATCCCATGAACGAAGCATGCATACTAATATCTGAATCAAAGGGAGTAAAGCCCATTGATTGGGACACATCCCTTTTTATGGTGTCGTTGTTCCCCTAATAATTCCTTGTAGGGATTTGTAAGCTATATATTTAATTGAATCGAGCTAATTACGGTTCTGTTAGGGTGTCGTGACATACGTACCTACTTAAGGCAAAAAAAAATGTGAATGGAGTTATACCCTAGGGTGTAAAACTAGCTTTTTCCCGCAGCTTCGCCCGCGTGGATTTTGAAAAATATCCCACGAGAACGTACTACCGGTGTTAAAAGTACCTTAAGTGTTAATCTAGGAGGGGCCTGTGGCTAAGTAATAACAGCCGCACGGGTCGATCGATCAGGTTAAGCTACGCTTGCCGCGGTTAGTCCGTGGATGGGTGATCATCTTTACATACAAAGACCCCTCCGTGCCTCGGAAAGCACGTTAAGCCGTTGGTCCCGGCTGTCATTTGTAGATCTTTGATAGTCGTTACGGGTAGTTAGACGACCAAAAGTCTGGCAACCAGTCTTACCAAGGGGTATCGTGTTACTTAGTTATCTACTTGGTTGTGGAGGTGCCATGTAAAATACTGGTATTCAGCTGCATCCTGTTAGACTGGAAGCGGACAACAACGTGGTTGGGAAAAGGCTAGGCAGATGGTGGTAATCCAGGTAAACAATTTATAGTTCCGTAATACATTGTTCTCATATAGGTAACGCTATCGGTTTATGCGCTGCACGCCAGTAAATCTCCCGTCGGCGCCGACGTGATTTTCGGATTTTTTGCGACATATTCAACAATCATAGTCCTATTTCAGTCAATTTACACAAAACGTCAATGAATTATAGGTACACCTAAACCTTCCTCATAGATCTCTCCGTCCATTGGTGACAGCCGTGTAAAAATTCGTTCGATAGTTTTTAAGTTTATCGCCCTCAGACAGACAGACGTGGCGGGGAAATTTGTTTTATAATTATGTAGTGATAGTAATATTTTAAAGGTTGATAGTATTCATGAATATGAACAACGACTTTATTTATATTCCTAAAATACCATTGAGTATGGGAATCGAGAAAACTTTGAATATGTTGATTTCCAGCACGGCCCCATTAAATATAACTGACAATGCGACTTTGTCAAAAAGTGACATAATTGTCACATTTCCCCAACAGTTGCTGCTTAACAGAGCTATGAAAAATCTTACAAAATTGACAGATTTCACCCGGATTGTCACCCGTAACCTGTCGCCTAGCGGTTTTTATTGAATAGAACCCTGGTTGTTGCAGGTTGCACGAACTATGCGTAACGTTAACGTAACGTTGCCATAATTTTAATTAATATCATAGCCTTAATATTTTTTTTTGTCCAAGAATCGTTTTTTTTTCTGAGAGCCGATGTAAAGACTCGTTCAGACCAGCGCAACGCGACGGCGCGACGCGACTCGAACAATACAATTTCTAAGAAACTTGACGGTATAACAATAACCGGTGTCGCGTTGCGCTGTCGCGTCGCGCTAGTCTGCACAAAGCTTAAACATGACGACAAAACTTAATTTTGAAAAAAAACCTCTTTCGAGTTTTTTTACCAAAAAAAAACTGCCAGTAAAGTTTACCATCTAGCTTTACATAATAGGAATACACGTAATAATCTCCAATAGTAGGTTATATCTATAGGCAATTCAATTTGCAAGGGCCGGAATCAATGTCCCTTCGTGTCCGTTTTAATTGAATGGCTTAATCACTGGCCAGACTTGGGCACTGATGGGCGATATGGCGCGCAAATCGGTTGAGGACCCTTACGTTTTGAACAATGGTGTATTAATTTGTTCTGCATTAATACTGGCCCATATTGATTAGGTAAACAGCCATTTTGGACATAGCACTTTTTTTGTTTAAATTCGGAATCATAGATAGTTGACCTTCAATACCTACTCAAAGTCGAGTCATCATCATAATCATCTTATAATGTTCCCACTGCTGGGATACAGGCCTCCTCTGTGTGAGGGTGAGTGGCCCATGATCCACCACGCGGGCCCAGTGCGGGTTGGCGGATGTCACATGTCTTCGAATTTTCGGTTTTAAGACATGCCGGTTTCCTCACGATATTTTACTTCACTGTTTTGAGAGCAGTGGTGATGAAATAATTTGCGCAAAGTAAAGTGCCTGTCTGGGTTCGAACCCACTCGTAAATCGCGGCCGTTACCACTGGCCCACTACTGTATTCGAAGTCGAGTACCTATTCAAATTCGAATACAAAATGTTACGAGTAACTGTGGATTGTAACTGAGATTTTTCTGTCAGAAAATATTAAAATACCGTATGTAAATAAAACTTTTTCATTCGTAGAAAACAAGCCAAAGTTTCAATCGACTTGATTTTTACTACTGAGCTAGATACAAAGTCGGAAAATTTTTGATGTTTTGGATTTTTGTAGTAGAGTCAAAAATTAAGTAGCCTAGCTCACTAATATTTAAATGCGAAAGTGAGTTTGTTTGTTATACTTTCACGCTAAAACGGCTGATCCGATTTGGATGAAATTTGGCACATGCGTAGACCATAACCTGGAGAAGGACATAGAAGGACTTTTTATCCCGATATTCTTACGGGATTGAGACTTATGAAGCCGCGGAGCGCAGCTAGAAAATTATATAAATGTAAGTAGTGTTGCCTATCTTTGTAATAAGCTACTAATAAGTTACTAAATTAATTTTAAAGTATAACAACATTTTAACATAACATAACACCACGCCTGTAATCCCCGAAGGTATAAGCAGAAGAGGTAGAGGTATACCAGTAGAACCCCCTCAGTTCGCCAGTTATGTTTAAGCCCCATGTAATAGGGGGCGAGCCTATTGCCATCAACCGGGCACAAATCCAGATTCCGCGCGAGCTGCTACTGAGAACTTCCAGATGGAATGCCCAATAACTATGCTCGACCCGCGAGTCGAACCCGGTACCTAATACTCAGTAGTAGCGCTTTTAACCACGAGACCAACGAGGCAGTCAAAAGCTTTTTTTCATAAAAAATATATTAAGCTTTTTTAATCCCGAAATTTATAGTAAGTAGGTAATTTTAACACAAACGGATCCTCAAACACACAGACCTATATCGCTCTAACAAAGCTAACAGAAATAGGTCCAAATCAATATTCAGCCATTGTACCAGTAATTGGATTGCTTATTCGTGGACTAACCTTAGGCCCTAATGGCCTATTTAGTCCAATAGTTTGAGGTTCCCGGAATGTCAAATACTGTTACCCATTCATTTAATTTCTGGGGGTAACTTCGTCAATTATCTGTCGAGCCCACTGGGAATTGGATAGGTTTCGGGCAAACTAAATACTGTTATATAATATACACCCATATTTAGTTTGCCCGAAAAAATCCGAATCCGTTTAAATCCGAATCTCTTTAACAGGTTATTCTAAACCTGAATGTAGACATGACTTTTTTAATTACTTTTTTTAGCACTTTGTAATTAATCTGAGGGATCTTCTCTACAGCGAGAATTTTAGTTTCATTAATGCTGCTATTTTAAGGGATAAGTTTTATTTAAATTTAGGAAAATATTTTTTTAAATTGATTATTTTATTATATATATTGTTATTTTTTTTTAATAATTTCTTTTAAAAGATGATTATTTTATAATATTTATTATTAAAAAATATACTACCACACTAACTAAAATTACCAGATCTATGTCTATTGAGAACCGTTCAGGAGACTGAGTTTTCTTAAATTGATGCCAAAATAACCATCAAAATCAATCTGCCTAGACTTCCCCAACTATGTTGCGGGTCGACATCCACCAGTATTTTACATGAAGCGACTGCCTATCTGACCTCCACAACCCAGTTACTGGGTAACGGGATACCCCGTACCAAAATAAACATACCTACCTAATATTATTATCACCTTCGCAAATGTAAAGAAGGGTGTAATAGGTACATTGTGCACTGAAGTGGATGCAAGGAAAATAAATCAAAGGGAAACTCGTCGGAGAACGAGTAAAAGAACGAACTGTTTAATCATTCATTTGGTAAATTGCTTAAAAAGTTATCAAAGGAATAGAAAAAGGATTAATATATCTACATGTTTAAAAATAAATATCAGTCTTACCATTTTTTTTTCGTCTGTCTTATTTATTTTAAAACCTACATTTGCTTTTTCTCCCCCTAGGTGTAAAAAAAACCAACAAGATAGTGTACAGTGGTAATATTAACATTGTTTAATGTCTAAATCTTTTTCGTTTTCGGCCAAAAATAAGACTAAAGCCGAAACTTCTTTTTCGTTTTCGTTTTCGGCTTTGAATCCATTTTCGATCGGACATTAATAATAAGTTACCCGAATCAATAAGTTGGCAACTCACCCTTGAATAGTTCCTTCATGGACCAGTAGCTCTTCCAGGCGTTTTCCGTTCGTCTTGTGATTTCTTTATCTTGCCTCGCCTGGAAAGAGACTACTTGGCCCAAGTAAAGGTATTCCTGGACATGTTGTATTGTTTCCCCGTCTACATTTATGCTTCCAGGTGTTTCGTTGCACATAACTTTGGTCTTCGACATATTCATCTTCAGTCCAACCTCAAGGCTTGCCTTACTTAGTTCTTGGAGCATCTGTTCAAGTTCAATGGCTGAGGAAGAAAAGAGAACAATGTCGTCGGCGAAACGTAGATTTGTCAGTCTCGCTTCGCCAAGGACAATGCCTCTTTCTCTCCATTCAGCTGCCAACTTCCTGAAGATTTCTTCGAGAGTACTGGTGAACAGTTTAGGAGATAGCGGGTCGCCCTGTTTGACTCCTTTCTCTATTTTAAATTTTGGACCTGTGGTTTCAAGTTTTATTGCGGCTGTACTATTTTTGTAAATGTTGCGTAATAGATTTATATAGGTAGGATCAATGTTTTGGTTGCTTAAGGCGTCAAAAATGGATGTGTGTGAAATGCTGTCGAAAGCTTTGGAGTAATCAACAAAAGCTAGGTATAACGGGATTTTATATTCTTGATGTTTCTCTATGAGTTGGTTAACTGCATGCAGATGATCTGTTGTAGAAAGGCCAGGCCGGAAGCCTGCTTGCTCAGGAGGTTGATGTTTATCTAGTTCAGCAGATATGCGATTTTCTATTATTTTGATGAATGTTTTGTAAATATGTGATACTAAGCTAATGGGCCTGTAATTATTAATATCTGATTTATCACCTTTTTTATGGAGAAGAATAATATTGGAGTGACAGAAATCTCGAGGAAAGCTACCTGAATGCAGAATGCTGTTAAAGAGCCGGGTTATGTATGGAAGGAGAATAGGTTCGTCTATTTTCAGTGATTCTGTGCTAATACCATCTTCGCCACATGATCTATTGTTTTTCATTTTAGTGAGGGCTATATGAACCTCGTATCCGGTTATGGGTGGAATACTGTCAGAACAGAAATAATCGGGTGTTGAGGGTAGTTGAGTGTCGTCGGAGTAGAGGGATTTATAAAATGTTGTACATATATCTAATACTTTTGTTCTGTTCATTTGTTTCTTACCGTTGCCATCTTTTAAATATGTGATCCATGACTTGTGATTAGAAATACCTTGTTTTGCTTTTTTCAGGGAGCAGTTATTATCTAGTGCATCCTGAACTAGTCTATTGTTGTAATTTCTAATATCTTTTCTAATACTACGTTTAACCTCTTTATCTTTAAGTCTATATTGTAAATCTCTGTTTTTATACAAATTCTGCCTCTGATCTATTAATTTTACAGTTTCGTCTGTTAGTTTATTGCTTTTATTTTTTATTTGTGTTACTATTTTGCTGGCTTTAGTTAAACTTTGTATTATTTCGTCGTATTGTTGCTGGACATCTTTTTCTTCAATCTCTGAATCTAGTATATCAAAACTATTTCTTAGCTCTAGTTTAAACTGTTTACTTCCTAGTATGAGTGATTGTTTATTTAATTTTCTTATTTGATTTTTCATATATTTTTTCCGATTCATTTTGGCGTCCAGTTTTATTATGGCGCGTACAGGTCTGTGATCAGAACTAAATTTAATTTGATTTATGATTTGAATGTTTTTAATGATTTGTTTATTTGTTGTAAGAATGTAGTCTATTTCATTTCTAGTTTGATTATTAGGAGATACCCAAGTCCATCGCCTGTGAGGTTTTTTGTAGAAGAAGCTGTTGCTTATACATAAGTTCTGGCCAAATGTAAATTGGAGAAGGCGTGATCCGCGTTCATTACGGGCTCCGAGGCCGTGTGGACCCAAGATATAGGTGTTGTCTAGATCTTGCCTTTGCCCAATTTTGGCGTTAAAGTCACCTAAAACAATGTTCCAAGTGCTTCGATGTTCGTCGCAGGCTTTGTTTAATAGATCGTAGAATTCTTCTATTTCATCGTCTGGATGGCTTGTCGTCGGAGCGTACACTTGGACGATGGATAGTTTTTGTGTGCTTGAAACTTGAAATTTTAAGACTGCAATCCTGTCAGAGTAAGATATGAATTCCGAAATATTGTTTTTCCATTTTTTGGCAACTAAAAATCCTACCCCATAGAGTCCTCCACTCTGTCCATTATAATAGAATATGGTGTTTTCTCTCTCTACTGTATCTTCACCGCTTCTTCTCACTTCTGATAAGCCAACAATATCCCAGTTGATCTCAGTCAGTGCATTTTCTTATTGTTATTTACAGTTTAAACGAACATTTAAATGATTAATCCCTAAAACTCAGAAAATACAAAAAAAAAAGTTTTTTTACAATATATGTCAGAGTATAAGATAAACGATAAGTCCACATCTCTACCTACTATCTTTCTTTTACTGTGCTGGCAAGACGGCTGTCTCTGAAAACAGCCAATGGGGCGCTGTCTCGCATAGGGGCTCAGCATTATGCTGAGTGATAGCCGTTTTGCGTGTATGTGACACATATTTTCCTCCAAATTGTTATTTTCGTGTTTTTATTTCTTTCTTTGCGTCATATTTACCGCAAATAAACGTATTTTCTTTATTTTTTTTATTTTTTATCACCTAAGCTTAATAAACATTGTGGAATGCAATAAAGTATTAAGTATTGAGTACTGACCGCATCATCGCGTAAAATTGGGTGAAACTGTAAAAAAAATGTCAATAGAGAAACATCACCTAGTTTCATCTAATTTCAATGCGTTTTTAAATTTCAAATGAAATTGCAAATTACATGAATATTAAGAAAATTCCTACCAGCTATCTAATTACGCAACACATTTTCGTTGACAATTCCGACTAATCTGTTTCAATTTGACAGGTCAACAACATTCATTGTGTTATTTACGTTGTTGAGCAGATTTTTTTTTCGAACGTTCGAACCAATGGATTAGCAATCTGTTTCAAAACGATTCAGATTCTGATTGATCGTGTATTACGTAATTAGGGTACAGGTTCCAAACTACATGAAGACACTATTGGCTATATAACATTTTAAATAAAATAATGAAAATATAAACTGCGGTGTGCATCTCAAAGTTGCACGAAATGGGAGTCCAGCTCAGTATGTGTCAGGCTGAGCTGGATCATGCTGATATTCTACTGGATTCCTGCAGTGACATACGGACGTCGAGCTGACGAAATAAAAACGCGAATTACTGGTGTTGTGAAGAAGTGATATGTGAGTGAAGTTATATAAGTATGCATATTCCATTGCTTTTTCAACAAGTCACAAAAAATCGAGGACATTTTGGCTCAAGTTAAAGTTTTCGGCCGTTACTTCTTTTAATGTGGCGATAAATCTGTATTAATTAGCATTTTTACAACCAAGTATTAATTTAAGTCTTTTATTGCAGACCAGAGGGCAACGAGTCAGTGTGTTAGTGCCATTTGTGACTTCGCATTCTGAAATATAGGAACTAGCTTCTGACCGCGAATTCTTCTGCGTGAAATGGCAAGACTGTAGCTTCCATCAAGTCTGAGTTTATTAGCTTAGTTCTGCAATTTTTGGAGTTTACTCCTTAAGAATCGATTGTCATTAAAAGGCACCCGGTATGGAAATTTTATGAGGAATGAAATTTATACAAGCGTTATTTTTGTATTGTGTTTCGTATATAACACGGATTTAAATTTTGAAAAAAACATTTTAAATATTTCACACTTCGATCTAGATATTTCAACCGTGCGATAAACGATTGCATCTAATTAAATCGTAAAGACAAGTCTAAATTATGATCTAATTATTGTTTCATTTGAGTTATATTAGGGTGAAGGGTTTTTGTATTCTTTTTTATTTTGTAAGAATATTTTGATTTAAAAGAGTGTTCGTGGAGTTTCTTGCCCGTTCTTCTCCATAGGAACCTACTACGCTTTGGAATGGGCAACTAGCTTCATCTTTCTGACTGACCGACCCCTTGACAATTCAAAAGTGCCTGTAATTGGTTTATTTGAAATAAATGCTTTGAGTTTGAGTTTTTTAAAGATACGCGTTTATTTACCCTCTTTGCTTTATTGCATATTTAAACTCCAGTCGTGTGTCAGAGCTGACACACACACACTTTTTTTTATTACTATTTTACTACATCCACCATCTTGAACTCCAGATGGACGTGGCTATTTTTGACGTACCAGCGCCCCAATTGCGTCACACTATCAATCACAATCGGAAAACTTTCGAAAGAAATTGCAAAATCATTGGCTGATAAGTTTGAAAAATTCACCTGTTTAGCAACGTAAATAATACAATGAATATTGTTGGACTATCAATATGTAAGGCTGCCTGGCTGCCCAAGGTTGCCTGGAAGAGATCGCAGTAAGCGATAAGGCCGTCCATTGTATATTTTATAGTGTATTACTTTTTCTTTATGTAATGTATAATCTGGTGTACAATAAAGTATATATAAATAAATAAATAAGGCATTCCAATTTCAATTGTGTTACGCAATTACCCCGCGTGGCGCGTTGACTTGTTATCAAAAAATTCAAATTCAATTGAAATTCATATTCCCTTATTGAATTCCATATTGTAGAAAACGTTTACAGTAAACGTTTACAACTGCGAATGTATAACGTTTTAGTTGTAAAACGCGGGTCGACACACTATTAAAAAAATAAAAACAGGGGCATCGCATGGACGTTCGGCGAAGTTGAGATTTTTGATAAAAATTTTCTCTGCTCTATGAATTTTTGCTGTCTAGGGTTGCCAAGCCCAAAAATAGAAAAGCCGGACACAGATTCATATTTAACCGGACATTTTGCCCTGAAAGCCTGACACAAAGATTTTTAAAAGAAAATAAAAATTTGGTACTTTTATCTGTGTATATTACTGTTATTTCATTTGAGACTTACTCTACTCATAACTATAAGTTATTATGAATCATATTTTGTTCTTACTATCGTGAGTCATGCGTGTCCGCGTGAGTCGTTCGCGCGCTTTAGTTCGGCCTCTATTGACTAAAAACCGGACAGGCTGGACTTGTACACAATGCTGCCCATGGGCATTTGACCGCCCGTATTTTTCTGAATAATCATAAAAATCTTTTTTTCTTTTTATCAGATTTTTTTTTTCACCTCCTTGTTGTTTTTCATAGTCAACAATTTTGTATAGGTAAATTTGTTATTTAATCCGATAAAATTACATACTCATAAGCTTTTAGAAATAATAAACAGAATCCAAACCGAGCTAATAACATCGGAGATATGGCAAACGCTACTCAAAAAATAAAAAATTGAATAACATGAAAAATATTAAACATAGACGTAAATTTTAAAGTAAATTTTCGAGAATTTTTCATAATTATTCAGAAAAATACGGGCTTTCACGTGCCAATGGGCGATATTTTATATTTTGCCGGACAGAATTGTAAAAAGACGAGCCGGATATCTAGCAACCCTAGCTGTATTGCTAGTGCGTTTACGGATAAATTCAGACATTCAATAGCAACCAGATCCGAAACAACTATCTGTGTAAAAATAAGAACTTACTTATTTTATTCTAAAGCCGAGAGTCACTTGTTCTTCCCGTTGTTATGATATTTTTTTTTGTACTGGGCTATACTAACCTTTTTTTTTTTTTTTTGATGTTGGGAAATTATCAAATAACTTCTCCCGCTCTGGGCTGAGCGGGAGGGTGTGTCAGACTCTTACTGACTAAAACCCACCCGTGTTCCTTCAGTTGCCTGCACGTTGCCAGGGGCCACGGTATCCCTTTCGGACTTTCCCGCGACCCCGGCAGGGACCTTTTGGTTACGGAGGTACTGAAGGTAAAAGTGCCTTCTTTTTTTGACACGATCCCTGTACCGTTGCATGCACCCATAATCACAATGTTTTGCGTGCGTTCATAAAAAATAAAATTAATTTCTCAACTATTATTTTTGTACCAGGTTACTTAGTTTGATGTCTACAGAATGCGTAGTTGACCGTTTCGTAATGGGTCTTTTACACCCAAGTAATAACACAGCCGCACGGGACGGTCCATCAGGTTAAGCTACGCTTGCCGGGGTTGGTCCGTGGATGGGTAACCATCTTTACATACCGAGACTCCTCCGTGCCTCGGAAAGCACGTTAAGCCGTTGGTCCCGGCTGTCATTCGTGGATCTTTGACAGTCGTTACGGGTCGTCAGAAGCCCGAAAATCAAGGGGTATCGTATTACTCAGTTACTGGGTTGTGGAGGTCAGATAGGCAGTGCCATGTAAAATACTGGTATTCAACTGCATCCAGTTAGACTGGAAACCGACCCCAACATAGTTGGGAAAAGGCTAGGCCGATTGCAGATTGATGTGTATTGAAACATTGACACGTCACTGGGCTAATCAAGCGATAATTGCAAGAAAATAAATAAAGTAAAAATTTTAACTAATTACTAAGGCAACCACTTACACGTGCTCTACGATCAATCTATAGTAACAGAAAACTCTGAAAAACAAACAAAATTACGAATTCTCGATAAAATATTAACCAAACACTGTTATTACCTCCAAAATCAACACGACTAGATACAAGAAATATATTTAATTAATAACATTATATGTACTGAGCCTTCATCCTATGTATTCACTGATAAAGTCAATATCTTGACATATCCATTGTAAGTTGATCTGCCGAATAAATCTTCTCTTTGAAAACCGTGAGCCAAAAAATCCCGGGACTAATTTCGGGAGGCCATGTTAGACTGGTAATGAAATTAGGTAGCTCATTCTTATAAGACCGATTACATGTCGAGGGGACAATTCTTGTAAGACGGCGTATCTAAGGGATAAATTTATATACGGATTAGTATTATAAGTATCTTTGTGTAGTAATTCGGGAGAGATTGAGACCTTTTCTTCTTTTCCGAATTAGCTCTTTGTGTGAGCGAATTTGCTGAGAATTGATCTAGCTATTTTGCTGTTTTTTCATACTTAGCGTTTTATACATAAATTACATTTAAGTAGGTTAATGGTTAACGGCCTTGGGCTCGGCTTGCGTCAAGCGACACTCGCGCTCGTCACCTGTTTCTGTCCGTCGCCCCGCAAGTCATTCTCTAAACCACTTATTTCATTTGTTTCTCCGCAGTCGTTGTCGCAAGACGTGTTTTGATAGAGCTCGTGGCCAGGGGCTCAAAACACAGAGTAATTAAAACTTTTACGATTTTGAACTGACATGTATATGATATTGCTTTATCATATTAATAAAAAAATATTTAATATAAAACGCATTAAAGTTGGGGAGTGGGGACTCGCTACGTCACAAGTCGGTATAAAATCTACCGGAGAGTGACGTCATGCTACATTTTAACTCAATGTAAGTATTGCCGTAATCTTATGAATACGTAAAAAAAATAAAAAATGCATATCCTTTATTATTTAACGGCGCGATTATCCTTTATTATTTGCTTTACTATCTGACCGACAAAAAAATTTATATGATATTTAAAATATCATTCTGTCCCTGTCATTTTCAGACGATTGACAGAAACAGAAGATTTAAAAAAAATATGTTTAACGCTATATTTAGCGATTTTTGATGCAAGGCTTTGGTATTGTTAAAACATATGCTACAAGCTGCAGTAAACTAAAACCAGCACCCACTGATGAGATTGTTGATCTTCTCACTTCTATCACCTTTTAGCAAACGGGGAGACACCACTGTCCATCCCCATGACAATAATATATCCCTTGTTTATCCTTTACAAACCCATAACCCCACGTCAAATACCCTTGATTGTCTATTTTTGAAACAAATACACGGGCCTCAAAATCCTCCACCCCCAACTTATTTATTTACCTCAAATAAAATCGTTCACTAGTAAAACCATACTGAAATGTTTTCCCAATAACCGTAATATTATTTCCTATGGCAATTTTATTGTTTGCCGTACAAACTGGGAGGGAAAACCAAATAGAAAGCATAACCTACCCTCTTTCTGGACGGGTAAAAATATCAATTGTGAGTTTGGGAGAGGTAAATAGTACTTAAATGATTGGTCGGTAGCCATAAATGGCATTGGCAGTTTGTTTTGTACTGTGTGTAGTTTCTGGATTCCTATATCAAATATGAATGGTTAGATTTACGAATCGTTATCGCAATTAGGATTGTTGAACAGAAACACAGAAACTGTTTTATAATAAAGTTAGATAAAGGAACTTACGGACGCTACTGATGATTAAATGTAATGCTGTGAACATGAACATGAACTTGTTGCTGTGATCTGGTCTGACAAAATTTAGATTGACATCAACATGCAAAAAGTACAGGCAAATATTTATTAAGTAATTGTCTGTATTTTGTTTGTATCTTTCTATTGTCTTTTACATCATGGAATTCTGGGCTCATTGGACGGAAATTATCAAAACATTGCTTGTTACTCAATTCATAAGTATGAAAAGGTATCAGTAAGGTAAGGTGACAGTATCAGACGAATATACTTATTTATCAAAGACTAAGACTCTCTCTCTCTCTTTGACTTTTCTCGAAGTCGACCGTTGCCTTGAAACACGCCATGTACTCTTCCAAAGAAAACAATATTTAAATACAGTTGCCAATGATTTTCTACCCCAAAAATTATAAAACAACATCCAAAACTCGTGCAAGAGTAATCAAACAACACCACATAGCATTTACAGGGTGTTCACAAGTGGGTAAGCTTTCACAAACTTGCAACAAGTTACCATGCAAGTACTAATACCATGCAAATATACTTGGTTGTTTAAGTTGGCTCTAAGTTCACGGGAAGTGGTATGTTAACGTTATAGCTTAACTTGGTATACTGATGATTCTATGTCAACCAATTTAAGTGAGATATCTTGATATGTGAGCTATAAGTTAGGCGTAGATTAAGTGAGGAATTATGTAAAACATCAGAAATGTAAGTTATTATAGGCTAAAATCAGAAATGAAATTATCCGGAAAAGAACCAAAATTACCGACATAGCTTGCAGAGTAAGCAAGCTGAAGTGGCATTAGGCTGGCCATGTTTGTCGAAGGACCGATGGCCGGTGGAGCAGACGAGTCCTGGAGTGGAGACCTCGTATCTGCAAGCGTTGTGTGGGAAGCCCCTAGCTAGATGGAACGACGACCTTAAAAAGGTGGCTGGGACAGACTGGATTGGGAAAGCGGAGGATAAGGTGAGTAGGCTGGCCATGTTTGTCGAAGGACCGATGGCCGGTGGAGCAGACGAGTCCTGGAGTGGAGACCTCGTATCTGCAAGCGTTGTGTGGGAAGCCCCTAGCTAGATGGAACGACGACCTTAAAAAGGTGGCTGGGACAGACTGGATTGGGAAAGCGGAGGATAAGGTGAGTAGGCTGGCCATGTTTGTCGAAGGACCGATGGCCGGTGGAGCAGACGAGTCCTGGAGTGGAGACCACGTATCTGCAGGCGTAGTGTGGGAAGCCCCCAGCTAGATGGAATGACGACCTTAAAAAGGTGGCTGGGACAGACTGAATGCGGAGGATAAGGTGTTGTGGCGCAGCTTGGGAGAGGCCCATGTCCAGCAGTGGACGGCGATTGAGTGCATTGCTTGATGGATTGATTAATGTATGCTACGTACATTAGATGATTATAATATTTTTACTTTTTACTAGCTCCGCCCCAAAGTTTCACTCGCATAGAAATTCCCGCAGGAATCCATGCATTTTTCTGGCGCGTAAAATGTCCACTTGAGAATAGTGTAGCTTTTTACTGCTGAAAAAAATTTGCTATCGGATCAGTATGTCCAAAGATTTTCTTTTACAAACATACACAAAGTCAAAGTCAAATCATTTATTTCAAATAGGCGCTTGTAAGGCCCTTTTGAACGCCCCTTCCAAAAGATAGTTTTCGTATGGAGAGGAATGGGCAAGAAACTCCACCGTTACTCTTTTAAAATGTTTTACAATATTTTGTTTATGTAGGTTCATTAGTTATATAATAATATGTGAAGACGACGAAGCAAAAAAAAAAAAAAACTTTTTCACAATAGATAAAAATAATTAAAAATGAAGCAACCAAAGATAAATTAATTACTTTGATAGACCTACATGGTTGTCACATATTTACAAACATTGTAAAAGTAGACGATTTTCCTAAAATTTTGCAATTAATAAGTCAGTGTATGACACTAAAACAACTTTACATCGTTATAATACTGTTAAGACATATTCTGTCTGTCTGTATTAACCAGTTTCTCCCCGTGGCTTCGCCCGCGAGGATGTCGGAAAATATCCGACGGCTACCTACCTAGTACCTACTACCGGGATAAGTATAGTAACCAGCTATCTTATTACGCAAAACATTGTCGGAAGCGATTACGACGATTCTTTTTGACAGTTAAAGAAACACTCTGTACACACGCACTTGTCTTTCAACAGCATACATAGTGTGAAAAAAAAAAAACATTGTATAACACGACGCCTTACGCCATCTACCATATTGTGTGCACAACATTACGCCACCTGAGTAGATCACATCACAAACAAGATCAACCATCGATAAGACGATAACAGCAACAGTACTTACAGACTACTAGCGACATCTAACATTCCGTGACTTCAACGAAGGTTACAACCACATACAAGCATGAGATGGTGAAGACACACACTAAGCTGTCAAACCGACTATATAAACGGTCCACCATGGAGGAACGAGCACTCGCTACTTAGAAGGCACAGTGGTCGATAGCCCCGCAGTCACCACTGTTGTCATAAGCTTGACCTGAGCGGAGGCCCCGTCGCCCTCAGGAATAGCCTAGCTAGGAGGTAAAGGGATAGGATAGCCCCGCAGTCCATCCCTAGGACCACTCATAGGTTTAACCTCAGTCTAACTTTGTTTGCTAAAGTCTGTCAAATGTTTGAAGTAAAGTGAATAAACACCTATCTGTCATCCAACGTTGGTTTTATTCCACCGCCACCATTATAATTGTTAGTTTTTGTTTTAGCATTTAAGGACGTTATACTATTGCAGGTTCACGGGAAAACCACTAAATGAGTAATAAAGTCTCATATAATACCTAGTGGACGAGACTATTGCACATGACCCGTAACGACTGTCAAAGATCGACGAATGACAGTCGGGACCAACGGCTTAACGTGCTTTCTGTGACACGGAGGGATTTCGGTATGTAAAGATGGTCACCCATTCACAGACCTACCGCGGAAAGCGTAGTTTAACCTGATCGATCGACCCGTGCGGCTGTTATTACTTAGCCACGAGAAATAAAGATTCCGAGATGCTACTGAGAAGTCCGATGGTGGCGTACGATTGGACAGGCCAAGTCCAGCAGTGGGCTACTTACTATAATATGTTTATGATCATTATGAACTCACTAGTAACCTTAAGTTACTCAATACTTGAAACATCATTGACACTAGTAGAGGTATACATAGCATCTGAACTATGTAAGTGCTTGTGATTTTACCGGCTACAATATTCCTTTTGAACTGGTACCTACATAGCAATGTAGTCTTTGTGTGCGCCAGGGCAGGTCTGTTGACAATCAACACAGTCACTGTGTTATGCTATTGGTTCTAAATTCTGATTGTAGTTGTTGCAGCGAGGCATAAGGTCGTATGTTGTGTATCTGCTATTCCATCTTTGGTGTTATATTAGTTAATTGAATTTAAGGGGGATTTGCTGTTAATAATGCCACCTTAACTCGATTTTATATACATTTCATTTTCTTTTACCTTTTTGTAACGTTTGTCAATATTTAAGTCTTCTGATCGACCTTATGCCTCGTAAAGAACAGTACGACTGTTCTTTACGAGGCATAAGGCCGATCGATTACACCAGGTCTGGATGTTTTAAGACTATTTTTGTTTTATTTGCAGGAATACATACGGCGTGACTGTTTTGTATGTCTATACAATGTGGGGAAGACGATACGACAATAATTTAAACTCCATATATATCTAATACTAGCTTTTGCCCGTGGCTTCGTCCGCGTGGATGTCGGGAAATTCCCGCGGGTACGTAATCGGGATTACATGCGAGTACCTCATAGCCGAGTAAAAGGTCATTGACTCCTACCGCCGCGCCCGCGTCGTCGTCGACCATAATTATTTTGTTAAGCGTAACTAAATTAAATGCCCAATTTAAATAACATATTTTAGTGGATCAGCATAAATATAATACCGGTCGAAATAGCTTCAGATATAACAATGAAATTTGTATTAAATTCTGAAAGATAAATAGGTTATTGTGGGTCATTCTTAGAAGATAGACATATACTATCACGGACTATTTTGTTGAACTTTTTAAGATATACAATCCTGTAGAAGATAAATTTTATTTAACTCTCACAGCTTACGCGGCGTACACCAATTCAGCTTCCAAGCGGCATGATTTTTTCCGACATCTTCAACAATAATCGTCATATTTCAGCCAATTTACACAAAACTTTATTGAATTATACACCAAAATCTTCCTCATGAATAACTCCGCCCATTGGTTAAACCGTTTGAAAATCCGTTCGGTAGTTTTTGAGTTCAGACAGACAGAAAGACGCTGCGGGGGACCTTGTTTTATAATGTAAAGGATCGTTTCCAGCCTGCATACAAAAATTAAATCAAATATTATATATCCAATAATTTAGTCACTATAGCTAGTCGGCTGATTGGCAAACCCATATAGTCGGCACATCACTACTAATTAGTTTGTTTAAAAATCTTTTTTGAAACGAAATTCCTTAACGCGACTTGCAGTAGGAGTTGACTGGTAGAAATCGTCACATACGAAAAAAGCGTTATGCCCCCTCCATGCGACTTTCTCTCTCTGTATCTCTTTCTATTACATACGAGTAGGTGTATGCGTGCGAGTATTTCGTAAGGAACTTCATTCCTGAGTGTGTCACCCGCCCGCACACTTTAAAAAAAAATTGAAGTTAATTTTTTTTGATGGTTTCAAAATACTGGTATTAGTAGTATTTAATACTGGCAATACTAGTATATTGCCAATATTTACCATAGATATTGTGTTGTTTATGTATTGTCGTATTGTTATCTCCACATTACATATTCACGAATCTTTAACTATCATAAATATAATTTAAATCGTTGTTTTTTTGCGCCGTTTAGAACTACACAATGGATTTTGATGAGGTTTCCACCATCATTTAGAAAATTTATTCCGGAAGACTTATATATAATAAAAATATATAAAAGAGCTTATTAAGAACAATTTAGGAAGAACTTAACAAAAGACACCAAACTAGCTGTAAAAGTTAAATACAGTGGCGCACCCAGCAAAACCCAACACAAAAAACATGGATTACATTTTGTTCCACATTTTCACATCTTCAAGGATGTCTTATAATAAATAAAGAATTACAAAAGAAAAATTCACTAAAATACTTTTTATGTAATTATGTAGAGTGGGTGAGAGTATTTGTGTGTGTGTGTGTGTGAGTGTGTGCAAGATGTGCAATTCGTCTATTATGACTTATGAGGGAATGCAAGCGTGCCAGCGTGAGAATTTATTTATGATACTACAAGTTGCTCGTTTTTATACATTGTACATTAATATTCAATTAAAGTATAGACAGAAATCGCAACGTTCAAACGGGTGCGATCGATAAAGTTTCGTGTCTAAGAATTCTGCTAACCCCAAAAGAATATACGCTTGATTCTACATACATTAATAAAAAGCCTGAACTAAGCTCCTTTTCAATGTTTAAGTAATGGCGTAATAAAACAAAAAGGTTTTCTTTTAGGGGTCCGCATTTAGAAGATAAAAACGCCTTGTTAGGATTACCCCATTATTTATTCATTTAAAGACGAGTTCGTGAGGGATCTGTAGAGAGAAATTGGACAATGGCTAAAGATTCAACGTTGTTCAAGAAATACTGTTGGTATTTTTTGGTCGATCTTGACCCGGTTCCTATATGCATAAAATGGATAGTGCCGTAAAGATACCAATGGTTACAGTTAAGTTGCTAAACAAGGCTTCTCTATTTTATTCCGAACTTTTTCTATTGTTTGAATATTTTTTCTGTATAACTTTTGAGGGGTTTGTTAATGTTCAATTGTTCATCTATGGGTTTTTAATGTTTATTTTGGGGTTTTTTTTCTCACAAATCGTCTTTTCTATGATTTAAAATATTCATCAATTGCTTGGTATTATATCGAATAATGACCATCATAGATAAGACCAATGGTAAAAAAACCTTATTACATATAGTTTTCTAAACATAAATATTATCTTAAATATGACTCCTCATTTTGTTAGCAGAAATGACCACTATTTGTTTTAACTTAGTCAATAGGTACTTATTTTTGTCGCTCAATCTAAGTGGCATAATACGTTATCTTAGTTTTTAAACATTAGTGCATAAAAGTTTTAAAACATTAGTGTTCATGGTTGTTATATAAATTAAGAAAATGTTAGTATTTAAAATGCAACTTCTTTAAAATATATAATATTTTGAGCTCATCATACCTAATAGATAATGCATTATTTTGGGTTATAAAAACAATTACAAAACTTTAATATAACGAAAAAATACTTTCTACGGACTAAATAAATAAATATACTGTTGCGATGATACAATTTCTATTCACATTTCAATATTCTATCATAGACCAGTTACACAGAGCCCTCGAACTACAACGTTATTTCATTCTGTTTGCAACTTTATCGAATAAATACAGTTCACTTTTTATTTTTTAGCAATCCGGTTAATACAGTCCGCTTGGTCCATCAGACGAGCGCAGTAAATAACAGCTTGACGAATGGGCTCGACGATTGAAACGTAACAAATAACGTTATTTATAACGTTATTGAAAAAGCCTATGTACATTTACGGGTTCAGGGGTCGAGAACGCATTGATGGTACTGAATTTTGAAAATAAAATTACTGCTACTTTAAGAGGGCGCCTAAAGGTCCACTAGCGCCACTCTTTAAAAAAAATATTATCTCGTGACTGAGAAGGAATTATGAATAACGGCTAGACAGGACCCTCGGTAAGTGTGTCTAGAATTTTCTAATACCTTTTATAAAGTTTCATATTGAGACACGGAGCAACAAAATACGATCTAGAGGAATGTGGCCGCTTTTCTTTAGATCGTATTTTATTGCTTCGTGTCTCAATATGAAACTTTATAAAAGGTATTAGAAAATTCTAGACACACTTACCGAGGGTCCTGTCTAGCCGTTATTCATAGTTCCTTCTCAGTCACGAGATAATATTTTTTTTAAAGAGTGGCGCTAGTGGACCTTTAGGCGCCCTCTTAAGGCTCGTACACACCAGCGCGACGCGACTCGAACAATACAATTTCTAAGAAAACTTGACGGTATAACAATAACCGGTGTCGCGTCGCCTGTCGCGTCGCGCTAGTCTGCACAAAGCTTTATTGACCATTTTCACCATATTTCAGTACCTACACTGATGACGAGAAAATATAAGTTTTTGCAACACTTTTTAAACTTGTCATAAATTAAACTTACTATGAAAAGTATTCGCTTACAGGGCGACATTGAAATTTAAGTTGTTTAAGATCGAGGTGCCGCCACATAGTGGCCACACTTATAGCAGTGGACGTCAGCACCAAGCTGTCAGATTTCGGTACTGCAGTGCTATTCTGTAACCATCTCACCGTGAAAACTTAGGTGAAGTGAGCGTGGAGTGAGCTGTCATTCCACAGGGATTGACACTATTGACAGCTCACTTCACCCAAGTTTTCACGGTGAGATGTTTACAGAATAGCATGGCTGTAATTTTGCCTGACAGTGACTAGCTTGAGGCGATATCCTAATACAAGCGATCGTTGAGTAAATGCGCAATCGTCGCGTTCATTTTGTTCGGGGAACATGAACGCTTCGTCGCGCCGCGCGGGGCCTTCTGCTATCTAATTACGTAACATATTTTCATAGACGATTACGACTAACCTGTTTCATTTTGACAGTTCAACAACATTCATTGCGTTATTTAGGTTGTTGAGTAGATTTTTCATCGAACTTATGAAGTAATAGATTAGCAATCTGTTTCAAAACGATTCAGATTCTGATTGATCGTGTATTACGCAATTAGGGTACTGGTTTTCCGAACAAATGAATGCGACGATTGCTTATATTACGACACTTGAGTATGGCTGAAAGCTGAAGACTCCAGCTGCTCGGTCTTTTCGTGTTGACAAAACCATCGGAGCCCGTACCGTAACCGGTTGCAGGGCAGTTTAAGGACAAACCCGCTTGGTACGTGGAACGCGACTGCGCGCCTCAAACGTTCTAATGATAAAACCACGCAACTATTCGCGACATTTTGACCGTACATAAGATAATTAACACAAACGGTGTGAGTGAATTTCGTATCACTTGAGTGCAGGATTCACCTAAGTTTGACCAAGCTTTTAAGCAAAAGGTCGGTCGTTGTTCAAAATCGCATCATATTTCACATGAAAAACGAACATTTGAGTCCTTTTGTCTTTACAATGCTGGCCACGGGCATGTGACCGCCCGTATTTATTTGTATATTCATGAAAAATTATCTAAAATAAACTTTAAAAGAATAATAATTTTTTTCAAATTCAGTAGTATGATTTTATGGACTTCTGCCGCACTAGCCATAAGTGCAGTAAGTAGGTACGTTTTGCATAGTTTCGAGTAATTGGCGCTCAAAGTTTTTCGTCATATTTTTACAATTTCAGACTTTTTTATATTAACTTATTTAAATTCTGATTTTAGAAATGTGTAGTTTAAGTAAAGTATTATTTCATTGTGTAATCATTAAATATCTATTTCCATTAGAATAATTTTATATGACAAAAACTATTTTATATCTAGTAAGAGTTTAATAACCTTAGCATCAATTGCTTCATAATCGCAGTAAAAAACAGAATATTTTTAGTGCTATTTACTTTTAAAAGCATATTGTAAAGTAGTTCAATAGCACAAAAACAAAATATGCATCAAATACAGAATAATAAATGAAATTAAGCCGAAAAATTATCGCTTTTTAAAGTTTGCTTAAACTATTTCACGAAGTCCTGTTAGTTATTACAATTTAAACATCAGCAGTGGAAGCTGTAAACAGGACCCTGCAGAACATCCGTAGGAACCAAGACATGATGGGTGGTCTCACAGTTCTGACTGTTGCTTAGTTTAGAAGAAAAACGCGGTCACACAGACACGAAAAGCGACTTTAATTTTATAATATGTATGGAAGTTACAGATGAGATATGAAGATATTGAAGATGAGGCGAGGTCGCGGTAGACCACGTAGGAGATAGCGAGACGGGCTGGATCGGTTCCATCAAAACTGGAAGGAGGACGCGTGGGCTCACGACAGATGGAAGGAGAGGAGGCCCCGGAGTGGGACAGTGCCGGCTAGATATACAAAATAAAAAAAACATTGAAGATACTTACCGATAACGCCTCTTAACACGTTAACTGTCCCCATACAACATTTTTCGATAACCACATACGTCCAAATTTTTTTTGGTAATATTTTGTCTGAAAGTCCTATTGACAAGTCCTGACATATACATAGAGCAACTTAACTCACAAGTCCATGAAGTTAGAGCTCATAGAAAGAGACAGGGGCGCGTGTACCGTTTACGGTACACGGACGTGATGGACCCACGTGGCTTGTACTGTATTCGGTACACTGGACAGGTAACGTGTTAAGTTACTTACACGAACCAATCACCGCCGTACAAAACAGGGAACACGAGAAAATGCTAACACGAAAAAGAAAATTCGTATTTACGTGCGCTTTTTTATCTCAAATACCGTGGAGACATGCAAAGTAAGTTAATTTTCCGCATCTCAGTCCCCAATGAGTGTTGAAGAAGAGATAAATCTTGCTCAGCATTGATTAATGTCAATGTCTGTATCATCACTGTTGTAACTCTCAGGGGTGAGCAGTTATGCGGACGGTGAGCAATGGGTAGCTCGCCGTCCGATAGGGACCAGGCCCGGGTCGACGGCGCGTTGTGTTCCACGCGCGCCTCAAAGAGATGTCAGCACCAACTGACGGGGTCCGGAAGGGCCAATGCCTGCCGGGGTCGCGGGTTTGTCTGAAAGGGATATCGCGACCTCGGCACACAGGCAACGGAAGGAACACGGGTGGGTTTTAGTCAGTAAAAGTCTGACACGCCCTCCCGCTCCACCCAGAGCGGGAGAAGTTATTTGATAATTTCCCATCCTCAAAAAAAAAAAAAAAGGGGTGAGCAGTTAAGCGGGTGTCAATCATCAAGGTACGGTGATGAGACTTTGATCAATGTGTTTGTATGTGAAGGGAAGTGTTACTTAGATTTGGGATTTGAAAATATTTTACTGATCCTCTAAAATACTTGATGGCCGTCTACTGGTGGACACTTTTTCCGATCCTGCTATAATATTATAAACGCGAAAGTTTGTGAGGATGGATGGATGTTTGTTACTCTTTCACGCAAAAAGTACTGAATGGATTTGGATGGAATTTGGCAAACATATAGTTTATAACCTGGATTAACACATAGGATACTTTTTATCCCGATATTCCCACGGGATCGAGACTTATGCAGGTGAAACCGTGGGGTGCCGCTAGTATATATATTTCCTAAGCAATACGGTCGAAAAGAGGTCAGGCGCCAGTGTCCGCGACCTTATTGTGTAATTTTCACATACATTATATTATATACATAAACTCACGCCTCCTTGCCGTAGGGGTAGGCAGAAACTACAGAACGCCACCTGGTACGATCCTTACAAACTCCTTTTGCCTCGTTTACGTTCATACAATCTGGTCAGACACGCACGTCGGTTGTGATTACTGCGCACCTGACCTTTCTGAAGAACATCACTATATGTCCTTCTAGGGCGTCTCCTCCTAGCGTTTCCTCTCACACACGAACCATCAAACTTATTTTAGTGAAAATAAACCAACCACTGCACTATTAAAGTTTTTTTTTTTTGTTGTCGACAAATTTTATTAAAATAATATTAGTTAATCCGATAAAATAACTCTTAGAAATAATAAACAGAATCCATATCGAGCCAATAAACAACATAAATGAGATATGACAAATACTACTAAAAAAATAAAAATTTAATAACATGAAAAATATCAAAGATAGACCTCCCCTTTTATAGTTAATTTTAGAAAATTTTTCATTAATATTCAGAAAAATTCGGGCGGGCACATGCCCATGGGCGACATTGGTCTGTGTAATAACATACTCTGGTGACTAATTTAGCCAAGTGTGAAAATTGTGCTAATATCCCTTTGATATATTTTAATATTCGTATTTAGTCAATTTCAGCGTGAATATGTTTCTCTGTTTCAACACGAATAATGTTATAATCGAAACTTATTTAGGTAGCGAAATAATTTTAACATGGCTGACAGAATTTCAGCCGAAATTTATGAAATAATTAGATAACATTTTGTAATATATGTTTAGTTAGTGAACATGTGTACTTAATTATAATGTATGCTTATATTAGTAGCTATATTATGTTAGGTTTATTAGAGTTAATAATCTATTTCAGTTCAAGTCTCTAAGGCTGCCAGTCCATTGATGCGGAGCGAGGCAGCGGAGCGGAGCGAGGGAGTTTTGCGGAGCGGAGTTGCGGACTGTGCGGATCGTAACGAGTAATTTGAGCGGGCTGCAATACTACCCGGCGGCTGGGTTTTTTCCTCTTCCCCGCTCCGCTTCCCCGCTCCGCATCCCAGTTTTGTATAAACTTTTAAACTACACTCGAGAGCAATGAATCCGGGTCACTTAAAGAATGTTAAAAATCTCGGAAACTAAAAATGATAGGTTAATGCAATAAATTGTATTTAATAGACAATGTAATACTCCTTAAATGAAAGTAAAAAAAATATGAGTCACCATACATTTTATTAACACAAAATTACATAAAGAAAAAAACTGCTGATCTCTCCTTAAAACAAAAATAGGAAACATGAAATTTTTGAACTTTATTACGATTTTCTTGAATTTTAATACTTCGTATTGCCTCCTCGTGCTTCCATTACTGCGTTTACGCGGTTTGGCATGCTGTACACCAAGTTCCTTATACGATTTTGGGGATTATTCTCCCATTCCTCAGTGAGAGCAATTTTGAGCTCACGAAGCGTGATTGGGGGAGGGTTTCGTTGTTTTACGCATCTGCCTAGCTCGTCCCAAGCATGCTCGATCGGGTTGATATCCGGGCTGCGCGCTGGCCACTCCATACGAGTAATGTTCATCTCTTGAAGGTAGTCATTCACAATCCTACCTGTATGAGGTCGGGCATTGTCATGCATAAATATAGCATCCTCACCTAAATTGACCATAAATGGACCAACGTGATCATTGAGGATTTCTTCCACATATCTTACGCTAGTTAAAGAGCCGTTTTCTATGATCACCAGCTCTGTGCGACTTTCAGAAGAAATTCCGGCCCACACAAGTACAGACCCACCACCGTAGGCTACTTTTTCTTCGATGCATGCTTGCTTGAATCTTTCCCCTGGTCTTCGATACACTCTGTGTCTTCCATCGTGCTTGTAGAGCATAAATTTTGATTCGTCGGAGAACATAACTTTTGACCAATCTTCAATACTCCAATTTACGTGGCTCTGGGCATATCTTAGTCTTGAAATACGATGCCCACGCTCCAGTTTAGGGCCGTTTGCAGGTCTAAGGGGTTTTAAGTTAGATTCAGCAAGCCGACGTCTTACTGTCCATGCACTTGGGTTACTTCCTCCGAGGCGTCGAAACTGATTTGTGAGTTCAGTTCCTGTGAGAAAGCGATTTCGAAGCATGGTGTTCACCAAGTATCGGTCTTCTCGTGCTGTGGTACACCTGGTTCTGCCCGTTCCTGGTCTGCGTAGGTTAGAACCAGTTTCTTCGTAACGTCGGAGAACTCTTTGTACTGTTGACAGCGACACACCGACAGTCCTGGCTGTATCGCGCTGACTCCGGCCGGTTTCCAGCATTGTAAGTATTCTGGTGCATTCTTCAGGCGTAAGCGACATAATTTCAGCTTGAATAATGAATATAGAGCACTATCAACATGGTTTATGTACCCACATAAATGACAGATTACAAACAAAAGCAAAACCAAATGCTGTAATTTCGTAGTTCCATCTTCGAAAGTGGCCCTTTTTCAAATTTGATTTTTTTATGATATAACTTTACAATAACTAAGAAGTTTTAATACCTTCATTTAAGGAGTATTACATTGTCTATTAAATACAATTTATTGCATTAACCTAGCATTTTTAGTTTCCGAGATTTTTAGGATTCTTTAAGTGACCCGGATTCATTGCTCTCGAGTGTAGTTCGCAAATCCCTGTCCACTGAAGCGAAGCGAAGATTTTATTCAATTACATTTGTTAATATTGGCACAGCTCCGGTCTGCTCCTCTCCTCTCCTCTCTACTCCGCTCCTCTCCGCTCCAGTAGACAGTCAGCCTAGAGCCCTTTTTTTTTTTTTGGTAGATTATCATATAACGTCTCCCGCTCTGGGTAAGCCCTATGTTTTAGTACTCAATTTTCAACATTTATTTAAATTGCACAATGAGAACTTAGGTGGTAGGACGCACGGGGTCCGGAAGGGCCAATGCCTGCCGGGGTTGCGGGTTTGTCTGAAAGGGATATCGCGACCTCGGCACACAGGCAACGGAAGGAACACGGGTGGGTTTTAGTCAGTAAAAGTCTGACACGCCCTCCCGCTCCACTTAGAGCGGGAGAAGTTATTTGATAATTTCCCATCCTCAAAAAGGTGGTAGGACGCGACGAGGCGAAACGCCGGGGCGTAAATCCGCTGCCGCGAGAAATCGCGGCACAGCGGACAGAGCTCCGGCGGGATCTCATGGCGGCATGGAGAGTGCGATTGTCGCAACCCAGCGCTGGGCACGCCACAATTGTGGCGATAAGTCCCCTCTTTGAGGAGTGGCTAGAGAGGCGCCACGGCGGCCTCACCTTCCGCCTGACGCAGGTCCTCACCGGACATGGTTGTTTCGGGAGGTTCCTGTTCAGGATAAAGCGGGAGGAAACGCCCGGGTGTCACCACCGTGTGGATCGCCCGGAGGACACGGTGGAGCATACGGTGGAGGTCTGCCCAGCTTGAGCGGAGCACCGCCGTGTCCTCACGGAGGCGATCGGCGGCGGCGATCTCTCGCGTCCGGCCCTGGTTCAGGCCATGGTCCGGAGCGAGAGTGCATGGGAGGCCGTCACCTCCTTCTGCGAAGCAGTAATGCTCGCGAAGGATGAGGCGGAGTGCGCGAGAGAGAGGCAAAATGCGCGCCCTCGCGCCCCTAGTCGCCGCAGGAGGCGCCCTGGGCGTCGGGAGTCGAGAGCCGACTTCCGGCCACCGTAGGCGCGGGCTTGCGGACGGTGACCAATGGGTAGCTCGCCGTCCGATAGGGACCAGGCCCGGGTCGACGGCGCGTTGTGTTCCACGCGCCCCTCAAAGAGATGTCAGCACCAACTGACGGGGTCCGGAAGGGCCAATGCCTGCCGGGGTTGCGGGTTTGTCTGAAAGGGATATCGCGACCCCGGGACACAGGCAACGGAAGGAACACGGGTGGGTTTTAGTCAGTAAAAGTCTGACATGCCCTCCCGCTCCGCCCAGAGCGGGAGAAGTTATTTGATAATTTCCCACCCTCAAAAAAAAAAAAAAGGTGGTAGGATTTACAAAGACATGATCTTTTTGGACAGAGCTAAGTAAAAGAGAGAGGAAGAGGGCTTTAGTCTGTTTTAATTTGTTGATATACTATACATACATTGTATTTTAGTGGTATGAGGGTGTCAAAAGTTCACTCATCCGCCATAGAAAAGGGAGGATCCTCCGACCAGACGGCTGTCATGTCTGGCGGGCAACTGCCCGAAAGTTGATGTCGGATAGTCTTTATTCGAGGGTTGGCCCTATAGTGAAAGTTGTTCATAATGATGAGTACAATGACCCCTTAAGAGGATGCAAACGAATTAAATTTCACATTATATTAGGTGTTCAAAATGTACTTTACAAACTTTAAGAGGTGCTTTAGACTATCGAACTGAAAAAAAAGCAGCTGTCCCATACATTTTAGAACAGTAGGTATTAAACTTTAGTATTCCGCTTCCAACGATACCTCATTTCTGCCGGGATCGCGGGAAAGTCCGAAAGGGATACCGTGGCCCCTGGCAACGTACAGGCAACTGAAGGAACACGGGTGGGTTTTATACAGTAAGAGTGACACGAAGATATTTGATAATTTGCCAACCTAAAAAAGAAATAACGATACCTCTTTTGTCACATTGTGATGAGTGGTTTAGAAGTACGAAGGAATAGATGAACATACATGTACATACATACTGGTCAAAATCTTAACCCTCCTTTTTGCTTCGCCGTTGTCGGGTAAAAAGTGTACATCATTAGAAGGTGAATACGTTTTTAGAGGATCAGATAATTACTACCCTTCATATCTCCTACTTTATATTACAAAAGTCACTTAAAACTATGTCAGTTTCGTTCCAATTCACTTTTAAGATTTAATAACAGAAACGCCAGAGTAACCGCAAAAAGTTTGGCTTGCATTGCGCAGTGCATGTCAGCGCAATGCTGGTAGAAAACTTTGTGTACCTCCCGGATGTACGATAGTGATGAGACAGGTTCGGATATTCGTATAATTATGTGCGGACGGCGGTTTTGGAATATCTAAATAACCGAATGCTTACTAGGTAAGTATAACGTAATCAGCCCAATTTAATAGTAAATAATATAATATAAAGCAGTGATAGCCTAGTGGTGTGACCGTCAGATTGTCAAGTCATAGGTCTCAGTTTTATTAGCTATATGTAAGCGGGCACGCCCTTTTATGCCTGGAAGCTTTTATTCCGGTATTAAGTTCTGTTTATGTTTTGAGTTTTTATTTTTGCTTGAGTATATATTTCGATTGTTTTGTTGGTATATTGGCGTGTGCTAGCTGTCATTATGGCAAATAAATTTATTTACTGTTTTGTGTTGAGTAATGTAAATTATTTTGCATACTATTGTATAGAATCAAGTAATTTTTGTTTTCTAACTGAACAGATAGGTGTGCTGCTGGGGAGTTTGTTGCGCCACTTCTTCTTCCCAGCTAAAGCACGAGGAAGTGGTGAAGGGTGAGCGTTTTGGGGGACTGTCTTACGTAATTTTGACGTTCGAAAAGTGCTGATTCTCAGCCTAGTTTGAATAAATGACTTTTGAATTTTTGAATTTCCTCCAATATGGTAATATTTACACACGTACACGTGACACGTATCAGCTGAATAATATCTCAATTCAATTCATTCAATTCATATTGCCATATTGGAGGAAATGAATCGCTTTTAGGAGAATCGCTAAAGTGGCCGTTTTAGGCCCCCGTTGATGTGTGAACGTAAACGAAACAAAAGTGAGGTTTTTTGCAGCAGGTTGCATTCTGTAGTTACTGCATACCCCTATAGGAAGAAGTCGTAAGTTTATTTATAAGTGTATGTGTTGTCTTGCAAGATCAAATCTTTACTATTGATGCCAACTGATTCACAGACTAAACACATCAAGTAACAAGTACCTCTTACTTTGATTGACAGTCATCTAACCCAGACAAACGCTATTAGCATGAACGCTTCTTCAAGAAATATTGCTCAACCAACTGCTTAGAAATAGCCAAAACGAAACAGCTGTCACTCAAACTGTTCCTCAAAACGATGGCAAAATCACGGTAGACACGCATGTACCATCAAATAAGTTCATATCTAACCAGTTTCAAAACAAAGTCCCGTGAACAAGATGACCACATCTGTTACCAGCCCGGTGCTATAGCCGCCGAGCGCTGCAAGCAAGAATAATCCCTACGGTGATTAGATATGAACTTCTTCGATGGTACAATGAATGAATGAATCAATCTGCCTGGCCTTTTACTATGCCGGTAGTGGCTTCCAGTGTAACAAGATGCAGCTGAATACCAGTATTTCATATGGAGTGACTGCCTATCTGGCCTCCACAACCCAGTTACTGGGTAACACGTTACCCCTTGGTAAGCCTGGTTATCAGACTTCTGACTACCCGTAACGACTGTCAAAGATCTACGAATGACAGCCGGGACTACGGCTTTACGGGCTTTCCGAGGCACGGAGGGGTCTCGATATGTAATGAATGGTCACCCAACTACGAACCGACCACGGCAAGCGTAGCTTAACCTTCGATCAGTAACAAAATCACGGTACTGATTTAAATAATATGGCCGTCTGTCAAACATGTCAGAATTATAGATGAGAAAAATTGTATAAAGCATTTTATGCAACGGCAGTTTTATAACGTTATTTAAATTCGAAACGTTTTTTGAGCCATTTGTACGAGTGCAAGGTTTTAAATGTTTTTACTGCGTCACGCTTTAAAAAATGCAGACATTTCTAGCTTAAATTTTTACTGAACAGTTCACGAATGGAATTGGATACAAAAAATGCGTGCGAATAAATATTTTTAATATAGTACGCTTTCGCATTCAAATAATAGGTACATACAAGTAAATTGATCATCATTTACAGTCTTTTACATTGATTATATTCTAAAAAACCTGAATACCTCGTTGGTCTGGTGGTTGCAAAGCTATTGCTGAGCGAGAGCTCTTGCGCAGGTCGGACACGGTGTTACTGGGTTTTCATATCCGGAATTTCTCAGTAGCACCGCCCAGAGTCTGGATTTGTCATGGATGGCAAAAGGCTCGTCCCCTATTACATGGGACTTAAACATAACTGGCTAAATGCGGTTATACTATAGGTAGGTACACCTCTGATTGGTGTAAAAAAATATTTGAAAAGAGAACGAACAGGCATGATATACATTAAATTAAAAAAAATTGATCGCTTTTATTTTGACTGATGAAAATATCAAACTCAAACTCAAATAATTTATTTCTATTAAACCATTACAGGCACTTTTGAATTGTCAAGGAATTGGTCAGTCAAAAATATGAAGCTAGTTGCCCACTCCAAAGCGTAGTAGGTACCTATGGAGAAGAACGGGCAAGAAACTCCACGGACACTCTTTTAAATAAAATAAATTGTTACAAAGTATTGGTTACATCATTCATGTTGAAATTATACATGTGAGAACAATGTAGAAAGACGTGCACGTTAGAAGCGTCCGTAATACAAAGAACAATTCAAAAAATTAAAAATCAGCCATGGCCGCTAAGAGTTGACCAGTCCCAACTGACGGCGCCCGTTCACGAACATGACCGAATCCATATCCGAATCCATGGTCTTGTAAAAAGTTAATTACATCTCTATACGGTAGCCTGCTAGAATACTTCATAGTGTTACCAAGAACGTAGGTTTTCAAAGAATTCCTACAATTTTAGGAACTACTTTAAAGCCTTATTCGCGTGTCGACTGAGGTTAAGAAACTTTGCAAACTAACTTACAAACTAGTGCCTTTTAGTAACTGTGCGGCCAATTTGAGTGCTCTCTCTCTGACAGTAACTTACTTTAAGTTGTTACGTCTTTTTAACCGACTTAAAAAAATGAGGAGGTTCTATGTTCGTCTGTGTATATACAGGGTGGGTAAAACATCGTGGATCAAACGAAATAGTGCGATAGTTGGGGTTATTTGCAGTAAAAAATATCTCCGTGGCAGAGCCCTAACTTGATCTTCTTAAAAGTTATGACACTTATGACTGCTAAGAAAATACCAAAATTGGTAATAAAAAATCATTTGAAATAATATTTACTAGAGTCAGTAAATATTATTTCAAATGTTTGTTACTGTTTGTATACAGTGCTGTTATAAGCCCCAAATGGTAGTTTATTTGTTTGGCGGGTTCTACTATAGCGGCCATTTTGTGGGACATTATTTTGATCTACGATGGTGGAACACGTTTTAGATTTCAAATATTTGGTATTTTAGTTCGTGTGGTTTATAATTGTATTGACTAAGTATGTCTCTTATTAATTTATGTTAATTTTAAAATTATTTGAATAGACTCGATACCTAGGAAGGAATACTTACGACTTAGATATTGAAAAACTGGCGAAATGTGGGTGTTGGCTTCAATAAGACGTAGGTATTTGTAACTTAAACTATATGAATGATGTTATAGTTCCTGTCACTGTTACACATAGCAGGTAGTAATGTTTACATATAGCAGGTAGTGGTGTTTGAAATTGTGTGGGGTAGGTATGACAACTAAGAGTGAAAAAAAAAGCAACCGACACCAAAAAAAAAAAAAAAAAATTTAAAATTTTCGGAAGTGTGTGACAAAAAACGACACAAAACTAATGACACCGACTTCGGAAATTAATGTTTTTTTTTTTTTTTGTTTTTTTTTTGCAAGCCGTTTTTTTCAATTTGCGATCTATTGGACTCCTAACATAGTTGGGAAATGGCTAGGCAGAGTGATTGAGATTATTGTCCAAGCATGAACATACGAAATCAGAAATAAATTAAAATATTAGGAAGGTACAGTAATAATCTCACCTGATTAACAGCAATTTTTCTCGTTAACACTTCATTCAATCCGAGCAGTTATTTTCACTAAGCACAAATACCTGTGAACAATAAGAAAAAAAAAATGAGCACCAATTTTTCATTCATTCTACATAATAAGAAATGACCATGGATCATATCAAACACCGCCACTTCGACCAGCACCCTAATTGCGTAACCCACTTACAATCACAAGGAATGATATTGAAGGTTATTGTTAATTCCTAAAATTGACTGCTTCTTCTTCTTTTCGTGTGGTTAGTAACTAACCTGGTGTCAGACTTTTAAAGCCGCCCATGGGCCTCTGACTTGGCTTCACATGCCGTCGAGACATATCGCTCAGGCATGACGGTTTCTTTACGATGTTTTCCTTCACCGTTTTTGAAGCAAGTGATAATTACTTATACAATACGCATATTACGTATGAATTCAAAAATTCAGAGGTGCGTGCCTTGGGTTCGAGCTCGAGACCTTTGACTTAGCAGTCCGACGGTGACCCCACTAGGCTATCACTGCTCGTTTGCTCAAATAACGTAAATAATGCAATGAATTTTGTTGAACTGTCAAATTAAAGTCATTGCTACTGTACGTGTGTTATGCAATTACAATTACCCCGAGGTTCCACTTCTCGCGTCCAGCGGATTCCTGTGACCTTCACGGAGGTATAATTACCTAATTAACTCAGGCGAATACCTCCCCGTTATTACTACTCGTACAATATACCTGGGAACCTTCTGGTTACGGACTTATCCAAAGATTTTTGACGTTTTTTTAACGAAAACAGGTTTTAAAAGTTATAACTAAACTTTAAATACTCCCACGATCCCTGTACCGGCATTCACCCGAGCACCATGTTTTGCGAGCGTTATATTGCGCTCTACTGTAAACAGCGAATTTTCACATACAAAATAAAAGCCGTTTCACAGCAATAATTTTTGAACAAAGTTACTTACTTTGATGTATATATTACGTAGATGACGGCTTCGTGAAGGGTTAATAGGAACCGTTATACATCTGATAACACAAGAGAGTGTAACCCTAAAAGTACCTATACTCAAACGTGCTTCAAACCCGAAGCCATCTTTCTCTAACACAGGCTATTTATTACCTTCAAACTACTGACATTCGAGCTCTTGATATATTAACGTTTAGTTTAGAGAACGTTCTAGAAACAGGTATGTAAGACTTATTGCTTGGTTACCGAGGGCGAGTGACAAATGCGACGCAATGCGAAACTGTTGAAGGCTTCGTCCATTACGTGTTATATTTCGTCGAAAAAACGAGTAAGAAACGTGGGTAACGTTTTTAAATCCAGTTTTTACGATACACCATTATATACATCAGTCTACCTAGCTTTTTCCCCACTATGTTGGGGTCAACTGCCAGTCTAACCGGAGGCAGCTGATACCAGTATTTTTCATAGAGCGACTGCCTATCAGACCTCCACAACCCAGTTACTGGGTAACATGTTACCCCTTCCTAAGACTGGTTGTCAGATTTTCCGGGCTTCTGAATACCTGTAATGACTATTTATTTATTTAAACTTTTCACATTCAAAAAAGTACAAACGTGGACTTAATGCCCTAGGCATTCTCTACCAGTCAACCAAGGGTGGTGAAGAGATTAGATGACAAGTGCTCTGTTTGAGAGGAACAAAGAAAAAATTAAAAATATGTCATAATGCATTAAACTAAAATAGTTACAAGAGTACCTACATAAATAGGTTATAAACTACATAAACATACATACATATTTACAATAATATATTCCTATATTATATATATATATAATTATATATTTTGGATCATTCGGTTCCCTACAAAATGGTTGAGCTGGATGGTGCTGATCCACGCGTCATGTTCGTGAACGGGCGCCGTCAGTTGTGACTGGTCATCTCTTATCTGCCAGGGCTTATTTTTAATGTTATATTTTGAATTGTTTTAATTTTTTTATTGTACATTGTTCTCACATATAGAAGCAACAAGAATAATGTACCCAGGATTGTGTAATTTTCTATATTTAAAAGAGTGTCCTTGGAGTTTCTTGCCCGTTCTTCTCCATGAAGATCTACGTTTTGGAACTGGGCAACTAGCTTCAACTTTCTGACTAACTGACCGACTATTTGACAATTCAAAAGTGCCTGTAAATGGTTTAATTGAAATAAATGCTTTGAGTTTGAGTTTGAGTTTGAGTTTATATATATCGTCGACCGTAGGCTCAATTGGGGTAAGGGACAAAATACCCAAAATGAGTTGAGTATACAGTTTTGTTCAGAATTTTTCGCTCTTTCGAATGGTGTATATGAAAAAATTCTAGCTTAAGAAAAATGTCCCTTACCCTACTGATTTTTTGGATCCAAATTTCGAATCAGCCCCATAACAACAAAGTATCTGAAAAACTATGCAATATAGCAACTTGAAATGGTGTAATTACCGCCGCCAATCCACTTCAAATAAGGTAAGGGTCTCCGCAATCAACGAATTACCATTACGGATTACTCAGTACGTCAAAAGTGTGTACCTACTTCATTTTCTGTCAACAATCTCTTTACACCGTATTTTTTTTCCATACATTATTTAAACAAGTCCTTTACACAATTTTTTCATTAATAGATTGGATCCAACGTAGAGGTTGATTTAATGTAAGGGATGGGACTACAAGATACTTGGTCGGTAAGGGACATTACTAACAAAATACGTTGGAGTAAGGGACGTCTATTTTCTTAAATAGCTAACTTATTTAAATAAATGTTACACAGGCAGATAGAGCACTAAAATACAATATTATGTGTGAAATCAGATCCGAAAAAGGTTAATAACAAAAAAAGTTGTGGGCAGTTTAGTCCGAAAAAAAATATTGTCGGCCTCTCCTGAAAAATCGTATTTTGTCCCTTACCTCAATTGAACCTACGGTTGACGATATATATACATATATACGAATTCAAGGGAGAGAGGTGTTGAGATGACTACTCTATTTATTTTGAAAATAACTCCGCAATCGCCCCCTATTACATGGAACTTAAACATACTTTAAGTATACCTCTGCAGAACCCTTCAGGGATAACAGGCGTGATATATGTATCTTATCAGCTTAAGTAAACAAACATGCAGACTATGATGATATTAGTGACGGACAGATGATTCGGCACGTACACACCATGCTACCATGGCTCCCTAAACATAAAATAAAAGAATATAACAATGTTTCTCTCGATAACTCGATAAGGTGGCTTCAAGATTAAATTACTGGTTTTCTTGCGTCTAAGGCGTAAGCGAAAATGTCCGTTACAAATGGTGTTTTGTGAACATGCATGCATGTATGGTTGGCATTAGAAGCCAAGTCTGAGGCCCATGGGCGGCTTTAGAACTCTGACACCAGGTTAGTCACTAACCACACGAAAAGAAGATGGTGAACATAGATTGTTGGCGAGTTGGAGAGGTGATATTATAAACTTTACTTTGGTGAAACCACTCCCTCATCTAGCAGACAAATAAACAATGTCAAATAAATTAACCAAGGAAACTTCATAGACGTAATGGGTGATTACGGGGTCAACGACCGTTGGTACAGTAGTTAATTGAAAACATCTTTTTTTATGGGAAACATTTAATGCGGCGGGTCAGACCGGCTGTTAGCGTCACGACGCGGCCAACGGTAACAGCCAACTGCCAACTTCCAAACGTAATTTAAAAAAAGAAAAATATTTTTCTTTAAAAAAAGTATCTGAATTTTTATTCATTTCTTTTAATAAACCATCATTTCATGCATATTTTTTTTAAACTAAGTAGTTTCGAAGGTTTCAACCTGCCAGGTGTCTCGCGACGGCAATTTTTTTTTGTTTTGTCATCCTAATTTGCCGTTTAGCGAACAAAGGTCGATTATAATCAGCAAGCTGAAATGGCAATGGCCAGCCATATTAGCCGCAGAACCGATGACCGTTGGGGTGTCTTCTTGAGAGGAAACCGCGAATCGGCGAACGTAAGGTAGGAAGCTCTCATTCTAGGTGGAACGACGATGTTAGCAGGGTGGTTGGTAACAGCTAGATGTGAGTAGCCGAGAATCGAGCTGAATAACGTGCAATTAGAGGGGACAGGGCCCTCTCAGGTCCAGCAGTGGCCTACTGTAGGCTGATGGTGTGATATCGGTATCCATTACGTTTCTCAAATTTTGCCAATTAATTTAATTTGACATTTAATTTAATGACATTTTAGAGGTATGAGGAACGGGGCGTAAAGCTCACTCATCCTCTATAGAAAAGGAAGGATCCTCCGACCAGACGGGTGTCGTGTCTGGCGGGCAAGTGCCCAGAGGTTGAAATCGGGAGCTTGTATACATATATGTCCATCGTGCGGTAAACTCTAATTGCGCAATGCAGGATTTGTGTGACGTCACGTCTTTTGATTCGTAGTTCGCATGTGGCGTAGATGCCGCCACAACATAATGGAAAATTCAGTCACTGAAATATATGGCCAACTCCACCACCAACTAACATTCGAATTTCGCAAAAAGCCAGATAAATTCAGTTTTTCCATTCAAAATTCTTACACAAAAAACCGTCGACCTAGAACGTATTTTTTAACATCATCGTATCACTTTAAAAGCTAATTTTTTTCATCCTTTTCACCAAGCCATCTCAAAAAGCCTTAAGCGTCGTGCAGACTAGCGCGACGCGACAACGCGACGCGACACCGGTTATTGTTATACCGTGAAGTTTTCTTAGAAATTGTATTGTTCTAGTCGCGTCGCGCCGTCGCGTCGCGCTGGTCTGCACGAGCCTTTACTTGAAGTAAAAGAGGCCTATGTCCAGCAGAGGACTACTGTAGGCTTATGATAGGATATCGATATCTGTAAAGTTTGTAAAGTTTCGCTAGTTCATTTAGTTTGACATTGTATAATGATAAGTATTAACGGGTCTATCCATCAGGTTAAGCTACGCGCCGGGGTTGGTCCGTGGATGGGTGACCATCTTTACATACCGAGACTTCTCCGTGCCTCGGAAAGCATGTTAAGCCGTTGGTCACGGTTGGCATTCGTGGATCTTTGACTGTCATTCGGGTCGTCAGAAGCCCGAAAGTCTGACAACCAGTCTTACCAAGGGGTACTTCATAGTTACTGGCTGTGGAGAGATAGACAGTCGCTCCATGTAAAATACTGGTATTCAGCTACACTAGGCAGATTGATTGATTCATTCGTTGTACATGCGTGTTTACCGTGATTTTGCCATCGTTTTGAGGAACAGTTTGAGTGACAGCTGCTTCGTTTTGGCTGTTTTTAAGCAGTTGGTTGAGCAATAGTTCTTGAAGAAGCGTTAACATGCTAATAGCGTTTGTCTGGGTTAGATGGCTGTCAATAAAAAAACAGGCTGCATCCGGTTAGACTGGAAGTCGACCCCAACATAGTTGGGAAAAGGTTAGGCTGATTGATATATTATTGATATGAATTTAATGATACAATGCAGTTGACATCACAGCTGTAAAGATATAGCAAGGCGGAGAAAAAAGAAAAAGTATTACCTTACCGCAATGTGGATATAAGAAAAGTATTGGAGATTACACTGTGGCATCACTATTTATATTACTTAGTCTGTGGTTTTTCTATAATAGTCTATGATGGTGGCTCCGCGCATAATGGCGATGTGTTGAGTGTGTAGCAATTTCATTTATATAATAAAAGGTTTTTCCAAACGAACACTTCCTTTCTCTGGTGTCCCATATACCCTGATAATAGGTTAAGGGCCCAGTCATGAAAGTTTGAAAGTACCTATTTGTGCGTTTGACTCGATTAAGTCGCGGTGTAGCAAAGGTTGGAGTCCTGCGTAGCCCGTGGTTCGAACAAGCAAACAAGAAGTTAATGGCGGCGGTGATTTGCGTGGCAATTCTATTGGTGTTAGATTGCATGCGTAACAAAAATGTCGAGTTCGGAGAATAATAATAGTAAGACGATCGTTCTTAATGGTCGCAATTGGCAGGCGTGGCGTTTTCAATCAACAATAGTTCTCCGTTCAAAGAAGTTATTGGGAATCGTGACAGGCACTGAGGTGAGGCCCGCGGAAGCTGGTAAAACACAAGAAATATGGGATGAGAGAGAAAATAAAGCCCAAGAGATGATCGTTACAAGAGTTGATGAGAATGTAATGACTTATTTGATTTCGTGTTCCAGTAGTCTTGAAATGTGGCAGAAGTTATGTACATTATATGAACCAGCAACTAGAGTCGGGGTGCATTTGTTGCAACAAAGATTCTTTAATATAAAGTATGAGGACCCCATAGTTGTGTTCATAACGAAGGTTGAGGAATGTGCTAACCAGTTAGCAACAGCAGGAGAAAGGGTATCTGAAAATATGATAATAACAAAGATACTTATGTCACTACCCGGCAAATACAAACATTTTGTCTCAGCCTGGGAAAGTATTCCAGAAGAGAAACAAAAGTTGCAGGAGCTGACAGGCAGGTTGCTAGTTGAGGAGGAGCGCAGTGGTAACGGTGCCATTTCTAGCGCCAGTAGCAGCGGACAGCAAAATTCTGCATTGGTGGTTGGTACGCAGCGTACTATAAAGTGCTTTGAGTGTGGTAAAATTGGCCATAAAAGGAATGAGTGTAGAAATAGAAAATGTAATAACTGTCACAAGGTGGGCCATTTAATAAAAGACTGTAAGTTGCTAAAAAATAAATCTAATGAGAAAAGTGAGAAAAATAAGAATATCAATAATTCTAAAACTTCATTTGTAACAAGAGAGTTTCAGGGTAATTTATTAAATTCAAAGAATTTTGTGTTAGACTCAGGGGCAAGTGACCATATGTGTTATATTAAAGAGATGTATTCAGAGTTTTCTGAAATAAAAAATAAAAGATTTGTTACAATTGGTGATGGTAAGAATTTAGAAGTATCAGGTATTGGAAAAGTTGATGTGTGCCTATAATGGTTCAGAGTATACTTTCTGTACTTTACATGATGTGTTGTATGTGCCTAAATTAAATGTGAATTTGTTTTCTCTCGGGTCAGCCATTGATAAAGGTCACAAAATGGTTTCAGATTCTAATGGATGTAAGTTTTATAAAAATGGTTCCATAACAGGTGTAGCTGACAAATATGATAAAATGTATGTGATGAAATTTAAATTTAGTGATGTAGCTTTGTTAACTTTGACAGATTGGCATAGTAAGATGGCACACCAAAATTATCAGTATGTAAAAGAGTTTTTAGATTTAAAAGGCATAAAATATGAAGGGCAGACTGATCAGTGCTTACCGTGTATCCAGGGAAAACAGCATAGGTTACCTTTCCATCAGAGTAGTAGTAGGTCAGTTGAACCAGGTGAACTCATACACATGGATCTATGCGGCCCAATGGAGGAAGTATCAGTAGGGGGCTCTTCATATTTTGTTTTATTGAAGGATGACTATAGTAGTTACAGGTTTGTCTATTTTATCAAGAATAAGTATGAAACTAAAGAGAAAATTGAGGAATTTATAGAGCAGTTTCAAAATGAGTTTAAGTGTAGAATAAAAAGATTTCGCTCAGATAATGGAACAGAGTTTGTGAATAGAGTAGTAGAGAATTTATTTAAGAAAAAAGGCATAGTACATGAGTTAACAGTTAGTTATACTCCTGAGCAAAATGGTAGAATTGAGCGAGAGATGCGTACTGTAGTTGAGTCTGCGAGAACAATGATTATTCAGTCAGGTTTAGGGAAAGAACTTTGGGCTGAAGCAGTGAATACAGCGGTGTTTACAATAAATAGAACAGGTAGAAGTAAGGTGAGTGGGAAGACACCTTATGAGTTGCTATATAATAAGAGTTTTGATGTTACTTTATTGAGAGATTTTGGTACTAAGGTATGTACACATGTACCTAAACAGCTTAGATTGAAGTGGGACTGCAAGGGTAAATTTGGAGTTTTTGTGGGTTATGGTGACTGTACAAAAGGATACAGGGTGTGGTATTCTAACACAAGAAGAGTAGAAACATATAGAGATGTTGTATTTATCAAAAATAATAAAGAAGTAGTACAGAAGAATATAAATTCAAGCATTTTATTATCAGATGAAGAAGATGTTATTGAACAAGAACCCCCTCTTGAAAGACAGAACAGGGAACAGAATCCAGAAGATAAAGAAGTTGAGTTACAGGAAGAAAATAAAGAAATAGAAGAATGCAAAGAAATTGAGCAGGAAGAAGACGAAATAAGAAGTATTGGAGAAGATGTGAGATCAAGTGAAGTTGACGTGATGGAAGAGTATTTAGATGAAGAATTCTTAGATGCAGAAGAACAGACATCTAAAGAAAATCAAAATTCTAGAAGTAGAAGGCAAGTGAAGAAACCTGTATGGACAAAAGACTATGAGATGGCAATGATAGCACAAGAAGAAGACCAATTAACTTATGAAGAAGCTGTTAGTGGAAAATATAAAGAAGAATGGCTAAAGGCAATAGAAGCAGAATTAGAAGCACTAAATAAAAATAAAACGTGGAGAGAAGTTACTTTACCAGAAGGGAAGAAATTAATTGATACTAAGTGGGTATTTAAGATTAAGAAAGAAGGAAATAAAGATCTTTATAAAGCAAGATTGGTTGTAAGAGGCTTTAAGCAAGAAGATAGGTTTGATCACTCAGAGATTTATGCTCCAGTAGCTAAACTACCTACACTGCGGATTTTATTAGCAATAGCTAGTAAATATAACATGGATATTCAGCAGATGGATGTCAGAAGTGCATTTTTATATGGGAACATAGATGAGGAGGTATTTGTGGAAAAACCAAAAGGTATGAAGAAAGATGGCAAAGTATTGAAATTGCAAAGGTCTTTGTATGGATTAAAGAAATCTCCAAGATATTGGAATGACAAATTTAATCAATTTATGGTTCAGGAAGGGTTCTTAAGAAACCAGTGTGATTATTGTTTATATTATAAAAAGGATAAGAAGTTCTATATTTTACTATATGTTGATGATTTGATTTTACTTTGTGAAGATAAACAAGAGATAAAAACATTTAAAGAAGCATTACAAGAAAAATTTGATATGAAAGACCTAGGAGGTAATAATCTCAAATATCTAGGAATAAATATAACTAAGAAGCATGATGTAATTGAGTTAGACCAAGAGCAGTATTTAAAAGGTTTATTGAAGAAGTACAATATGGAAGAATGTAAATCTATAGCAACACCCATAGAACAAGGTCTAGTTTTGAAAACAGAAGTAGCTACAGATAAAGAATTGATAAAAAGATGCAGGCAGTTAATAGGAAGTCTCATGTATGCCATGTTGGGAACGCGTCCAGATTTGTGTTATGCATTGAGTTATGTAAGTCGTTTTCAAGGTTGTGCTAATGAGAGCTTGTGGAAGGCATTAAAAAGAATTTTGAGATATATTAAGGGTACTTTAGGATTAAAATTAATTTATAGAAAAGGAGTAGATTTGCACTTGGAAGGATATACAGATGCTGATTGGGCAGGAGATCAAAAGGATAGGAAATCTACATCAGGGTATATAATGAAAGTTTTTGGTAATACAGTGTCATGGTCTTGTAATAAACAGCAGTGTATATCATTATCAAGTACAGAATCGGAATATGTCGCATTAGGAAAGGGAATTGCAGAGGGTTGCTGGATAAGGAACTTATTAAAAGAAATAGGAGTTGATTGTAAAGGTTTTATTATAAATATTGATAATCAGTCTGCAATTCATGTTGCTAAAAACCCAGAATATCATAAGCGCCTTAAACATATTGATATTAAGTATCATTTTGTGAGACAGAAAGTTGAGGATAAAATTGTATGTTTGAAGTATGTACCTTCAAGGGATCAGCTTGCTGATATATGTACTAAGGGATTATGTAAAATTACCTTTGTTAAGTTGAGAGAAATGTTGTTCTCTTAAAGTTTAAATAAGTTTGGAATCTTATGTAGAGTCAAGTTTGTGATTTAGAGTCAGTTGTGAAGTAATAAAGTAATTTGTGTTGAAGTATTGTGAAAGTTAAGTTTTATGATTGTGAGTGATGTTCACATTGAGGAAGGGTATTGGAGATTACACTGTGGCATCACTATTTATATTACTTAGTCTGTGGTTTTTCTATAATAGTCTATGATGGTGGCTCCGCGCATAATGGCGATGTGTTGAGTGTGTAGCAATTTCATTTATATAATAAAAGGTTTTTCCAAACGAACACTTCCTTTCTCTGGTGTCCCATATACCCTGATAATAAAAAGGGACTGAAATATTCAATTAATTGAATTCAGCGCTACAAATATTTCTTACTAGCTGCGCCCCGCGGTTTCACTGACATAAGTCTCGATCCCGTAATAATATCGGGATAAAAAGTATCCTATGTCCTAACCTAGGTTATAGTCTACCCGTGCGCTAAATTTCATTCAAATCCGTTCTGCCGATTTAAAGCTCGTACAGACCACCGCGACGCAACGCCGCGCCGCGACATGAACAATACAATTTCTAAGAAAACTTGACGGTATAACAATAACCGGTGTCGCGTCGCTCTGTCGCGTCGCGCTGGTCTGCACGAAGCTTTATTGTGAAAGCGTACAACAAACATACAAAAAATCAAATCTTTTCTCTTTTACACATATTAAACGTTGGTCTAGTGGGTGCAAGCGCTGCTGCTGAGCATGAGGTCCTGGGTTCGATTCCCAGGTCGGGAAAAGTGTTATTGGGTTTTTCCATCAGGAATTTCTCAGTACCAGCCCGGTGTCTGGATTTGTTCCCGGTTGTTTGCAATAGGCTTGCCCCCTATTACATGGGACTTAAACATAACCGGCGAAATGTGGGTATACTCATAGGTACACCTCTGCCATACCCTTTGGGGAGTACAGCCGTGATGACCCAGAAAGTTGGTCACTTTGAAAGCTAAATTTTTTTATCCTTTTCATCAAACCAGACTTCAAAAATCCTACCTCAAACCAACCTGTATTTATTACAAATCCACAAATACCATTACTTAAGGTATTGTATTTCAAATATTTGTCCCCATCTCAAAAAGGTTGTCAAGTGTGCCACCCTCAAATTCACTTTCTGTGTAACTGAAAACGCCTTTCACGGGGTACGGAACCCCGATTTATAAAGGTTGATTTTATTATTACACCCGACGATGGCTTAAAAAGGATCCAGGGTGACGAATTTCTATTCATTTCTTGGGTTCACGAATGTTAAGTGCTAAATGGATTTTTCTTGATATATTTTTCGGTAGGTATGTCGTGGGGAATGAGTATAGTTCTTTGTGTCTTTTTGGGTTTAGAGAGAGGAGATTTTGTTATATTATCTGATACGTTTAGTCCTTCGGATCTTGTGAAGTTTATGCATCCTTTGATGTGTTCTTTTGAATGATTTTTAGGTTATTTTTCAGTATCTAGGTACCAGCAATAGTGTGCAATTAATTAAGTTTCCCAATCTTTTATCTATTTAGTCAGTTATAATCTTAATTATAATATACAAACGAACACTTAAATATGTATAAACTATTAACTAACTATACAAATATAAGAAGGGGGGGGGGGAATAATTTTGTATGTTGGTTTCGAATGTGTAATATATTAAACGTATTAAAGAAAACAATTCAAAATTAATATCAAATACGTAGAACTATATTCCCGTGGAGCTCTAAAAAAATCAAGCTTCTAAAGCTTTGTGCAGACCAGCGCGACTTGTCACGCGACGCGACACCGGTTATTGTTATACCGTGAAGTTTTCTTAGAAATTGTATTGTTCGTGTCGCGTCGCGCCGTCGCGTCGCGCTGGTCTGCACGAGCCTTAATGTCAACTCATCGTCAACGCAATAAAAAAATACGGCCATTTATGTGACATATTTTGATACTCGCAAATAAATCAAAACTTACAGGGTACTTCCCGTTAATTTGTATTTCTATCACTTTTTTATTCTTTTTTGAGTTTACAAACATTACATTTGCAGTTGGAGAATTGACCGTGACGTATATCGATGTATGGGAGAACATGTTTCTTAACCACTAAGTTAAGTTTGTTCTTAGGATAAAATCATCCCAACTACAGAACCCTTCATTGTGCGTGGTCCGACACGCACTTGGCCGTTTTTTCTGACTTCATTTTGGACATAACTGACTTCGGTGAAGAAAAGACATCGCGAGAAAACCTGCAGTGCTATTCTGTAACCATCTCACCGTGAAAACTTAGGTGAAGTGAGCGTGGAGTGAACTGTCATTCCACAGGGATTGACACTATTGACAGCTCACTTCACCGAAGTTTTCACGGTGAGATGTTTACAGAATAGCATGGCAGGACTTATAGTTAACATAAGTCTGAAATCACCAACCCGTGTTGAGCAAGCGTGGTGATCAATGCTCGTGCCTTCTCAGTATGAGACGACGCATTGCCTTGCAATGGGACGGTAACGGTAGGTTTTGTTTACCCTAAACCTCTTAAGGGGTCATTGTACTCATCATTATGAATAACTTTCACTATGGGAACAACACTGAAATCGCGAAAAAAAAATCAGCTGGTCTCTACATTTATGTTCGTCTATGTCGTCGAAATGTAGGGAGCTGCTGTTTTTTTTTCACCATTTCAGCGTCGGTCCTATTGTATAAAAAAATGTCTGAATGAACTAAATGACAGTAACACACCGCAATTTATAATTTAGCCAGACAGCAAAGTTAAAGCTTATTTTATGCTATGACTGTTCAGACGGTTAGAAGAAGTCAAACACATATTTTTGGGTCGACGGTTTAATATAAAAAACAATATTACTGCTGATCAAGCTCCAACCGAGCTTCAACTCAACCCCTTGGTAATAAAAATAACAATTTCAAATCTTCAAACCGTTGTCTCTGCTAGTCGGCAATAAAGCCGGCTCGCAACCGGAAGCCATCGGCGCGGGATCGGCAGTGACGTCATAAATAACGGGCCGCTTTGGGCTGTTGTTGGTTACATTATGGTTCTAGTTACGGCTGTTATGTTGTTGTTAATGGGAAAGAAAGGCTTGTTTTGTAATCGGATAAATATCTTTATCATGACTATTTTTTATTTATTTATTTAATATAGATACTTCAACAGCATAATTAATATTGTAAAAAAATTAAATAAAGAAAAAAAGAAAATAAAGAAAGAAAGAGAGAAAAAGAAAGTTAAATATTAAAAGTTAACAGGTATGGGTTATATATATATATATATATATATATACCAATTACAGGTGTACACGACATTCACATACAACAAAGCAACCTTCTTAAATTACATAAAATTAAAATATTAATTAAAACGGAACAAAAAATAAAATCAGTAACAAAAAAACTGCGTTGACTTAGGTCTAAAACAGAACAAAAAACAGCGTTGAGTTAGGTCTAAAACAGAACAAAAAACAGCGTTGAGTTAGGTCTAAAACAGAACAAAAAACAGCGTTGAGTTAGGTCTAAAACAGAACAAAAACAGCATTGACTTAGGTCGAAAACAGACCAAAAATATTGTGCTATGCACGATATATAGAGAAGCCTTTCATTCATCCCGGTACCGTAGACTAACCAAGTGTCTACAGTACCTACATCATGCAACACCCAAGGCAACGCCGGTGCCTGGAAGACACCTATGCTCATAGCTCCCTTCAACGTGTTCCTTGGCCTTAAAAGTAAGTACACTGTACATTGGTAATCTTTTCTTTTAACTCCTCTTTTATCTTCCAAAATAATTGTACAAAAAAAACTTGAGAGGTGTCAAGGGACACCCGGATGGAACGAAGTTCCTTTCGATTAATTAATGAAGGAATTGTAATAAAATTTTATTTTTTTAAAGTTTTATTTATTATTTACAAAAAACCTGTATACACTCAACAAAAATAATCGTCGCGACACCACACTGTTCAATGCGAAATAGAAATGAAAATATCTGGCTTGCTTTCTATAAGAGAGAGAGAGACAGACAGAGAAACATGCGACGCCGCACAGCTTACAATAGCTTACCATAGCAAAAAGTGTCGTGACAACTTTTCGTAAGAATTTTTTCCGTCTAGCCCCCTTTCACAACGCGCGATAAGGAACTTCGTTCCAATAGTACTTTATGAAACTGTTGCATAATGAAGGGTATTAATAATAATTACGAGTGTTTTAATACCTAGCTATGTGCAGTTTCATACACTACTTTATCTACTCTCATAAATTGGGATTGAACCTAGATGTACACGGCGATAAGGTTGATTATTGCTTGTTACAATTACTCGGAATAAAAATAAAAGATCAAAGTTAAAGATCAATAATAAAAAAAACCCACGAAATTCAGTACAACTAAACGTATGAATGGCGCCTGCACCCAGCACATCACCGCGCATGCGCTACAGCGGTGCTATTGTGGGACCCTAACATTCCATTACAAAAGTTTATGGAAACTCTTTGGTGATATAAACTTCTTGGATTTGCCCTGTATCGTAATAGAAAAAACGTATTACATATATTAAGATTCTATTTTAAAATTTCGGTATTATGTTTATAAAGTATGTCAATCAAATAAACTCGTTTTGAAGTTTATAATTCGAATATTACGATATGAGCGTAGACAAAACACAGAACATCACATCTGTAATCATCGAAGGGTTAGGCCAAGGTGTACCTTAGTACAGCCACATTTCACTAGCTATGTTAAAGTCCCATGTGATAGGGGACGAGCCTATTGCCATCAACCGGGCAAAAATCCAGTCTCCGCTAATGAGAAATTTCTAATGGAAACACCCAACATCAATGCTCAGCAGTACTGCATGAAAAATGTGAAATAATGTAAAAGTTATTAAAATTGAAATCCCCTGGCGCAAACTAAGAATCATAACCAAGGCAGTGGCGTTATCAGCCACAGTCTAAAAACATTTCAGAACAAAATCCTTTCAAACACTTAAAAATATTCTTCGATTCAGCTAATCTTGCCTCTAAACGGAGACATTAGTGTATTTCCCCAAAGTACTTACAATTATCTTAATGGGAACTCGCTGAACAAAAGTCTGCTAAGATTGAGCCTAAAATAGCAATTTGAACAAGTTTTCCTTAGAGCTTTTTCCTTGGTTTGTATTAACATAATATCAGCCTGGAATTATGCTGGGCATTTAAGAAGATTAAAAAAAAAATGTGCTACCCATCAGGAACGAAGATCCTCACGCGATACTCGCATGCACACACACACTCGTTGAAATATAATAGAAAGAGACGGACAGAGAGAGAAAGTCGCTTGGAGGGGCTATAACGGTTTTTCCTTACGTGACGATTTCTACCCGTCAAACCAACCAGTCACACTATGCTTGCACCATAAAATATCACTAAAATAAATACATTTCGCTGTAAACAAACCAGAAAATCGATCTCTTTCTGTCAATCTTTTGAAATTGACAGAGACGGAATGATGACAGTGAAATATAAAGAAAGAAAGAAAGAAAGGACGGAAAGAAAGAAAGAAAGAATAATGTTTATTTGGACGCAATTCGTGAAACACAAAATACAAAATAACAAAATAAAAAAGTGAAAATAATCTTTTTAACATTAATAGTGTGTGCCTCACGGCTGCGCCAAAAAGGTTTCATTAAACGAATGATGTTTTATATTCACAATGAGCCTATAATGTTCCCACTGCTGGGAAAAAGGCCTCTTCCAGAAGGAGTGGGCTGTAATCTACCACACAAGCCCAGTGCGGGTTCGTAGATGTCACATGTCTTTGAATTTTTGGTTCTTGGACATGCCATTTTAATAATTTCATAGGCACAACCTGTACAACTATTAAGGCTTCGCCAAATAGAACGCGTTAAGATCGCGAAAAGCCTGACGCCGCGCTATAGCGCCGAATTGTGTTGCACTTTGACGTACCATCAAAGAAGTTCATATCTAACCAATTTCAAAACAAAATCCCGTAAACACGATAACCTCATCTGTTACCAGCCTAGTGCTATAGCCTCCGAGCGCTGCAAGCAAGAATAGTCCTTACGGTGGTTAGATATGAACTTCTTCGATGGTACGTTTACTGTCAAACAGAGCGCCGGCGCTAGCAACGCCGCGAAACTAGCGTTGCGTGCTGCGCTGTACTTAGCGCTCTAGCACGCGCTAAGTACGCGTTCTATTTGGCCAAGCCTTTACTGTGTAGACAATATTTGTACGCCTTGCAAGGCAGTACATATACATTCTTTTTTTCAAAACGTCTTCTACCACAACATTATATCTATCTGTCAGAAATAAATTAAGTAATTTGAATTTGAATGATATGGGATTGGTTAATGCCCGGCTTGTTGGAGAGGTGTATGCTGCTGAATTTGGGCGTTTTACGCCCAAATTCAGCAGGTTGACATGATACATGAATATTGCATGAAGGGTTTATGATAAACGTCAGGTGTCAACTGTCAATACAGGTGCCGCTAAATAGATTAGTGATCCTTCGGGTCTTGTTAGTAAAAGGTTGGGTAGGGTTCGGTTTAGGATTGTCAAATATTGAGGTATTAGTTTTCCTTTGTGGTTATTTTAAGATTATGTGTCGTTTTACCTTCTTTATCTATGTTGAGTCCAACATAGATAATGATCACTCTTTTAGACATTACTGACATCAGTGAACGAGACAAAACCGTCGTGATGAAACCTGCCGATCGATTCTGTAAAAATATCACCGTGAAACTTAGGTGAAGTGAGCTGTCAATAGTGTTAATCCCTAGCATCCTGCCGGTCAATTTGTGACAGTGACAGCTCACTTCACGCTCACTTCACCTAAGTTTCACGTTGATCTTTTTACAGAATCGACCGACAGGACTTATAGTTTACGGCTTTGCCTGCGTGTAATCTTTATAAATTATAGCCAGTGATAATACAGCGTTTTATTGGTGACCGAATTTTTTAAATCGGTCTCGTAGTTTTTGAGCTTATTCATTAAAAACAGAAATATTCGCACACACTCGATAGACTAAATTAACTAACAAACAAACTTTTAAAATAAAAATATAATAACCTGACCTAACTATTAAAAAAAAAAATATGGCGTTAAAAATTCCTCCGCAGCGCTGTCGACTGGTAATGGAACCTTATTACAAAAAACAAAAATACACATATTTTCTCTAAATACATTTCACATCATCATAATTAAATTGAAAGACGTCCACTGCTGCGAAAAGGTCTCCCTCGACCATAGATGAATACAGACGGGATACTCCGCAGTTTAGGTATGAAGCTACAAGTACGCGGCGGGCCCGGCTTGCTGGGCCAATTGAGTGAGTGTAACGTAGTCAGAAGATCTAAGAGTCACGCGTTAGAAAGAGAGGCAACTTCTAGGCGAATATAACTGTGTGTTTAGTTTTTTTATGTTTTATTTGATTCCTCTAGTGGGATTTATTTTTTGCCTGTAGGTGGATCTGTAGCATCACAGCGGGCCCTATCAGCACTGCGGTATTTGATTTTTTTTCCAAATATCGTAGCATCATGCTGAGATAGGAGCCTTTTTGGCCTCGCACAGGTCTGGTTTTTGTTTTCACTTATTTGTTAGTTTTAATTTTATTTTCTTATACTGTATATTGTTTACATGATTTTCTTAGTTTTAATATTGTTTTTTTATTGTTATAATATTTCCCGTGCCAAATAAAATATTTTTCTTTTTTCTTTCTGTGGGTGATTAGCACTGTGTAACCTGAATTGCACTTTATTTTGTCGTTGCAAGAGTCGCTATTTATTTAAATAATTTTGCGGAGGGAACCATCTGTATTTATCTGTGCCGCAACTAGCACTACAATGGCCAGACGGTGTCTCCTGCATCATCATGGTACTACGACAAAACGAGATTTTTGTCTATGTAAGAAAAGGTTTTTTTGTTGTGCCTTCTACACTATCTCCATTCATAATATATCTGCCTTGGAAACACGTCTTCGTCGCACATTGACCTCGAAAGCGTTCCTCCCTCAGGCGTCCAATGACAACAGCAAACGTGCAGAAAAAAATAAAACATCTGATTTGATCGGTCAATCCCTTATGATACGGTCTTGTTCTCATATTTCCATGCAAATCATAGCACAAAAGAAAAAAACTGTCAAGTGAGAGTCGGCCTTACACACGAGGATTTCCGTACAAAGAGGTCAGCTTATACTGGAAATGTATAGCTTGATTATGTAGCCGTGTGTGTACACACGGTTAAGAGTCTGTGCACAAAATTCACTCGACAGAGTTGAGGTAAATTCATTGCTATGCTATGTTTGTTTGCACCGTTCACGCACACACGCCTAAAGATCGAGCGTAGTGATCGCTTAAGAGGCTTACAACAGCTAAAGCGCGGTCACTGTCGGACTGCATAGAAATGAAAGAGAAGCGCGATGACACGACGCAGGTTATTTATTGCAAAATATGAAGCAGTTAGCGATTTACAGAAAATCTATTGATTGGACTGGAAAATTAAAACACTATTATGCTAATATGTAGCTTGTAGAATAATCTGACCAAAAATCAGAATGATTGCATGTAAATTAATATGATTTTTAATCGTTAAAAGAAATTTTTAGAGGTATCTTCATGATTTTTTTCTATCGTATCAAATTAGTTGTATTATGTTTTCAACACACTATCATACTAGCATATATCCTGAAGAATATCATATATTTTTTTGATTTTGTTTACTGCAGTGGACCATATTCTTTTAGGCATTATAAAACTTGCGTTTAGGCACGTTTAGGTCCTATAGTCCCCTTAAACAGTTTTGATCCTATAGATGATATTTTCTTAAGTGACGTAGGTATGGTTAAGAAATAAGTCCGAAATGTTTATGAGTGTATATGAATGATTTTCCATGAATACGTAATTTATTTGAAAAATCCCTTTCAGCTACATGCAAGACGAAGAACCCGACTTTTCAAATCGCGAATAATTTTGTTTAAATTCTGTTTTCCTTTCTCTCAACGAATGAACGAAATTGATCAAAATCAGTCGATTTTGAGCACGGCATCTTAAAACTACATTATATTAATTAATTAATAAATACATTAGCACAAAAACATGGTTCTTTTATGGAAAATCATTAACTTTATACCCTTCAATTTGTAAATTTATTTTATTTTTACTATTAATTGTTGTTATAGCGACCATAGTGGTACACACTGGAACGGACGCACAGCAGAGCCAATATAGTTATAGAGTCCTGTTGGCAGCCTTTAGGTACGGAACCCTAAAAAGGGAACGTTTATGTCGGAGGCCGGGACATTTTTTACGCGAAAATGTCATAATAATATGTTCAATGTCAACTGAAGGTCGCGCAAATATAAATCATGTTGAGTTTTGTGATGAATTGAGGTTTTTTTACCCGTGACATCTACCAAACAGGAGTAGATACTCCTGTTTAAAAAATAAGCATAATCAGCCTATAATGTTCCCACTGATGGGACACAGGCCTCCTCTCAGTGAGAGGGAGGGGGTCGTAATCCACCTCGCAATCCAACCCGTACGCCCAGTACGGGTTGGTAATGTCACTGTCTTCTTATTTTTGGTTCTAGGATATCCCGAATTCCTCACGAATTTTTCCTTCACAGTCCCCCAAAACGCCCACCTTTCACCAATTCCTAGTGCGGTAGCTGGGAAGTACATAGAAGTGATGCAGCAAAGTCCCCAGCAGAATTAAATTCGAAATCCAGAAAAAAAAAACAGATTGTAATTTTTGTTATCTTAATACAGCGAAATCCTTCGAATCGTTAGCTGAGCCAAAATAATCCTGAGGTAGTTAGTCAATGTTCACATTACCCGCCACCACCTGGTCACATTAACCGGTTGCTTCGGGTAATGGTTGCTTGTTGAGCCAGATAGCGGTTAATTAGATTGTAAATATAATTAAAGTTGTTATTTACTTTCAAGGCTTTGAATTTGAATATTTGATATCTTGTAAGTGTTAGAAAAAAAATGACAATTAAGGTTCCGAACGAAACTGTACTTAGCATGTTTAGGAATGCTCGCTGTCCGGCCGTAATTATTGAAAAACACGCTTGATAGTTTTTGCGTGATTCTCAGTTTTTTTACCGCGTTAAATATATTTAACGCAGTAAAAAAACGATTAGTTTGAGAACTTAAAAGAACCTGTGTGTTAAAATGTGACCCAATTACATCAGCACAATAGTCCAAAACAAATTAGACCTTTTTCCAAATGTCTTTCCCAGAGAATAATCCACTAGAAAAACCTGGGACAGATGGGGAATTGAGACCAATTAAAAATTAATTTGTTTTAAAACACCAAAACCGTTTTCATGAGAGGCCTGAAATACGAATAAACCTACATTCACGATTTTCAGAAATTGTAACGAAATATCTACAGAAATAATTATTTGCACAAAAGAGGAAAGTTCAATTAAAATGCAAAAAGGGTTCCACCACGGTGTTTTCAATTTGAGCCTCATTCGGGGCGGCTGATCTAAAAATAAAATATAATTATATTTTCTTTGATTCCTACGTGACATAATTTTGGTTGGTTATTTTAATTTTATGAAGGAGAATGTTTCTTAGATCATACCATAACATAACGCCTTGTCTCCACGAAGGGTTGGGCAGAGCTATACCTACCTATAGTACACCCACATTTTACCTATGTTTTAAGTTGTATGTAATGGGGGGCCTATTGCCATCAACCGGGCACAAATCCAGACTCCGGATTGCTACTGAGATATTAATTAATTTTACCCGACCTGGGAATCGAACCCAAGACCTCATGCTGACCAATGAGCCTGTTAAAGTAATAGCACAAACATAACAATAATCGGTATTCTCAATTTTGGGTGGCGTTTAGGAGGATTGTCTTATGTAATTTTGACGTTCGAAAAGTGCTGATTTTCAGCCTAGTTTGAATAAATGACTTTTGAATTTTGAATTCTGAGTTTTGAATTTTGAATGACTGTGCACTCCAATCGCGTAACACTTGACTTAACTTGTCAATGACAATCCGCCAGCATTTGAAGGATATTACTAGTTCATTGCCTTACAAGTTTGAAAAATTCATCTGATCGACAACGTAAACCACGCAATGAATGTTGTTGAACTGTCAAAGCCATTGTTAGTGTGCAATCACCCCGCTGATCTCTTCTCTATCATAGGAAGTTGGCCGTGATCCACCACGCTGGCCCAGTGTTTGTTGGTGGAAGTCACATGTCTTCAAAATGTTGAGTACAGTTATGGCCCATGGTGTAGGCCTCAACTTGTTTGCTAGCAACAGCAATTACCTACTTTTTTTAAGAAAGCCGATAATCTTAAAAAGTTCGAGGCAAAAAGAAGCCGATGTTATATTAATAATTCACCGATTTTATAACTTCAGGGCTAACCACTCAAAAATTTTAAACCCAGTTGGAAGTAGGTAGAGTAGTACCCCCGCTAAGTCAATTTCAAAGTTCTAATAAAAAAGTAGGATTCAAAAGTTTGGAAGGAGAAGGTACAAAATATCAGAGATATATAAAATATAGATAAATAATACATGATTTTATTCCTGTAAGTAGTTTTGTTACAATTCAAAAATAAATTATGTTTTAAAACTAGATAAATTTGGTGTTTCTTATCCGACTACTCTGAGAAGAAAAACCTGAACAAACTCAGAGGACTGTTTAAAGTCCAGACATAATATTGGCCAGACCATGTGAGAACCATGTAGATAAATGTGTCAAATGATAAATAGATCAAATGGTCTTCTGAGGAAATAACCACACAGATTAGAGTAGACCAAGCTAGTCATTGCACGCATTTGTCAGTAGCCGTGAAGCTCAACTCAGAACATATGGAGCTCAACGACTCGCCGATAGAAATTCTACATTTCCTGAAACTGATTTTTGGTGTGTATAATTATCTTTCCTCTCGCTGTCCAGCTACGAGTATCTGTGCACAGAACATACCCAAAAAATCCGCAAAGTCACGCCCTATTAATCTATGGGAGTGATTTTGTGAAAAGGTACGGAAATGTGTAGCAGGAAGCCGTGGAAGCGCGCGCTATTTGATTAGACCAATGAGGGCGCGCGGAGCCCGAGTTGGTTGTCAGAAACTACCTTGACGAGACCCCGCCCCTTTAATGTTGCTTATTACCTTAATTCATGTGGCTTATTACCAAGGTGAGATGTCAGATGTTGCACATCTTAAGCGACTACGACTACGTAAGCCTCGCTCATTTTTTTACATACTTTGCGTGCAATAAACGTGAACCGTGTATCACCTTGCACATCCTAAAGTAAAAAAAACCGGCCAAGTGCGTGTCGGACCACGCACAATGAAGGGTTCCGTAGTTGGGATGAATTTATTCGAAGAACAAACTTAACATTGTAGTTGAAAAACATGTTCTCCCATAAGGAATGTATGGGAGATCTGTTTTTCAAACTGTAAATTTAAGTTGGTCGATTATTACTCGTTAACCTGTAAAGCCTACTTAGCTGGCAGGGGGGGGGGGACTTGACTCTAACAAAAATTTGCACTTTAAAGCCTAATATCTCGCAAACGGATTCCTAAAATGAAAAATGATTTTCACACACCCACAATATTTTTAAAGGATACCCCACACAATAGTATAGACGAGAAAAAATAAAAAACATCCCCTCTTTACGTGTAGGGGACGTACCCTAAAAAAAAATATTTTCTTGATTTTATTTTACCACTTTGTCGGCATTATTAATATGTATACCCATACCAAATTACAGCTTTCTAGTACTAACCGTCTCTGAGCTAAGCCGCGGACAGACAGACGGACATGGCGAAACTAAGTAAGGGTGTATGGTTTTAACGGGTCTTTTTAGGGTTCCGTAGTAAACAAGGAACCCTTAAAAAAGACCCGTTAAAACCATACACCCTTACTTTATTCAAACAGAAATCCCACAAAACTTCACATTTACATAAGACCAACCGTAAATGTTTACCGCACAATAAAAACGGTTTCAATACAAAATGTTTTTCTTACAACAATATTACATGCGGTATTCTGCCAAGTATTTTGTAACGAGTAGTTTCGACATGCTGCGAGCGAGACGTCGCGTCGGGAACAAAATATCCCTATTCTGTAAACCGCGAAAAGATTTAACTTCTTTCTCCTGATATTTAAATAAGAAGAAAAAAAAAGGTACCTAATCATATATAGGTAATTTTCAAGTAACTACACGGACTTGAGGGTTTACTTGCTGTATACTTTAAAATACGATTTGATGAAGTAATTTTTTTTTTTTTGTATCCGTTATCGACATCCTTTACGACTGTAACCCCGGGTCTACACTCTCGCGAGTGCGCCTCGTGGAGGCCCTACAAAAATAGGCACAATCAGTCTCTTCGAAGGTTCTTGTAATTTTTTTTTTTTTTTTTTATAAAGTTACACACTTAGTGATACTTTATTCATATTACAATCTAGCCTATTAGCTAGGGGAGGGGAGGAGCTAGGGGGAGACACTTGATTCACGTGTTCTTTATGAAACTGTTTTATAATGAATTCAGTACATGATTATAGACAAGCGATGAAATCTTCCGTCAGTGACTCAAAAAAAAAAACAACCGACTTCTATAAAAATACAGTACAAAGTGAAAAATAACTTTCATTTCGGAAGTCGGTGGCAAAAACGAAAATTCTAAACCAAAGACACCGACTTCGGAAATTAAAGTTATTCTTTTGGAAGTCGGTTGTTTTTTTTTGGAAAAAGTTTGAATTTTTCACTTTTTAGTTCTCAAACACTACCCAAGCAAAGTTAATAAAATTTATATGGGACCACCGCTAAAGCTTTTTCTACCAAATGAAAAAATTATAATCTAAATCTGTCCAAAATTGATGAAAATATACACGGATATACAAAAAAAATACATACGCTACGAAACAAAAATATTTTTTTTACTTGGTACACGCACAGGACATACAAACAGTAATAAAAAATAAAATGGAGCATTTAAAAACAAAAAATAAAATAACGACCTGTGCTAGGCCAAAAAGGCCTGTCTCAGAATAATGCGGCGATATAAATATCGCCTGCTTTTTGGGGTCGGTCGGTTAAAAAGCGTAAGCACCTTTAGGTACCGCTGTCCACGTGAATTGTTATTTATTCGAGTTCACAATGTCAACATTATGAATGAAACTGACCATTCGGAAATGATACCTAATGTACATTGTGTGCTTAAAGTGTTAAATAAATAAATAAAAAACACCTAGTCTATTCATTTCGCGAAAGTACCACATTTTCTTAAACAGTTGCTGTTGGCAAGAAGGTAGTGACTATTCAATTTTTCTTGAGATATTCGTCCGAAAGTAAATTTCCTCTTTACTATTACAAGATAACAAAACCTCTGACATCTTCAGGCCCTACATAGCCTGAAGCTGGTCTTATAATACGTTGGGATAACATGATATATGCCAACAGACATCCCATTAGAATGTTATCCAATTTCATATGTAATCGGCAAGACCGATCTCGGCGGTAATCGAACCATGTCTAGGATTGGACAGCAAATTCATTAGAGTTACGTGTATCTAGAGTTAGCTGTATGTGTGGATTACAGTGAGTATTATTGTTATATATAAGTAGGTACCTGATTACCTGCATCAGAAAGCTTGATTGTTTTCATAAATGGCGCATAATTTGATTGTTAAAAATTGACCCGACGATTATAAGGTAGTGTATAGAGTGCCGCCAGCAGCATTATAGTCGCGCTGCCTCGGCCCGGCTAAAGTGCCGTAAGCATTGCATTGTCATTGTCACTGTCACTTGTTATTATGTTTGATTGTTGAGGTTAGTTCGCTGTAAAACACCACATTCCCAAAACATTACATTCTCTTGAGACCCGGACATTGTGTGGTCATAGTTCTAACCTAACCTACCTTTCAGCCATTTTCGTTTGCTACTTAATTTTTCGTAAATTTAGTCATTGTGGTGACTTTGACATAATTATCTAAAACAAATACGACCAATCAATACCCCCTATACACGTGCAGCCTATGGGCATCATACTCACAAGTTGCTTACAGTGCCCTTCGTGTTCAATTTTACAACGCGTTCAGGGCAGTGTTGGGGCTGCCCCGCTTCTGCAGCGCCTCGGGCATGTTTGCGGAAGCGCGCACCGACTGTTTCCACGCCACCATGCGCAAGCGGTGCGCGTCCTTGGTGCGCAGGGTGCGGGCTAGCTCCAATACTGTCCTGGCGATGATTGCTCAGCGACTGGATTGCCCCTACGTTGGGCATTGTTGTAGCAGGCATATTACTGGTGCTTGATTTGTAATTGTATGTAGCTGTGTGTGTATTGTTGTCATTGTTGTGTGTATTTAAAGTATTTTTTGTGTGTTGGTCAAGGACCTGAAATAAATGAATTTTATTTTATTTATTTTTATTTAATACAAAGGACAGCGAATTAACCTCAACTTTCAAACAAAATAATAAGTGACAGTGAAAATGATAATGAAATGCTTACGGCTCTTTAGCCGGGCCGAGGCAGCGCCATATTATGCCGCAAATAGCGGTACTTTAGCCGTTATGGATAAAGTGCCGCTAGCGGCACTCTATACACTTTCACATTAATTTAATGCGTACAAGGCATTACCATACACATTCGTTATACTTACATACCATATGTGCATATGCTCTAAGCTATGACTATTATTTACAACTAGCTGCTCCCCGCGGTTTCACCCACATAAGTCTCGATCCCGTGGGAATATCGGGATTAAAAGTATCCTATGACCTAACCCAGGTCATAGTCTACCTATGTGCAAAATTTAATCCAAATCCATTTAGCCGTTTTAGTGTCAAAGCGTTACAAACAAACAAAGAAATAAACTCAGTTTCGTATTTGTAATAATTAGTTAGGATTATTAACGTTAGATCAATCATGTAAATTACTTGCAACCTCCATGTGTTTATATTATCGACCTAATTTTAGTCGTGGTGGTTCTATTTTATATTCATGGTTTATTGAGCATAATCTCTCTATGTTCATGGCTGAACAACAGAATAAATACGTGTCAAAAAATCTTTCTAATAATAAGCCCTTTCTATTCTGAACATCTTTGCGTTGTGGTATTTTTCCGTAGTTCACAGAATGTCTCTTAGTTCAGTCTGCGGTCAGAGGAATACATCCATCTCCGCGATGCTATAAATGCTGATGGCAATGTGAATAATGTAGGAAGAATGACAATTTTGCCAGCTACTTATATAGGAAGCCCACGCCACATGCATGAATATGCTCAGGATGCTATGTCATATTATGTTAGGCATTATGGCCGCCCAGACTTATTTGTTACATTCACATGTAACCCAAAATGGTCCGAAATCGAGAAGGAATTACTACATAGCCAAACACCAGTTGATAGACATGACATAACTGCCAGAGTTTTTAAACAAAAATTAAAATCTCTCGTGCTCCTCTAACAACTTCCATTGAATCCTATCTCTCGGAACTTCTCTCCAATTTGGACCAGCTGTAAGCTTCAGTTCGTCTTCCCATTTAATATATTGTCTTCCCCTGTTCCTTTTGCCATCTCTGGGGTACCATTCAGTCACAACTTTACTCCACTTGTCTTGAATGCTTCTTAACATGTGGCCTGTTCATCTCCACTTTTGTTGGTCTATTTTGGTGAGAACATCAGTAACTTTTGTCTTTTCTCAAATCAGGGTATTTCGTAAACTGTCTTGTTTTTTAATACCAGTCGTACTCGTTTCCATTGATCTTTGTCAAAAAACCTTTAACGTCATTCATAATAGAGTCATAAACGTTGCAAACGTGTCAAGAACTCGACCTTAATTGCGTGTTTACAGAAAAATAACTAACAAAATAACTACAACTAACAAACTAATAAAATAAAACCTCCCTTATATATTTTAAACATCAATTTCGAAGACGAAAATCATCCCTGTTACCTCCATCATCGCTCAAAAGTCACATTACATCACGATTGGCTACAAATGTTTGACGTCAGCTTTTGAACCAATGACATGGGTCAGACTGTCAGACGATTCCTTCTGATCTCAAGTCATTCGATATTCGATTTCATGTCCAATTTTGTTTGTCATGTAATCCCAATGTTATGTGGATTGTGTTTTGTTTTTGGACGATTTGTTTAGCCAAGGGGGTGACGGGGTTCCCGCCTATTCTCTGCCTAAGGCCGTTTGTCCATCACACCATGAACGGGACGTCAACAAGAACGAGATAACGACGCACCACGCCGAAGTACCGACAGAACATTTACTATGGCCGCGAAATCTCGTTTCTCTTTGACGTCCCATTCACGGTGCGGTCGACAAACAGTGTAACTGTAAACTTCACACGACAATAAACGGTCAAAAATATTATACTCAGATTAAATGGTAAATAAAATATTTCGGAAGCGGTAAAATGAACTCCACATTAACTAACAAATAGCTTCTGACCGCGACTTCGTTCACTTGGAATTACACAATATACTAAAAAAACAGCCACATTTTTTAAACTCCCTCGGTTTCCATCCCTACGCTTTGCATCGCATCGCCCGCCCTCGCCACTACTTCGTTTTCGCTTAGCGTTCTTTTTGACTTTTTTCATTTTTCTCGGGTCGTAGCATTATGATTTTAAACAGCTTCCTCAAGAGTCGGGCTATCAAATGAATGTAAAAATATTTATTCAAATCCGACTGGTTCCAGAGATTAGCGCGTTCAAACAAACAATTTTTTCAGCTTTAATACAGGGTGTTAGGCAGACGGTTGAACATACGACAATGGCGGGTCCGTGGGGCCGTCTGCTACGCGTTTAGATCTAATAACAAGACCCAGGCCACACGGACTTTTTTAAAGATAAAAAAAAAACGTATTTCGTCGTTGCTCAAACTTCGAACATCAAAAATGTCATTTAAAAATAACAATGCTTACTGAAAAAAATATATTTTATTTTCATCTAGAGTAACTGTAGAATAGTATTTGACGCAAATGATTGCTAGAAAATTTAATACAAGCCCTTAAACTACAATCAAATTAAAAATACATACTGAAAACCCAACTTTGAACTACCTTAAAAAAAATACTAAGAGTGAGTTCTAATTCTAGGAAAATATCTTTGGTTCATGCTCGTTCTAACGGTATGCAATATGCACAATAATTTCAGTTAAAACGTAATTAGAATAATTCGCAAATTTTAACTACCTGGGCCTTTTTTCACGGTGTACGAAAAGTGAAATCAATTACTTACAAGCAAACATTTTTTTTCTAGTTTTATTCTACAATTATTATTTTAGATGAAAAAAAAAGTTACCGATTTTGTTATTTTTAAATGAAATTATTGACTTTTGTAATTGGAACAACGACGAATTTTGAATAAAATTTAAAAAGTCAATTAAAAAATCCGTGTGGCCTGGGTCTTGTTATTGGGTCTAAACACGTAGCAGACGGCTCCACAGACCCGCCAATTTCGTATGTCAACCATCTGCCGAACACCCTGTATTATAGATTATAGTATAGATACGTATAATAATGATTTGACGTCCCATAATCTCTGCCCATACTGAGGTTAAAAAGAAAACTTTAGTTTTGTCGTGGACGAAGAAAAATATAATATTATATCTCCAAAAAACACCTACTCTTTTCACATTTTCTAAATCAAAAGTTTCTCGTTCCAGACCCAACGTGGGACGTATTCCTTTTATAAAGTACGAAATCAACGCAAACTTATCTTACTTTTTGATAATTTAAGTTTCCTTAAAGTCTGCCTTAGATATCAAGACCAATTTCCTTACCAGTTTATTTAATCGTCAAAAATCAGTTTTTAGGAGTAAATCAGAATTGAAAAACTTTCAACAACTTCCACTAGGTACGTACAGTCAACCGCATATCAGCGGTAACACTTGTACAACTAAAATGACCCTTATTGCGACGGCATAAAGGCTTGTTGATACCAGTGATATGTGGTTGGCTACCTAACCTTACAGTTACACAAATTATAAAAGGTTTTCCTCGTGAAAAAAAAAACTACTTTGAGAAAAAAACCTATCTTTTCTCAAAGTTGCATTTTTTTTTTCATAATAGTATTGTGTCGATATTTATGTCTTTTTGGTTTAAATAGGTTTTTATTTTTATTATTTTATTTATCTTTTATAAACATAATTTTATATTTTATGAATGTGAGAAAGCTGTAGGCGTAATAGACTGTCGATTTGTAGGCCATTTTCGATTTTGTTAAGTACCTGGTATTTTTGACAGGCCTACACTGTCCTCCCATACCTATTAACACTATAATTTGACAACATTGTAAAAGCCATTTATTTTTAAAAGAGTAACCGTGAATCTATTTGCCGGCTCTTGTCCATAGGAAACGACCAATTGGAACCGTGCACCTAGTTTGTGACGTTTCAGTGCCCTTGTAGGTTTATGTGAAAGAAAATATTTTGATTTCGTTTTTTGATTTTGATAATACTATGTTTTTAACATCATAAAATATATATCAATACTTTATATACAAGACGCTTATGAATCTTCCTTAAATGTAAGATATTTATGCTGGTAACTGTACCTACTTAATTTATTCTTTCGTTAAGATCAAACTTGACCTCATTTAAAAAATATTTCGTAAAATAAATATTATTTTAAGATATTAATTTTGAACTAAACTAACCGAAAGTCTAATCAGCTAGGCTCTCTAAAAATAGATGTCAACTTGATAGCTGTTTGTGGTTGGTTAATTAAAACAGCAAGAGGGGCTCGTGGCTAAATGATAACAGTCAAACGGATCGATCGAAGGTTAAGCTACGCTTACCGCGGCCGGTTTGTGGATGGGTGACAATTCATTACATATCGATATCGAGACCCTTCCGTGCCTTGGAAAGCAAGTCATGCCGTTATTCCCAGCTGTCATTCGTAAATCTTTGACAGTCGTTACGGGTACTCTCAAAAGTTTGACAACCAGTCTTACTAAGGGGTATGGTTTTACCAAGTATCTGGGTTGTGCAGGTCAGAAAGGCAGTTCGTCCATGTAAAACACTGGTATTCATCTGCATCCGGTTAGACTGGAGGCCAACCCCAATATAGATGGGAAAAAGCTAGACAGATTGATCGTACTGAAAGTCAGATCAGGTCGCCTGAAAATAGTAATCAATTTCTAGCTGTTTGTGGCTGGTTGATTAAAACAGCGACATCTAATCATATTAGTTGTAATATAATGTGATTAAAAAGATCAAATCGAATGAGCTTTCATTTTGCGGGTGTTTTTACAAATAATTACCTAATTATAGGTAATATTCATATAAATAAGAAGGTGTATTTGTCTGCTTTGTGCATGTATGGTTCAGAGGCAAAAAATTTAAGTAAACAAGTTTAAAACACATTCCTTCCTTCAGTTATGCCTTCCATGTATGAGAAGAGAGAGGCCTTTGCCCTGCAGTGGGACAGTAATAGGCCGGTATTATTATTCCTTCCCGAAACATAGTGGGCGCATGTCACCTTTTCAAACTGTCATTTAAATAAACGTATGTTTAGTCACCGTATAATTACAAACTGTTGACTAATTGTGACCATGGGTAACCGACAAATTGTGAACTGGTATCAAACTAGCTTACGACGTAACGCACCTTGCGCTAATACTAAATAGCCTGCCTACCTGCGAGCATCTTGGAAGTTCGCTCGCTCGGCTCGCGCGCACTTGGTCACTGTTCTAACTTAACCCTTTTCACCCAGTTCACAATTTTTTCAATCTCACAGTTTCGACAGACGGAAATAATACCGATAGATTATAAACTAATGGTTCACACAATCTTACGGTGACACATACGAGTACATTTACAAATGTGAAGACTTAATTATACGAGTATAATATTAGGTAGGTTCCCAAATTTATTTACATCTATACAGTATAAGCTGACCTCTCATTGTACGGAAATCCTAAATAATGCGAGATCAGCTTATACTGGAAATGTATAGCTTGATATGTATAGCCGTGAGTACCATCGAAGAACTTCATATCTAAGCAGTTTGAAAACAAAATCCCGTGAACTCAATGACCACATCTGTGACCGCCCCGGTTCTATAGCCGCCGAGCGCTGCAAGCAGAAATAGCCCTTACGGCGTATAGATATGAAGTTCTTCGATGGTACATCGCTACAAAAATAAAATAATCCACGGCACTCGATGACAGTTTCTTAAAACCATCCTATAACGTAAGTATCGAGCTAACTAATGGAATACCGGCCATAGTAAGTAGGTCAGGTATTTTTGTAGCACGCGGAACACTGCCCGCCGCGACGCGTAATCGTGTCATTGACAATTATTATAGCCACTAAAGAAGCTTGTGTTTATAGGTTTTTTTTTTCATAGGTTCTCCAACAATTGTTTACACTAGATTAATGCTAATGGGTAACATGCAAAAATGTATATTCAACAGTGCAATAATCACTTACAGGTAAACTCCGCATGCATATAGAAATTGTACAAAAAATTATAATAAATTAATCTAGTTTTAAATTAAATTACTTATCCAAGAGTCTTAACTTGCTCCTTCACTTTTGTGTTGAGCTCCACGATTACTGACAAATGCTTGCACTGACTGGACAGGTCCACTCAAATCTGTGTGGTTCTTTCCTCAAAAGACCATTTCAGACACTAATCCACATGGTCCTCATATGACTTGACCAAGATTATGTCTGGACTTTAAAAGAGACTACGACCTCTGAGTTTGTTTCGGCCTTTCTTCTCAGAGTAGTCAGATAGGAAACACCGACCCCATCTAGCTTATTTTTAATATTTTTTTATATGACGTGTAAAAGTGATTCCGATATCCTATTTACAGAATAAACAATTTCATTTCATTTAATTTAATAATTAATATAACAAGGATTATCCAATAGCAACTTGCTCTGAAATACAGTCTTGTGGAATCGGAAGTACCGTACTATAGGTATGTGCCCGACCCAGTTCTCGAAAATGACAATATCACGTTGTATTGGGATCGATCTAATATCACTGACAGGACTATTGTTGCTAATAAGCCAGACATAGTGGTGATAGATCGATTAGAGCGTCGCACAAAGATTATTGATATAGCGGTCCCGCATGACGAGAACCTCGTGAAAACTAAATGAATAAATTATAAAAGCGTTTTTCTTCGTAGTTCGCGAGGTCAATGGCATAATAGCCAAGACCCTCGACCAACACCTGAGGATCAGTGTCACCTCGATCGATCAGAATCTGAATCGTTTTGAAACAGATTGCTAATCCATTGCTTCATAAGTTCGAAAAGTCTGCTCAACATACTAAATAACGCAATTAATGCTGTTGAACTGTCACACTGATTAGTCGTAATCATTTACGAAAATATGTTACGTAATTAGATAGCAGTTTAAAACGATTATGAATTGTCTTGCTCATTTCTTGTGTGTGTTTCATATTCTACAAAATATAGTTTTCTTCTGAAAATGTTACTGAACGTCTTGCGACTGAATTATAGCTAGATTTTGGCTCGGAGTCTATAATCTTGTTAGCACAGCCTCCAGCGTGAAGCGAGGACTCATTTTAAAGGTGAATGGGGTCATATTAGATGCTGAAGGCTACTGTGTTCAGCCGGATAAATGACACCATTTAGATAATTCTGTCATCGATTCTCGTAAGCCAATAAATCAAAAACCTAAAACGCAGTTAATAATTTCTAAAATATGAAACTTGATGTTAAATAATTTGACTGTTAATTTTGATTATCTTTTAATTCAAATCCAAACCGTACCTATCTAATGTAGGTACCTATACATTTTCGTATGATCCGTTTCCACAGACTGCAAAACCGGGTTTGTGAGGCATAGTTTTAAGTACAAAACTACTGTAAACTCTGAATAAAATAATAAACATAAATAAGAAAGATTAAACAATTAATGATTCCAATTATTCAAAAAAATAAAATATTACCAGTCCCAGCAATCAGTCTGCCTAGCATGTTTCCAACTATGTTGCTTTTCTGCTTTGCTGGCTTTCAGTATAACCGGATGCAACTGAATACCGTATTTTACATGGAGCGACTGCCTATCTGACCTCCACAACCCAGTAACTGGGTAATACGATACCCCTTGGTAAGACTTGAAGAGTTTTTAATGAAATTCTGAACTAATTAAGCTGACAAAAATTCAACATTTTGTTACAATTGTTTACTGTTGTGTTCCGGTAATTAGTAATATTTGGGAACGCTCTCTCGACCGTACAGTTACGTGCCAAATGTTTACCAACTACAATATTTGCTGTGTCGATGCTAGTGTTTTTCGATTTATTTATGGGTAAGTCTACGCTTAATCGGTTACCCCAAAGTTTTGGGCAGAGATATACTCATAGTACATCCACATCCCGCCAGTTATGTTTTAGTCCCATGTAATAGGGGGCGAGCCTGTTGCCATCAAGCGGGCTCAAAACTCCTTGCTCCTACTGAGAAATTCCTGATGGAAAATCCCAATAACACTTTGTCCGACCCGATCGAACCTAGGCCCTCATGCTCAGAAGTAGTGCTTGCGACCACTAGACTAACAAGGCAGTCATGCCATGTGGGGTGGCTCATTGGTCTAGTGGTCATGTGGCGGCATCTACATCGCCACATGCGAACTACGCATTAAAGACCTGAGGTCACACAAATCCTGCATCGCGCAATTAGAGTTTACTGCGCGATGTACATATATAAAAGCTCCCGACTTCAACCTCCGGGCAGTTGTCCGCCAGGCACGACACCCGTCTGGTCGCATGATCCTCCATTTTCTAAAGAGGAAGAGGAAGAGTGAACTTTACACCCTGTTCCTCATACTCCTAAGTCACAAGCGCTACTGCTGAGCATCGGGTCCTGGGTCCGATTCCCGGGTCAGGCAAAGTGTTATAGGTTTTTCAGTTTTTCTGAAATTTCGCAGTAGCAACCTGGAGTCTGGATCTGTCTGGTTGATGGCAATAGGCCCCATTACATGGGACTTAAACATAACTGGCGTATTGTGGATGTACTATAGGTAGACCTCTGCCTAGCCCATCAGAGAATACAGCATGATGAAATGCTATGTTAAGCTTCGTGCAGACCAGCGCGACGCGACAGCGCGACACGACACCGGCTATTGTTATACCGTCAAGTTTTCTTAGAAATTGTATTGTTCGAGTCGCGTCGCGCTGGCCTGCACGAAGCTTTATGTAACAAGTGAGAGGAAATCAGGCATCAAGTAATTCGGCCTCAGATGCTAAACTCGATGTCTTAACTAAGTTTTATAACCCAACCAAAATTGTTGAACCGCAAGAAATTTTCTGAGAACTGTTTAATTTTCTTTATTCAATTAACTACGTATCCTGCGCGTTCAGAACTGTCTTCTCCACAAAGATACTTAAATTACCAACGCTTTGAATGAGAAGACTTTTTTATTTACGTATTTATTTTTTATATAACGTTTCGCTTTGTGAGTTTCGCTTGCAAAGTTTCTGTGGGAAGCGTTTTAAATTATACCTAGAAATGATGCTGCATGTAAATTAATGTTTTATGGAACTAATTGAATTAGTTTCACTAACTAGCGACCTGACTCAAAGAGTCTAGAATAGCATTATGAAGCAGGTAGGTATATAATAATACCAGCCTGTTACTGTCCCACTGCAGGGCAAAGGCCTCTTCTCATACAGAGAAGGCACGAGCATTGATCACCACGCTTGCTCGAGCCGGGTTGGTGATTTCTGACTTATATTAACTATAAAGTCCAGGTTTCCTCACGGTGTTTTCCTTCACTGATGTCAGTAGTGTCCAAGATAAACTCAGAAAGTACATATGAATTGAAAAAGTCATATTGGTACTTGCCCGGATTTGAACCCACAACCTCGTACATGAGAGGCGAGGCCTTAACCACTGGGCCATTATGACATTTATAGGTATATAATAAATTAAAAAACCGGCCAAGTGCGTGTCGGACCACGCACAATTAAGGATTCCGTAGTAGGGACGAATTTATCCCAAAACTGATCCTTCACTTTTGGGATAAATTCGTCCACATCAAATCCACCCATAAGGAAAAAACGGAACCCATACAGGAGTTTGGGTTCCATTTTTTCCTTTTGAGGTACGGAACCCTAAAAATAGAACAATGTACAAAATCACCTGATATGTTCTCCGGCCGATACCCGGGTGTCGTACGGCCCTTGCACGGTTTCTTTACGGTACGGCGTATAAACCGCGCCGTAAAAAAAACTTGTCCGTCAACAAGCGTCCATAGTGATCCATAAGACATAGACGACCTTGCTTACATACGGCGACTATACCGTAGTTTATAATAGCAAGAAAACTGTGCTTAAAAAAAATGTATAATAGCCCTGCTCTTGACCTCGATCTCGCCTGATGGGAAACGATGGACTCATCCATCGTTGCCCATCAGGCGAGAGGCATCTTCTCGACTTGCTCGTTCGATCATAGGCCTCAGCCTATGATCGAACGAGCAAGCCCAGAACATGCCTGTTCCTTTGAAGACAGATGCTGGCAGGGAGTGCCACTCTTTGGCTGTGCGCATTATAAATGTAGAGGAGAAGCGCTGAGTACGACTGGACAGGATACCAACCAAGTGCGGATGACACTCTAGAATACGTCTGGTACTCCGGTAATAAAAAAGCGATGGTGTCTTCAGGTCGTGGAGCCCCTGCGCACACTCTCCGAAGTACAGTCTGTAGAAGACCGAGAGGCAAGCAACATTACGCCGATGAACCAGGCTGTGAAGCCTAGCCACCAACGTTTCGTCGTCTATAAGCCTTTTTGCTCTGCGTTCCACCAAATCAAGTGCAGCAGGTTGGTTAAGCCCGAAAGTCGGACAACCAGTCTTACCAAGTGGTATCGTGTTGCCCAGTAACTGGGTTGTATAGGTCAGATAGGCAATCCTCCCATGTAAAATATTGATATTCAGTTGATCCGGTTAGAATGAAAGCCGATCCCAACATAGTTGGGAAAAGGCTAGGCAGACGATGTGATCCGGAGGTGGTGAAGAAGTCTAACTAAGACAAATAAATTGACAAATTAATCTCAAAGCATTTATTTCAAATACTTGAATTATCAAGGGGTCGGTCAGTCAGAAAGATGAAGCTAATTGCCCATTCCAAACCGTAGTAGGTTTCCATGGAAAAGAAAGGGCATTAAACTCTACGGACACTCTTTTAATCAAAATATAAATATCTACTACTCTATGATGAAAATCAACCTTTGTACGTACTATGCATATTCAGTGGTGTAGAACGCTAGTTTCAATGTATGCCATGCAATTTATGCCACGCCGGTACATTATATACAGTGAGCATGCAGTATTGCCTACATTTTAGTTAGCCAGAGTAAGTCCTGGCTTATATTGTATCTATGGAGCTTATTTCCCGCTAGCTATGCCTCCGGTTATATTTACGGTATTTTCATTCAATGTCCGCCACACCAATTTGTTACAAAACACGATCTGTTCGTACACAGAACATTCGTCATGACGATTCGTTACATAAAGCAATTAGTCGATGACAAATAAACGTAAAAATTTATAAACTTTGATTCAGAAAAAAGACGCTGAAAATGCTGTGAAGGAAGGTGTTAATTAGTAAAGGAAAACATAGTGTGGAAAACGATAGTTAATTTATCTGTCATTGCTTCATTTTTCATTTTTTTTAGCTATCGTGGTATAGTAATCTTATTCTAGATGCCTGATAGTCTTCACATATAATTATATAATTAATGTATACAAAATATTGTAAAAACATTTTAAAAGAGTAACGGTGGAGTTTCTTGCCCATTCTTCTCCATACGAGAACTACCTTTTGGAAGGGGCGACTAGAATCAATTCCATTTTGTGTAAAATTGACGTTCAAAAGTGCCTCTTATGTGCCTAATTGAAATAAATTGTTTGACTTTGACTTTGATATGTCCTAGAACCAAAAATTCGAAGACATGTGACATGTGACTAACACGCACTGTGCCTGCATGGTAGACTACAGCCCACTCCCTCTTAGAGAAGAGGCCTGTGTCCCAGCAGTGGGAACATTAAAGACTGATTATGCTTATGCTGTCTTCGATACATCTCCCATCTCTATCAGATATCCTAGGACAATAAACAAAATCACACTTTTTATCCTACTCGGAAATGGAACTCAAGAAACTCTCCTACAAGAACTATTCAAAAAACAAAAGTCAGTTATTCAAACTAGGCTGAGAATCAGCACTTTTCGAACGTCAAAATTACATAAGACAGTACCCCAAAATGTCCACCCTTCACCACTTCCTAGTGCGTTAGCTGGGAAGAAGAAGTGGCGCAATAAACTCCCCAGCAGCACTGCTGTTATTACTTACAATAACCCAGCATGAATAGTTTAAAAGTTAATTTTTATTAACACTTGTAGTTTATGTTGACGTATTGGCGATGTTGTTCAGAAAGGTCAGATGCGTAGTAGGTACTCGTAACCGGCGTGCGTGTATGACCAGATGTATGAACGTAAACGAAACAAAAGGAGCATGTAAGCCCACATTGGCACTGGCGCTTTTTTTAACACGAACATTTTGACCGTGCTCTGGATTTTCGACTCTCTGCATCACACCGAGCGTTGAGAATACAACAGAGTACATACTTAGCGCGTTGAAAAAGTGCACAGTTGGAATTTCAATCGCGCCTCTAAAAACCAGTGCGCAAGAAACGTCGCATTAAAAAGAGCGCTTGTGCGAACATAAGCTAAGGATTGTAGCAGGTGGCGTTCTGTAGTTCCTGCCTATTCCCTTGGGAGGAAATTTGTAGTTGAGTGGGTCACAAACTCACAAACTCACGATCCAGTCCCAGAGGCCATGTTAACTTTTATCACTAGTTTAACTAAACAGAAACGGTTGAACGTTTCGTGGTATTATGCCTTTATTGTTAGAAACTTACAGTTAACGAAAGTTTCAGGGCTGCAAGGAAGTCCGTAGTTGGCAGCTTAAAATCTGACAACTAACTTTTTGGATGTGTCAAATAGATATAAGTAGTACCCGGGCGACCAAGCTCTGCTCTGGTGAAAATAGAGAATGCTGGAAAGTTCATACTAATTCCATGCTGCCATGATAGTAGGTACTTACTAATTCCATGCTGCCATGTCATTATTCTAAGATAGCCATCTTGTTCTAAACTTTGGGGGACTGAGCTCTGCTCGGGTGAAAATACGGTTAAAACGAATTTCCTAGGTATGACACCTAGCTAGATAGATTTTTCGCCCCCGTAAACTCCTGTATTCCAACTTTCATCGAAATCGTTAGAGCCGTTTTGGAGAACGTTATTACAAATATATATAATTAGGAGTTTTTATTTTATGTATTTTATTTTCTCTTCTACTCTTACACACGTTGTCTACATCTCTTTAACTACTTTCCTATCGCAGGTATGCTGGAAGAGATTTTTTTAGAAATAAGCATCACCTTTGTACGTATTTTTCTGTTCCTTTCTTCTTGTCTGTTTATATGTGTGTACATAAACCGTTAAATAAATAAATAAATATATACAAATATTGCTCGTTTAATAGTATAGGATGTATCTATTTGACTCGGGAATAAGTCAAGACTATTCACCACTTATTCCCGATGCGTTTGGTAGAAATGAAAGTAAGGAATGCTCCACATCGACATTAAGGTTATTACACTGATATTTTAAAGTTAGAGCAATTGGGTCTAGGAGGCCTATTTGGGCATCTAAAAACCCTTTATAACGGACGGTTTAGCGTGCTTGCGATGTACGGAGGAAAAAATGTATAGACACCGCGTGGCAAGCCGCGGGCAAAAGCTAGTCAACTAATAAAATCCATATACAATGTGAAATTTAATTCGTTTGCATCCTCTTAAGGGGTCATTGTACTCATCATTATGAACAGCTTCATTATACACATGGTATAATATAAAAAATAAATAAATATTTTATTTCTCTTCTTAAATATAAATATAAGAGTGCCAGTAAAGTGTGGTGTGGTGTGGTGTGCTATGATGTAGTGTATTGTCGTGTGATGGTTGAAAAGGTGACATTGGAGTATTGAACCGGCCACAATAATGTGGAAACGCCAATTTGTTGTGATACAATTTGGGAGAGGCCTATGTCCACCAGTGGACTGTATAAAGCTGACTTCATTGAAACGCCTACAGAGGGCCCATATAAAGGGGCCAATGGAAAAGCCAAAAAAGTATTTGACTAACTTATGCTACCGAAAAAGCTTATGTCATGTTGTTGAAAGTCGTTGAAGTACTTAATAAAAAACGCTTTGAAAGCGATTGTCGCTTCTAAATAATCGTTTATTTGCTCAGAAATTAGGTACCTACATAAAATATAGGTTGCTTACACAATTTTGTGGTCCCTGTACAATCTACCTTAAATTATGCATGCACACATTGAAATTTTTTTTATAACAAAAGACACGCCAGTCATATTAAAATTGGCACAAAAATAAATAAATAAATTTAGAATTTAAAGCGAGCATAATAAGGAAATACACAATGGTGCCGATTCTCTACTAGACTAAAATTTAGTTTATTCCTGTCAAACGACGATTTCCCATTCCGAAAACAACTTAACTATATTTTAGTTTGACAGCACTAAGTTACTACTGAGTTTTTAATTTAGTGAAAATGGCAATTTTGCTATACTGAATTTGAAGTTTTTTACCTAAAATTTTGATTGTAGAAACCAAATCAGACTAAACCTGACAATTTTTAGTCGCGATTAAAAAGGTTTGGGATAAAATAAGTTGTCATGAACTAAAATTCACTTCAACATCTCGACTTCACGTGCAAAAACAGTACTTTATTTATTTTTCTTTTGCTTTTATCTCGAAAATGGTGCGTCCTATCGTAAAAATAATGAAAATTTCGACCCCCTTTAAAGAACCAATAAACACCTAAAACTCAACATGTAGGTAATATTTTTTCATATTTTCCATACAAAAAGAGAAATTTTTCATATAAAATACGTCGAGGCCGCACATCGAGCGCGCCTCCGGCTCTAAAAAAAATCGCGGGTTAGGGAAAACCACGGGTACCACGTAGATCCGCGATTGTCAAATTCGATTTTAGTTGTGTCAAAATTATTTTTTAATTTAGATAATTTTATTTGCAGAATAGCTCTAAGATTCTCATAGCCAAAAGTAAGGAATTTTAGTGATAGTATAGTTAGTTTAGTTCGGTGTACAAGAGAATCGGCACCAATATGAAATATAAAATTTCAAGTGTAGTGTCATTTAAAAAATCATTAATTGAATAATAACACTTATCAAGTAATAGGGGCGATCAGTTTATTTTTAAACATTTGGATTGGAACATTTTTTATAATACATGTCTGGTATTTTGTTTTACATGTACCCATGCATGCATCTCTAGGCCCTCAGGACCATCCCAGGTACAGCTTTTATACCTCCAAAACCGATTGACCTACACTATGGGCTCTCTTTGCCTCCAATTAAACAAAAACAGATCGCCCAGTTAACGTGAAAAGTTAATTAAAACTACGGTTACAACCGTCCCTTACGATGTGTCCCGCATTTATTGCGGGAATGTTCAGTAAACAGCGCGTTAAGGTTCTGCTAATTATTTTTAGTGGTAATACTGAAGGACGTGTTTAACTGTTACGAGAGTAACGTATACGTTTGGAGCCTGTCATTAGCAGAATATTTTAGGAAGAATTCGTGATAGTAATAATAATATTCTGCCTCTTCTCATACACAGAAGGCACGAGTATTGATCACCACGCTTGCTCCAGACGGATTGGTGATTTCAGACTTATATTAACTATAAGTGCAGGTTTCCTCACGATGTTAATCCTTCACCGATGTCAGTAATGATCAAGATAAACTCAGAAAGTACATATGAATTGAAAAAGTGACATTGGTCCTTGCCCGGATTTGAACATCAACCTCGTGGTCGAGAGGCAAGGCAAAGGCTACTGGGCCTTCAAGACAATCTTATTGCCATTAAACAATTTTGAGTATAAGTACTACTTTACTTACAAGTTTAAATAAGAGCGTATTTGAAATTAAACACGTACTTAAAGACTTGAAAGTAAAACAAACTTATCACGATAATGATTATAATTATGTCACGGGAAATTGGAATATAGCGAATCTAACGATTTTTGTTGAAGTACTCATTAGTAGGATCGAATTTTACGAAAGTTGGCTAACGAAAAACACATGAATCATCATTACAGCTGTAAAACGTCCATGGCTGTACATAGAGTTCTCCCAAACAGTACTTCGATCGGTTCATTGCCTCGCATCCACCGAATTACTGCGGCCTTCACCAGGTCCATCGCCCACCTTGTAAAAGGCCTTCCAATGCTACGTCTTCAGGAAAAACACTTTAAAATACGATAATGTTGATCCATAAGCTACTGATTGTCTATGAGGAAATAAAGGATTTTACCAAGTAATGGTCATCATCATTTTTCTGCCGTTTAGCCCAATTTGTGGTCGGCACAACATGTTTTTTTACCCGATTACAGCGAAGCAAAAAGGAGGGTTATTATTTTGACTGGTATGTATGTAATTATGTATGTATGTTCATTTGTTACCTCATAACTTCTAAACTTCTGATCATAATTTGACAAATGAGGTATCTTTGGAAGTGTCTTGATCGTCCGCTGGTTATACAATATGTGACGTCACATTGACTTTAATATGGCGGACATAAAGTCATGAAATAAAAAAATATTATGCCGTGTCGGGTATTAAATGAGAGAGCTTGCATTACAAATATGTATGAGTATCATATTGTTAAGTAAACCACGTGGCAATGCTGCCAGCCTTTTGGGCACATTTCCCGCTGACAGCGATGTGGACGAATTTTTTAATGCCCAATGAGCATCAAAAAACCCCCTCCCTCCCTTTGTTTTATTTTCTTATTTTTTTCTTTACATTCTTGTACATAATATATACCTTTAATAGTTGTAAATTAAATTAAAATAAATATGTTTAAATTGTTAAAAACATGCAAAAGTGAGACTTCTACGTACGGCACGGCTGTAAAAATACCTATTATACAATAAAATCTAAACAAAAAAATTAAAGCTTCTCTGAAAATACAATATAATAATGATTTCTGTTTGAAATATTTTCTCGTTTCATCTTTTTAGAGCGTGATTTTTCAGTAGTCGGGTTAAAATTTTTGAACTTACTTTTTATTTAAATTATTTTGGGGTTATAATTTCGAGATAAACTACACTCGAGAGCAATGAATCCGGGTCACTTAAAGAATCCTAAAAATCTCGGAAACTAAAAATGCTAGGTTAATGCAATAAATTGTATTTAATAGACAATGTAATACTCCTTAAATGAAGGTATTAAAACTTCTTAGTTATTGTAAAGTTATATCATAAAAAAATCAAATTTGAAAAAGGGCCACTTTCGAAGATGGAACTACGAAATTACAGCATTTGGTTTTGCTTTTGTTTGTAATCTGTCATTTATGTGGGTACATAAACCATGTTGATAGTGCTCTATATTCATTATTCAAGCTGAAATTATGTCGCTTACGCCTGAAGAATGCACCAGAATACTTACAATGCTGGAAACCGGCCGGAGTCAGCGCGATACAGCCAGGACTGTCGGTGTGTCGCTGTCAACAGTACAAAGAGTTCTCCGACGTTACGAAGAAACTGGTTCTAACCTACGCAGACCAGGAACGGGCAGAACCAGGTGTACCACAGCACGAGAAGACCGATACTTGGTGAACACCATGCTTCGAAATCGCTTTCTCACAGGAACTGAACTCACAAATCAGTTTCGACGCCTCGGAGGAAGTAACCCAAGTGCATGGACAGTAAGACGTCGGCTTGCTGAATCTAACTTAAAACCCCTTAGACCTGCAAACGGCCCTAAACTGGAGCGTGGGCATCGTATTTCAAGACTAAGATATGCCCAGAGCCACGTAAATTGGAGTATTGAAGATTGGTCAAAAGTTATGTTCTCCGACGAATCAAAATTTATGCTCTACAAGCACGATGGAAGACACAGAGTGTATCGAAGACCAGGGGAAAGATTCAAGCAAGCATGCATCGAAGAAAAAGTAGCCTACGGTGGTGGGTCTGTACTTGTGTGGGCCGGAATTTCTTCTGAAAGTCGCACAGAGCTGGTGATCATAGAAAACGGCTCTTTAACTAGCGTAAGATATGTGGAAGAAATCCTCAATGATCACGTTGGTCCATTTATGGTCAATTTAGGTGAGGATGCTATATTTATGCATGACAATGCCCGACCTCATACAGGTAGGATTGTGAATGACTACCTTCAAGAGATGAACATTACTCGTATGGAGTGGCCAGCGCGCAGCCCGGATATCAACCCGATCGAGCATGCTTGGGACGAGCTAGGCAGATGCGTAAAACAACGAAACCCTCCCCCAATCACGCTTCGTGAGCTCAAAATTGCTCTCACAGAGGAATGGGAGAATATTCCCCAAAATCGTATTAGGAACTTGGTGTACAGCATGCCAAACCGCGTAAACGCAGTAATGGAAGCACGAGGAGGCAATACGAAGTATTAAAATTCAAGAAAATCGTAATAAAGTTCAAAAATTCCATGTTTCCTATTTTTGTTTTAAGGAGAGATCAGCAGTTTTTTTCTTTATGTAATTTTGTGTTAATAAAATGTATGGTGACTCATATTTTTTTTACTTTCATTTAAGGAGTATTACATTGTCTATTAAATACAATTTATTGCATTAACCTATCATTTTTAGTTTCCGAGATTTTTAACATTCTTTAAGTGACCCGGATTCATTGCTCTCGAGTGTATTTGCAGAGTCGCTTTGAACTTAACTTTTTTCAAACTCAAACTCAAACTCAAAGCATTTATTTCAATTAAACCATTTACAGGCACTTTTGAATTGTCAAATCGTCGGTCAGTTAGTCAGAAAGTTGAAGCTAGTTGCCCAGTTCCAAAACGTAGATCTTCATGGAGAAGAACGGGCAAGAAACTCCAAGGACACTCTTTTAAATATAGAAAATTACACAATCCTGGGTACATTATTCTTGTTGCTTCTATATGTGAGAACAATGTACAATAAAAAAATTAAAACAATTCAAAATATAACATTAAAAATAAGCCCTGGCAGATAAGAGATGACCAGTCACAACTGACGGCGCCCGTTCACGAACATGACGCGTGGATCAGCACCATCCAGCTCAACCATTTTGTAGGGAACCGAATGATCCAACACACTCGCCACCATCAGCGAGACATTTAAGTGGGCATGACAAACTCTCAACTGCCGTGCTCTTTCAAGTCAACAAACATCTTAATAACATAAAATACGGCTCCATGGTACTCACATTCACAAAAATTGAAAAAATGCTTCTAAATTATACAAAACTATAGTATGCAATGTATTTGAGAGATTAATAGAATGATACTACCAAAAAGAAAGAAAATCATTATCCATTGGAACATTCAACAATTAAACTTGTTTAAATAAAAAATAAACATTAAGTTCGTAATGTCAGAAAAATAAAAAGGGGAAGCAACTCTTCCAAACATTAAATTTTTTAACTAGTGAGCCCAAGTGGCTGTGGAGCAGGACCAGCATTAAGCCAAGCATTTTTATCATCGATATAATCATCCAACTTATAATATGCTTGTCTACATAGTGTGCGTTTAATGCATGTTTTAAATTTCTTCTCATTCAGTTGAAGAATATCGAGTGGTATTTTATTATAACATTTTACACAGTACCCCATAAAAGAAGTGTGCACTTTAGACAATCTAAAACGTGGTTGATCTAATTTGTTCCTATTTCTAGTGTTAAAATTATGCCTGTCACTTGTCTTACTAAAAAGATGTCGATTTTTTCGAACATACATAATGTTTTCATATATATACTGACAAGGTACCGTCAGGATGTTAATTTTCTTAAACAGTTCCCTTAGAGATTCGCGTCTGCGGAGGTTATATATGGCTCTGACAGCCCTCTTTTGCAGAATAAAGATAGAATTAATATCTGCAGCCCGTCCCCACAGCAAAATACCGTAAGAAATGATGCTATGAAAGTAACTAAAATAGACCAGTCTCGCGGTATCCACGTCTGTTAGTTGGCGGATTTTCCAAACAGCGTAAGCGGCTGAACTTAGCCGCCCTGCAAGTGATGTTAAGTGAGGACCCCACTGTAGTTTTGAGTCAAGCGTGATCCCCAGGAAAACCGTTTTTTCGACGAATTCTAGTGTCTCCCTATTCAGTACAACATGACATTCACTACTTCTAACATTTGGTAACGCGAATCTTATGCATTTAGTTTTCTTCTCATTTAATACCAAATTATTTACAGTAAACCAATTTTTACTTTCATACTTCTCTATTAGTCGTCATCTCGATAGTCACCCCCTTTTTACCCATATCATCTTTCACACAGTCCAACCATCGTTTCTTTGGTCTTCCTATCCATATTCATACTCAAAACTGTCGTCATGACATGTGCCTCACTCCACCGCTTTACATGACAACCGATTGCGACAAAACTTTCCAATTCATATAGTAGAACGTTCCATAAAACAGTAAACCGCAGTTTTCAATACTCATTCAATCTCTGTACTGCAATAACAAAATCACAAACTAATATCGTTTCCAAACGTGAACACAAACTTTAATAGGCGATTAAAATCAAATTCAACAACTTTCCTCGCCCTTCTATCGGGGACCAACTTGCAAACAATCTCAATTTTGTGAATCGTGTGTGTTTTAATCGATACTAACTCAACGTAAGTAATATATTGTTCCCATGAGGTGTTGGGAATCTAAGAAGAATGACGTAAGAAAGAAAACTTTTGGTAAAGTATAAAACTCCAATTGGTAATCCTCGATCTGTCTTCTTCTTTGCATATAAAACAGTTCTGTAAATGATGAACTGACTGACAAACCCTACATATACAGGGTGGCAGGGATCGACGTGAAAACTGATACCATGGATTCAATACATGATTCTGAACCCCCCTGCGTTGAAATTTATCGTCGGTTATTATAAAAAAAATCTGCTGTTTCATAGAAAAGTGTAATTAATATCTACGCAGTGTAAATATATGGAACAGAAGTTTTTTTTTTTTTTAAGTTATCGACAAAAAAAATCAACGTAGGGGTGTTCATCATGGATCGACGGCGCGTTGTGTTCCACGCGCGCCTCAAAGAGATGTCAGCACCAACTTACGGGGTCCGTAAGGACCAATGCCTGCCAGGGTTGCGAGTTTGTTCGAAAGGGCTATCGCGACCCCGGCACACCGGCAACGGAAGGAACACGGGTGGGTTTTAGTCAGTAAAAGCTTGACACACTCTCCCGCTACGCCCAGAGCGGGAGAAGTTATTTGATAATTTCCCAACCTCAAAAAAAAAGGGGTGTTCATCATTCTATGTCCCAACCCAAGTCATGGTCTAACCATGTGCCGAATTTCATCTAAATCCGTTTCTTATGCCGTTTTAGCGTGAAAGCATTACAAACAAACTCACTTTCGAATTTATAATATTAGTTAGGATGAGTCTAAAATGTCTAAAACCCATGCAAAAAAAGTCGCAGGCAAAATTAATTTGTGTATAAGGTATGCTAAGCATCAAAGACATCTTTCATACTTATCGATAAATCAAATTAATGTACTGCGAAGAATTGAGAAGAAATAGGCTTTGTTTCGAAACAGAGAAGTACCTAAATCAAAAGAAACAAGATACAAAATAACTTGATATATTTTGCATCTTACAGGTTTTATCTTTATCTTCTTTATTGCTTTTTTATCTTTTGATTGTATCAGTGACTCGGAAATAACTTCTGAATAAAAAATATATTATACTCTTGAAGAAATTACAATGTTGGTAAGGTATGAAAGCCCGCCTGGGTCCAACTGAGCAAAGTGCAAAAACTTATTGTGATAAGTTTTTGCACCTTGGTTAGTTATCCATGTTAACAAGCTTCTCGTCTTTTCAGCACGGTATGTGTCCCATAAAAAAACGAATACTTAAATAAATTTCAGCTAAATTTCAAACCCTAAATAGTCTCAACACAAAATATTTATATTTAAAGGTAAGCGTTGTATTTATTGGACCAAAAAATGTTGGTTCAAAACCGGTGTAATGATGTGGTTTGCAATAAATTTATGTTCAAATAATAATGTCCATGCTAAAACTATAAAGCAATACGTTTTGCCCACGGGTCCGCCCGCGTGGAGTTCAGAAATTATCCCACGAGAACCATCGACGGCCGCCATCGCCCACGTACAATAGACCACTTGAAGGACTAAGTGCGCAAACTAATCCCAGTAACATCGAATATCCCACGAGAAAGATGGTGCAACCGGGATATAAAGTATCCTATGTCCTAACTCCAGGTCATTGTAGGTTGGCCGAAGCAAGGAATACCCGCCCATTGTATATTTTATAGTGTATTACTTTTTCTTTATGTACCTAATGTATAATCTGGTGTACAATAAAGTATATATAAATAAATAAATAAATACCTGTTCAGGTAGAGATTTATAGATAACTCCTGACGACTTTTTTTTTTTTGATGTTGGGGTATTATCAAATGACTTCTCCCGCTCTGGGCGGAGCGGGAGGGCGTGTCAGACTCTTACTAACTAAAACCCACCCGTGTTCCTTCAGTTGCCTGTACGTTGCCAGGGGCCACGGTATCCCTTTCGTACTTTCCCGCGACCCCGGCAGAACTCCTGACGACTTGGAGTGTACATTTAGTGCTGTACAACAAACGATGGGACACTTAATATCGTGCCCTGAGTGTCCTGACATTTGCACGTTACCGGAACTAATGGACGCTACTGATAGCGAAACACGTACCTGAATTCTGGTTCGACTACATTTAGATTACCGTCGACACGCTAAGTAAAAAAAACCCAGATTTATTAACAACTTTTTATACGGGGCCAAATCAGAAATCCCGAAATAAAACCACTCATTTGTACGCATACCTTAATGACAAAATGTAGGTAAAACTTGTTCATAATGTGAGCACAATAGCTCCTTAACACGTTCAGTGCCGGGAGCCCTCCTGGAGGGTTCACTCAAGAGTTCTTCTTAGTGCCAAATATCACCAAAATACGATACCGCTAACCGTATTTTGGTGATATTTGGTAACAGACTGACAGACAAATATAATATTAGTGATAGTGCTAAAGCCTGTACTTAAAACTTACCTACTACTAATTCTAAATAACGCTGTGCCCAGAGCTCAATTCACGTGAACTAATTAGTGTACTAAAACCTAACTGGACAATGAAATACCAATCTATAATTCTATAAAAACATTATAAATAGGTAAAATTTGTGAGTTTGTATGTAGGGGTAATCTTCGGAACTACTGATACGTTTCCAAAAATTCTTTCACTAATGGGAAGCTACAGTATTACGAAGTGTTGTAGAATATAATCCATTTTAAAACAAGAAATTTCACGCGAAGGAAGCCACGAGCAATACTAGAGAGACTGGTCAAAGAAAGTTTTTGACCAGTGCGCTGGTAGTGATGACCATATGGCACTGAAACATGGTCACTCACAGTGGGCCTCATAAGGCTGAAAGTCACCCAAAGGGCAATGTAGAGGGCTATACTTGGAGTTCGTAGGATAACCAAGGTAACCGACATACCTCGAAGAATTGCCAAACTTAAGTGGTAGTGGGCAGGGCACATTGGTCGCAGAACAGATGGCCAATGGGGCCGAAAGATTATGGAATGGCGACCGCGTACCGGTAGACGTCGCGTTGGAAGGAATCTCACAAGGTGGACCGATGACCTTGTGAAGGCCGCAGGAATCCGTTGATGCGGGAAGCACAAAATCGGTCGAAGTGGCGGTGCTTGGGGGAGTCTTATGTTCAGCAGTGGACGTTTTTTGGCTGAAATGATGAATGATAGGCTACACCTATAGGATGCATCAAAACAGATGGGCCAGGATCATCACACAGAGGGTGTCTGATGACGGGCGTCGTCACCGGGGCATTGTTCCTGACCAATTGAACGGAGAAGGCACAACATAAGGAAGACTGGAAACCTTCCAAATGCCTTTTTTACACCTAAAACGGTTACAACATGAAATTCTGTGTTATAATTGCAATTCATTATCAATGTTCTGGTTCACTAGTTAGCCACATATCATATTTCCATAGGTACAGTAATATTGCCAAATTAATCATATAATAAATAATATAAACAGGTAAATATTTGAAAGCTATTTGCGACGTTGCCAACTTTTTGGACGAACGCTCTTAAAGCAGTGTTTATGAATGAGGGTAAATCTCTTAGAATTTCTCAGAACAAGGTAAGTTCCTATTGTTACAATTCTGGGAAGATGAGAGAATTCCCTAACGGCTCGAGTGTCTGATCTTCTTTCATTAGTAAGCACTTACAGCAAGGAGAAAATAAAATAAGACCACTGCAGTGTTGCCATTGCAAACTACAGTAGTTTTTGCTTTTATTTTTGGTGGAAGTTGCTTTACATTTCTAGAATATACTATTTGCAATTTGTTTGGTTTTTATTTCATGAACAAATCTCACTGAGCTATTAACAAACTTAATGCGGATTTCACCAATGAAATTGAACGCGTTGAGCATATCTAAACGCGTTCAAGAGCTGTCAGTGTCAAAATTGTTATGAAATATGGTACACTAAATCAGCCCACATACATATAAAAAAAAACAATCTGCCTAGCCTTTTTCAAACAAGGTTGCAGAATACCCGGATGCAGCTGAATACCAGTATTTTACATGGAGCGACCGCCTATCTGACCTCCAGAACACAGTTACTTGGTAACACCACTACATGCATATTTCACCAATGAAACTGAACGCGATCAGCATTTCTAAGCCGCGTTCAAGAGCTGTCAGTGTCAATTTTCCATAACAATGATGACACTGACAGCTCTTGCGCTCTCGCGGATTAGATGTGATGATCGCATTCAGTTTCATCTGTTTAGATATCGACGGTTAAGTATCAATATACGAGTATAATAACTACTACAACATGATTTTACAGGAGGCGAAAATAACGTTTCATTTATATAGTTTTTGCCCATTTTAATCAAAAATTTGTTTTATACTAAAATAGTAGGTAACGCTTGTGATGGTAATAGTGATTTTAATCAAACATTTCAGGTTATGAATATAAAATGTAGATAGAAAATATTGTTTGAACCAGCTATTTATTGCGTATATAAAAGGTAGGTATTGCATTTATATTTTGCTGCACGTTGCTGGCAATACCGAATATATACACTTAAAAACGTGTTATCTACACGTTTTTAAGTGTATATTTCGGTATTGCCTGCAAAAATCATGCAAAATTACTTATTCGGTATTTCTACAAGCAATTATCTAATAAATTTGAACAATTCAAGACCTTATGTCATTTTTATTTAGTTATTTTACCCATTTTTTTTTTTTTTTTTGATGGGAAATTATCAAATAACTTCTCCCGCTCTGGGTGGAGCGGGAGGGCGTGTCAGACTTTTACTGACTAAAACCCACCCGTGTTCCTTCCGTTGCCTGTGTGCCGAGGTCGCGATATCCCTTTCAGACAAACCCGCAACCCCGGCAGGCATTGGCCCTTCCGGACCCCGTCAGTTGGTGCTGACATCTCTTTGAGGCGCGCGTGGAACACAACGCGCCGTCGACCCGGGCCTGGTCCCTATCGGACGGCGAGCTACCCATTGCTCACCGTCCGCAAGCCCGCGCCTACGGTGGCCGGAAGTCGGCTCGCGACTCCCGACGCCCGGGGCGTCTCCTGCGGCGACTAGGGGCGCGAGGGGGCGCATTTTGCCTCTCCCTCGCGCGCTCCGCCTCCTCCTTCGCGAGCATTACTGCTTCGCAGAAGGAGGTGACGGCCTCCCATGCACTCTCGCTCCGGACCATGGCCTGAACCAGGGCCGGACGCGAGAGATCGCCGCCGCCGATCGCCTCCGTGAGGACACGGCGGTGCTCCGCCCAAGCTGGGCAGACCTCCACCGTATGCTCCACCGTGTCCTCCGGGCGATCCACACAGTGGTGACACCCGGGCGTTTCCTCCCGCTTTATCCTGAACAGGAACCTCCCGAAACAACCATGTCCGGTGAGGACCTGTGTCAGGCGGAAGGTGAGGACGCCGTGGCGCCTCTCTAGCCACTCCTCAAAGAGGGGACTTATCGCCACAATTGTGGCGTGCCCAAGTTATTTTACCCATGAATATGCAATAAAGTGAAAACCTCCAAGATGATAGTTATTAGATATTGATACTTCACCGTCGATATGCTGATCTAGTTTAGTGCCATTGGCCCTAACACAGATAAATATCTAGAGTTTTATTGTCACAAAACCCTCCTAACTCAACTTACCTTAGAGAAATCTTAGCCAAAGCCAATAGAAAATTACGTCCTAAATTCTAGCCCAAAAAACGGTTTCCCTTGAGACCTTAGCCGAATTTACGGCACCCAGAAGAATTATTCGTTGGATCTTAATTTTTTAACAAAAATATATAGGTACCTATTGAAAACATTTCACCCGGTGAAGTTAAATTGGTAAACTTTTTGTATTCGACTGAAAATGGTTATATTCGCACTGAAAATTGTTTGTACCTGTATCAGAATTCAAAAGTTGTCTTTTTATAGATTTGTTTTTGTGTGTGTATGTTCCATTATTTATTTATTATTATTTCCTTTATTTTATTTATATACATATTATAATTTACATTTTTAAAGATTTTTATAAAAACAATCCTCCAATCCTGGCAATCGAACCCAGGACCTCATAATTAATTAGTGGTGGGTCGTTACGTTATTTTCGCGAAACGTAACGTAACTAGTGACTTCGAAGGCGTTGCCTGTTTTGAAAACTAGTGATTTTAGTATCTAGTATTTTTTTCAAATTCTGTTTTGTGTTTCATCATGGTGAATTCTATCGAAGTCACAGTTATTTGCGAAACGGAAATACAACAATATAATAGGATATAATAGGTGACTACCTACGTAGTACGTTACATTCACAAGCATTAAGTTTTCGGAACGAATAAGTTTTTGAAGCTACTTTAGCAGTTACATCATTAACGTAATACTAACAACAATAAACTTTCCTTCATACTTTATTCAGGCTTAGGACGGTTATTTTGTAAGTACAGTGGAATCCATTTATAATGACATCGAAGGGAATTGACAAACACGTCATACTAAGCGGACGTCTTAAAAAGCATTTTTGTGAAAAAAATACAACCTTTTTTTTTAGGTGAATACTTATTTTAATAAAGAAACGTAGCATATTAAATAAAAATAAAAATTGCACGTAATACATGTATGTATGTATGTATATTTTTAATTTTTTACTTAAGAAAACTGTCAAAAACAGACATACGGGTACGTGTATAATTAAGCGACATGTCACTGTAAGCGAAGTCATGAAGTCATTATATCCGACTTTGTTACTAAGAATTTTATATGAAAACCAAACTTCGTTGTGTAATTACGTCATAATAGGCGGTTGGTCAATATAGGCGGAGTCATAATAAACGGATTCTACTGTAGTTACATTTTGGATGCAGTATCGAAATTGTAACTACTTACAAAATAACGTGTTTACAGTTTGTCTCGAAACTAGCTATTCGGCTACATGCCCCGTAGCCAGTTATTGTAACTAGTGACGTGGAATAACGCCCATACTTACTCATAATCAGCAATTAGCGCTTGCGACACTAGACTAAGGGCAGGGCCACGACATAGGACGGTTCGTCTTGCGCCGCGTCTTGCGCGCGAGGCGGCGCTCGAGTGATCCCGCGCCGCTCTCCACTCCGCAAGTCGCACCACGGCCACTCATCATGACACGCTCTAAATATCTTCTAACATTTAATTTTGTTCTCGCCTCAGTCGCAGACGCAAGACGCAGATCGTGAGGTGGCCAAGGGATAACGCGGCAATTGAACAAAACCACTTCAATGTTCCAACGTCCACTACAAAAATACAACATAAGAGAAACTCCCCTAAATACGTTAGTGTGGGTCAAAAATTACCCTCTTTTAGGCCAGTGGTTAATTATGACCCCTCAGTGGTTCTTATTCTCTGAAAACAATGGGGAATTAGACCCATAATAATGTGCACTCAGACGTTATGTACCTTTGATTACCTCAAAGGTACATAGCGTCTGAGTGGAAGTATTTGTGGCTGTGAAGTATTTGTTCGTGGCGTTTTTCTTTTGTGTTGGGGGGTGGGTAGATTTCCACGTGGAGGTTAAAAAGGAAAAGATCAAAATAATGTAGTTAGAGAAATACATTGATTTCACAATTGTGAGTAGGTAACCAATTTCGATTCCCAAGCCAGGTAAAATTTATGGTTTATATATTTTTTTAATTTTCAGTTATAAGTTTTATTTTGAGGTGTAAGGTTTTTAAACAATTAATTTCGCCAACTAGATTTTCAGCTGTTGTTGTATACTTTCTTCAGCAATTTACGTAAACGCGGTAAAAAAAAATTGTCCTTTCCGTGGGTGTCGAACCAGTCGCCAGTCGTCACCAGTCGTAATTAAACTATTATTTTTTAATTTCAATTCAATTCAATTTATTAAGTAACAATCTACATTGTGTTCGAAATTAACCAACATGAAACATAATTATACACAAATATTAGAAAATAACGATATTCAAATATTATTATTAAAAAAAAAACGCAATTCAATATAAATAACAACTAAAAAAAATTAAAAGGTTTTAAACGCCGTCTTTTGACTCATTTGTCCGTTTCTACTGGCAGTGTAACATACACTTAATGATTTAACTAGAGTCTTAGCTACGCAATCCTGTCTCCTCAAAACCTCGAATATCCGTTAAACAAGGTTTTCAACCCCGAACCGAGTACTTAAGAGGTTTCATAATCACCACGACTAGAATATATTAAATACACTTATTCATAAAAATTGTGTCGTCAATTTAACTAGCACTAACAAATAACAATACATACCTACCAAATACTTTGTGTGAATATGTTTAGTTTTGAAATGAGAATTGTAATATCCGGTGCAGCTGTGCGGCTCGATAAATATTCGCTTTACACGAAGCACCACACTATAATGCTTGGTATTCAGCCACGTATGTTTAGACTGGGAGTCGACACCGGCTTATTGAAAAAGGATAGCATGTTCGCCCTGCACTAGCTTTCATAATGTCATACGCGTCAACGCATAGTAATTATTACGCAACATGTATTGTCTCTGGTCATTAAATTGTAACCTGCCCTGACAATGCGGAAGGCAACTGTCAAAATGGCGCTGTCGTAGCTACAAACACAAGCCAATAATACAAGGCGTGAGGTGGTTTTATTAAATTTTTGGGGAATTGATGCGATGTTGTGTTCCTAAATACTCCAGTATTGGAACTAAATAAAAAAATTCTTACTGTAATAATACTAGGTAAGTATACATTCTCCCAATTAAATTATAAATTAAATAATTGTATTTGTTGACTGATTTTGATTTTAATATTATTATTGTTTTACCATTTAAATTTTTAACTTTATCTGTTCTATTTACTTTTACTTTTAGGCACAAGAGGGAGTCACTTTCGAGAGAATTAGACTTAAATAGGCTGAACGTGGGATTAATACAATCAATTTTATCCCAACCAACTTCAGAAGGTGCCAAAAAGTTATGTCATTTAATAACAGTCCCCAATCGGTGACTGCTATCTTTATCACAAAGAGTTTCATATATTATTTATCTGTTTAGTATAGTTTATGTGTTAATTATAAGTGTTAATGTTACAATGGTAAAAGGCACAATGGGGTTGACATATATAATTAGGCAAAAACCCCAAAAAAAAACCTTACTATTCATATTCACATGCCAAAATATGGGGAAATGTGTCATCGCACAATAATATTTAGTTACTCTAACCTACTACCATTTGAAGCAAATAAATTACTTTGACTTTTCTATAATGAATTCAAAATAAATCTGTCCAGCCTTTTTCCAACTATATTGGGGTCGGCTTCCAGTCTAACCGGATGCAGCTGAATACCAGTATTTTACATGGAGCGACTGCCTATCTGACCTCCACAACCCAGTAACTGGGTAATACGATACCCCTTGGTAAGACTGGTTGTCAGACTTTCGGGTTTCTGACGACCCGTAACGACTGTCAAAGATCCACGAATAACAGCCGGGACCAACGGCTTAGCGTGCTTTCCGAGGCACGGAGGAGTCTCGGTATGTTAAGATGGTCACCCATCCACAGACTAACCCCGGCAAGCGTAGCTTAACCTGATGGATCGAACCGTGCGGCTGTTATTACTTAGCCACAAGCTCCTAAATAATGGAACATAGACACACAAAAACGAATCTATAAAAACACAACTTATGAAATCTGATACAGGTACAAACAATTTACAGTGCCAATATAACCATTTTCAGTCGAATAAAAAAACTTTACCAATTTAACGTCATCGGGTGAAATGTTTTCCGGGCTGCTACTGAGAAATTTCTAACAGAAAAACCCAATAACACTTTTCCCGACCTAGGAATCGAACCCAGGACCTCATGCTCTGCAGTAGCGCATGCGACGACTAGCCCACCGAGGCAGTCAAACTTTTTCATAGTTTTGTTTTAAAATTCTTCACTTGAACGGTTTTATCATGCACCAGTACTACGAGATAGAAATCTTTTTAGCCTCACAACTAAGCCATCAAAGTTAATAGTATATTATTCACTAAGGGGATAAAGACCTTAGCTAATCCAACTTTACCCCACCTAGAGTTCAAACCCCAGACTTCATCTTTGGACCCACTGAACCACTGACTTAAAGATGACAATAACGCGAACAGCGTCGGAGCTGTTACCGGCAATAAGTGCTTCGCGATTTATAATAAGCGGATAAAATTGAGTTACTCTACAGCAGTAGTAGGTGCTCGATTTAGGAGTAAAAGGTCAGGTAATTGTATTTAATGGGTAGTTTGAAGTTATTTTATAGTGAGGAAACGTTTGTGTAAATCTGAGATAAATTGATCGAAAAATTTCTTGTGTAAACGTCATTCTGATGTCACTCTCTTCACGATTTATCCGTAAATTGTAAAATTATATTAATTTATTGTAACAGACTGTACCACACTGTTTGAAATATATAAGTTATTATTATTAGAAAAATATAATTATAATTTTAAAATAAATTAGTTTTTATAGGTATTCAAAATTCAAATTCAAAAGTCATTTATTCAAACTAGGCTGATAATCAGCACTTTTCGAACGTCAAAATTACATAAGACAGTCCCCCAAAACGCCCACCCTTCACCACTTCCTAGTGCGTTAGCTGGGAAGAAGAAGTGGCGCAACAAACTCCCCAGCAGTATCTTTTTAGTTTGAGTAATGTTTGTAATTATATATGAAAGAAAAAAATAAATGACACATAAATTCATTTATTTCAGGTAGGTATCCCATTGCTAAACATAAAATAATAGAAATCATCTGATAAAATCAAATAAAATTACATAAAATCAAATATAACTAAAGTAAAATCAAATAAAATTACATAAAATCAAATATAACTAAAGTAAAATCAAATAAAATTACATGAAATCAAATATAACTAAACTAAACAAATAAAATAAAAATAATGAATCACATAATTATTTGTAAGTATAACGTTAGGTGTGAGCGAAGCCGTGCAGGCTGGCTTTCATAGTTGTTTAGTACCTACCTACAACTCAGTCTAAAATAATTTTGATCAGTGCAAAACAATTTTTATTTTCTTTTTAACAGTTCAACAAAAACATTTGAGGCAGCAATTAAATAAAGAAAAATTAAGATAGGTACGTAGATATATCTTCTTCTAATTTATAAAAATCTATGTTTTTTTTGTTCGTATTTTATACGCTGCCATACTGTTAATCATAAACTTTGTCAACTTATTGCTTGCACTTACGCGAAGGTATAATACAATTTCTTCTGCGGCTAACCTAACCGGATATCCAAATAGTCCATAATTTTACTTGGAGCGACTGCCTATCTGAAATCCACAACCCAGTTACGGGTAAAGCTTCGTGCAGACCAGCGCGACGCGACTCGAACAATACAATTTCTAAGAAAACTTGACGGTATAACAATAACCGGTGTCGCGTCGCGTTGTCGCGTCGCGCTGGTCTGCACGAAGCTTTAAACGATACCCCTTAATATTTAAGACTGGTTGTCAAACTTTCTGACTTCTGACAACCCGTAACGACTGTCAAAAATCCAGGAATGACAGCCGGGACCAACGGGTTAACGTGCATTCCAAGACGCGGAGAAGTCTCGGTATGTAAAGATGGTATCTCATCCGAGGATCGACCACGGCAACGGCTTAACCTAATCGATCGACCCGTGCGGTTGTTATTACTTAGCCATAAGCCCCTTCTTAGCCACAAGCCACTCAAAGAAACATAACTGAATACTAGCGAATAATAAATATAGCTCTACATAGATTCATTATACAAAGCGTCGCTATGTACAGTACCTACAACTATTTTCTTAATGTCCCTCGGCAAACTTCGTGTTTCGTCAGTCGTCGGATTTCTATCAGTTGCCCTTGGACGCTCTCAATCGACTTGGAAACATATAGAGTTCCAGACTCCGACGACTGACGAAACACGAAGTTTGCCGAGGGACTTTAAGAAAATAGTTTTACTGTACAGCATTTATATTGAACGCAACAGCTGACGCCGAATCTCTTACGTTTGTCTATTATCACGCTAGTTTTATTCAAATGGGTGGGCACAGATTGTGTTATTAATTAATGTAAAATTAAGAAATATCATCACGGCTGTGTTGCCCGAATGGTTAAGCAGAGGCGTACCTATAGAACACCCACATTTTGCCAGTTATGTTTAAGTCCCATGTAATAGGGGGCGAGCCTATTGCAATCCACCAGGCACAAATCCAGACTCCGGGTTGCTACTGAGAAATTCCAGATGAAAAAACCCAATAACACTTTTGTCCGACCAGGGAAACGAACCCAGGACCTCATTCTCACCAGTAGCGCTTACAACCACTAGACCTAAGAGGCAGTCATATAATAAATAATAATAATACCCGCCTGTTACTGTCCAACTGCTAGGCAAAGGCCTCCTCTCATACACAGAAGGCACGAGCATTGATCACCACGCTTGCTCAAGACGGGTTGGCGATTTCAGACTTATATTAACTAAAAGTCCAGGTTTCCTCACGATGTTTTTCTTCACCAATCTCAGTAATGTCCACGATAAACTCAGAAAGTACATATCTATTGAAAATGTCACATGTTTGAACCCACAACCTCGAACCCCAAATCTCTATCGTCATTATATACTAATTGTAAAATTTATTCAAGAGTAATTTTTCTATCGTGTATCACAATCATTTTATTCACTATACAATAGGTACCTACTGAAAAAACGATGCCAATTCGGCTAAGGGAAAATTTTCAAAGAAAAAATGCTAGCAGGCTAAAATCACAATTATCATTACCAAACTTTTCGGCAAACAGTACTTAACTCTATTTATTTCATGAAATATCGCTGCTCCGGCCTTCGCCCGCGTGGACCGTAATTCTATTTCAAAAATAAAAACCTAAGTTACTCTTTATAACATAAGCTATCTGCCAGTGAAAGTCCCATCAAAATCGGTCCAGCCGTTTCGGAGATTAGCCGGAACAAACACACAGACAAAACGATTTTTTTTTTTTAAATTTAGGTACCGTATTTATACTTTCATATGCATTTGGTAAAGCTGTTATTTTGACGGTAGGTATACATGTATAGATTTTTCACCCTTGTGAGTCCAATAAAAAACAACAAAACTAATCCAATAAAGTAAAAGTTCCGATATAAGGCACTACCTCAATCACGATATTACGGGTTACGGGTCCGACGGATATGGACGGAATTTGGTACAAGGTAGAACGTTTCCTGGATTAGCATATAAAGAGATGTTTTCATCCCGGAAAATCACTATATTCACGGGAGCATAGTCGTAGGTAGGTAGTAAGGAAAATTTGTAAAATGTTTTCTTAATTTTTGAAGGAGTGTTGTAAAACTAAACTTAGAGCGTTCAAAATAGCGAAATATTTGACAGCTATTTGCGACGTGGCCCATTTTCAGAATTCACGATCTTAATTCTTGAACTAAGCTATTTATTAAAACATCATCGTTCTGATTACGTATAAGTAATTTAATTTGTATGCAGTCATACGAAAAAAAATCTGCTGTTCTCCTCATTATAGCGAGCCATGCGAACATAAATATATATGGAACAGCTGATTTTTTTTTCGCGATTGCAGGTTTGGCCCCATAGTGAAAGTTGTTCATAATGATGAGTACAATGACCCCTTAAGAGGAGGCAAACGAATTAAATTTCACATTGTATATAACCTTTGTTTGACGGCTTGGTATCGCAAGTTTTATTTTAGTTTTAAGATGACTCGACAAAGTGACATTCTAACAGCGATAATGATGATGAAAAGTCACCTATGTATTGGATTGACAGCACCCGAAAAGTTACGTCAATCCTGTTGAATTCGTTAATTCAAAATACAAAAGGTTTGGAAGCAATTACCATTTCTCTAGGCCCTAAGAGGTACTGAAATAGTTACTGCTTTTACGATAACAATAAACCAATGTCTTAATGGCAAACATACTTAAGGGCGCGCTGAGCTTTTGCCGCTAATGAATGGGATAGAGCGGGATAAAGGTTCGCGCCCTAATTTAGGTATTTCCTCCGTATTATTTTAAAACAAATACACTTTTTGAAAATTTAAAATGGATACGTTCTCGAAAACATGTAGATTTGTTATTATTAAAATACCGTTGACCTTCCGTGAAGTATTTGTGCCGTACTTAGGGTTTATGTTGTGTTTTAGAGATTACTTTGGAATAATAATAATTAATGGATAAAATAATTGATAGTCGTGTTTCTTAAGTGTAGGATGTATAGAGTGAATCCTTAAATATCTTATATATTAATTGCATAACAAAATATTCTTCTTATTTTCGTGTGGTTAGTGACTAACCGGTGTCAAAGTTCTAAAGCCGCCCATGGGCCTCTGACTTGGCTTCACATGCCGTCAAGAAATATCTCTCAGGCATGCCGGTTTCCTCACGATGTTTTCCTTCGCCGTTTTTGAAGCTAGTAATAATTATTATACAATACGCTCGGGTTCAAAACCGAGACTTACGACTTGGTAGTCTGACGGTCACACCACTAGGCTATCACTGCCCAAACTAAAGGTCAAGTAATAACTATGCAGCAAGGGATCAAACGCACGCAGTTATTTCGCAGAAGACTCGGTGCGCCCTTAAAAAAAAAAGATAACTCCTGGGAAAAGGCCTCCCTCCACTCCTGTTTTATTTTAAGTGCGATTAAAATCTAAAAATCTGCCCGTTATCAAAAGGTAAATAAAGTAGATATTTTAAAGCGTATGTGGATTTATATCTGGACAAAATACAATAGACGACGTTTATTTAGTAACCTAACTTAACTTTTTATCCGCGTTAGACTTAGCTTTACAAATTAATTTCACTATGTAATATAATTATATGTTATCTAAAATATTCCTATTATTAAGTTATTAAGGTAATGTTTTTATTTAACATATATTTTTTTCCAAATCATTAACACTACTCGTTTAGACGTGATCTTCAGTATAAAATCATTAAAAGTCGGTTATCGTCGCCTTCAATAACAGAGACTATGAAATAAATTAACTATGTTTGAGTAACTAAATGACAAAAAGTTCCCTTGTGCTTGAGGTGTCCGGGTGAAGTTTGCTTCCTACGACCTGACCATTACCTACCATTAGGTGAGATGTGTCCAAGGGCTTCCTCGTAGTGGCACAGAATAAATAATAGTGCTAACGTAGTAGTGGTTAATGAGTGAGGCGTACAAAACAAAATAAAATATTCAAATCGGTCGAGCCATTTTCGAATTTTTGCGAGACTAATGCACGGCAATTGATTTTTATATACAAAGCCGCCCACGGTCATGTGAGCGCCCGTATTTTTCTGAATATTCATGAAAAATTATCGAAAATTATTTCTAAAAGCTTAGTTAAGCTTTTAGAAATTCAAATAAATTCAAAATAATAAACCGAATCCAAATCGAGCCAATAAAATTGGAGTTATGGCAAAAAATGTAAAGCAAGATTACAAACACTTCTCAATAAATTAAAATTGAATAACATGAAAAATATTAAAGTATTTTTCGATAATTTTTCATGAATATTCAGAAAAATACAGACGATCACATACTTGCCCATGGGCGACATTGTAGAAAGATTATTGGAAAAGTTCCTTATCGCACTTTATAGTCTGTCAAATGAGAGCTGGACCGAAATAAGTATAAAAACATTGATTGAACAAAGGTCTTAAATAAGCACAACTAGCAAGTATCAAATCAATAGTCACAAAACGATCCAAGTCAAACTTTGCAACAACATACAACATTCAACTCAAAACAGTTAATCAATTTCAGTGAACTGTATTAATTACTGTTTCGATACTAATTCTCACTTTGATCAAATGTAATTAAATGGTTAATTACCTACATGAACATGATAGGTATACCTATTAAAATATACGTCTGGCGCACCCTCGACTACCTGGCTGACTAGGTAATATTTTTACACAATTGTGCTCTATAATGCTGCTGAGAACTTTGTGGTATGCCACTTCTTCTTCCCAGCTAAAGCACTAGGAAGTGGTGAAGGGTGGGCGTTTTGGGGCACTGTCTTATGTAATTTTGACGTTCAAAAAGTGCTGATTCCCAGCCTAGTTTGAATCAATCAGTATTCATTTTGTTTTTTTTTTTTTTATATCTCCCGCGTCGATGGGTGGTCTCCTTTGAGATTGGCCACCATGGCTGAAATTCGATCGAGAGGACTATTATTATCATTACTATTTTGACCACGTAATGAGCTATTTTTATTAAGAGTGTTTATACAGAAAGTGGGCAACGTTGCAAATAGCTGTCAAATATTTCGCTGTTTTGATTAATTTGGCAATATTACTGTTATAAATTCAGTGTTATAATTGCAATTCATTATTAATATTCTAGTTCACTAGGTAGCCGTTGTTCATAATTAACACAAGTTTTTGTTTATATTAAAATATGTATGTTTAGGTTAAGGTATTTCTATGGGCCTGTGTCGCCTGAAATAAATGATATTATTATTATTATTTTGATCTTTGACATTTCTCGAGACCCTGGGGTCCCAGACCTTTGGAAGGCGTACGAGGGGCCGAGGCCAACACTCACAGAGGCCCGTTACGCGTTTTAATGAAATGAGGCACCAACCGACGATTATCCCTTATTATTATTATAATTCCATACAGTTATATTGCCAAATTAATCAAAACGGCGAAATATAACAGCTTTTTGCGACGTTGCTCACTTTCAGTATAGGTAAACGTTCTTAAGTTCGTGAGAATACGACAGGGGAAGCTTACCTTAACTGTTACTCGTGATGTAATTAGGTAAATCACATGACAAGTTTTAAATATTTCATTACGAATTAATGTAAGTATGCTTTTCAAAATACCTACGAGCTTCAATAAATCAAAGCATGATTGATACAATGAACGATCACAATATTGAAATTCCGAATGTTTGATGTATTACCCAATTTTTATAGCTGTGCGCCCGTCAACATCAAAATATTACAATGTATTTGGTTTAAATAATAACAGTAACAGCCAGTGGTCTGATGGCCGAAAGCCTTGACTAACATCTCTCGATGCTCTCGTTAGGCGGTTGGATCAAGGGCCTGATCCAGAAGGCTCGCATTGTGAGGAGGTTCCTGTCTCTGCAGCCCTAACCACCGGTAGCTTGGACCCTGCTCCTGACACCGGTGGACCTGTACTTTTTTATATTTTTAAATGTTTTTTTTACTTCTTCGAAAAATATTAAAAAATATAATAATGTATGAAATAAAATAAATAAATGTCATGTAAAGAATATTAACATAGAACTTTGGAGACGACATGAGTTGGGTAGAGCGTATTAAGGACGGGTGAATTCAATACTAACAACCTACGACTTTGACGGCTCCAAGCGCACAGTTATAAAAATCTAGTTATAATACCGATATAACATGCTTTGATAAGTGATATCTATTTCTGTGAATTGTTTAAAAAAAAAACTTACAAACGTCAAAAAATTACCTACGTTTATTTTATGTTTTAAAACTAGAGGAGTTCGATGTTTCCTATCTGACTACTCTGAGAAGAAAGATAGAAAGAAACACAAAGGTCATAGTCTCTTTTAAAATTCAGACATAATCCTGGTCATGCCATAATATAGTCTCGCCTCTGGCTAAGTCAAGAAGTGTTCGATGGCGCTGCGAAACCGGCGACATGTGCTAGTATAATGACGAGCGCGTGTGAGGATCTTCTCCATACGAAAACTACCTTTTGGAAGGGGCGACTAGAATCAATTCAATTTTTTGTAAACTTTGACGTTCAAAAGTGCCTTACAAGGGCCTATTTGAAATAAATGATTTGACTTTGACTTTGACTTTGGATCATGCAGATTAATGTGTGAGATGGTTAGTGACATGTTTCACCTAAATTAATACCAAAAAAATATTTTCTTTCTGTAAAATCGATGAACATAATATGCTGAAATAGAGACCAAAGAAAGACTTCTTTGGACTTCATTTATCAATAATCATTTCGAGTCGATATTAATGGTCTTGAAATAATTAAAAATTGATTTTACAATAGCATTTCTAAAACTTCTTAGTTATAACATAACCATATTGTTCAAATCCATATTGGCAAGAAAATATACTTAATTTCAGTTAAAATTATAACTAATGGAGAACGCCACAGTTGCATTTATAAAATAGTTTTTTTTATTTTTTATTATTATATAATTGTACACGACATTAAGGGAAAACTGTCAAAATAATTATCAGTTTCAAAATATTGTCAGATTATTACTTCGTTGCTAGCGCACAGATTACAAGTAGCGACTATAAGTTTCCAACTATCCCCATAATTCACAAGATAACGCAGGAAAATTAACTTTTACAGGCAAAAAATAGTTACTCTCAATTTTCATGAAAATATTCTCAATTCGTCATTATCACGAAAGAAGTAACCACTGAAAAAGATACCAAACATTTTCCACAAATTTTTCCGTCTAAAAAAGTTTCTTAAAAAAATAAACTACATATAATATGTACTCACACATAAACCAAGATCCATATATCACGAACAGTTGAACTGTCTCCGACCAAACGGCGTCCTCGACCAAAATATGCCTAGGTTATTTCGATCTTAATAATCTGGCATCAACGACAAAGTCACCACAATTTTTTTATCAACTAAACTTTTTACAAACTTCTCAGGCCGTATAATTTAACACCTTTGCACGAAACAGTTGATATTTAAAAAGTTGAAACGTCACTTTTGAATTTGGAATTCGATTGCACGTGTTTTATTATGATTTTTTTTCTCGTTTTTGGGCGGGAGCGCTATCGGTCCGCTCGTAATTGAGTTCGCGACGCGACTGAAGTCATACTGAAAAGGTATACGTTTCAGGGGTAGAAAGAGACAGATGTGTTTCTGTCTCGCTCTGTCGTCTTCGGGATATTAGTGAATGCAGTCTGTAGTTTAGTGAATTATGATTATTTGAATACATCATGGTTCTAAGCGTGGAAAGCGTTTGTGGTGTATCACGTTTAAGTATTCAATGGGTCTATTTAAAATTATCATTAAGGCTTCAACTTGGCTATGAAAGCTCATACTGGCATTTATTTTAGTATATCGTTTATGTGAGCACATATTAAATAGTGGATTATTTTTAAATGTGCTCACATAAACACTATAGGTACTAAGATTAATGCCTATTAACAGTATGAGCTGTCATAGCACTACCTTTTGTAATCCATTACACTTAAGGTTCCCGCAGACAGGCGCGACGCGACAATGCGACGCGACTCTATTAGCAGTAATAGCTTAGTGGTATGACCGTAGGACTGCCCAGTCATAGGTCTCGAGTTCGAACCCAAGCCACGCAGGAAACCGGCATGCCTGGAAGATATTTCTCGATGGCATATGAAGCCAAACCAGAGGCCCATGGGCGGCTTTAAAACTCTGATACCTGGTTAGTCACTAACCATACGAAAAGAACAAGATTAGAATTTCTATGAAAACTTGATGGAGGTTGTTCAACCATAATCGCGTCGCGCCCTTTTTTTTTTTGAGTTTGGGAAATTATCAAATAACTTCTCCCGCTCTGGGCGGATCGGGAGGGCGTGTCAGACTTTTACTGACTAAAACCCACCCGTGTTCCTTCCGTTGCCTGTGTGCCAGAGACACGACCTTTCGGACAAACTCGCAACCCTGGCAGGCATTGGCCCTAAATGACCCCGTATCGCATCGCGCCTGCTAGCCTTTATTGTATCATTTTTATATATATCGTATTTTTTTATTTTGAACTAGCCTCTGACGGTTTTTACGACTTGTCAAAACATCGAAATTTCTTTATTTATAAGTTTAATAATACATATTAATGTAATTTACAACATAAGCCTTCCGGAATAAATTCTCTATATGATGTCGAAAACGGCATTAAAATCTGTTGCATAGTTTAGAAGAACAACGCGTTCACACAGACAGATAAGAAAAGTGACTTTAATTTATATTAATTATGTAAAGTAATGCAAATATCCACTTTATTTGTATTCTAATTCTTATTTTCATAATTATGTTTTCTTAGCTAATTACGATGTTGTGTACAAGTTGCGCCTCACGGTTTTACCCGCATAAGTCTCGATTCCGTATATGTCCTAGCCGATAAAAAGTATCCTATATCCTAACCCAGGTCACGGTCTACTCATGTGCCAAATTTCATCCAAACCCGTTCAGCCGTTTTAGCGTGAAAGCGTAACAAACAAACTCACTTTCACATTTATAATAAACTAGCAGCGCCCCGTGGTTTCACCCGCATAAGTCTCGATCCCGTGAAAATATCGGGATAAAAAGTATTCTATGTGTTAATCCAGGCTATAAACTATCTGTGTGCCAAATTTCATCCAAATCCGTTCAGTAGTTTTTGCGTGAAAGAGTAACAAACATCCATCCATCCATACATCCATCCATCCTCACAAACTTTCGCGTTTATAATATTACGAGTAGTAGGATAGTAGGAAGGGTATTATAAGTAGGATATGCTTTAGCTTATGAAGCGGCTTCGCCCGCGTGGAGTTCAGAAAAGAAACCACGGAAACTAAGAACCTACCTTCAAGAAATCATAACAAATCATAAAATCACGCGTTGTTTCCTAGAAGGGGTTGGGCAGAGGTTTATCTCATATCTAAAGTACACCCACATTTTGCCAGTTACGTTTACGTCCCATGTATTAGGGTGGCGAGTCTATTGCCATCAACCGGGCACAAATCCAGACTCCGGACTGCTACGGAGAAATTCCGGTTAGAAAAACCCAATTACACTTTGCACTACCTGGGATTCAAACCCAAGACCTCGTGTTCAGCAGTAGCACTTGCGATCACTACACAAACAAGGCAGACATGAGTCATGAATTTATGAAATTTCCCCTTAAAAAACAAATTTCCTAATAAAATCTACTTCTGCTAAAGTATTATTTTTTTGATAATTTTACCCAATCTTGTAAGAAAAACGATAAACATAAAAGATTAGGAGCAACAACAGCCTTCTGAAATTCGGACCATTTGCAATCATTACCGATTTGTTTTTATTGGCTACATAATTATCTCCTAATGATATCTTGATTTCGTTTATTCTTTCATCCACTCGTGGAGTTAAAGAAAAAAACCGGCCAAGTGCGTGTCGGACCACGCACAATGAAGGGTTCCGTAGTTGCGATGAATTTATCCCAAGAACAAACTTAATATTGTAGTTGAAAAACATGTTCTCCCATACGGAATGTACGGGAGAACATGTTTTTCAAACTACAAATTTAAGTTGGTCGATTATTACTCGTTAACCTGTAAGGCCTACTTAGTTGTGATAGTTTTCCTTTTAATTCGTTTTATAAATACTACTGCTGTGAATTTTTTCATAAATCCAAGTTGAAAAATTTGCACTTTAAAGCTTCATATTTCGCAAACGAATCCCTTAATTGAAAAATGGCTTTCACACACCCACAATTTTTACACCGAACGACCTTTCCAACGACAACCCACACCATATGACAGACGAGAAAAAAAAATACATCCCCACTTTACGTATAGGGGAGGTACCTTATTTTTTTTTGTTGTTGGCGTGCTTAATGTGTATACCCATGCCAAATTACAGCTTTCTAGTACTAACAGTCTCTGGGCTAAGCCGCGGACAGACAGACAGACGGACATGGCGAAACTATAAGGGTTCCTTGTTTACTACGGAACCCTAAAAAAGTAAAATAGTCATTAAACCAGTACGCTTACGAAAAAGGACCTTGAATTAATAAAGGCTAACTTCTGCTCGCGACTTGGTCCACGGGAAATGTTTTGTTTTTACATGAAATATATCTTACCAACTCTGCCCCGCGGTTTCACCCGCATAAGTCTCGATCACGTGGGAATATCAGGATAAAAAGTATCCTATGTCCTAATCCCAGTCGTTTTAAGCTTCGTGCAGACCAGCGCGACGCGACACCGGTTATTGTCATACCGTCAAGTTTTCTTCGAAATTGTATTGTTCGAGTCGTGTCGCGGCGTCGCGTGGCGCTGGTCTGGACGAAGCTTTAGCGTGAAAGCGTAACAAACAAACAAACTCACTTTCGGATTTATAATATAGTTAGGATAGTCCGCGTGCGACTGCTATTCAACGCCTGAGGTACCATCGAAGAAGTTCATAACTAACCACCGTAAGGACAATTCTTGCTTGCATCGCTCGGCGGCTACAGAACCGGGCCGGTAACAGATGTGGTCCAGCAGTACTATTCTGTAATCATCTCACCGTGAAAACTTAGGTGAAGTGAGCGTGGAGTGAGCTGTCATTCCACAGGGATTGACACTATTGACAGCTCACTTCACCCAAGTTTTCACGGTGAGATGTTTACAGCATAGCATGGCACATGTGGTCATCGTGTTCACTGAATTTTGTTTTCAAACTTGTTAGATATGAACTTCTTTGATGGTAAGAGATAAGCGGTGAAAGGGAGGACGCCATTAACAAAATTGGCAGACTGAGTTAGCCTGGCCTTTGTCAACCTCCCACGTCTCACCTTTCACATACCTCAGGCGGCTAAACGGCTAAACCTATCTAAGCCTACCACCTAACCTATCATCATATTACCTGTCGAACAGTAAACAACAAAAACAGATACTTTCCAAAACTCAGTATCGAAATTAAAATAACAATACTTACAGAACAATTAGGACGTGACGCCAAACCAGATTGTATCACAGCTTCATTTAAATTTGACAAACTTTACTGAAGTTACGAGTAAACGCTTTTGACATGGGATACTCTTGTTATGTGTTACGAGTTTGTTTCGTAAAGTCTCGTAGTCTCGTAAGTTATGTCCCGGGTTTCATGACTAATGCCGCACGAAGTCCGTAGTAGCTGAGATCTTTGTGAAGCAGCTCGGCTGGGGAAGAACTACCTACCTATAAGCATCGTATCGGCGGGTCAGTGACAGCTCGGCCCGAGTCAACTCAACCCGAATAATAATACCAGATGTGATGAAAAAGTGGTGTGTACCGTCGGCAGGGCACAGTCTATTGATCGAAGAGATCTGCTTCTTGTCTTTTTACGTTCTCGATCATTGTAAATTTGATGTGAAAGAGTGAGTTAGAAAACTTTTCTATTGTCATCAGATCCGATGTGTGTCATTTTCTTCGCAAATGCACGGTCGTCTTTTTTAGTGCAGACAATTTAAAAACGAATGAACTTAGATTACTTATATAGGTAATTGAAATAGGCGTTGTAGGTAATTATGTTTTCCTGCTTTGTATGCAAATAAAAAGCCAAAATCTTCGGCAAACAAAATGATTTATTTTAAAATATTGATTCTCTGCCCGATGGTACAAACCACTGTGATCCGGAGTGAAATATAATATAAATACACTCTGTATACAAAAATAAGTATCTACAGGTTGATGTTAAAAACATAAAATACATTTTCAACCGTGTCAGTATGTCTATCACGTATTGTTCTCATATTAACATAAAATAACATTTTGAGGGACAGCCTGGCCCTCTGGGTCGTTTTATGTCAAAACTGCGGGATGGAAGAACTCAAGTTTTTTGTTAATATTGTGAAGGGTGACAAAGGAACGGTATTTGGTAACCGCGTAGTTTGATCCAACTACCTGATAAAGCAGCTAGTCTTGTTTTTTTGTCTAGATGCGGAAGGCCAATTTGACAGCCGCAGCATCAGGCGTCACCATCATTATTTACTGTCAAATCAATCTGCCTAGCCTTTTCTCAACAATATTGGGGTAGGCTTCCAGTCTAACCGGATGCAGCTGAATACCAGTATTTTACATGGAGTGATTGCCTATCTGACTTCCACAACCCAGTAACTGGGTAATACGATACCCCTTGATAAGACTCGTTGTCAGACTTTCGGGCTTCTGACGACCCGTAACGACTGTCAAAGATCCACAAATGGCTGCCGGGACCAACGGTTTAAGACCAGGCACTCTAAAGACGATTGCCACGCAACCTCTGCCCCCACGCACTCCGCTACTCACTATGCGGTAAACGCTAACACATCAGTAATAAAGTTGAATATCGCGTGCGCTCTTTGATCGTGTTCGAGCACGGAACTAAATGGCGTAAATCTCAATTCTTATTTCGTTTATAACTAAACTAATAATTGATCTAGAGAAAAAATATCTTGTGGTTGGATAATAAACTATATTATTTTACTGTGAATACTAATTTTTTAGATATAAAAGCCCAGTTTTTGATTTTATTTAAATAATCCTTTAAAAAAGACATGATTTTCGAATAAAAAATGAATCGAGCGAAAATGTTACAATTACGTAACTGTCTTGTACATGGAAAGAAAAAGATCCAATAAATCATATACTAAAGTTCCAGTTTGATTGTATGCGTGACTGTTTCAGAATATTAATGCAAATTAACATACAATTTAGGGAGCCTCCTCTTAACGTGCTTTCCGAGGCACGGAGGAGTCTCAGTATGTAAATGTGGTCCCATCCATAGCTCAACCCCGGCAAGCGTAGCTTAACGTGATGGATTGACCCGTGCGGCAGTTATTACTTAGCCACGAGCTCCTCATTACCTACTGTGATGTAGTAATTTTATTTTAGGTGCATCGTCTTCACTTAAGCTTTTATTTAATTAATGTAGGTATACAAAATATTGTAAGACATTTTTAAAAGAGTAGGTAACGGTGTAGATTCTTGCCTTTTCTTCTCCATACGAAACTACCTCTTGGAAGGGACGACTAAAATTAATTATATTTATTTGTAAATTTTGACGTTTATAAGTGCCTTTTATGTGCCTATTTGAAACAAATGATTTGAGTTTGACTTTGACTTCAAGTTTCTTTTTTTAACACTTAAAGTTCTCTATTATAGTTATATACATATAAATCTTATATATAACGGAGCAGGGTGTGTCTTTTTCATTATTATCAGCCATATTTTAACTGTGGGCGTACTGTGGGTAGTGTTGGTTGTTACGCAATAGAAAAACCGCTTACAGCTCAGATCAAATTATAATTCACGATCACATTAACCACACTAGCATTTCATACACTGCAGGTACACGACACAACTATTTGAAACGCGCGACAGTTTCCAAACGTCTTCACTGCTTGAGCGCCACCCATGAAGTCCCTCCAGCCGGTCCGTATGTTGTAGACTCTGTCAAGCGCCGCTAGGTGGCGCTGGCGTCCCGATAAGTCAACTCAGTAACGTATTTCCGACATGAACTATATACAATATACAGGGTGATTGGAAGATGGGTGCAAAGCTTTAAGGTGAAGATAGTATAGACAATTTAGAACCATTTAAGCCATGGTTGTCTTAGACGAAGTCTTACCAAATTTTTTTTTTTTTAATAAGGTTTAAAAGACGTATTGTACAATTTTTTAATTTTTTCTGAGCTTTAAATTTCTGTAAAAAAAATGTCTAATGACACAGAAGCCTAAAACATGTTTTGCTTGATTGCTTACACATTACTTTAATTAAATAAATAAAAAATGAATTCATTTATCATTCCATTTGGCCATAATTATGCAGTTTACATTAAATTTTGAGAATTTCCGAAAAAAAACTTAAAAATTTGGTTAAAAATATTTGGTAAGACTTCGTCTAAGACAACCATGGCTTAAATGGTTCTAAATTGTCTGTACTATCTTCGCCTTAAAGCTTTGCACCCATCTTCCAATCACCCTGTATAACTAAATTCAATGACTACCAACTAGTTAATTGATTCAGGCGTGACTTTGCGGAAATCCATTAATAAATACAATAGACGATGTATATAATAACCTACACACCCACCTCACAACTTTCACTGCTCTCGACGCTTGACGTGTCCTCACGTCGGGTCCGAGTTCGCAACAAGTCAATCGCCATCCTGAGGATGCCTCGTTGAGAGGTGAAACACGTGTCGATTTGTAACTGGGTTCTTTATGATTCTTTTAAAACAGTTAAGCAGATTAGGTTACTAAATATACGTCGTCAATAGTTTTTTTTTTTTTTTACTTCTAACTGACTATACAAATAAATACAAACACAAAAGAACACTTCTTCAAGTTTATCCTTTGAAGATACTCTTCAAACTTTATCATTCAAACTTTGATCCTACTTACCCACTGCTAATCTCGGTTTAAAGGTAAGCACTTCCTATAAATACAGCGATAATTCAGCTTTAAAACTAATGTTCGAAAGAGGTAATATTTACTATTCCTTATAATTTAAATGCGCCCAGAGGTATGAAAAGGGTGTTGTCTTATTGTTAGCGACTGACTTGGATTTTATATATATTAGGTCTCCTCCTATGAAATCAGCGTTTTGTATGGAGAATTTTAAAGAAGTTGCATTTTTCATACTAACATTTTCTTAATTTATATAACAATCATGAACACTAATGTTTTAAAACTTTTATGCACTAATGTTTAAAAACTAAGATAACGTAATATGCCACTTAGATTAAGCGACAAAAATAAGTTATGGCTAAGTTAAAACAAATAGTGGTCATTTCTGCTAAGAAAATGAGGAGTCATTTTTACGGTATTTTTTATGTTTAGAAAACTATACGTAATACGGTTTTTTTTCTATTGGTAGTTGTCTATGATGGTCATTATTCGATATAACACCAAGCAATTGATGAATATTTTAAATCATAGAAGTGACAAGGTTCTCTATATGTGAAAAAAAAAACGCCAATTTCATAGGTATGCCCAATACCTAGACTAATAATAAAGCTAAAGAGGTTGTTTGTTTGTTTGAACGTGGTAATCTCTGGAACATAACTACCAGTCAGATTTAAAAAATCTTTTTGCATTTGACAGCCCAATTTTTGAGGAAGGCTGCGCTAGGACCCTAAGGAGCTCGGGCCATGCACAATGAAGGGTTCCGTAGTTGGGCTGAATTTATCCCAAGAACAAACTTAACATTGTAGTTAAAAACACGTTCTCCCATTCATTCCAACTGTATATATAAGTTTGTACGCATAATATTGGGCGATTTACCATGTTTGTTAAGACCATAGACTTGCTATAGGTTTCCCCGTAATCTATGAGTAAAGAACCATTCTCTGTATTTTTGGTTCAACATTTTAGGCTCAATAGTTTCGGAGTTATGGTAAATTTTCATCTATTTTCTTGAATATCTTTTAAAGTATTTATTTTACAACTATAGAAATATTTGAGATCCTTATAAAAAGCTCTTTCATTTGATACGTCACACGGTAAAAGTTACCACCATATTCAAAATTCATTTGTTTACGTTACACGTCCGTGTTTGGATCACAGAAATGTATGTCTACCAAATTTCTTTCGTCTAGTAGGTTCGGAGCAAATTGGCTGTGATAGACGGATAGCCAGCCAGCCAGACAGACACGAGTGATCCTATAAGGGTTCCGTTTTTTCCTTTTGAGGTAAGGAACCCTAAAAAGTACTACGCAATTGGGGTGCAGGCGATGTAAGGTCCAATCGCATTCCAGAACTCGTGTTTTTATCAAATACTGATTAATCAGGAACTAAACCCGCTGTCACTCGAACCCCGCACTGCTCAAAGCTGAGTTCCCTAGCTGTGATGTATGAGCCCAATATTGCGTGTAGTAACGGCGTGCTAAGCCTTTGGTATTCGCTTGTTATTATGAACTATCTCTTCGTTTTATTAACACCATCAGTTTAGGACAGGGGTCTTAAACCTTTTTGAAGTCAAGGGCTGAGAATACTTTGATTTTGGTTCGGCGGGCCGCAACACAAGATAAATTGATTATAGGACCTATTTAAAAAGGTATTAAAAAAAAAAAAGTGACTTCAAAAAAAACACTGCAAAGTGAAAAATTACTTTATTTTTGGAAGTCGATGTCTTTGGTTCGAATTTTCGTTTTTTGCCACTGACTTCCGAAATTAAAGTTAGTTTTCACTTTGTAGTTTTTTTTTTTTTTCACTTTTTAGTTGTGGTACCCCACACAAATTCGATTGCCACTAGCTGCTATGTAAATAACAGAGACAGAAAGTAACATACATAAAAAAAAAAACATTCATGCGCTACGAACGATCTTCGATCTTACGATCTTCCTCCTTTTTGGAAGTCGGTAAAAAAACAACAATTATTGCAGTTATTTATAATAAAATTTTACAAGGCTAGAAACTGGAAATGGTCATAATATAATTCAATCAATGAGAAGTTTGACATTGTTTACTCTTGATTAATTTATAAATGTCTGCCCCAATAGTGGTTGTTGCAATTCTTAAACGGTTTCAAGGTGGTTATTGGTGATCCTTGCCGTGGATTTTTTGTTTTTTATTCGAGAATTAATAACCGCTCGCGATATGTGGAGCCAAAAGGTGAAGTCATTTTCAGTGCATGATTTCTGATTTTAAGAAAATCTGAAATGGGGATGTATTTTGGTGGATGTTTTTTGAATTTCTAGAAATGAATATATAAAAAAATGTATATATATATATATATATATGTATATATACATATTATTTTGCCAAGCTATTGTCGGGCCGCCAAGGAAACCACCGAGGCCCGCTGGCGGCCCGACGGCCGCGAGTTGAAGACCTCTGGTTTAGGGGAACGGGGTTAAAATTGGAACTGCAGAATGGATCATGTTAACCCTCAGACCAAATAAAAAGCCAAGATAGCGCTGTTAACAGTGACGTGGGGCCGGTTTTGTAAAAATGTGTGCTCTTAGTGAGGTGTAGTTTGATTGTAAATGTGTGAGCGTGTATGCAAAGAGCGGAGGTGTAGTTTTAGCATGCTTCACTGTATTCTTCGCAGCGCTGGTTTGGTTTTTTATTTGGTATGAGTGGTAACCACAGTTACAGACAACATTTGACAGAAATAATCTTTAAAAAATAAATGTAAAGAATGGTTCTTTTGTATGATAATAGCTGAGAGTACCTGGTAGGCCGAGCTCTACTCGGGTGAAAATAGATAATGTTCATGTAATAGTATAGGATAGCTCATACTAATTCCATGCTGCCATGTCATGATTCTAAGGTAGCCATCTTGTTCTAAACTTTATGCGACCAAGCTCTGCTCGGGAGAAAATACGAAGAAAATAATTTTTCCCAGATGTGAGACCTAGCTAGATCGATTTTTCGCCCCGTAAACCCTGATATTGCAGCTTTGATCGAAATCGTTAGAGCCGTTTTCGAGAACGTGATTATAAATATGTATATATCGCCGCTGCGCTTTCCATAATCGCTATGTGTTTTTTACACACTTTACAGGAGACGCAAAAAACTGATTTTCTCAAAAAATACCCAGAGTATTCAAATAATTTACTTTTACTTTAATACATATTTAGCTTGTTTATATGGAACTTTCGATGTATGAATGTCAAATAGCTACATTCCGTAACTCTTTAAATATTGCATTTATCACATAGCTGTTTTTACAGTATGTGTGTATTGAAATAACGATTCAAACTGCATAAAAAACTGAAAATCACGAAATAACACACAGCGACTTGTGCACGCGCAACGACGATATACAAATATTGCTCATTTAATAGCATAACCCGATAAATTTGTTTACTTTTTAATACTTTTATTTGCTTTGAAAAAAGTACTTCCAAATGAATCACCCATTATACGATATTTCATTTCATTTCATTTCATTATGTGCACATAAAGTAGGTGACTTGTGGTGGCCGCGATAGCTTATTCAGCGAATATAAACAAGTTGTCGGAGAATAAGCAAAGGTAAAAACTAAAACAATACATTTCATGTGGCGATGCTCATAAAATTTTATTTCATTTCTGTCAAAATGGTGAAGGAAAACATCGTGAGGAAACTGGCATGTCCTAGAACCAAAAATTCGAAGACATTGTAACATCTACCGACCCGCACTGGGCCCGCGTGGTAGCTAACAGCCTCTGTGAGATCCCGAGTCCCTCTCACAGAGGCTTGTGTCCCAGCAGTGGGAACATTATAGGCTGATTAAGTGATTTGCAAAAGTAACGTTACACGTGATAAGCTGTTAATCTATTTGATATTATGATGTTGTAAATTTATTTGATAAATTGTTAAGTAACTACTCTACCCAATTGGGATACTGTAATAGTAGCGTATGTATGTAATAAATAAATAAATAAAATAAATAAATCTAAGGTAAGTAGATTTGTAGACACTTTTACAGCCTAAAAATAAATTATGTTTTAAAACTAGATGACTTCGGGGTTTCCATTTCGACTACTCTGAGAAGAAAAACTGTAATAAACTCAAACGTCTCTATCAAAGTCATAATCTTGGTCAAATCATGTGAGGACCATGTAGATTAGTATACAAAACAGTCTTTTGAAGAAAGAACCACACACATTGAATGGATCTGTCCAGTCAGTGCACGCATTAATCAGTAATCGTGCAGCTCAACTCAGAACTTAAGAGCGCCTATTGAGAAAGTGGGCAACGACGAAAATAGCTGTTAATATTTCACTGGGAATATTATTGTATGGAAATATGAAATAGTGAACTAAAATATTGAATATGAAATGCAATAATTAATATCGTAACACCGAATATTTAGTTTTAGATGTAAAAAAGTATTTGGAAACTTTCCAAATGCCTTTTTTACACCTAAAACGATTACAACATCAAATTCTGTGTTATAATTGCTAATTCATTATTAATATGCTAGTGCATTAGTTAGTGACATTTCATAGTTACATACAGTAATATTGCAAAATTAAGCAAAACAGGTATTTGACAGCTATTTGCGACGTTGCCAGCTTTTAGACTAGACGCTCATAAGGAACGACTCGACGAACAATACCAATAAAGCTTCGTGTAAACCAGCGCGACGCGACGCCGCGACGCGACTCGAACAATACAATTTCTAAGAAAACTTGACGGTATAACAAAAACCGGTGTCGCGTCGCGCTGTCGCGTCGCGCTGGTATGCACGATGCTTTACAATATAAAACATGAATGTTTTTTAAATGGTTTAGGGGCTGTCTAGGAAATACATTTTTGAAACCCTGAGTCTGAGGGAGTTTGTAATTTATACTCGCTTACACAAATACTCATATTTTATAATAATTATTACGAATATATTAATTATTTCTTGTTTTATCAAAGTCGTCATTATGGAACCGAAAACAAAATTTAACGAAATTCAAAATTGAACTAACTTTCGGAACATTTCTGTTTCGTGAAGGCAAAGTTTATGATATCCATTTAAATATCAACGCGAATTTAACATCTGTAGCGATATTTCTAACATACTCGTAGGTACCCCGCACTTCCGTCGACGGCGCGTTGTGTTCCACGCGCGCCTCAAAGAGATGTCAGCACCAACTGACGGGGTCCGGAAGGGCCAATGCCTGCCGGGGTTGCGGGTTTGTCTGAAAGGGATATCGCGACCTCGGCACACAGGCAACGGAAGGAACACGGGTGGGTTTTAGTCAGTAAAAGTCTGACACGCCCTCCCGCTCCACCCAGAGCGGGAGAAGTTATTTTGATAATTTCCCATCCAAAAAAAAAAAAAAAAAAAAGGTACCCCGCACTTTTTGAAAATACAGACACACATAATTACGCCTCTAGGCCTTAGGAATGGCGTGCAATTGGGGAGGCCTATGTCCAGCAGTGAACTGCTGTTGGTGATGATGACCATCCTAGTGCTGGTCAAGGGTCTATTGCCCCTTTCTTTTCTGGCGGAAATCCCTTATGTACCTATGAAACTTCCTACAAGCGTCGGTAGGTCTAATCCCAGCAGTGGAAGACTTTTAGCTGAAATGATGATGATGATTTCAAGAAGGGATGATATAGAACATGACCTCTTCTAGCTAGGATAGGTCTTGAATCCCCCCAACAATTGGTGTGAGGTGAAAAATTCATTTCTGAATACAGCGTCGCCAATTTGTGAAGCCGCTGCTCGCAGGAAGTGGAAACATACAAGAAAGAATTGTGTTTGCGGCCGCGTCCTAACTAAAAGCGATTGTCGCGATCGTAGATACTGTACAAGGTACACGATCGTCGCGCTCGTTTATAAATGAATATGACATAATCGCGCGATCCATCCAGTTGCGTATGTAAGTACGTCATTATTTAGGTAAAGGATCGTGGAATCGCGTATTGGCGCGGTAGACTCAACTCAACTCAACTCAAAGCATTTATTTCAATTAAACCATTTACAGGCATTTTTGAATTGTCAAATAGTCGGTCAGTTAGAAAGTTGAAGCTCGTTGCCCAGTTCCAAAACGTAGATCTTTATGGAGAAGAACGGGCAAGAAACTCCAAGGACACTCTTTTAAATGTAGAAAATTACACAACCCTGGGTACATTATTCTTGTTGCTTCTATAATATATGTGAGAACAATGTACAAAAAAAAAAACAATTCATAATATATGATTAAAAATAAGCCCTGGCAGATAAGAGATGACCAGTCACAACTGACGGCGCCCGTTCACGAACATGACGCGTGGATCAGCACCAACCAGCTCAACCATAGAGCTTTTGGTTAGGACGCAGGGAAAGTATATACTATTTTTTTTGTTTTTAATCGTCCTTCAGACCGTATTTCGGCCATGGCAACCAATCTCAACGGAGAATAGACTTCGGCGCGGGAGATAATACAGGGTGATTGGAAGATGGGTGCAAAGCTTTAAGGCGAAGATAGTACAGACAATTTAGAACCATTTAAGCCATGGTTGTCTTAGACGAAGTCTTACCAAATATTTTTAACCAAATTTTTAAGCTTTTTTTCGGAAATTCTCAAAATTTAATGTAAACTGCATAATTATGGCCAAATTGAATGATAAATGAATTCATTTTTTATTTATTTAATTAAAGTAATGTGTAAGCAATCAAGCAAAACATGTTTTAGGCTTGTGTCATTAGACATTTTTTTTACAGACATTTAAAGCTCAGAAAAAATAAAAAAATTGTACAATACGTCTTTTAAACATTATTAAAAAAAAAAAATTGGTAAAACTTCGTCTAAGACAACCATGGCTTAAATGGTTCTAAATTGTCTATACTATCTTCACCTTAAAGCTTTGCACCCATCTTCCAATCACCCTGTATATTGCCAAAGTGTGTGCGCAGACACAGGTGCACTCTCTTCCCTCACTCTCTTATTCCGATGGGACGGCAATCCGACACGACCGAAGAGAGATCAGGTGCAGGACCTTAAATATAGTTCACCTGACCTAATTTCTTTACCGTTTTTTATAAAAACTGGTGTAAATTAAAATTTTGCCAAGGGATGTCAACGCGAAAACTGTTACCATGGATTCAGTACATGATTCTGAAACCCCTGCGTTGAAATTTTTCGTTGATTATTTAAAAAGGTGATTTGCCCTCACTGTAGGTACTAAGTCGCACGAAAAATCGTCCATAATGAGAGGAGCGAGCTCACACATGGCGTTTCCATGATAACCAAGTCAAGTCTCTGCGACACTGTCTGTCTCAGAGGTGTCAAAACGAAACAGAAACGCGACCATCTTTTGACGCGGAAGGGCAAATCTACGATTGAAATCTTTGATTTTGACCGTGTAGGTATTGCACTTTTCTATGAAACAGCAGATTTGTATTTAATAACCGACGAAAAATTTAAATGGCAGGGTTTCAGATTCATGTACTGAATCCATGGTAACGAATTTCGCGTCGATGTCCCTGCCACCCTGTATAGCGTGTATAAAAAATTTGTGTGTGAATGTAAAGGGGTGATACTGACCACCAAACTGCAATAAAACTTCAATACTACCCGGCCCAAATGAATATGAGACAGCTGATTTTTTTTTCACATAACGAGGTTGGTCCCATGGAGAAAGTTTTTTAATTTGATGGTATATACCACAGATATGATCACACATTACGAATACAAACTTGTTTTTTTTTCCCCCGCTCTGGGCGGAGCGGGAGGGCGTGTCAGACTCTTACTGACTAAAATCCACCCGTGTTCCTTCAGTTGCCTGTACATTGCCAGGGGCCACGGTATCCCTTTCGGACTTTCCCGCGTCCCCTTCGGATACACCTTGAAGTATCATGTACTGACGCCATGGTGTATGTTTGTGTCGCGATGTCCTTTCCATCGTGTATACATATTGACGCTCGTGAATATCCGTACCATAATATTACGCCATTATTTTCTGAAGGGATAGGCAAAGGTATACTACACAACATTTTATACTCGTGTTCACTAACACTAAGCGACACCTAAATTAATGCCGAAAGATAAGCACGCTTTTGTATTTCCAACGCTCGGTCCTGCGTCGAAAATTGAAAATCCAACAGCACGCTTATATTTCGACATTCAAAGTCAAACGCACATAAAAGGCCCTTTTGAGGCTTTTTAGGTTTTACAAGTTATCGAGTAATAGTCGACCAACTTACATTTGCAGTTAAATGTATGGGAGAACATGTTTTTCAACTACAATGTTAAATTTGTTCTTGGGATAAATTCATCCCAACTACGGAACCCTTACACACACTTGGCCGGTAAATGAAGCGTCTGAACACAAAATGAAAAATGAATTCACTATGATTAACATGACAAAAACGAACATTCACTCGAATGAACCATCTGATGACAGGTTAATCATCATTTCAGCCGAAAGACGTCCACTGCTGGACATACGCGTCCCGCAAGCACCGCCACTTCGACCGGTTTGGAGCTGCTCACATCCAGCGGATTCCATCAGTTTTACGGGAAAACCTTATACGCATTACCCGACCTGGGAATTAAACTCAAGAAAGTGTAAATAAGGAAATAACTTTAATTAATTAATATTAAGGATAATTTGACAAAATTATGGAATACTATAATATGTTGTCCGCGGTTTCACTCGCATCCCGTAAAACTACTACATGTACAGTACCTAGATGTACTATTTAAAACTAGATCTATATATATGTATGTTGGATCATTTAGCTCCCTTCAAAATGGTTGAGCTGAATGGTGCTGATCCATGCGTCATGTTCGTGAACGGGCGCCGTCAGTTGGGACTGGTCAACTATTAGCGGCCATGGCTGATTTTAATTTTTGAATTGTTCTTTGTTTTATCTTTGTATTACGGACGCTTCTAACGTGCACGTCTTTCTACATTATTCTCACATGTATAATTTCAACATGAATGATGTAACCAATACTTTGTAACAATTTATTTGATTTAAAAGACTGTCCGTGGAGTTTCTTGCCCGTTCTTCTCCATAGGTACCTACTACGCTTTGGAATGGGCAACTAGCTTCATATTTTGACTGACCGATTGCTTGACAATTCAAAAGTGCCTGTAATGGTTTAATTGAAATAAATGCTTTGAGTTTGAGTTGAGTTTGAGTTTGTACCCGTATAAAAATTGTTAAAATAAAAATGTCAACTTAGTTATCCAGAGGGCCTCACAAAGTGTTGTTGGATCAGCCATGACGGTGATGGAAAATTCAAAAATATAACAAACCATAACATCATTACTATATTTCCCGAAGAGTTAAAGAGTGCACTCCTATAGTACACTCACATTTCGCCAGTTATGTTTAAGTCCCATGTGATAGGGGGCGAGCCTATTGCCATCAACCGGGTAAAAATCCAGACTCCGGGCTTCTACTGAGAAATTCCAGATGGAATATCTCCGATAACACTTTTCCCGACACGGGAAACGAACCCAACCTCATGTTAAGTCAAAAATAAATTGCAATGCTATTGAAATTTTTTTGTCAATCCTTTTGAATCCTTTGAAATACGAAACGCTTTGAAAGCGATTGTCAATTGTCTAGGTCCTCTGGACATACTCTATCTGAGTGCCTTTTATCACAACCGGTAATTCGTTAACTCGTGATAAAATGGAATACATTCAAACTTTTACATTTATAATACAGTACAAAGCTCTGAGCTGGTGAAAATAGAGAATGCTCATTAATTTAATAGTATATGATAGTTCATACTAATTCCATACTAATTTATTTATTCAATTATTTATTTATTATTAGGGTCTTCAACAATGAGTACAGTATTACTTTACAATTTGTAGGTTGCAAACTTAAGTCTAAGCGAGCGTCTTAATTCCATGCTGCCATGTCATTATTCTAGGGTAGCCAACTTGTTCTAAACTTTTGGCGACCGAGCTTTGCTTGGGTGAAAAAAGAAAACGAATTTTCCCAGATATGAGACCTAGCTAGATCGTTTTTTGGCCCCGTAAATCCCTTTATTGCAACTTTAATTGAAATCGTTAGAGCCGTTTTCGAGAACGTGATTACAACTATATATTTGTAATCTAAATAATATATATAAAAATAAAAATTGCTCATTCAATAAATAGTATAAGATTATAATATATTAAAATTGCTCATTCATTGAATAGTATAGGATTATAATTTATAATCACGAGAGACAGATTGTAAACTAACGATGATCATAATCATATATTATATATAATTATGTAGAAGTAGGTTGTAAGATTCTGTACATTTTAGTCGCGCAGACTAACAGGCGTGTGTTTCCAATCAAAATCCATCGAATCAGACTTAAATTCAATTTGCTATGCATTTAGTTTGCCCTCCCTTGACTTGAACATAATCGAATGAAATATTTTTATCTCAACCAGTCTGAGAATGATCAATATCTTAGGAAATTTATTTAATCGAACCACAAATAGTATGAGTAATAATATCCCATTTTGCTTTGCAAAAATTAATTTTATTTAAATTTAAAAAATATGTAAATTTTTAATTGAACATTGAATGCGCCTGTTTTTGTGAATCACAAATAATTCCTATTTTGGGGTCTTAAAAACTAACTGCGACAAATTTGGATGAATCCCATGTTCCTAAAAAAATCAACATTTTTTTTTGTTTTGTCAAATTTGATATTGATACCCATCACGTCTGCGGAGTTTTGCTAGCTAATTTAAATTGACCCTGTATGTATATTATGCACTATGTAATATTTTAGGCCCGCTTGCACAACAATGTCACTAAATTGGCTGGCTCTTGTGATACAGGAACTCCTAGTACAAGAGCCAGGATTACACAGATGTTTGTGACTTTGAAGTCTAAATAAAGAAAATTATAAAAAACTAAATTATAAAAAAAAAACAGTTACATTTAGCGCTAAACATTATTTAAAATATCATTCTGTCTCTGTCAATCGTTTGAAGGTGACAGAGACAGAAAGATTTAGAATGAAGTACTTAAATGTGGCATCATCACAGTGGGTCCTATTAGAATACCAGCGCTGCGGTATTTTTTTTTTTAAATATCGCCGCATTATGCTGAGATAGGAGCCTTTTTGGCCTCGCACAGGTCGTTATTAATCTGTTTCTGTTCTGTTTAAATGCTCCTTTTTTATTTTTAATATTTTTTAGATTATTATTTATTGTTGTATTTCCTGTGCGTGTTCCAAATAAAATATTTTTCTATGTAAATTCTACCTACTTTAGCAAATTTTCAAATGGATAAAATCAAGATACAACCACTAGAAGTGATTGGAATTTTATTTCTTAGGTTTAGAAAGAAAGAAAGAAAAAAAAACACCTTACAAACCAACTTACTTTTCTCACAAACAAACACACATTCAGGTCGAACTGAAACATATGTATATAATATTGGATTATAATAACAAAAACAGAACGTCACTCATAAATTAAATATAATTCTTAGCAGGAAAATCACAAAACAGGAAAAGTAATAACCAATTTACTAACTTGTTTTACAATAACTGTTCGTCCATGCAAAGTTCTTGTGAAATAAGCTGTCAAAATAATTATTTAGTTAAAAAAAATCTTAATCAAATATTATAAGAAAACAGGAGAAAGTGATTCAAAATAAGCTTGTAAGATGTTAGCATAGCGTAAAGCTAAATAAAATAATATGAATCCAGGAATATGTTCGGTGTTACCGTATTGTTTTGTGGTTCTGGCAATAAATAGCGTGGCTGGTCGACCAGGTAAGTTCATACTAATATTTATCAAAGTCAAATAATTTATTTTAATTAGGCACTTTTGTTCGGTGTACTAACCAAACATTAAAGTCAATGCAAGAATGCAGAAAATGTCAATAAAATGCAAGGAATGTCAATGAATGCTCAACGGGAATGAATCTAAATAAAATGCAAGTTATCCGACTCAAATCAGGTCTAATTGAACACTAATTAAATGATGTACAAAAATGCATCATCTAGGCTCCGCCGTGTGTCAATGCACTTCCAAGTGTAGGTCGTGATCAAAGTGCAAATACGCGAACCTACTAACTAACTTATTGCATCAAAAATACATATTTCAAAACCATGTTTAGTTGCCTTTCTTTTCCTGATTCAAATAATCACTCCCTCATCATTACAGGTGGAGACTTGGTCGCAAACATTTGCTCCTGCCCGAAAAATTGCACTGGCAGCCTCAACGACCTAAGTCAGCAGGATCTTAAGGACCTTATCTTACGGGGTGACCCCGTTGGCGGCCTGGATAGCCTAAGTCCTCAGGAACTTGAGGACCTTAACTCCTGGAGCAGTTCCCTTAGCATTTTCGACGGCCTAAATCCTCAGCAGCTTAAGGGCCTTATATGTTCAGGTGCCAGGGAAGGTGGTGAGTTACTCTTGGCTCTGATTAATCTCATGTGCTCCGGCAAGGTGAACAAGACCGAGCTACCAAAATTTTTGGCTAAAGAGCGGTCATCCTGAAGGTTGAATGCCTTCAATTCAATTAATAGGGACACCTAGCTAGCAGAAACTAGACTCGAGAAACGCGCGTCAATCATTCCAATTTATACCTAATTAAAATGATATAAGAGTCATATGACGTGCGTGCTATAAAATTGCTGTTTTCAGGTGACCTGATTACAAAAACACCCTATAAATTTAGATACGAACAAAATGATGTCCTACAAATGGATATAAGTTTTAAATTACCATCTGATGTGACTGGCGGCTTTGTATCGTTACGTTATAGTTCAACAAGTAAGTTCATGGCTTCGAAATAAACACCACACAACCACCATATAAATTCCGCTGATAAAAGAAATATAGATAACTCTTAAAGATTGGAAATTAACTATTTTTACTAATACATTTGTTAAAAAAATAATGAATTCTACATAATTATTATTATCTGCCCCACTGGAAATACACTTGAATGATGTTTTAACTATGTTTAGCGTGAAACTCATTTAGTGATTTGTGGTGCAAGTGGACAAATGAATACTACTCGGTTTTATATAATTAGGTATATTTCAGATCACCCTCCAAAATACACATTTGAAATCAGACGACCTTCCAATGAAACTGATGATCCTGTTGTGCACGTTCGAGATATTATATCGGGTGAACGTGTGACCATTGACATTCAATTATTTAACAAAATCGGATTAAGTATATATGAAAGAATTTCTGAAGGGAGCTTAGTGAAATCACCATTTAACTCAAATGACACGGATTATGCATGTAAGTAAATGTTATAGTCAATAACAGTCAGGCCACTGGGTAATATTTGCATTAACACAATCGGTATAAAGGTAAAACCGCATCGAGATAGATAGATAGGTAGAATACCTTTTATTATGTAGGTAAACCATAAAAATACTGACATAAAAATTTAGACATTTTACATAGTCTGACACAATAGCGCGTAAAGCGATCTTTTACAGACAAGAGCGCTGGAGGAGCTGGAGGCCAAATCGTTTCTCGGGGTCACCAATTTAGGGGCATGAGGAACAGGGTGTAAAGTTCACTCATCCCCCATAGAAAAAGGAAGATCCTACGACGAGACGTGTGTCATGTCTGGCGGGCAACTGCCCAGAGGTTGAAGTCGGGAGCTTGTATTTATGTCCATCGCGCGGTAAACTCTAATTGCGCGATGCAGGATTTATGTGACGTCAGGGTGTTGTGTGACGTCAGATCTTGGATGCGTAGTTCGCATGTGGCGATGTAGATGCCACCGCTACATCACTCCCTTCCGGAGACCGGAGGTCGATAGTGGGATGAGTCTTGTATCTTGCGATGTTTCACAGTGCCAGCTGTGGTTTCGAAACCGGGTGCCGCATAGTTTGCGGTAAGTCGGAACTGTCTGCGGCGCTTGCGGTGATTCCCCTCCGGAGAACGGCCAAATCCAATAATTTACAAGATTTGCAATGGTCTCTGTAATGCCCTACAAAATCTGTCAAAAACTCACAATGGCGACTCACATGGTCCCTGCACTACAGTCGAGTGACGTAGCCCAACATTGTTTATGTGAAATCATACGAGATAAGAAGCATTCGCGTAGCGAAACTACTCTTGGCATTCGAATGCGAAGCAAGGTGAAACGCCGCCGCTCATTGTGATCCTTTAGGCTCCGCGTAGGTTAGAGAATTTTTTGATCGCAAAATAATGCACATTAACGTCAGTATCACAAAGTGCAAAGTTAGACGAAAGTCCCTCTGCCGTTTCATAGTGTGCGGGCTCATTTGCACCTTAACACACTGATTACAAGGTTTAATATTTAATGGCATAATAAAATGATCTCGAATGCTCTGCTCTCTTCTGGTCGTCGCTGACCCAAAGGCGTCTTTAAATATGTTTTTTTTTAATCTAGGATCAGAGTCAGTAAAATAAATGTTTTTCAGAATTAAATTAATTTAAGTTTTTTATTCTTACAGATAGCCCGATTTGTTTAAATGGTAATCGGTGTCAAATTAAAGTTGACTTAAGGAAAGAAATTGAAGGTAAGCATTTTGATACTGTCGATATAGCACAAATTATAGAAAAAATATATAAATTAACGTGTTAATCCCAAACGCCGGATACTATGCACAGATAACTAAAATTATCCTCCAAGAAAATAAGAATAATAAATATGCTTTCAATCCTTAAGACATCTACGATGGAGTTCCTCAAGGGACAGTACTAGTACCGATGCTATTTTGGGATGGAATGGATACATGATGATGTGATCCATAAAATTTGAAGTATTGTAATTAGTTTTACCACCATCTCCAGTGATGCTTTAACATGTTTTGGATATTTGTAAGCTGAAATAACTTAACATAACTTTTTAAAGGATATTTTGAGAGCTGGCATAAATTGACCAGAAATGTAATTATGTATAAATTCGAGCGTTTTATTAAGCCGTCATTGGAACACCGATTTTAATCATTGAGCTATCAGAGGTTTATAATAGTATAAATTCCAAGAACTTCAGATGAACAGGCACGTTGTGTGGTTTCAGATGCAGAAATTTCAAAAAAATCCACCTTTTATTATATAATTTGTATAAGTTTAGCAATATTTACAATAGCGTTGTGTGTGCTAGTTATTGTTGCATTTATAAAATATTGCTGGATGAAACGCGACGCGCCAAACATACTTCAAGTACCACTTCAAGTAAGTGATTTGTTATTTTGGATTTCTATCTCATTCTGCCATGTAAAGGTCATTTGCTAGAGCGAAAAGTCATACTTGTACCCGTTTTCATGAACTCTTAGTTTAGTAACATCTAGTTACATAGGCAATGTCTAACGTAACCAGATCCCCAAGAATAAAATTATATTTCACCATTCGTTTCTGAGTATGCAACTCGTAAGTTTCGAAATCTAAATTTTTGACACGCCTTGTCTGCGGTTTCTTAAGTCAAATTCGACGTCAATTTTGTTTCAAATCTGTTGCAAAGCCATCAGAAAGAGTTGCCTACGCATTTACATATCCGCGAATTGGTGTCGTAAAATTAATGGTCGCCTAGTGTCTGAAAAAAAAACGGTTGTGTAAAATGAAGTGTACTAAAATATCAATTTATATTTTTTCAGCCGAAAAATCCATTCTACGTGAACCTACTGTTCCGTAAAGAATGCCAGGAAATCATTGATGACTTGGAACAAAATCACTATGAATTAATATATTAATTAGAACAATCAATCTGCCTAGCCTTTTCCCAACTATGTTAGGGCCGGCTTCCAGTCTAACCGGATGCAGCTGAATACCAGTATTTTACGTGGAGCGACTGCCTATCTGACCTCCACAACCCAGTAACTCGTAATACGATACCCCTTGGTAAGACTGGTTGTCAGACTGTCGGGCTTCTGACGATCCGTAACGACTGTCAAAGATCCACGAATGACAACCGGGACCAACGGCTTAACGTGCTTACCGAGGCACGAAGGAGTCTCGGTATGTAAAGATGGTCACTCATCCACGGACCAACCCCGGCAAGCGTAGCTTAACCTGATGGATCGACCCGTGCGGCTTTTATTACTTAGCCACGGGCTCCTCGTATTTAGAACGTAGAAAGAATATAATTTAATGTTATAATACTTGTTTTTTTTCTTTATTTTTGCTATCCTATGTTGTCCCATTGCTGGGCAAAGGTCTCCCCCATAATAATTTTCCAATCTTCTTTATGTCGTGCCTTCTCCAACCAATCGGTCAGGAACAATCGTCGCGCCAGCGTTTTTGAGGCCAGCCGCGATGACGACGCCCGTCATCAGACACCCTCTGTGTGATGATCCTGGCCAATCTGTTTTGATGCATCCTATAGGTGTGACCAGCCCAGTTCCATTCTAGCCTCGCAGACTTATCGCCAACATGCCGGCGGCAACTGTCTTGAAGCGTACTATGGTGTTGCGAATGTGGTTGGTGAGTTTGATTTTTTAAATGCTACGCTCCAATTGCTTATATTCCTATCGTTTATTATTATTTGTAATTAGAATATACATATTTACAAGTTGGTACAAACCACTTATAACTAATTAATTAATAAAAGTAGCAAAATTATATACTAACTTAACTAAAACTAGATATTTACAAACTAAAATATAGTATCGGTTTTGTATTGTTAATATGCTTAACTAGTTAAATTATATATATTTATTTTTAATACAGAAAATAGGTCTATACTTATAGATTACAGGAAAACCTATAAGAAGTCTATGGTCTTAAAATAACATGGTAAATCTCTCAATACCGTGCGTACAAATTTACATTTGCAGTTGGAATGTATGAGAGAACATGTTTTTCAACTACAATGTTAAGTTTGTTCTTGGGATAAAATCATCCCAGTTACAGAACCATTCATAGTGCGTAGTCCGACACGCACCTGGCCGGTTTTTTTTTAAACCACACTGAAATAGGAGCCCCTTTTTCTCTTTTGAAAACGTTTAATAGCTGTACTTTCCGTGTTTATCTCGGATATTACCGACATCGATAAAGGCAATCACTGTAAGGAAACCTGGACTAATAGTAAATATAAGGCTGAAATCGCCCACCCCTCTCGAGCAAGCGTGGTGATCGATGCTCGAGCCTCCTCTGTATGAGAAGAGGCCTTTGCCCAGCAGTGTCATGTTCGTGAACGGGCGCCGTCAGTAGGGACTGGTCATCTCTTAGCTGCCACGGCTTATTTTAATTTAAATTAATTTTTGAATTGTTTTTTTAAATTTTCGGTTACGGACGATTTTAACGTTTTGCATCGTTCTCACATGTATAACTTCAACATGAATGATCTAACTAATATTTTGTAACCATATTTTGATTTAAAAGAGTGTCCGTGGAGTTTCTTGCCCGTTCTTCTCCATAGGTACCTACTACGCTTTGGAATGGGCATCTAGCTTCATCTTTCTGACTGACCAACCCCTTGACAATTTAAAAGTGCCTGTAATTGGTTTGAGTGGGACAATTACTATTATTAAACTTTTATTTCAGACCAGGTCCATATTCTTGCTAGTAACAATATACTTAAAAACTAATGTTAGTACTCATACACATCACAAATTAAACTGTGACATGAAGCCGTACCCATTTCTGCAACATGGGGGAGTCCCCCCTATCTGCAAATACACACAGTATAGAGTTGGAACTACCACGAACGCGAGTGAGTATGGAGGCACATCTTTTCCTTATGACAGCGGCAAATCCATCAACCCGCGCCTTAGCAAACATCCCTGACGCACTGCAACGCCATGGCAGCCCCAACAGTACCCTGAGTGCATTGTTGTATTGGACACGCAGGTCGCTGTATGCCCACAGGCTGCAGGTGTAAAAATATTGGCAATATGCTTTAAAAAGCGTGATCTTAACCGCATTCGTAGGTACACCGTGCAAACCTGCGGGCCAGCATGTTACAACGGATAGCCAGCGACCTGCTTTCCCTTTCTATGTCCACATTATCACTTAAATCATCGGCTCATCACAATAATAGGCTGGTATTATTATTATTTAAGTATTGTATTTAATCGTGTTGCACCAACCCCAAGTGACATAGGACAAGGAATAAGATTAGGGATTGTATCCAAATGAATGCTGTATATGTTCACGTTATTATTGCATGTGCAACGGGGGAGAATCGAACTCACCTCTGTTTTTTCAACCGGACGACCCACCGCCACTACGCTTAGTTGTAGGACTGTAGGCCATTGCCACTTATATAAATACTAAGTATCGATATTCCAACCTCAACACTTGAACTTAATAACTCAAAGCTAACTTGGTTCACCAATGAGAAAAATATGATACTTCAGAAACTTAATATAAGCACAGATTAATTAATATAGATGGTTCACTCCGTAAAATCATTTAAATAAAAAGCTACTCTTGTTATGACACATTCAAGTGCAATTAAGTTCGCACAGCGGTAATTACCTAGATATATTCACCTAGAAGTTGCCTCTCTTTCTATCGCGTAACTCTTAGATCTGCTGACTACGTTACACCCACTGAATAGGGAAGCTGAAAATAATATTTTTTTTGTAACTCAGGTAGATTATTAAAAAATATTGGATACGTATTTTATTTTTTTACGTAATCAAAAGATTACGGCAATACATTGAGTAGGCAATGCGTTAAAATGTAGCATGACGTCACTGGCCGGTACTTTTTATACTAACCTGTGACGTAGCGAGCCCCTACTCCCCGACTTTAATGCGTTTTATCAAAACCATTTTTATATTAATTTGGTAAAGCAAAAAATACGTGTCTAATTTTTTTTTTTATTATCTGACTGACGAACTAAATAATTTTTGCCCAACAAGTCGCCCGCCGCGTATTTGTAGCTTCATACCTAAAATACGGAGTGAACCAACTTTATTAATCTATAATAAAACTTAAGTCTTCTTCAAGAATAAATATAATTATATTTACCTACTCTCTTAAAGTATTATTAAGTTTTATACTTATGTAAAGACTGGTTAGCTTTAATCTCATAAAGTTTATGTAAAGTAATTTATATATTTTTCTTGTTTTATTCATATATTTTAGTAGTAGTCGTTAAAAATTCGAGATCATGTTAAAGAGAATTTATTCTGTCAAGACTATTCAATATTTTGACATTCTTGTCGATCAGCATCAGTCTGCCTAGCTTTTTACGAAATATAATAAATTGAGTTGCCCCTTCCAATACGTAGTTTTCGTATGGAGAAGACTAGGCAAGAAACTCCACCGTTATTCTTTTAAAATGTTTTACAATATTTTGTATACATTAATCAATAACTTGAAGTACCTAGCTGAGATCAACGGGTTTTTTTTTGGTTTATCGTGTTTAAATATCTCTACCATCACGTATATGAAGTTTACACAGGAAAAAGAAACTGATTTTGAAACTGATATTTCAAGTAGGTAACTACAGTACTTCACCTAAAAAAAAAACAGTCATGTGCATGTCGGACTACGCACAATGAAAGGTTCCGTAGTTGGGATGAGTTTATCCCAAAAACCAACTAAACATTGTAGTTGAAAAACATGATCTCCCATAAATCGAGGTACGTCACGGTCAATTCTCCAACAGAAAATGTAATTTAGTAATGGCGAAAATAATAATCTGTGTGATAAAACTACAAATTAACTATTTTTGGACGCTTTCCTTTACTTGTGTTGTAAGACCTTCTTCTTGCCAAATTACATGATTCTGAAAAAAAAAATCTGAAGGTCAACGGGAAGTACCCTGTAGGTTTTGATTTAGTTGTTAGTATCAAAATACATTGCCAAAAATGGCCGTATTTTTGTATTGCGTTGACTTAGAATTTTTGTTTTTTAGAGCTCCAAGGGACCACGGCCCTACGTATTTGATATTAATATCAACCTCCACGTGTTCCTGAGAAAAAGGGGTGTTGACAGACAGATGGACGGACAATGAAGTCAGTGATCCTTTAAGGGTTCCGTTTTTTCCGTTTGAAGTACGGAACCCAAAAAACAATGAATCACTTGTAATTTTTCATTTTATCGTATTTAGATACCCGTGATAAAATTAAAAAAATCTGCGGAGTTTCAGTAGCAAATTTTATTTGACCCTGTATTTTGAATTAATGGAAAACAATAAAAGCCGCATTAAATAACAATTCTTTTGCCAAAGTCTCTGCCGAAATCAAATGACAAATAAATATTACGCAAATCAACCAATACTTGAATCTCAAGAAAATCGTATCAACGAATCGAGAAACTTCGTAACCTTATTATTATGGGACCCTCAAAATGCAAATGACTTTCAGGCAGGGGGAAATTCAATAAAAAGTCGTATGTACGCAATAAATATTATGTAACGTATGTAACTTTGGAAAATCACAAAATAATTCTGCATTGACATAGGGTGAGTTTGCAGATGCGACAATTGTTGTGTGACTCTTTTAAAAAGGTGTATTTAATACCAGAGTGCAAAAATAGTTGAAGCGGCCAAAGGGTGCAAATGGCCCTCCCCTAGGGCGGGTGCCCAAAGTCTAAACTGTATGACTATTTGCGTTCTGTAATTTCTTCCTACCACGTGAGAGTATGTATGTATATGTGTAAGTTACTAGTTTTGTATAAGAACTTTACCGTAGTCATAATAAAGTTCAAATTGTAATCAACCGTCAGTACGCAACCGCGACTAGCAACTGGCAATTTTTTTTTAATCTGTCTTTCAGTATTTGGATGTTGCATTGTTATTATTTCTAAAATGACTGCCCCTTTGGTCTCATGGTCGCGATGCGATTGCTGAATGTGGAGTATACTGGGTTCGATTCCCTAGCCGGGAAAAGTGTTATTGGATTTTCCATTAGGAATTACCATTAGAAATTTTCATTTGACATTTTCATTAGGAATTTTCATTAGCAATTTCCATTAGGAATTTCCATTTGCAATTTCTTAGTAAGAGCCCGGAATTAGGAAGTTGGTGGTGTGACACCTACTACCGTATCTCGGAAAGCACTTTAAACCGTTGGTCCTGCGCTTGATCTCTCTCCGGTCGTGTCGGATTGCCGTCCCATCGGACTATGAGAGTGAGGGACGAGAGAAAGCACCTCTGTCTGCTCACACTTGTGTCGTTAGATTTCAAATCGCATCAAGTCCACTTTTGACATAAAGTTAGCTTTTATTCTTATTTAAAAGGCAGGGGAAGTATCTTTAACAATATTTTACCGAATTGAACCAAGTCCCTGTAGTTTTCAAGCAAAATAAGTTTAAAACACATCCCTTTTTTCAAATTGAACCAAGTCCATTTGACATGTTATATCAAAACGCAGCAAGTCGCATTGAGCCAATCAGAGCGACGCGATCGTTCAAAATGGCGCCAACTTTGAATCATATTTTGATTCAAACTGCACTAAGTCCAGTATTCTGTTAGATCAAATGAAGCTAAGTCCGAAGGACTTGGTTCATTTTGACAAAATAAACCTAAATCCAAATTAGAAATTCGTTTTTCTCGTAATCTAGTAACATTTCATAGAAACAATGATATAAAGGATGATAGAGAATCCGAATTTTGATAGTCAGACCACCCACACTCAAAATGAGATAATAAAAAGCCTTACTCGAACAGAAAAAAAAAACACTTTTTATGAATTGAAATGATTTTGGACTTACGAGTACTTCAATTTGAAATCTAACGACACACTTGTGCACTATAATATCTCTCGCGCCGAAGGCTGGTTTCTGCTGGTTCTCCATTGAGATCGGTCGCCATGGACGAAATTCGGTCTGGAGGACAATTATTTATTATTTTTACTCCTAAAATAAATAAAAAGTTCATCAAAGCATTGTCACCTCTGTGATACAGTTTAGTCTGTGACAATAAACTTCAGTCGGGACTCAAGGGTCCACAAAAGGTGAAATGTTTATTTGGATTCTGTCAATATTTATGCAATATCGTTCAAAAATTATGTTGTATTTGTATAGATTGTTCTTCTCTGAATAAATATTTGCTGTTTGTATGCAAAGTACGAGAAGTTTATTTTTATTCTACGGGAACTTTACAATACGATCACTATACCCTTTCTTTTTCGTGTGGTTAGTGACTAACCTGGTGTCAGAGTTTTTATCCAGCCCATGGGCCTCTGACTTGACTTCACATGCCGTCGAGAAATATCTCTCAGGCATGCCGGTTTCCTCACGATGTTTTCCTTCACCGGTTTTGAAGCAAGTGATAATTATTCAATACGCACATGAATCCGAAAAGTCAGAGGTACGTGTCTTGGGTTCGAACTCGAGACCTATGACTTGGCAAGTCCGCCGGTCTATCAATACGCTATCACCTATACTACACTACTGTTCCGCTCTGAATAGGCTTCGGAAATGATGGACTTTAGGCCTGGTATTAAATCAATTTTATTTTCTGAAAGAATTTGATAAGACTTACGCCATGCGATGTCTGAATAAAAGTCTTCTTTTTTTTCAAAACTCGTGGCGTCCCTGATGCTCGAAGAGCACTGGCTGGCGCAGCGGCATGGCTACAGTAAGTCCCACCGTGCGCCACCTGGCAGCGACGGGGTCGTAACAACTACACTAGACTTAAATGGTATCTAGGCGTTTTTAATGTGGTACATAAAGCTAACTTCACTATGATCTGTGTCTGGAAAGTCTGACAACCAGCCAAGGGGTATCGTATTACCCAGTAACTGGATTGAGGAGGTCGGATAGGCAGTTGATCCATGTAAAATACTGGTATTCAGCTGCATCCGGTTAGACTGGAAGCCGACCCTAACATAGTTGGGAAAAGGTTAGAGTAGCTATAGTCTGTTCCAAAAGTATCTAATAAAAGTGTAAACAAATCCTGGTCAGGTTAAATTCTTACACAATCACTCACTCATGGAAGTTAGTAACGCATTCTTCTGTATTTAGAAGGTTTTTACTTCATATATTACCATATTTCCAAAAAAATATTATTTGAATAACATTATTAAAATTGTTATTAAAAAATAATCGTCGTAAATTGAGTGTATAAAATTAACCTCAATAACTGTCAAATGAAAAACATCTTAAAGGTAATTTAAAATTAGAATTTCGGGGTTAAGTGTTCAAGTAATCAAATTAATGCAATCAATTTGTAAGTGGAGTGCCACTTACAAATTGATTACTTTCATTTCTAGTGACAAAGTGGCATCCACAGGTACGTTTTCTGGTCCATTTGTTTAAATTTCCATCAGGTACTTTTGGAACAGATGACAGCGAGTACCAGAAAGGTGTGCTCGGTGTGGTCTTTAAGGGTGTAGTACAGACCATGAAACTGAACAAATTTCTTCATGAGACCAACATCGTTATTTCGAAAAAAATATCAACTGTTCCATAGAAAACTTCAATACCTGCAAATGCAAACAGTATCGGACTGCAGAATATTTTTTCCCGATTCCAATGTTATAATACCAGCCTGCTACTGTCCCACTACAGGCCAAAGGCCTCTTCTCAAACAGAGAGGCACGAGCATTGATCACCACGCTTGCTCAAGACGGGTTGGCGATTTCAGACTAATATTAACTATAAGTCCGGGTTTCCTCACGATGTTTTCCTTCACCGATGTCAGTAATGTTCAAGATAAACTCAGAAAGTACATATGAAGTGAAAAGTCATACCTGTAAGGCCTACTGTATATGAACAGCTGTTCAATAATAGTATTGACAAGTCTAAAAGTAATTTAAATAAAAATTTAAACTATCATTAAGAAAATGGCGAAAGAATTGGAATGCTATTGTCCACACTATGATTTATAGGACTTCACTTTTTTTAAATTCTGTTTTGTAACCTACCGTTTTCCATGGTTATAATATTAATACCAGCCTCTGTTCCACTGCAGGGCAAACGCCTCTTCTCATACAGAGAAGGCACGAGCATTGATCACCACGCTTGCTCAAGACTGGGTTGGCGATTTCAGACTTATAAAATTAAATATTATTTAGGTACTTTCATATTAACTATAAGTCCAGGTTTCCTCACGATATTTTCCTTCACCGATGTCAGAAAAGTCTAAGATTAAACTGAGGCAGCTAGGACATTATGGATTGAAAAAGTCACATTGGTACTTGCCCGAATTTGAACACAAAACATCGTGCATAAGAGGTGAGATATTAACCACAGGGCCATTACGACCTTTTCTGTCCATCACCGTCTGCGCCATGATATTATGTATGTTGCTATTAAAATGTTTCTAAAATTTTTCTTTCTTTTCTCTGCTCTGTAAAGTGAACTTTTTAACTGGAGAGAGGAGCTTGCGACTAAGTAATAACAGCCGCACGGGTCGATCGATTAGGTTAAGCTACGTTTGCCGCGATTAGTCCGTGGATGGGTGATTATCTTCTTCAAAATCCATCGCTTCATATGTTTGAAAAATTCGTCTGCTCGTCCTAAATAAAGCAATGAATGTTGTCGAATTATCAAAATGACTGGCATTGCTTTTGTTAGTTTGTTACGTAATTACCCCGCTGAATTAAACATTTTGCAAAACGTGAACCAAATCCTGAAATTAAAACCTTTTGTAAGGAACAAAACTGGCCCAACTAGATTAAATAATGATTAAAGTTTATGCCCAAGGTTCTTCTATCAAAGTTTTACAAAAGCATATTTCTATGTAAAACAAAATAGCTAACCCGAATATTAATTATGCCAATTATTCTTAACACTAGCGACGCGCCCCTTCTTCGCACGGTTTTTAAGACTTAGAAAGAAGCAAAGAAAATACTTTTATTTGCCGTAAACATTACGCAAAGAAAGAACACAAACACAAATAAAAATATTTAAAAAAAAAAAACTATTAAAAAAAAATACACTAGAGAGTGAAAAATAACTTTAATTTCGGAAGTCGGTGTCTCTTGTTTTGAATTTTCATTTTTTGGCACCGACTTCCAGTAGTTCACTTTGCGGTGTTTTTTTTTTGAAGTCGTTTGTTTTTTTTTTTATAAAAAGTTTTTATTTTTCACTTTTTAGTTGTGGTACCTACCTACCCCACACAAATTCGAATACCACTACCTGCTAGGTAAATAACAGTGACAGGAAGTTATCATCATATCATCCACATGTACTAAGTGGGAAAAATACGTATTATTGAAGCTAACTCAAAAACTATCCAAGCAAAGTTAATAAAATTTATATGGGACCAACTTGAGACTTTATAGATTTTTTTTGTCGTCGTGAATTTTTGATGGAGGGGAACTTCCTCCAAAAAAGGGGCAACGGGATATCTCCGCCTTATGAGATTCGATTTCGATGGTTCTTTGTATATTTGAAAGGTAGTAAGTTTAAGTTGATCTTATTAAAATTTGGTGAAGATCTGACGAGTATCTTCGGCGTGATGAGCAGAATAGCTCTTTAAAATGCAGTAACATGCTCACTCTTAGATTTCTACCAGTGGAATCGGCCGTTTAATTACTAAGTAGGGCTTGATGGACCACCTGAGACCACCTTCTCATCACAAAACTAAAGAATTCTGAAAATAATTTCAAAATTCTCTAAAACGAGGCTTTAAAACCAATATTAACGTTAGTTTTACAATAAGGACACAGATGGCGTTACACAAAAAACATGGTGAATATCCCGTTGTAATTAACTTTAGTGGTATATTAATTGTTGCAAAAAAGTTTATGCTTAAGAGGGTTACTGATCGCAGAACTACTAGTTAGGGCCACAGCAGAAGGAACTTTTAGCATCGGCGATCGGCGATTTACTCGCTTTTTAGAAGCTAAATGCACCGATACAGTCGCAAAATCGCCGATCGCCGACGCTAAAAGTCTGCTTCTTCTTCTCTTCGTGTAGTTAGTGACTAACCTGGTGTCAAAGTTTTAAAGCCGCCCATGGGCCTCTGACTTGGCATCACATGCCGTCGAGAAATATCTCTCAGGCATGCGGGTTTCCTCACGATGTTTTCCTTCACCGATTTTGAAGCAAGTGATAATTATACAATACGGATATTACGTATGAATCCGAAAAGTCAGAGGTACGCCTTGGGTTCGAACTCGAGACCTATGACTTGGCAGTCCATCGGTCACACCACTAGGCTATGACTGCTGGACTAGTCTGCTGTGGTCCTTAATGTACGTTTAAACACTTAAAAACCTTTTGCATGGAATAAATTCTCTAAATAATGGTGAAAACGTGTTATTTATTTGTTAATTTTTATCAATTTTATCAATTTTTATCAATTTATATTTATATAAATTTCTACCATTTTATTTTTGTGCAATTTTAATTAGTTTAACCAATGTCAAAGAATGCCAATTTTACCTTTACCAATTCTATAATATTTCAACTTAACAAAGTTTATATTTTAATAATATACAGGGTGATTGGAAGATGGGTGCAAAGCTTTAAGGTGAAGATAGTACAGACAATTTAGAACCATTTAAGCCATGGTTGTCTTAGACGAAGTCTTACCAAATATTTTTAACCAAATTTTTAAGTTTTTTTTCGGAAATTTTCAAAATTTAATGTAAACTGCATAATTATGGCCAAATTGAATGATAAATGAATTCATTTTTTATTTATTTAATTAAAGTAATGTGTAAGCAATCAAGCAAAACATGTTTTAGGCTTCTGTGTCATTAGACATTTTTTTTACAGACATTTAAAGCTCAGAAAAAATAAAAAATTTGTACAATACGTCTTTTAAACCTTATTAAAAAAAAAAAAATTTAGTAAGACTTCGTCTAAGTCAACCATGGCTTAAATGGTTCTAAATTGTCTATACTATCTTCACCTTAAAGCTTTGCACCCATCTTCCAATCACCCTGTATTATATTTATATATTATTATTTTATTAAAAAAATACTTTTTACCGATGTTACCACATTTTCTATATTAGCGCTTATTACTAAGTAAGTTAGCATAATTATCCGATTTATTGTTTTATGCATGTGGTGTTTACCTATAAGTAACTGATGCACTGTATTTTACTTTTTTTACCGTTTCAAAATCCGTTGCGTAGTTCAGAAGAACAACGCGGTCACACAGACAGACGCGAAAAGCGACTTTAATTTATAATATGTATATATTGTAAATCACCAGTTTGCCCGGGCATTTCGGACGTTTCCCGGTCATAGTGCGTATGATTGATGAGCGTAATTAGCAGCTTTCAATAGTAGCTAACATAGCTAATGAGTCGCAGTTTTATTGATACACTAATTAGGCTTCCTGTTGGTGTCTGTTTTGTTAAGGTCAATCAATCAATCTGCATAGCCTTTGCAAACTATGTTGGGGTCAGCTTCCAGTCAAACTCAAACTCAAAGCACTTATTTCAAATGAACCAATTACAGGCACTTTTGAACTGTCAAGGGGTCGGTCAGTCAGAAAGATGAAGCTAGTTGCCCATTCCAAAGCGTAGTAGGTTCCTATGGAGAAGAACGGGCAAGAAACTCCACGGACACTCTTTTAAGAGGGCGCCTAAAGGTCCACTAGCGCCACTCTTTAAAAAAAATATTATCTCGTGACTGAGAAGGAATTATGAATAACGGCTAGACAGGACCCTCGGTAAGTGTGTCTAGAATTTTCTAATACCTTTTATAAAGTTTCATATTGAGACACGGAGCAACAAAATACAATCTAGAGGAATGTGGCCGCTTTTCTTTAGATCGTATTTTGTTGCTTTTGTGACGTCAGGATGTTGTGTGACATCAGGTCTTTGATGCGTAGTTTGCATGTGGCGATGAAGATGCCGCCACAAGGGCTCAATGTGCGATAGCGATTTCAAAGTATCACGATTATTAATGTACATCAAACGAACTCGCTACGAGTAGCACAGCAGCCAATCTTCCAGCCACTGTCCTAACCGTGCCTTCAAACTAAGCCAAACTTCAAGACGCGCTAAACCCGAGTAACTTTACCTATTAGATTCCTAACATCAAATATCTATAGTCTGTTCCAAAAGTATCTGATGAAAGTGTAAACAAACCCTGTTTAGATTAAATTCTTATGCAATCACTCACTAAAGGGAATTATTAATACATTCATCTGTATTTAGAAGGTTTCTTACTTTATATCTCACCACATTTCCAAAAAAAAATTGTTTGATTAACATTATTAAAATTGTTATTAAAAAATAATTGACTTGTATTCAGGTTACAAAATTAACCTCAATAATTGTCAAACGAAAAACATCTTAAAGGTACCTAATTTAAAATTAGAATCCCGGGGTTACAACAATTATTGTTTGAATTACATTATTAAATTGTAATTGAGAAAAATCATCGACGATTTTACCTCATTTGTCAAATGAAAAACATCTTTAAGGTGATATAAAATTAGAATTTCGGGTTTAAGTATTCAAATAATCAAACCAAAGCACTCTAATTGTAATTGGCACTACAAATTGGCATCCACAGGTACGTTTTCTAATTAATTTGTTTACATTTTCACCACATACTTTTGGAACAAACCATACTTCGGCTAAGCTCACCTCTTATCAGGCAGCACCAATAACAGTTGAGTAACCGCTAAACCTGACAATACCCCTGAGCAATAAGCCTCAGTTGCAAACTGGGAGAATGCTCAATGTTCCAATGCTCAGTTAAGTTGAACAACTTTGTCGCCTGTTCGTCGTTGAGTGAATACGGAGGAGTTTTATGGTTGGAGTAGGAAAATATTTTATGTTTTATTTTGCGAAGTTCGTCATATTTGTTGCTGTTGGGTTAAAATAGTATATTATGCAATTAGTGAATAAAGGACGGATTTAAAGCGAGGGCCATAGATGAATCACGAGCAAGTGAAGGATTCTAACGACTGAATCACGACCGAAGGGAGTGATTCATGATGATTGAATCACGAGCGTAGCGAGTGATTCAAGTGTTAGAATCCTGAACGACGCGAGTGATTCATGGCCCTCGATATAAATCCGTTTTATTCATGAGTTGCATACTATACTTTATACCATGACTACGAGAAAAAGAAAGATTTAAGCGAAAATAGACATTTAATTAAGAAAAAAAACTGGCCAAGTGCATGTCGTACCACGCACATTGAAGGGTTCCGTAGTTGAAATGAATTTATCCCAAGAAAAAACTTAACAATGTAAGTAGTTGAAAAACATTTTCTCCCATACGGAATGTATGGGAAGATCATGTTTACCAAACTGCAAATTGAAGTTGGTCGATTATTACTCGTTAACCTATAAAGCCTAATTAGCAGTGATAGTTTTCCTTTTAATTTCGTTATATATACTACTGCTATGATTTTTTTCACAAATCCAAGTACAACCATTTAGCTGGCAGGGGGGGGACACTTGACTCTAACAAAAAATTTCAGTTAAAACCTTACTATTTCGCAAACGGATCCCTTAATTAAAAAATGATTTTCACAAACTTACAATATTTTTGAACGACCTTTCCAACAATACCCCATACCACGGGGTAAATGAGAAAAAAAAAATATCTCCACTTTACGTGTAGGGGAGGTACCTTAAAAAAATCTTTTTTTTCTTGATTTTATTTCACCACTTTCTTGGCGTGATTAATATGTATACATATGCCAAATTACAGCTTTCTAGTACTAACCGTCTCCGAGCTAAGCCGCAGACAGACAGGCGGACATGGCGAAACTATAAGGGTTCCTTGTTTACTACGGAACCCTAAAAAAAAGGTTAAATTAATTAAAATGTACATTACAATTGAAACAATTACTAAAATTAAGAGTAATTTTCTTATTATTGTTATTCGGCTGGTCAACTTGTGAAGCGCTATAAATATATTTCCTGTGTATCGAGTATTTTTTCGCAAGGAGGTTGTATAGCATTTAGATGGAGGTCGAATATATTGGTGTGTTCTAAATTCAAACACCAAAACAGTGATTAAAAGAGCTTTTTATTCACTGTTTTCAGTGAATAAAATAAGCTTTTTAGAGGGGGAATGGTATAATAGTATATTATGCAATTAGTGAATAAAGGACGGATTTAAAGCGAGGGCCATAGATGAATCACGAGCAAGTGAAGGATTGTAACTACTGAATCACGAGCGTAGGGAGTGATTCAAGTGTTAGAATCCTGAGCGACGCGAGTAATTCATGGCCCTCGATATAAATCCGTTTTATTCAAGAGTTGCATACTATACTTTATACCATGACTACGAGAAAAAGAAAGATTTAAGCGAAAATAGACATTTAATGAAGAAAAAAAACCGGCCAAGTGCATGTCGGACCACGCACATTGAAGGGTTCCGTAGTTGGGATGAATTTATCCCAAGAACAAACTTAACATTGTAGTTGAAAAACATTTTCTCCCATACGGAATATACGGGGAGATCATGTTTATCAAACTGCAAATTTAAGTTGGTCGATTATTACTCGTTAACATATAAAGCCTAAAAAGAAAAAGAGCTTAAAAGTGAGTGATTAAAAGAGCTTTTTATTCACTGTTTTCAGTGAATAAAATAAGCTTTTTAGAGCGGGAATGGTATAAAAACTTATTTTATACCATTCCCCCTCTAAAAAACTTATTTTATTCACTGTTTTCAGTGAACAAAAAGCACTTTTAATCACTATTTTGGTGTTTGAATTTAGAACATATCTATATATGCGACCTCCATCTCAATGCTATACAACCTCCTTGCGAAAACATACTCGATACACAGGAAATAAATATCGCTTCAAAAGTTGATTATTATTAGTAATAAAAAAAATCATAATTTTAGTAATTGTTCCAATTTTAATTAATTTAACTTTCCTTTTTTCTTCATTAAATGTTTATTTTCGCTTAAATCTTTCTTTTTCTCGTAGTCATGGTATAAAGTATAGTATGCAACTCTTGAATAAAACGGATTTATATCTATGGCCTTCGCTTTAAATCCGTCCTTTATTCACTAATTCCATAATATACTATTAAAATACAATTTAGATATTTCATATACAAGCTAACACGAATAGCTCGTGGCTAAGTAATAACTGCCGCACGGGTCGATCCATCAGGTTAAGCTACGCTTGACGGGGTTGGTCTGTGGGTGGGTGACCATCTTTATATACTGATACTCCTCCGTGACTCGGAAAGCACGTTAAGTCGTTGGTCCCGGCTGTCATTCGTGGATCTTTGACAGTCGTTACGGGTCGTCTGAAGCCCGAAAGTCTGACAACCAGTCTTACCAAGGGGTATCATGTTACTCAGTTACTGGTTTGTGGAGGTCAGATAGGCAGTCGCTCCATGTAAAATACTGGTATTCAGCTGCATCCGGTTAGACTGGAAGCTGACCCCAACATAGTGGGAAAAGGCTAGGCAGATTGATACAACCTAACACTAAAATATATATAAGGTCCCATTAAAATAGATGGACAAACTTTTAGCAATCATTCAAACCACCAAAATAAGGACAATGGTAAAAAAAAAATATAAAAACGCATTAAATAGGTACTTACAAGAAAAATAAATCAGCTAACGAAAATACACTGAAAATGTGGTTTACCCAGTGCCATTTTTATTTAAGGTCAAAATAAAATAACTTTAATCAGTGGATTTTTTTGCTTTGATATCTTTGGTTAGACGTACTGAACTCTGTGTTAAAATTTGTCCATTTATTTTAATAGAATGTAGAAGTATAAAATAATAAAATAAAAAAGGGGAAGAAATCATAAGCATATCAAAAAATTCGTTCGCATCGCTGTCAATGGGAAAAGTGCCTAAAACGCTGGCAGCATTGCCACGTTGAGATGAAAAGTTGCTTAATACAACATACATGACATCACGAGGACGAGTATGACCTTGTTCCCGATTAACAGCAATAGGCTCGCCCCCTGTTACATGGGACTTAATTAAACATAACTGGCGAAATATGTGGGTGTACTATAGGTGCACGTGTGCCTAACCATTTGAGGAATACAGGCGGTTTCACCCACATACATAAGTCTCGATCCCGTGGAAATATCGGGATAAAAAGTACCCTTTGTCCTAACCCAGGTCATGGGCTACCCATGTACCGAGATCCGTACAGCTGTTTTAGCGTGAAAGCATAACAAACAAATAAAAAGACAAACTCACTTTCGCATTTATAATATAATTATTAAATTAAAGTGCATAATTATAATCACTTAAAATGTTTCAAATTCATATTCAAAATATTTTATTTCACATACCTAAACCTACAAGGGCACTTATGAAACGTCAGAAGCTAGGTGCACGGTTCCAATTGGTCGTTTCCTATGGAGAAGAGCTGGCAAGAAACTCCACGGTTACTCTTTTAAAAGTAAATGGTTTTTACAATTTTTCCAAATTACAGTGTTAAAAGCTTCGATACAGGTATGAGAGGACAGTGTAGGCCCATCAACATGTACCAGGTACTTAGCAAAATATAAAATGGTCCACAGATCTACAGTCTGTTATGTCTACAATGTTCTCACATTCAAAAAATTTAAAAGAAAATAATCTATATAAAAGATAAATAAAATAATAAAAATAAAAACCTGTTTATTTTAGTTCTCCCGAAAAGTTGCAAAAATGGATATCCGACCGAATGGCGAATGTCGAGAATATTTTCTCCATAAAACACTTGTATTCGGAAAACCAATCCAAAATATCAACCCACAAAGCTACTGAAATCCAGTTCAAATCCGTTAAAGTCAGTACCGAACGAGCCACTGTCGACCCTCGTCTCGCGCGTGCTATTATCGTGACGTGTCACGTTGTGACGTGTCACGCTGTCACGTCCAAACTATGAGTGTCACTCAATTATACTATTTATGTGCTGTAGTGTGGACTATAGATACCTACTTTACTTTATGATACGTCCACAAAATAACCTGCATGTGTGGCGATACCATAAATGTATTCTACTCTTGCCCAGGGGTATCAGTTACTGGGCAAATAGGCGTGACGCGATTCTAATAAAACGATTTCTAAGAAAACTTCACAGTAGGAATAATTACCGGAGTCGCGTCGCGCCGTGTCGCATCGCGCCTGTTTGATCCTTGAGGATTTTCAGCTGCATGTCAAAACTAGAAAACGCGATACACATTATATTCGTTCGGCGTTCATCAGCTATCTAATTACGCAACAGATTTTCGTTGACAATTCCGACTAATCTGTTTCAATTTGACAGGTCAACAACATTAATTGTGTTATTTACGTTGTTGAGCAGATTTTTTTTCGTACGCAATGGATTAGCAATCTGTTTCAAAACGATTCAGATTCTGATTGATCGTGTATTACGTAATTAGGGTACAGGTTTTCATCCCCATGTATCTTGCTGTCTGGCTAATAAGTAGGTATTTTCATAGTTTTTTTTTAAGAGAAGGAAAACAAGGCTGCCTGGAAGAGATCGCAGTAAGCGATAAGGCCGCCCATTGTATATTTTGTAGTGTATTACTTTTACTTTATGTAATGTATAATTTGGTGTATAAATGAAACAAAAAAAGTTACATTTGCAGGAAAGTTAATAGGCACATAATTACGTACCTACATTTGCGTAAGTTTTCGGTGTTATTGTTTTAATAATTTATTGAACACAGAATTCACAAGTTAGTGTCAAACATTAATTCGGTTAGGTCAGATCACACATAACATGAGTCGAAATAAGACAAAATGTGGATGTAAAGGTAATCTCTAAAATCATTAATAGACATTGACACTTTTATACATCATCTAATTGACACTTATCACATAGTTATTCGATTTCAGCATTTCATAATATAATAACTAAGAGTTTATATTCATTTAATTTTACTTCTTTTCCGATTTATATTTCGTCGGTTATTAAAAAAAAAATCTGCTGTTTCATAGAAAAGTGCAATACCTACGCGGTCAAAATGTATGCAACAGCTGATTTTTTTTTTAATAACCTTCGAAAAATTTCAACGCAGGGGGGTTCAGAATAATATACTGACCCCATGGTAACCGGCTTCGCGTCGATGTCCCTGACACCCTGTATAGTTAAATAATTTAAAAAAAAACTGAAGTGTTAATCGACTTACTGTCGCTGATTGTAAGTAGGTAGGTACTTATTAGATTTAATGCATACTTACATAAACTCGAGAGGGGTAGGCACAAAGTACAGAAAGCCAATTTTTTTTTTTTGACTCGCTCTCTCGTAGCTGACCTCTGACGTCATGACTACTTAACCGGACTTTCCTGTGGCTGCCTTACAGAACGCCACCTGCTACGATCCATACATACTTCTTTTGCCTCGTTTACGTTCATCATACACGCCCCACAGTCGCCGCAGGAGACGCCCCGGGCGTCGCTAGTCGCGAGCCGACTTCCGGCCACCGTAGGCGCGGGCTTGCGGACGGTGAGCAATGGCTAGCTCGCCGTCCGATAGGGAGCAGGCCCGGGTCGACGGCGCGTTGTGTTCCACGCGCGCCTCAAAGAGATGTCAGCACCAACTGACGGGGTCCGGAAGGGCCAATGCCTGCCGGGGTTGCGGGTTTGTCTGAAAGGGATATCGCGACCTCGGCACACAGGCAACGGAAGGAACACGGGTGGGTTTTAGTCAGTAAAAGTCTGACACGCCCTCCCGCTCCACCCAGAGCGGGAGAAGTTATTTGATAATTTCCCATCCTCAAAAAAAAAAAAAAAAGGTTATACACGCACGCCGGTTGCGCGTACTACGCACCTGACCTTTCTGAAGAACATCACCAATAAGGTCAGTATAAGTATGTCCTTCTAGGACGTAGATTAAATGCATTTACAAAAATATTTATATCTTCTGTATCAGAAAAGACTGGTTTATAAAAATAACAAACTGCTATTATTAATCCTTTATACATTTCAAACATTGCTAGTATGAAACAAATACATAAGATAATCCTCAAATAAAACAAATAAACGATGAAACAAATGCCATTTAAATCCGCCATCACAGAAAACAAATTACGATCCGCAGACGACCCATATTTCATTTAATCCCGAATCGTTCAACAGTTCATTCATTTATTCGTTCACTCAATTAATTCTCCAGTCGTTCGCTGTCAGTGGTGCTCACATTAATTTGATAATTCGTAACTCAATTGGGGTTCAAAATTATAATTGGTTTATTGTATTTTTGAATGTTAATTGATTATTTTGTTATTTCTCACTGAACGCCATTGATATTCTCAACATAGTGGTAGAAAATTAATAATTATTATTTTAACGTCTCTGATATTTCTAGGGAATCTGGGGTCCCGGACCTTTGGAAGGCGTACAACGGGCCGAAGCCATCTCGCAGAGCCCCGTTATTTGAATGAAATGAGACACTATTCGATAATTATCTCTGTAAGCACAATTCAAGTGCACCTAAGGACACAACGATATTGTAACTCCTTTATTTCATTTAAATACTTATAAATTATATAATAAATATTTAAAAAAACATAACAAAATCATTTAAAAATATAAAAAAGCCCGCCGGTATCGGGAACAGAGTCCAAGCTACCGGCGGTCAGGGCGAACTTCATAACAATGCGAGCCGTGTTCAGGAGTAGGGGAGACTGGGTACAGTTGAAACAATTTTGCTTTGAACGCTCGTAGCAAAGCCATTTTGGAACATAACAAACAACAAAACACATAAAATGAGAGACTTTTGTTTTCAAATACATCTCAGAATTAGAGGCTCAACTGCCATATTTACTAGATAGGAAGAGTTTAATAAAATAATGTGCCACTGTTTCAACCGTACCCATACCAGGGGCGGTTGAAACAGGGATGGGGGTCAGTTGAAACATAAACAAATAAGTAATAAAAATCAGTTTCTTTATTCATAATCAACAAGAAATAGTTAAATTCTAGTATAGCACCATTTCTATTAGTCTTAATAATTGTTTCGAACATAAAAAGAGCTCTTCTGCTCCGGTAGACCAAAGTAAAGATCCGCACAGCGGATCAAATATTTTGACAGTATAAATTCCTGGTCAGGGGTAAATACTCGGTTGTGGGCTACATACCACATACTAACATCAGCCTGGTTACCTTCTTCGATCGCTGCATCACTTTTTTTCTTGTATCGCAGAAGAGAAGAATGGTGAACTCCGTACATCTCTGCAGCTTTTCGTAAAGAAGTCCCTTTTTTGACTTCTTCATACGCATTTTCGTACTGAATTATATCACACTCGCCTTTTGAAGTTTTTTTGATACGTTGTTTGGGCATCTAGAACGAAAAAAGCAACAGTTATCATTGTTTCAATCGTACCCACAATAATTGCTTCATCCGTCCCCACACCCCTCAACCGCTAATAAAACAAACATAGCGTCGAAACAAAACAACATAAACAAAAACGTATCACGGTTTTCGAACCTTCAAAATCTAACAATAAAACAGAAAATCACTCAAAATGCAAATGCTAATATCAACAAAGTAATTTGAAAAAGAAAACAATAGAAAATACTTACTTTTTGTCGAAAAAATATAATAGGGTCCCCTGGAAACGTACAGAGCGCACAAAGTGCAACGCGTCACTGTGATTCATGTCCGGACTCGCCGGCCGCGTCTCTCTCCCCTTGTACCCCTCACCACACCGCTAATAGTTTACGAGTTATTAGCGTTGGTTTAACCGTACCCTGCTGCAACCGTACCCAGTCTCCCCTACCGCTCTCTGAATCAAGCCCTTGATCCAGCTGCCCAACGAGACCCTCCTTAGGTGTTGGTCGAGGCTCTTGGCTGACACGACTATCGACACAATGAACGCTGAGTCCACATCCCCCATGTCGACAACCTAGCGAGCCAAGTCATATATGATTTGTTTAAAAAGATAATGTATTAATATAAAAAATGCCTAGGGCAGACCGAATTGAAACTTTTGCTTTATTAAGCCTGTTAATTAATACGATTAATAATCATTACTATCCATTTTAGATAAGGCCTGATTATGAATTAATAAAATAATACTTTCACAAAAAAAAAAAAAAAAGTTCTACTGAGAGGTGCACGTCTATGGTATGGTAACAACAATGGTTGTCTATTTATTTAAATATTTAAGGAAAAACAAAAATTACCACAATAAGAAATAGTCGTATTATCTTAAATATTACATTTAAAACAATTATGCTACCCGACTACGTTCTCCACAGATTACAATTAAAAGTATTCAAAAACTAGCTGGTAACACAGACACGTTACCTATATAACTGACATTATCCTAGAACTCATATATGGATTTTTAAATTTATAAAAGAAAAAGTAAATTTGTGTGGCATTAAAGTTGAGAGTTGACGCACCACGTGGTTTGACTTGCAATAGGCAATTTATGGGTCTCTTTAGCGGTGAGATCCCTGCCATCGGGGCGTGGGAAAGAGAGGCGGGCGGCGCGGTCAAGTCTCAACTTTAATGGCATAACTTGTACATATTTCGTTGTAGTTGGATGGGACTGTTTAAGTGTTATTTTTACATTCGGTCGACCGTATAAAAAACAAACAGAGTACGAGATACGAACGAAAGCAAGTTAAATAAAGCTTGTAATAATCAACCGAACCAACGTCCAGTTAATGCCCCTAAAAGTACTAGGACAGCATAAAAGCCTGGGAACTATGACAAAACGAACACAGCGGCTATAAGTGAGCCAACACTCATTCCCTAGCGACTGAAACTTTCACGAATCTTCAGGCTTTTACAATCCGATATATAACGCCCATTACGAGTAACTATCCCTCGTCTAACAAAGGAATTTCCACCTTTTTTTGAAAAACAGAAGGTGGGCTTTGAGTTGAACGAAAGGAGTGATTGTAAAAGCAGTAGAGTTTAAAATTGGGTGCAGTAAGTTTTGGTTCTCGCCCCTTTTAGTATTTTGCAGGTAATACCAGAGAGCTAAGGTATGAGAGATCAGCTGTTTAAATTTAGAATTCATGGTCATCACTATAACCCGATTTTAAACTGACTTTCAAAAAGAAGGAGGTTATATCGACACCTCCATGCAATAACATCGTAACTCACTTTTTGTGATTTTACAGTAGAGCGATTTTAAAGTTTGAAAAATTATAGCAAACTCAAAACACCCCGTACAATTTTTGAAGCTGGCTCTATTTTATATAGTTTAGGCGGACTATAAATAGGTATGGTTAAGTTGTAAAAGAAAAATTGTTTTCATGGGTTTTCATGACTTACGTGAAAAACAAAACAGTGAAATGACATATAAGTTACGAGGACAAACATTGTATGTCTGAGTTACAATTTAGTTTTTTTGTAGTTTAATTTATTTTTGTGGTCATTTTGTATCATGTACATAGATTGTATCTAATGTTACAATTTTGTTGTACTTGATAAACAAGCTACTCATAATATTTTTTATAAATTGTAAATCAAGTTGCAATTATATTGTTGACAAAAAATTTTTTTTGGATTAGTTACAATACTTTGACGTTGGTTTATTTTAGAAACGAAAGGGAATAGAATTACAATAATACTACAAAAAAAATGCATTTTTTTTTTACATAACAATGCCGTTGTAACTCAATTTTTGGAAAAAAGTGAGTTACGATGTTATTGCATGGAGGTGTCGATATGTACGAAGTTTTTTTATTTTTTTAATGTTTTCGGACCGATTTTGAAAATATTTTTTTTGTATGAAAGTGTATGATGGTAACTTCCTGTCACTGTTATTTACATAGCAGGTAGTGGTATTCGAATTTGTGTGGGGTAGCTACCACAACCAAAAAGTGAAAAATTAAAGTCAGTTGTTCTTTTCTTTGTAAAAAGTTTTTTAATTTTTTTGTTAAAATGATTTTAATATAACTGTGCGCCTTTCAACGTCAACACATTACAGTGTATGTGGTTTAAATAATAACAATAACAACTTAACGAATAATATAGCAGGAGACGACATGAGTTGGGTAGAGTAGAGCGTAATAAGAGGCGTCAGGGCACTGCACTAAGGTGCACTAAGGTAACCGGGCGGGTGAATTCAATACTAACAAGCTATATATCAAACTGAAAACGAGTTGAAGAGTGACTAGCAGCGACTGCGCAAAGGCGACGACCAATTACTCGCCGGCGTACATCGTGCCATCCACGAAGATGCGCCCCACTCTTCTTCCTAATCGCTTACAATATATAATTAATTTATGTATAATTTATAAATTATATATATTTTATAAATTATATAATATTTTATAATTAATTATTTTATTTAATAGTGTGCAACATACCGCTATAGTGTAATCGTGTTTACTACTTATCCAGTCATAGGTAATTAGTATGTATCTAGAATATTAAAACACTAGCAGAATCTGCCACTCTTGTTTTGGAAGAAGAGTTGGGCGCGTCCTCGGGGATGGCACTATCTGTATACGTATGTAACATCAAAGAAGTTCATACTTATCTAAGCAGTTTCAAAACAAAATCCCGTGAACACGATGACCACATCTGTTACCAGCCCGGTTCTATAGTCGCCAAGCGCTGCAAGCAAGAATAGTCCTTACGGTGGTTAGATATGAACGTCTTCGATGGTACCAAGCGTCTCTCAGCGAGTGTTCTGCACGCCAAGCGAGTGTCACTGAGGGAGTATTCTCTTTAATAGTTCTTGTCGCACACCGTGGCGAGTACTCGTTTGTTACAAAACGGTACTCGCCACGGTGTGAACAGTTAGCGATCAACTATTAATACATATATATCTCCTTTACTTACACGGGATCGATATAGGGTTTTTAACGAGAAAATCGTTTATATAGCTATACATAGTAGCTTCCTCGTCGGCGGTGGGGCAGACGCCTAAATCTTTTGACTTGTACCACTCAAAAGAGATCAAGTTTACGTTCTGTTCCTACATTTGGAAACTTTGATGTGCACATACTCGCGAAGTCTATAGGCCTACTAACACGTTACTTTACTATCTTTTACACTAGTTATTTTTCTCTAGGACCTGCATTATGACTTCTCAGGCGGAACTGGATTAATGGAGACAAGATTGACCTCATTTTACTCAGTTTTACTAGACCATAGACAATGACATAGAGGATTGTTTGGAACTTTGGTAATGATAATTGTGATAGAATTTAAGATTTTTATCATCATCATCCTAATCTTAACGCAGATTATTTATGTTGGCACATGCTTATTCAAATAAAAGCTAAATAAATATTTAAAGTTACTTATTCTTACTTTTTCAGCTTTTTAGTACTTCAGTCCCCGAAAACGTGAATTACGAAACCGAGAATCTTTCAGACAATTGTAATGAAACAATCATTACAATTGTCTCTTAAGGGTACGCTAGTCGGGCATACTTCCTACAAATGTAGTATGCAGATTACTCGTCTGTTTGACGGTGTACGTTCAAAACTAGAAAAATTGGTTTGCGTCGAAACTTCCATATTTCAACACTAATTTTAACTTGTCTCTAGGCGTGAATAAATAAGTTATGTAGTAAAAAAAATTGCGAAATAGAAACCGTACAGGGATAGATAATAATTTATTAAAAAGTGCAAATAATTTTATTTTGAGTAAATACATCCAGCAGTTTTTCCATAATATCTATACGCCCAAAGGTCTGTTCATTAAATTTCACACGCTCATTTTGTTATAAATTATCGTCTATTTCACAAAATGAATTAAATAACAAATAAATACTAAATAAATAAAACTATATTAATACAAAATTAGACTAATTAGCATGAATATTAGTCACGCCCACCAACGAGTTCGAGCCGTCGACTAGTGCACCCTTAATATAGCTTAAAATTAAGCCATTGTTTGTCTAATTTATGTTGTTGTTTCTATAAGTACATGTCACTCAATACCAGTTGTATGCGATTATATCTGGACGAAAATTGGCTCCTAAAACACAGGCTTTGGCCTAGTTTAGGAGGCACCAGTTCCCTTAAATGTGTCTCTATTGTACAACATTTCTTTAAGTACTTACTTAGGTATGGTTTTCTACGTGTACAAATAAATATTTTATTAATATCATCTATTGCACAAATCGAAAGCGAATTAATTTACAGAAATAAATGAATTCGATTTCGATTTGTGTGCGGTAAATTAAATCATCGAAAATTCACATCTCGACACCCTTCGAATTTCGAAGTGATGTTTACGAATTAAGACTACGGCTTTGGTTTCCAAAGAAAGCGAATAACGGCTGTCCAGATACAGAGCGATTTTTGACACCGGTGGGTTTAGACTAAACGAAAATAGAACCAGAACAAGAGCAAGGGCATTTTTTTGTTCATATTCTTGACATTTTATTAGATTGAGACCAACTAAGAAGAAGAAAAGAAAGAAAAAGTATTTATTCTGCACAAACTTTTTTTTTTTTTTTTTGAGGGTGGGAAATTATCAAATAACTTCTCCAGCTCTGGGTGGAGCGGGAGGGCGTGTCAGACTTTTACTGACTAAAACCCACCCGTGTTCCTTCCGTTGCCTGTGTGCCGAGGTCGCGATATCCCTTTCAGACAAACCCGCAACCCCGGCAGGATTCTGCACAAACTAAACGCACATTACAAAATAATAACAAACCACTTTACAAATTATCCAAAAGCCTCGTATTCATTATTGAACAGAAAAGTTTGACAAATTTTGTCTATTGCTTGCTGTCAGGGCCGGAGGCCAAAGACAATTTACAATCATTGCGTAATGTGTTGCGACATTATCAATTCAAAACAAACAATCAAACCTGCAGAATGCCGATTGCAAAGTGGAAAAATAACAATTTGTGTAACAAGCAACAACAATAACAAGAACAATTAAACTGTGTGTCGTATCTGTGCAAGAATAGGTCATTGCTATGTCAGCAGCGCTGATTTTCAGCAAGCTAAGGAATGTTCCATCCCTGAATACATATAAAAAATTTGGTAGATTGAGGATAGTGCATTCGCTCGTTTGGTCTAATTCTCGGTTCCTGTAAACAAAAACGAATCGTTTTGTTTACCAATTGTAGCATTTTTTATTGCCAAACTGCGCATATTAATAGATTCGTAAGTGAATTTTTCCCGTAATAGCTACTTCTATGGGTCTACTATGCAGAGCTATGAGGTCTTTAGTTCATTATTGGTAAAGATTAAAGAGTCTTAACGGTCGGTAAAATATAGGAATCGACCATAAATCAATCTTTACAGTCCGGCCGTTGAGAGAATGCGTTCTTGACACCTGTCAGTTTCATACTAACGCATAATGTGTTCGGCGAATTTGAACCTTATTACTACTAGAAATTGTCCAACTGACAGGTGTCAGGAACGCATTCTCCCGAACGCCGGCCATTCTCTATTGTCAAATACTGAATATAATATCGTTTAATGTAAGTTTTTTTTTTTTATAATGGCGGCCTTCTCTCTTCTGGAAACTTCTTTCTCCTAGCTTTATGTACAGTGAACAAATTTTACGCATGCTCAGTCAAGAAAATATTTCTGCTCCAGCGCAGCTACCAAACCCCTTCCTGGTTTCGCCCAATTAGAGACAATATACATTAGTGTAAATACAGGGCGTGTAACAAAAAAGTGAGCATAGTACGCGCCTAGTGTCAGTGTCACACTTCTATTCTGCCCTGCTAAGCTGAAACGTACCTACTATCTCAATTGGAGTAAGTTTTGAGAAAATTGCCTTTTTGTAAATTGTAATTGGAAACATAACGGTATAAAAAACTTCTGAGTGGTTTTTTTTTAATGACCAAGTTAAAGTAGCAAAATTTTTAGGGATTTACATTGACAGGCAACTAAATTGGCAACCACAAGCAGAGGAAATTTGCAAAAGGATGAATACAGCGGCATATGTCCTTTCAAAGTTGTCCAAGAAAGTTGACATTCAAACTACATTAGTAGCTTATCATGGTCTGGTTGCATCAGTTCTAAGATTTGGTATTATCTTCTGGGGCAATTGCAGCTCAAGGGAGTACATGTTCAAGGCGCAAAAACGTTGCATTAGAGCGATGTGTGGTTTGAAGACCACCGACAGTTGCGAACCAAAGTTTAAGTCCCTAAAAGTGCTCACATTTCCGTCATTGTATATTCTGGAAATGGCCATGTTTGTAAAGACCAATAAAAACCTTTTTCCGACGATGACAGAAACTAGAAAACGACCTGTCAGAAATCAATACAAAAATTTATTACAAATCGAGTCCTGTAACACAGCTTTAATGAAGAAAAGTGTTATTTGTATGGGTCCTACAATATACAATAAATTGCCAGATGTAATGAAAAACGATACAATTAAAATTTTTAAAAAGAAATTAGCAGCCTTCTTAACAGCAAAATGTTATTATTCGATAAATGATTTTTTAATGGACAAAACTTTTTAATCAGCATCGTGTAAAATAAATATAATTATTATTATCTTGAACATTAATACATTAATTTTTAATTTTATTCTAAAGTAACATTTTAATTTGACATTTTTCAATATTATTTAATGTATATGTATAATTGCAATAATTAACTGTGACATCTTAATTTGTAACAATTTTTATAATTTTTGCGTGCCTATTTCCAGGCAGAATGTACATGGCTCACTCCTTCCTATTCCACCTGTATTTAAATGTAACCTACATTCATTGCAAATAAATGATTTGATTTGATTGATTTGATTTGAATGTTTTATGTTAGATATCGGTATTTGGTTTATACCATTAGATGCGAAATTGTCATAGATATTGAATGGTATAAAAAAAACTAAAAGGACGTATCTCAGAGATAGCGCCTTTCGGCTTAGCAGGGCAGTACACACCATTATAATTAATACAAACACGACTAAAATACGCTTCGTGCATCCTATTAGTCAAAACTCATGCATCGGGAGATCGAGTCGTGAGCCGTGCTATACGATTATCGCCTTAAAGGTGAGCTTGTGGAGGGTTTACCCATTGTACATACCTACCAGGAACATCAAGTAGAATTGTTGTGTTCCGGTCTGAAGCGTATAGATGCCGGTGAAATTACATGCCATGAACATTTTAGCTTTGACGTGTGACGGAAACATTTCCTTGACAACCTACGAGGTATGTATAATAATTATGGTCGTACCTAATAGGCGTAGAATTTCGACAAGTTATAAGGAAAGCCAGGCTTGGATGGATGGAAACGACACCTGCCGGTCGATTCTGTAAAAATCTCACCGTGAAAACTTAGGTGAAGTGAACTTAAAGTGAGCTGTCACCTAATGCTAGGGATTGACACTATTGACAGCTCACTTCACCTAAGTTTTCACGGTGAGATTTTTACAGAATAGCACTACTGTATGTTTGTATGTCTAATAAAAGTGATTTCGATATGATATCCTATTTACAGAATAAACAATTTCATTTTATTTCATTTCATATATATTTATTAATAGCCACTCATGGACGCTATTTTAAATAACCTATTTAAAACGTCTGTTACTTAAAATAACCCAATTAAAACTGTTAAATGTAAAACTACCTTTTAATGCCCGCTATAAAAGTTCTAGAATAGAATAACAAAAAAATAATGAAAGTCGGTAATTTCAGTCCGTATTTAAACGTCCGTCCGTCGTTTTTTTTTGGTCCGTTTTTTTTATGGAATTTCATTCTGAAATAAAATGATTATTATTATTATTATTATTATTAAAAGCGGGTTTAAGTAAAATGGCACCTTTTCTACCGCTGAACAAAGACACTGTTTTAATTAAACTTAAATAAAAAGCTGGTAGGAGAGGTCAGGTTTATTTTTAATGTGGTTCCGTGCATAGGGTTACACGAGGTGTATACGAGGCCTTTGACTACTTTTGTACGTGTGTATTTTATGTCTTTTGTCCAATATCGAGAATGTGAATTTTTTGACGAAAATCTGATTTTTAATACAGGATCACCTATTTGAACATGTAGAATAAAAAAAAATAAAAAAAATCGTAATGTCATGCGCTTCGCGGTATTGTATGCCGAGAGACGATATTCGTTTTTTTGTGCAGAATAAAATAAAATCTTTCTTTTCTTTCCTTCTTTTATAGTATTTTGCAATTCTCATATATATACAAAAACCCACTATTTAAATACTGCATTAAAGCGAAAATGCCAGGGTAGCCCGTGAATTTAATTTTTTCGAACGTTTTTTGCAATTTACTGACCAGTATCGGGTTATATAATATATGTTGACCAAAAGATGATTCGCGCACGTACTAAATATGTATTTACAGAATTATCTTCATTAGAATCCTCAATGCAACTCTCTAAGTTAAAATTGACCTCTCGATTTCATGAAATAATCATTCAACAGGCTAAGGAGATCACCCATTTTGTTCGGCAATTTGGGATAAAAAAACAAAAGTCAGCGGCCAGGAATGAATTACATTTTATTTGAATGGTGGCAGTAGTAGAAACATTTCTTTGTGTGGCGACAACGCTGTAATTTATTTGCTAACAAAGATATATAACGATCTTTAAATGAAATAAATTAAGTCCTTCAGCCATTTCATGTAACATCCCATATGCACAACCTCAAAAATACAATACAATACAAAATTTTCAGCCAGTCCATCCATCGGAAAAAGTAGGTCGGAGTCTCATTTCCTAGAAACTGTATCGGAATAGATTTTTGCGATTTCTGTCTTTTCTGCTACTCAAGCCTCAGTAGGTTCAATAGAGTTTTTTTATCCTTATATGAAACAGAATTGAGGAGCATCAAAAAAAGTTTTTGCTAAAACTGCCCATTTTCTTGCTAACACAACAAAAATAGTGATCGTTAATTTGTTTTGTTAATTTTTACTAACCGTCAAATCTGGTAAATAATGCTGTAAACACGTAATGACTTCAGTCGTGCGACTTCAAAATTTCACACAGATTTTAAAATCGCTAGGACAAATCTGTAGAAAATTTCCCATTGCTTACAAAGTTTTCCCTTTTTAGTGAATTAATACGTTCTACGAACAATTATATACATAGTAGTATTAAAACTAGTAAAAAAAAGAATCACAAAAAATACCAATAGTTGAGGTAAAAAATAGAATCACAAAAAATACCAATAGTTGGGAATCAAACTTGCAACCACAGGTTTGCAAAGCAATCATCCAACCGCATAGCAAATAGCTTTGATAGTTTATACCCTACAGTTTGACCAGACCTATAGAGAATATCTATGCAAAATTTTAATAGAATCTGTCCGGTAGAATTTGCGTCATGCTGAAACATACATTCAGACAAACAGTTAAACAAACAGACAAAAATTCTAAAAACTTTTTAATTACTTTTTTTTTTCAAAAATATTCAATGTACAGTTTTGACTTCGCTACGATTTTATTATATGTATAGACAATTAGGACTTTTACCGGTGAGGTTGGCTAATTTACCACAGTTCGGGCTTTTACAGTAACATTTATTTATTTATTTATAATAGGTACGCCAACAGCATATATAGATCACATGAGAGCATGTACAAGTGTGTGTGTGTGTGTGTGTGTGTGTGTGTGTGTGTTGTGCATGTGCATGTACCTGTTAACTATAAAGTTAACAGGTACATGCTCTTATGTGATCTTATATACCAATTACAGATGTACACGACATTCTTAAATTATATATTAATTAAAATGGAAAATAAAATAAAATCATTATTAAGCAAAAAACAGCATTGATTTAGGTCTAAACAAAAACAAAAAACAGACTTACACAAATATAATTAAATATAAAATAACTAACTAAACTAAGTATGACAATTGGCCATTTAAATATTTGTTTAAATGACTGCGCAAGAGGGTTTTGAATTGCGGCAGGGAACCAAATAATACATCTAAATCAGGTAGTTTAGTGTTGAGTTCGTTGAATTGAATACACATCGTAGATATTGGCGAATGTCTCCCAATGTTATTTCTACTGTCAAGGATCTTCGAATGACAGCCGGGACCAACATAGCTTAACGTGCGTTCCGAAACAAGGAGGGGTCTTGATGTGTTATAAATGGCCACCTATCCACGGACCGACCTCGGCAAGTGTAGCTTAACCTCAATCGACCCTTGCAGCTGTTATTATTCATCATTTCAGCCGAAAGACGACCACTGCTGGACATAGGCCTTCCCCAAATGGGGGGTTTGCCATAATCGCCACGCTTGGCAGGCGGGTTGGCGATCGCAGTATGGTATTAAAATGCATAGAGAACACTGCTGCCCATTCTCTAGTAAGTCCCTTAGTCGCCTTTTACGACACCCACGGGAAGAAATGGGATGGTACTATTCTTTACGTCCGGCACCACACGGAACTGTACCTACGTAGGTAATTATTATTGTAAATCACATAATTAAAAACTAGCAATTTACGGTAACGTTTAAAAATAAATAATTCCTAAACTTTTACAATTTTAAGTCTGCCACTTTGATGTAGTGGTTGTAAGCGCTACTGCTGAGCTCAAGGTCCTTTGAGATATTCGGTTTTTCCATCTGGAATTTCTCAGTAGCAGCCCGGAGTCTGGATTTGCTCCCCGTTGATGCCAATAGGTTCTCCCCCTATTAAATGGGACTTAAGTATAACTGGCGAGATATGGAAGTACTGTGGCGGCATCTACATCGCAACATGCGAACTACGCATCAAAGACCTGACGTCACACAACATCCTGACGTCACTCAAAATCCTGCATCGCGTAATTAGAGTTTACCGCGCGGTGGACATATATATATACAAGCTCCCGACTTCAACCTGTAGGCAGTTGCCCGCCAGACACGACAACCGTCTGGTCGGAGGATCCTCCCTTTTCTATGGTGGATGAGTGAACTTTACACCCTGTTACTCATGCCCTAAAGGTACACCTATAGGTACACCTCTGTCTAAACCTTTGGGAAATACAGGTGTGATGCTATACGATTTTAGTCATATTTTCCGATCGAGTACAAAAACTTCACAGCCATTTGCCATTTTCAATTACGATAGGCCATCAGTTTTCTAACCAAAGATTATAAAACGCGGTAGTTATGCCGAGTTTCGATTGGCTGGCGACGGTACCAATTAAAAAGCGAGTTATAAAACGGAATCAGGTTTGCTTATCCAGTTACTTTTCTTTCTGTGTCTGTTCTGTGAAGTTAATGCGTTAGTCATGGTCTTATTAATGGTGCTTAAACAATTTGCCATCTTTTAACGAAATACTTGGATATCAAAGAACATAAAAATGGTGGTCGAAAAAACTTGTATTAGGTACCATCAAAGAAGTTCATATCTAACCAGTTTCAAAACAAAATCCTGATGACCATATCTGTTACCGGCCCGGTTCTATAGCCGCCGAGCTGCAAGCAAGAATAGTCCTTACGGTGGTTAGATATGAACTTCTTCGATGGTACATTCGATTCCACTCTACAATGTGTTACAAAAACCCTGTCCTATCTAAAAAGGGCCCATAGGTACCAGGGGCGCAGCTAACCAATAACCCGATTCCTGTCGGCTTCCCTTAGGAAATTATGACAGTCAGTAGTTCTCAGCAGTGTTTAATAATCACACTGAATGTATTATTTAATACTTACACCATAAAATTAAAGTATTACAAAACCCTAACCTACATTAAAAAAATTGTCTTTATATTCCAACGAAAACAAAACATTTAAAGTGCGCGCCAATTTTGCTCTAGTGCCTCCAGTATAACTCGTTGTCCGCCCGGGTTATGAAAACTTAAATTTCTATACAAAATAATCTCGTCATGACGTCACTTCAGGTCACGTGACACGCTGTTTTTTGAGGCAATAGTAAGCCGTAATAAGTCGGGTTATGATAGGTACAAGGAATCCATTCGCTGAATTTCGTAAGCGTTCGGTTTGGTTCGGGACGAGGGGAGGGACAAACTTCGCTCCACGCTTCACGCACGCAATAATTTTCATGTTTGTTGACGATTGACGTAAATAGTTAATAGAATTTATAACCTTTAATTTTGTTATAATATGTAATACTTGTAGTTAATTAGCATTTTATTCGTTGTATTCATATAAGTTATTAGTGTAACAATTAGAATTGGATAATCGTGAGTTTGTTGTGAAATTGTGCGTTCGCCGTCGTTGTAATTAGGAATTTGTGGTAAGTCGATAGATTAGCAAGTTGAAATTACTTTTTTACAGTAGATTTGAAAAGTTATTAGTAGGATGGCGGCATTAATAGTTTTAGATTGTTGTGTGACAGATTATTTGCTTCGTGAGGAAACATGCTTTTCAAGGTTAAGTTTTGAAAATAAGAAACACATAATTAGGCTAGGTCGTGCTCGACCATGACTATAAACTACAAACGACGCTTTTCAAACATTTTAATGTTTCCCTTTACGATAAATATCAATGGCTGTCTGGTAGTTGTAAATTAAATAAGATGATTTGTTTTCCATGTTTACTTTTCTCAGATTCTAGTAGTTTATGGAATAAAGGGGATTTTACAGATATTAAAATAATCTGACGAATTCATCAAGAAAACATGTGCAGACTGAAAAGCATATTCGTAGCTGTTTAGATTGACATGACTTCGGGAATAGTAGGATAGAACCATTTTTCACTAATTCGCTTGAAGCTCATAATAGGAAAGTAGCTCGAAATAGGAATTTAATGAAACGGTTTATTGACACCGTTATTTTGTTAGGTAAACAAGAAGTAGCTTTTCGCGGCCACGATGAACGTCCGAATTCTGATAACCGCGGTAACTATATTGAAACCTTGTTATATCTGAGCAAGTATGACACCGTAATGGACTCTCATTTGGAACTATGTTCTTCAGTTCAGAACCCCGCGTTTTCTGGTCTCTCAAGTGATATTCAAACGTGCGCCACGTCCGGGCTAGGTAAGCTTTTTTTTTTTGGCTCCGGCTTACCTTTCTCATAAACTCACCCTTCGCCACTGATAGGTACTGCAATAACATTACCAAAAAGTAATATCAAAACTTATTATTATTGAAAATAAAAAAATTATTGCTATTTAAAATTCACGTTTTTAGTACCCATCAAAATTATCCTAATTCCAGGTAAATTTTCAACAGGACTTTTAATTTTAGACACCCGCTAAACGATGGTCGCCCGCGTTCTATATGATAACTCGTTAAAACTCCGCATTGAAAAGAAAGCGGCGAATTTTTTTTTTCCTGAATTTTACCACATGACTAGACTCAGTATGATTCTTGACAACACTATCACGGATCGGACAAGGTTTTTGTTACGTTCTGTACTGCCGGTCGACTCTATAAAAATATCACCGTGAAACTTAGGTGAAGTGAGCTGTCAATAGTATTAATCCCTAGCATCCTGCCGGTCGATTTGTGACAGTGACAGCTCACTTCACGCCCACTTCACCTAAGTTTCACGGTGATATTTTTACAGAATCGACCGACAGATACTTTAAAATATCCAAACCCTGTTGTAGACTTTTTAGATTATATAAGGCAGGGAGAAACAATACATTTTTTGATGTAGTGGCCAACCTCCGAACCACTAAAATAACACAATCCTTTTTAATTGAATTTACCCTAAGTGTTCTCATCATCAGCTCTAACTTGACAGATGGATGTCAGAAGCTGGACATAGGCCTTGGGACCACGGATCAAATCTTGAATACAGCAAATTTCAGAAATTTTATTATTTTATTTTTACCTATTTATAAGTTAAGTACTTGGGCGACCGAGGTCTGCTCTTGTGAAAATAGAGAATGCTCATTTAATAGTATAGGATAGTACATACTAATTCCATGCTGCCATCATAGCACATACTAATTCCATGCTGCTTTATTGCTGCTGTCATTATTCTAAGCAAGGTATATAATCTTGATTCTAAGGTAGCCATCTTGTTCTAAGCTTTGGGAGACCGAGTCCTGTTCGGGTGAAAATACGGAGAAAACGAATTTTTACAAATATGAGACCTAGCTAGATCGATTTTTCGCCACCGTAGTAAACCTCTATATTGCAACTTTCATCGAAATCGTTAGACTCGTTTTCGAGAATGTGATTACAAATATAATAGTATATACGAATATTGTTCGTTTAATAGTATAGATATTGAAACTGCATTATCGAAAGTTAGCTTTTCGTTTTAAAGTATCTAGATATTGTTGATTGGGTGCAAAATATTTTATTTAATTATTCGAGACTTTCTGCAATCGAATTCCGATACTATAAATACCGACTCCGGTTAGTGTACGAAAGGCGATAGCAAACTTGATTAAATATTTCATATTTTAGTCCCGGAAGTTGCTTAGCACGCCACCTATTTGCAGTTTTTAGATGTAGAAATGTTAAAGCACATGTTAGTGATTTTTAAATTAGTTCCGTGTAGAATAAAGAGCCCTAACACTGCTCGTTTCTTGTTCCAATCTGTTATAGTTTTTTATAAAAGTGACTTTTCTTTCAATTGTTTTTAAACTTTCAAATAAACATTTCGTTCGTTTACCATCTATAGAAGTGAGGGTACATTTAAATTGAATTTAGTAAGCAATACGACATAAAAGCTATTCACCCCCATAATAGACATAAGTGCAGGCATTGAAATACCCTACCATAATGAGGGACAACATAATGAAAGGGTTTTTCTATTTACCGCTTTGTGTACGGGCCCCTAAAAGGGTTGGGTATCATTTGGCCACAACCCTTATAAATCAGAAGGCTTATTACTCTTAATCTCGTACTAATTAATTTTTGTAGGGATGAAATTATGAAAGAATGCCGCGCGGTTTCGTTGTTAGAGGGATGAATATTATCTGGTGCAGGGTAGTTCGGGGTGAAACTAAAGTGGGGTTTTTTTTTAAATTTAAAACACTTTTTTTTTCGGGAGTTTCTTGCCCGTTCTTCTTCAGTGAGATCTACGTTTTGGAATGGGCTAGAACTAGCTTCAACTTTCTGACTAACTGACCGACTCTTAGACAATTCAAAAGTAAAAACATAGTATTATAAACAATAATCATGACACTTTCTTTTCCACATTATCACAAATTGTTTGATTCCATAAAACATTTACCATAAAATTATAATAATAATATAATATACGTATATATAATTATTATTATATAATATTATACAGGATGATTGGAAGATGGGTGCAAAGCTTTAAGGCGAAGATAGTACATACAATTTAGAACCATTTAAGCCATGGTTGTCTTAGACGAAGTCTTACCAAATATTTTTAACCAAATATTTAAGTTTTATTTTCGGAAATTCTCAAAATTTAATGTAAACTGCATAATTATGGCCAAATTGAATGATAAATGAATTCATTTTTTATTTATTTAATTAAAGTAATGTGTAAGCAATCAAGCAAAACATGTTTTAGGCTTCTGTGTCATTAGACATTTTTTTTACAGACATTTAAAGCTCAGAAAAAATAAAAAATTTGTACAATACGTCTTTTAAACCTTATTAAAAAAAAAAAAAAATTGGTAAGTCTTCGTCTAAGACAACCATGGCTTAAATGGTTCTAAATTGTCTATACTATCTTCACCTTAAAGCTTTGCACCCATCTTCCAATCAACCTGTATATTATTATTTATTATACAACCTTAGTTTTTGTTTACTCTAAACCTCTTAAGGGGTCATTGTACTCATCATTATGGTTAACTTTCACTATGGGACCAACGCAGAAATCGCGAAAAAAAAAACATGATAACGTAGTGTAAACAAAAACTTAGGTTGTATATAATTTATATTTCACGATAAATAAATTAGTTACCACATACAAATAAAACAAACTGTTTTAGCCGACCACTTACCACAAACGGTCGGGCAGTTGACATAATTGAAACACGATGGATTCAATTAATTGAACCGCTAATTGGTACAATATTAACAGAACAGTGGTAAGCAGAGATATAGGTAATTGGATTAGAGGGAGTGTTAATTAATTTGGTAGATAAGATAGTCAGGCGTCAATGTAGTTGTTCTTGCGTGTGTTATAATTAGGTAATGTGGATTAATTATAAAATTATAATCATCCTCTTGTCCTTAACTGATTTATTTAAGGTCAGCACGCGTAGCATGACAACCATAGAAACGGGTTTTCTACGGGTTTTGTCGACGGTAGAATAGATAAAATAACAGATTGTGATTGTTTATCTGTCATTTTGTCTATTCTTCTGTCGACAAAACCCGTTTCTATTGTGTTCATACTAAGCGTGCTGCACAGCAGCAGTACCTAAGTCTTTATTTACCGACTTTAAAAGCCAGGCATCTCAATATTCACTATTTTCGTATTCCTTCATCTTTCACCAAATGCAGGCATCTTTTCTTAATTCACACCTATTATTTTTTTCAGTAACATATACATTTATGAACACTATCATATAATCCACACAACATACTAAATACGGATGTTGACTGGGAAAAAAAAACTATTTAGTCCGTCAAGTAATAAAAAAATATTAGAGACGTATTTTCTGCTTTCTCATATTAATAAAAAACCCGGCCGAGTGCGTGTCGGACCACGCACAATGAAGGGTTCCGTAGTTGGGACGAATTTATCCCAAGAACAAACTTAACATTGTAGTTGAAAAACATGTTCTCCCAAACATTCCAACTACAAATGTAAGTTTGTACGCACAATATTCAGAGATTTACTAATAATATTAAGCTTTTAACTGAAATGTTTTGTTAGAGTCAACTGTCGTCGTCCCTGCCAACTAAATAATTGTACTTGGATTTGTGAAAAAAATCACAGCTGTAGTATATTTATAACGAAATTAAAAGGAAAACTATCACAGCTAAGTAGGCTTTACAGGTTAACGAGTAATAATCGACCAACTTAAATTTTCAGTTTGAAAAACATGTTCTCCCATACATTCCGTATGGGAGAACATGTTTTTCAACTACAATGTAGGTACCCCACAATATGGGGTAGATAAGAAGAAAAAAAACATCCCCACTTTACGTGTAGGGGAGGTACCCTAAAAAAAACCACTTACCACTTTTTCGGCATGATTAATATGTATACTTAAGCCAAATTACAGCTTTCTAGTACTAACCGTCTCTGAGCTAAGCCGCGAACAGACAGACGGACATGGCGAAACTATAAGGGTTCCTTGTTTACTACGGAACCCTAAAAATGGTTTAGATAAAACGCATTAAAGTTGGGGATAGAGGGCTCGCTGCGTCACAGGTCAGTATAAAATCTACCGGGGAGTGACGTCATGCCACATTTTAACTCAATGTATTGCCGTAATCTTTTGATTACGTAAAAAAAGAAAAAATACGTGTCCAATATTTTTTTAATAATCAACATGACAGACAAAAAAATATTTATCGACATCCCAGTTGGGACAGAGGCCTTCTCTCTGTAAGAGAGGGCTATAATCCTCCACGCGGGCCCAGCGCGGGCTGGTGGATATCACACGCCTTCGAAGTTTTGGTTCTAGGACATGCCGGTTTCCTCTCAATGTTTTGCTGCACCGTTTTGAGAATATTGGTGATGACATAAATTACACAAAGTAAAGCTCCTGCTTGAGTTCGAACCCACGACCTACAACTAGTAAGTCGGGGCCGAACCACTGGGCCACCACTTACTAAGTTGCTACCATTTTGACCATATATTCATGGCAGGCGTAATCTCAAACTCAAAGCATTTATTTCAATTAAACCATTTACAGGCACTTTTGAATTGTCAAATAGTCGGTCAGCTAGTCAGAGAGCTGAAGCTGGTTGCCTATTCTAACACGTAGATCACTATGGAGAAGAACGTGCAAGAAACTCCAAGGACACTTAATCGCAATTACACAAAGTATACGAGGTGATCATTACTCGATCTTAAAACTCTAAACGCGAAGAGGCGTTTAGGTACTCTGAAGTGAGACAGTGACAAACTAGTTAAAAAGATAATATTTCTCTTGTATCACACAAACTACAGACATATAATATTAGAAACAGATTTTGCCCGTGACTACGCCCGTATAGAGGTCAGAAATGAACTCACGGGAACATACCACCGGGATAAAAGTATTCGATGTCCTAACCCAGGTCATGGTCTACCTGTGTTCCAAATTGCATGGAAATCCGTTCAGCCGTTTTATGCGTGAAAAAGTGAAGAGTTTTTTTTCAGTCAGTTTTTTTTACAGTCAAGAGTTTTTTTTTGTATAATATCCAGGGTGGCAGGGACATCGACGCGAAAAGTGATACCATGGATTCGGTACATGATTCTGAACGCCCCTGCGTTGAAATTTTTGGTCGGTTATTTTTAAAAAAATCAGCCCTTCCATACATTTTGACCGCGTAGGTATTGCACTTTTTTTTTTAAATACCATCCTGTATATATCTTTTTTAATATTCGGATTTATATTATTAAAGGACTAGCTGTATGCCTCGGTTTCACCCACCTAGCTCGGGCCCCTAAGGGTTGTAGCATGATGTTAAAATTAGCCGTCGAAAAATATCTCTCAGGCAAGTCGGTTTCCTGACGATGTTTTCTTTCACCGTTTTTGAAGCAAGTGATATTATACAATACGCACATGAATCCGTAAAGTCAGTGCTGCGTCTCTTGGGTTCAAAATTCAAAAGTCATTTATTCCAACTAGGCTGATAATCAGCACTTTTCGATCGTCAAAACTACATAAGACAGTCCCCCAAATCGCGGGAAACTCGGTTCGAACTCGAGACCTCCCTTCGTACTTGGCAGTACGACGGTCACACCACTAGGCTATCGCTGCTGCTATGCAAGGGTTTATCGTTACTCACGATTTCAATTTTTACCTGACTACGGCGAAGCAAAAAGGAGGGTTATGATTTTGACCGGTATGTACGTATGTTCATCCGTTCCCTCATAACTTCTAAACTGCTCATCATGATTTGACAAAAATGAGGTATCGTTGGAAGCGTTCACACGTAACCTATCTTTGTGTCGTCGGAAAGGTCTTGATCGTCCGCTGGTTATAGGCTATGTGACGTCACATTAAATATGGCGCCGTCTAGAAGACAAAGCAAAGAATAAAAAAAAATGTAATGCCATGTTGGATATCAAATTTTATTTATTTTATTTTTTATTTATTTATTCATTCATTCAGTACTTACATATACATAATAAGTTGGGTTCACCCTTGTTTGATCGAACAACGTTTGATATAATATTACTAAATCGAACAACGTTTAAGAAAATCATCACTTTGTATAATATCATTTGACAGAATTTTCAGTTCATCGAATATTTATTTGCTATAACAACGTTTGCGCTAATGATCAAAAGGTACAATGTTCATTTGATGTAATGTTCAGATGGTATAACCATGTATTTTATCGAATATTCAATTGGTGTAATGTAATGCAGAAAAAAAAACATTATGCTACAAAATTTTGTGACAGAAACGAATCGCTGCAAAACCGACTTCACGCAGTCTTGTCTGCCCTACCCCTAGAGTGTAATTTAAGCCCGCGTAGGCGCGGAGGGGTGGGGCGGCCCGCGAGCTGAGGAGCAGGTGGTTTGAAGGCCCGCCGCCGCTGAGGCTGAGGCTGGCCGGCGAAGCCGGCCAGCAAGCCGAAGCTGCGGTGGTGAGCGTTAAACCCATCTGCGACGATAAGCTCGCGTGGGGCCGCCCAAACCCCGCAGCGCCGGAGCCGTGACAGAAACAATGCTTGCTGCATGTTGCATGCCTGCTTGCTTGGTGCTTGCATGCTGCATGCCTGCTTGTATGATGCATGCCTGCTTGCATGTTGCATGCCTGCTTGCATGTTGCATGATTGCTAGCATGCTGCATGTCTGCTTGCACGCTGCATCTGCTTGAAACTGAAAAGGTATAATGTTCATTTGATGTAATGTTCAGATGGTATAACCATGTATTTTATCGAATATTCAGATGCAGCGTGCAAGCAGACATGCAGCATGCTAGCAATCATGCAACATGCAAGCAGGCATGCAACATGCAAGCAGGCATGCATCATACAAGCAGGCATGCAGCATGCAAGCAGCAAGCAAGCAGGCATGCAACATGCAGCAAGCATTGTTTCTGTCACGGCTCCGGCGCTGCGGGGTTTGGGCGGCCCCACGCGAGCTTATCGTCGCAGATGGGTTTAACGCTCACCACCGCAGCTTCGGCTTGCTGGCCGGCTTCGCCGGCCAGCCTCAGCCGCGGCGGCGGGCCTTCAAACCACCTGCTCCTCAGCTCGCGGGCCGCCCCACCCCTCCGCGCCTACGCGGGCTTAAATTACACTCTAGGGGTAGGGCAGACAAGACTGCGTGAAGTCGGTTTTGCAGCGATACGATCTTTCGACTAAATCATTATTAGTGTAGTGAAACATTAGTTTAAATAAAATTAGTGCATTTGAAAATTCGGCGAAATGAAATTAGTTCAAATGAAATTAGTTCAAATAAATAATTACGCTAAATAAAAATTTACCAATGAATTATTCGGTCAAATGAATAATTCTTCGAATTGACTTTATTGCAACTAAAATTCGATTTAGTAATATTATATCAAACGTTGTTCGATCAAACAAGGGTGAACCAATAAGTTGATGCAAACATAAACTCATTAGAGTTTTACCGTGCACCAAAATCATCGACCACATAATTTAAACAATCATAACAAACTTAAGTTCATAATCATAAAATGATACAGTAACAAAAACAACATCGAGGGTAATAAGAGAAATATTTATCTATTACTTACGAGCGAACATCGATGACCAATCTGACCGTCCTTATGAAATGAAAGAGCTTAATTTGCACATTTCAATAATATATATATTATAACCCCAAAAAACTGCTTACGGAGTCACGTAATCTGTTAGATTTATCCCGCTAACACCGTGTTACTCCGGATTTTAAATTCGTCTGACTGTGATGTTTTGTTTACACCTTTTTAGTAAATTTTTTCGTCGTAGTTAATAATATAATAGTAATATTTTATTCAAAAAATTGCAAGGTATAAAAATTAGTACAGTTTTGCTTAAATGTAAATTATATTTCTAAGACTTACGTGCCTGAACTAGGTAATCCTGTGTTTCAGACGAGAAGAGCTAAAATAGACTTACAAAATAAATAAGGAATCAACAGGTTGACAATAGATCACTAATTATATGTTGAGTGGCTTAACTCTTAGTTTCTAAATTTGATAAATACTTAACGTAGGTGAAATTTGTACATAGTATATTCACTTTAACACAGTTAGTAAATTCTCTGTATTTTCGTAAGACATACTTTGGAGAGCATCCTTGATAATTCTCTTACAATTTTTGTAGTTCAGGGAGTAAATGTTTGCTTTCGAGTTTAGTATATTATAGAGAAGAGGACCGAGTTGGGTATTAGTTTTATAATTTTTATTTTTAGGAGATGAATGAATGTCCGGACCTAACTACGACTGCTACAAACTTGAAAAACGTCATATAAATAGTAGTCATTAAAAGCTCATTAGGTCTGCTGAAAACCGTAAATCGTTTAGAAATGCAAATTTTATAAGTAATGCACTCACTATTACGTGGTCTGCGGTCGTCTGTAGGGGGCATATGAATTGGGTTGAACAGGGAATGTGAATTGGGTAGAATTATGTAGGTGAAAATTTGGTTGGGTTAACAGATTTTGTTTTTTTTTTTTGTAGACCGGCTGTATATGATGTTGGCCACGGGTTTAGGTAAAATTTTTCGGTATGAAAAAAAATACTTTGTGTAGAAATACACACAGTTTCTGAAGAAATTATCCGTATAGACCCAGGGTAAGAATGGCCCGTTTTGCATAAAACCTCAGATTACAGAACAACATAATCTAAGCACAGAACCAATCATGAAATAGCCCTTTTCAGTTGAATCTCAAAAAGAGTATTTCATACTGATAAACGTACGTACGTTCATTATAACTTGACCCGTGACACGATTCTTAGCACAAAATTTTGCAGTCTTAGTTTCAATAGGTACTAATAGGGTTCATAATGGCGACTGACAGTACAGTACTTTTTTATTTTTTTTGAGTGTGGGATATTATCAAATAACTTCTCCCGCTCTGGGCGGAGCGGGAGGGCGTGTCAGACTTTTACTGACTAAAACCCACGCGTGTTCCTACCGTTGCCTGTGTGCCGGTGTCGCGATATCCCTTTCGGACAAACTCGCACAGTACAACCAATCACATGACCGCAAAATTCAGTGTTACCAATCGCATCACGGGTCAAGTCATATAATGAACGCACTGTGCGTCACCGTACTTTAAAAAATACGTAAGTCTATTTTCAGAGATACCTTTTACGATTTTTGTAACAGACTCATATTCATTGCTCGAAATATTTTGAAAGCAACCAGAGAAAGAAACAAAAATAATTAAAAATTAATGTAATTGCCACAGAAACACAAAAAAGATTACTTAACTAGAATAATAAAAAATAAAAAAACAAAACAGATCTGTAAACACGAGCACAGAACAGAAATAGCAACGAAACGCTACTATTCAGTTTATTCGCCTATCTAAATCATACCCTTTTTACCCAAATATCCTGCAACTCCCAAGCGACATAGTCTCCCTACCAAGGTACCGTTCCCCCCCACATTGGTATTCGAAGTCATTTCATTCTTAGTATTGCTACATATCTATTGAATGGACATCGTATCAAATTGAAATAAATTGTAATTTACAATTTTACATTTACAATTTGGTATATTAAAATAATATGTACGTAAATAAAAACTTATACCTACCTAGCTTTCGCCCGCGGCTTTGCCCGCGTGGAGATCGGAAATTTATTATCTCTCGGGAACTTACTACCGGGATAAAAAGTATCATAATGTGTTAATCCCGGTTATAAACCGTAGAAAATATAGCTTTACAGAATTGTAATCATTAGAACTGGGCCTATTTGGCACAGCCGTGGCACACAATACTATTTTAAGTTTATTTTTTATTTTTTGTGTTTTTTTTATTTTTGTCTGTCTTAACCTGTTTCAAATAAATTTATTTTCTTCTTCTTCTTCATCTTCTAGAATCAGCAATACAACTCTTTAAGTTAGAATTGACCACAAATGTCACGATTTCATGAGATAGTAATTCAATATGAACTTAGAGAGTTGCATTGATGATTTTAAGATTATAATGCGATAAATATATATTTGAAACGGCCGCGAATCATATTTAGATCAACATACACCTAATCATGATATGCGAATTGCTTAAAACGTAAGAAAATATGAATTTCGCGGGCTACCCTGACGCTTTCGTCATTAAGCTTTCGAGTTAAGCTAACCCAAAGTTCTCTAAGTTAGAAAAGGTTAGTCAGTTCATATTCAAGTACTTAAGTCTAAAATCCGACCCTAACATAACTTGAGAAAGATTAAACTATTCATCAATCTAGCTTAACATTCGACTAATCTAAAGTCGTATGCAAAACCTTTTGAAGACAAACTAACGACAGAAACTTAGTCTTGATAAATATAGGGTAGCTCAAAACTAATGACCCAGTAGAAGATCATGATCGCTTTTTACAAATCGCGTTTTTGGCAACGCGACTTTGATACAAGACATATTTTGTTATAAAAAAATAAATATGGAAGTAGTTATTAAAAATCTTCATAAACACACATACACATTCATATTATTGTTTCCTTTATTTTTCATTTATATACATGATTAAAAAAATATATATATATAAAAATTAAAATTAATAATATAAAAAATATTTTTATTATTTTAAGACTGTTAGCTTTTTAAATTATGTAAATATTATGTTATGACGACCGACAACTAGTAAGTCGGGGCCGTTACCACTGGGTTAGCTAGCTACACAAGCTAATGAAAGCATGTTAAAAATATACTTTATTTTGCAGACAGAAATATTGATAAAAGGGCATCATTCTAAATATAGAAAATAATAATTCAAACAATCTGCCTTTTCTCAACTTTATTGGGGTCGGCTTCCAGTCTAACCGGATTCAGCTGAATTCCGGTATTTTAAATGGAGCGAGTGCATATCTGACCTCCACAACCCAGTTACTGGGTAATACGATACCCCTTGGTAAGACTGGTTGTCAGACTTTCGGGCTTCTGACGACCCGTAACGAATGTCAAAGATCCACGAATGACAGCCGGGACCAACGGCTTAACGTGCTCACCGAAGCACGGAGGAGTTTCGGCATGTAAAGATGGTCACCCATCCACAGACCAACCCCGGCAAGCGTAGCGTAACCTGACGGATCGACCCGTGCAGCGGTTATTACTTAGCCACGAGCTCCTCTCTATCCGCAGTCTACAGATGATGCAAAAGTAAATGCCTTGTCAGAAAATACTTTCTTTTTACAAATAATTGCATTTTGTGTCAACGCGACATAGATTTGAATTTTGGAAAGTAGATAGTTGTGAAAAATATTATCTTACACACCCCATAACATCACCACGCCCGTATTCGCTAAAAAGCTCGTGAAGAAACCGATATGTCTTAGAACAAAAAAGTCGAAAGTCATGTCGTGACATCTATCAATTTAACCCACACTGTGCCCACGTGATGGACTACGGCCCACTCCCTCTCACAGAGGAGGCGTGTGTCCCAGCAGTGTGAACATTATAGGCTGATTATATTTATGCGATACCTATTAGGAATTTTGGGGAAACCAATAAAATAGTTTCAATAAAGATGGAACGGTGAACATGACCAAAAAAAATCACAAAAAAGCATATTTACTTTTTTTTTTCTTATTAGAGTCGCATTATGTAGCAACTCTCGGGAAATGGGTTGATACCATCTGACGGCCAACACTAACACCGCGCGCGCTTATTGATCAGATCAAATAGCGCGCGGTTTCCGGCTTCTTGTTACACATTTCCGTTCCTTTTCAGAAAAGCGAGAGGAAAAATGTTACACACCAGAAATATTATTGCCATAGAAAATTAATTTTTGCGTCACCCTATAGTAACTTCAACAATAAAATGATGGAACTTGAAAATCTGAGCACTTTAGAGACAATAGGAAGTTATCACTATAGTGGAATTTAAACCCATTGTAGTAGGTTTAACCGCTGCCGTAAATTAGGAGGCCTATTCAGCTAAATCTGGAGGCTTAAGGCCTCCCTTTTGTGCTAAAAATGTGTATATACAGTTGGGTGGAAGACTAGTTTTTGTGTCCAGGACTTGTCTGAAATGTCGGTACATGGTTTTTTTGGTTACATGAAAAATTATGGTATTTGGTGTTGAGACTAAACTTAACATGAGAAGAAAATTTAAAGAATTTTACTGGTTACAAACCGATGGCATTTTCTATTGGCAAAAATTACTCATTTCCCTATTTAACCCCTTTAGGGGATGAATTTTCAAAAATCCTTCGTTGGTGCGCTAGACCCAGCAGACTAGGCTGTGCGTTATCTGTCAGTGAATTTAAGATTTTTATCCCGATAACGCTTAAGTATGTTTGACTGAAACCTCTGTTCCGAGCCTTAAGAATGCGCGGCGAGGCGGAGGGCAGCGTTGACCAATGAGCGACTGGACGGTGTGAGCATTGACTAATGGGCGGCATGCACTGCCCCCCGTCTCGCCTCGCACATATCTATGGCGCGGAACAGCGGTCTCGGTCAAACTAAAGCTATTATATTATATTATATAACAGGGATGTTCCAGATGCAGATTTTGTTTAAACCTACATGGGCACTTATGAAACGTCAGAAGCTAGGTGCACGGTTCCAATTGGTCGTTTCCTATGGAGAAGAGCCGGCAAGAAACTCCACGGTTACTGTTTCAAAAATTATTGGCCTTTATAATATTTTCAAATAACAGTATTAATAGGTATGGGAGGACAGTGTAGGTCTTTCAACAAGTACCAGGTACTTAATAAAATAGAAGATGGTCAATAAATCTACAGTCCACTAAGCCTACAGTGTTCTCACATTCACAAAATAGAAAAGAATCTACCTATATAAAATGTAAATAAATTAATAAAAATAAAAACCTATTTTGAACAAAATGACATGATTGCTATTACAACTGTAACAAATCTGAATAATTATCATGCACACAAATCCACTAATAAAGTGTTGTTTAGATAGTGATTTAATCATTCCCTCCATAATATTTGTAGATAACTCATGATAAACAAACGGACCTTTATCATTTAGCAATATAGGTACATCTCCACACACGAATACAACACATCCATTTAGTAACAGTCCTTTATAGCTAACTTAAATCTCTTCTGTAAATACTTAAGGGACTAACAACGGCCTTTGTTTAACAGGAATAAATTATGATTTAATTGTGTTCATACTAGACTCAAATAAACTTAAAATGTATTACTCAAACGACCTATGTATCGCTTGTCCAGTCTAAAATGACGCGCCCGACTACGGCATTTTAGGTACGCGGCGCCGCGACGTAGGTATACGTAAAATGCACTAGTAGGGCGTGTCATTTCAGATTGGACCATCGCCGCCACCAAAAAGCCATCTCTAAATAATGCACATGCATAATCAGCCTATAATGTTTCACTGCTAGGTCACAGGCCTCCTCTTTGTGAGAGAGAGTGAGATGAGCGAGGATACGAACCGAGGGATGTATGTCAAACTAACTAACAACTTCACTTCACTGTTATAGTTTGAGCTAAGCTAGCGTTGTTATCGGACATTCCTCGCTACGAAGCTTCGCTCATCTCCGGTGGATATACAGCCTTATTCACCCAGCTGGTGGATGTCACATGTCTTAGAATTTTTGGTTCTAGAACGTGCCTCATGCCTCTGCATTCCATTTTTTCCCTTCAACGTTTTGAGAGCGGTGATGATGAAATAAATTATTCAAAATTAAGTTCCTGTCTGTGCTAGAACCCATGACAATTAAATCGTGGCCTTTACCACTGGGCCAACACTGCTCTCAATAGCGTGATGTGCTAAAGGCTTTATGATTAAGAATTGATTCATCTTCTATCAAAGTACAAACCAGACAAACCACTAAGACCGCCCATTGTGTCACCCTATGTAATTTTTTACATTTATAGCTGTAAATCATAATATTATGGTGTACAGACAGCTGTGCTGCTGGGGAGTATGATAGAAGAGCCACTTCTTCTTACATTTTATAAAATTCAAAATTTTATACCGTTAATTTTCAAATTTCAAGCAATATGGAACTGGTAGACCGCACAGGGTTTCGTCAGTAAACAGAACAACAAAAACAGTAGATCTTGGGTCTAATCAAGTTGGCCACCCCTGTTCTATAGTAAAGCACTACGGCGCGTCAGCGACAATTTACGCCCAACAAAAATCGCTAAGAAAATAATGCTTATCATGTGGAAAAACATTCAGCTCAGCATATTGTCACATAACAACACAAGGTTTGTAATTTACCTAAAACGCTGCAACTTTCTAGACTAGTTATTACTAACTCAGCGTTGGAAAAAACGTCTTAAGCCGCTATTGTGACATTTTCATAACAAGTCATAAGTAGATAAGTACTAAATAAGTACAAAACAAGAGAAAATCTCTTAGTAATTATGTTGGAACGCTACTTGTTTGGTACTTGAAGTTTCCGGCAGTATTGTTACCTATTTTCTACCATTTTTTTTTTGTCTTTTATATGTCTCTTAAGTTAATGCAACGTTGATAAACAAGGGGAATTATAGCTAAGTGTTAACAATTTAACAAAAGGAATTTTATAAATGGATTTCAGTGGAAATTCGGATAGGAGACGCTCTATAAAAACAAAGTTGTACGTTACTACAATCTTATAAATTGGTGAATTCCTTGATTTTTTAAATCTTTAAACCTCACTTCAGCTCTTAATAGATGTGATAGCCTAGTGGTGTGACCGTAAGACTGACAAGTCATAGGTATCGAGTTCAAACCCAAGACACGCACCTCTTACTTTTCGAATTCATGTGCGTATTGTATAATTATCACTTCCTTCAAAAACGGTGAAGGAAAACAAAAAACATCGTGAGGAAACCGGCATGCCTGAGAGATATTTCTCGACGGCATGTGAAGCCAAGTCAGAGCCCATGGGCGGTTTTAAAACTATGACACCAGGTTAGTCACTAACCACACGAAAAAAAAAACCCCTAAATTTTAAAAGCATGTTCCTCAACTCATACCTTTAAAAGAATAAAAAGTTCTATTTTCAGAACAAAGAATACTTACAAAAAAACCAGCTCTAATTTTACTCATTCACTTATTTAAATAGCTTAGCACGCACCTCCTAACTTACACCAACAATTTAGCACGAAGGTGGCTTATTAAATTACATATTCGGCCGTGCAAATGTGGCTTGACAAAGAGCCTTTGATCCACGCGACATTATTAGCCCCCACTTTCACTGAAAAACAGGGGTGGCTCGAGAGAGAAAATAATTTTATTTGATGTTTTTTCGCCGTCGGTCATCGAGGGCTTATGGTTTGGTTTAGGGTGGAACCGGACTGCGGTTAATCTACGTCGAATGTGGCTTTAAAATACATTTTTATGTCACATTTTATCCCACATGTCGTCGATCAACCATGGTCTGTTTACACCCTTAGGCCCGTAAACGCGTGTTACAAACTCGTATTACCAATGACTAGCCAGTAATGTCACAGCACTAGAATTTCAATAGTGGTACGTACACGACACGACTTACTAACTCGTTATTAACTAGTTTGTGATTGGTAGTGTCGTGTACGGACCGCTATAGCTCGGCAAACTGACGTAGAGTGTCACTTAACAAATTTCCCTGTCTTTACATAAACCCTCAAACCGAACTTTATTTCACTAAAAGAAGTACGTAACTTAACTTTTATTTAGCAATCACTCAGTTTCACCACAAATACAAAAATTAATGCCCCATTATGAATAATTAACGGTAATGATTTCTTTAATTTCATCAAAGAACCATTAAAATGGATAAGAGCGCTTTCACATTTAGGCGACTTTAGCAGCGTGACAGTCGCGCGCCAGGCGCGCGACCGTCGTCCAGTCAGAATTTCATATTATAAACAGAAGCGCTGTGACCGCCGCATTGCAAAGCCAGTGTTGCAAAGTGTTGGAATACAACCTCAATTTCATTTGATTTAATTATCTATGCTGATATCTGTCTAACATCAAACGATTTATAATTGAAATAGAAAATTAAAATTGAAATTGATTTGTAATTGAAATTGAAATTGAAACCCCGTTGGAGTCCAATTTTGAAATGAAGTACGGTCCACACGGTCTAAACTGTGGCGCGGACGCCACGCAGTTGTCGCGCGGCTGTTTTTAAAATGTGAAAGCATCTGCTTCTGTCGCGCTACTATCGCGCTGCTAACGTCCTAATGTGAAAGCGGCCTAATGTTGCTTTCTGCAACAAGTTAAAACAACTTAATGCAAGATATGTATTTAATGACAGTTTTAAAAGTTAAACTTCATTTCTCCAACTGGCTTAATGTGAAAAATCTTTAACATTATCTTCTTCATTTTAAGCACATGCAATTCGCCAACCCTACACCCATATGAGTAATGTACGCAATGACGTACACTCTCGTACAAAGTACAGAGTGTTAGGTACAGTCGAGCACTGTACAATTAAACACACAAATAACATTACAACACGGCGCTAGTTATTTCGGTCGGGCTTGTATTTTTAAACAGTCGTCAACTGTATTTGTCGTGTTGTACTGACGGTATGAGATAAAAAGGTATATATAACCTTTTTGAAGTGAAAACTTCTTGAGGGATGCGCTATAAAAGGTAGCCTTCGAAATTCAAATTTTCTTTCGTTTTTTGTAATTTGTAGATCAGTACCCTAATTACGTAATACACGATAAATCAGAATCTGAATCGTTTTGAAACAGATTGCTAATCCATTGCTTCGTACGTTCGAAAAAAAAATCTGCTCAACAACGTAAATAACACAATGAATGTTGTTGACCTGTCAAATTGAGACAGATTAGTCGGAATTGTCAACGAAAATGTGTTGCGTAATTGGATAGCTGTGTCTGGTTGTATGTTGATTTCAATAAGATTCGCAATTTTATTTACAAAAACACAATCATTTTATTTATTTATTTAACACTTTAGGCACACAAATGTACAGAGGCGGACTTAATGCCATACGCATTTTCTACCATTCAACCTTTGGGTGATGCAGAGATAAACAGTGGTAGGTGCAATATCGACAATTGTGGAATAAATATTTATTTAAATATAAGGATATACATATAGGTACCTATTAACATTTTACCACTCTAAGTTTAAATTATACTTAGGCGCTTTCACCTTAAGCAGACTTGGCGCTTTTTCTGAACAGTGGTCGAAACTGAACCGTCACTCTCAGGTCGGGGACACTGAATCGGGTATACTCGGCTCCAGTCGTAAGTTTTCACTTCTATCCCGCAGTTGCAAAGCTTGTTTTTCTTGTTGGAAGTGTCAAGGACTGAGTATTCAGAGCAACTTGGAAAAGGCCTCTAGATATTTAGCCTATAATGTTCCCACTGCTGGGACACAGGCCTCCTCTCGGTGAGAGGGAGTGGGGTGTAATTCACCACGCGGGTCAAGTGCGGGTTCTTCTTCTTTTCGTGTGGTTAGTGACTAACCTGGTGTCAGAGTTTAAAGCCACCCGTGGGCCTCTTACTTGGCTTCACATGCCGTCGAGAAATATCTCTGAGACATGCCAAAAAAAAGAAAAAAAAAAAGGGCCCCCTTTTTATTTTTTATTGTTATTATTTTTTGTTAAAGCGGCAATATTAATGCATAACATTAAAATTTATGAAATTTCATGAAATTTCAACTGTCTACCTATTACGGTGCATGAGATACAGATTCCTGACAGACACACAGACAGACGGACAGCGGAGGCTTAGTAATAGGATTCCGTTCGGGTACGGAACCCTAAAAACAGTAATTTTATATGCCTAGTAAAAACTGAAAAATCACTGCTAAAACCTAAAGTGACTCGTCAGTAACAATAAAAATGACTGAAAGCATCTTTTACACAAACCTAAGACAGTAATGGTGATAAACGATGTAGTAATTTAAAGGCGAATATAAAAAGCTAACAATTACCTTCTGTGCTTATTCAAACCATTTAGCCGGGATCATTATAAATGTACCTACATCATTTTGTTTGTGATAAATTACTGTGACAATGGGTTTGGGCAATTCGGGGAAAGTCTTGTTTGTAGAATCTGACCGAAAATAGTTTCATTTTCGGCCGAAAACAAAAACAAAATTCGGCCCAATTTGCATCTTCGGCAGAAAATCAAAAAAGTTTTTTTTTTATTGTCGCTACGTTTTTGTTTTGTAAAAGTAAAATAAATACAGGCTCAAAACAGCTTGCATTGAATAAGTGTGCCGATAAATGTACCTACATGAGAGGTAATCTCTGTCTTGCTCATGAAAATAACAGCCAGCTCATAACATTAATCATATGGAAGAGTGTCCAAAAGTCAGTATAAAAGAGTGTCCGTAGAGTTTCTTGCCCGTTCTTGTCCAAAGGAACCTCTCCAACTCACCAACTCTACGCGTTGAAATAGGCAACTAGCTTCATATTTCTTACTGAACAACCCCTTGACAATTCAAAAGTACCTGTAATTTGTTTATTTGAAATAAATTTAACTTTTAATTTTTTCATCAAACTCAAACTCAAAGCGAGTTTGAGTTTGATGAAAAAATAAAAAGTTTAAACTCTTCAATTCGTATCGCTTATTTTTTATTTAGCTAAATTATCCTATGAATCACTCAAAATAAAGCCTTCCTACTTAAAATAAATCACCATTAAGATGTTAGCTTAATTCCCCGGGCCATTAGTGGCACATTATTGTACTGTTGATGGACCAAATATTTTGCACGTCAGCCCCCACCTTCCCCCCGCCTGTCCCGATAATTAGGGGACAATTATTATCAATTTCGTTAAGATGGCGGCCTTAATGTGATAGTCTGTTATGAAAATGCAGTGTGTCTTTCTTAAATTATGATAAATTATGTTACTCAAAAAGAAAATGCTGTGAAAAATTTAAAAGATACTTTTAAAGACGAAAATAACATGACAAACTTATGTACTGTCGAAAAATACAGGCAAAAACAACGATTTTTTCCAACTATTCATATAAATATACAAAAGTTGAAATAACATAATTTTATGGATATGAAATGAAAATTTTATTGAATTTTATGAATCGACGTATGACATTTTATTTATTTTTTAAATTGTTTTTTTTATTATTATGATGCAATGTGATTTTAATGCAATTTGGATTATTGTAATGATTTAAATAAATATTGCATGCATGATGTTTCGTATTTAGTTATAGAAATTCAGACACAATGTAAAAAAAAATATTGAATAAATGAATATGAATATGAAATTATAAATTGTTTATATTAATTATTACAAATATTTAAAACAAATATATTTACAAATTTTTAAGCTCACCTACTTATGGGACTGATGTAAATGAATTGACTACTCAGCACATTCTAAACATTGCGTGTCTGTCTGTCCGTATGTCCCAGCCAATTTGCTCCGAATCTAATGGACCTATTAAGTTGAAATTTGGTACACATATCAATTTCTGTGACCCAAACACGGACGAAACGTGTAACGAAAATAAATGAATTATGTACATGGGGGTCACTTTTCGGGAGCAAATTGAAAAAAAAAATGTTTTGCAAGCTACTATGTGAAATATCAAACGAAAGGACTTGTTGACAAACAAAATCTTCAGCTTTATTATTAGTATAGATAGAAGAGTAATGCAAAGCTTTTTTAGAGAAAAAAGTTTATCGTTTAATTAAGATGAACTACTGTTGTGAAGTCATTTTAATTTTAAATTCAAAGCTACGACATAGTCCTGTAATCTTATTAACAATTTAACAATGTCGAAGTTACTTCACAAGTACTTATTAATTAAATAATATTAGCAGAATAATATTCTACTTTTGCTTATAGACTATTTGTTTTATTCTATATTTATGTAAAATTCATTAAACCTGACTTGGTCTCCGTACGTCTTTTTCGGGTGAACACTGAAAATCAGCGCTGTGCTGTGGGTCTCCATAGCACAGCATCATGCTGAGTGGAAGCCTTCTTGTCACAGTCATGACGTGCCAGCAGCTGCCGACTATTTCTGTTTTGTGCTCGTTATTGTATTTAAATCTATTGTGTTTCATTTTCTTATTTTCTACTCGAGTTTATTATCATTTTTTTTATGCACGTGTTTCTGTGACAAATAAACTTATTTTTGTTTGTTTCTTTCTTTCTTTCTTTCTTTCTTTCTTTCTATGTTCTAATCCAGGTCTTGGTACCTGGTACCTCAATAACGGTATAATTATGTAAGAATCTATTAACTGCTCCCAAATTACCATGTTTATTTTTTACATTCTTTCTTGACATAATCGTCCTATTATTTGACATTATATACCTACAATTTAATTTCAACTCTTTATTAGTGGCTTTCATGGACATGATAATTTTTCAGATTTGTTACAGCTGTAATGGTAATCATTTCATTTGGATTAAAATAAGGTTTAATTTTATTGATTAATTTATCGTTTATGTATATTCTTTTCTTTTTGTGAATGTGAGAATGTTAAAGGCTTAGTGGACTGGTACTTGTTGAAAGGCCTACACTGTCTTTCCATACCTATTAATACAGTTATTTGAAAATATTGTAAAGGCCAATCATTTTTTAAAAAGTAACCGCGGAGTTTCTTGCCGGCTCTTCTCCATAGGAAACGACCAATTGGAACCGTGCACCTAGCTTCTGACGTGTCAGACGTGCCCATGTAGGTTTATGTGAAATATAATATTTTGATTTTGATTTCTTGGTCTACCCATGTGCCAAATTTCATTCAAATCCGTTCAGCAGTTTTAGCATGAAAGCGTAACAAAAAAATTCACTTTCGCGTTTTTAATATTAGTTAGGATTCCCACGCTGTGGTAAAAAGTGGGACTTTTAGCCCATAAAGCGACAAACACATAGTTAGCTTGTTTATCTCTATTAGCAGATCGGAAGACGCTGCAGCTTACCCTCTTTCATCATTCCATAGTCATAGGATAACAAGAGCTGAAAGCCGAATTTTCTGTTTAAATATTTCGAAGTAGCCATAATGACCAATTAAGAGACACAGTAAGCAGCAGTGATAGCCAAGCGATGCCACCGTCGGACTGCCAACTTTAAGGTCTCGAGTTCGAACCCAAGGCGCGCCTCCGACTTTTCGGATTCTTGTGCGTATTGTATAATTATCATTGGCAAAAACGGTTGTAACGGCTAGGGCTGCGCAGGGTAGGCTGCGCAGGCCGTTAGCAGGTAGGTAGGTAGATAGGAGAAGATAGGTAATTAAAAAGCTAGGGTAGGTTAAAAGATTTATAATTAGATAGTAGTATACGGCTAGGTCGCGGGTAAGGTCCTATACACTGACACTAGACTTGAGCACTCGCACACTTAGTGGATAGGTAGGTAGGGTACCGTCCTTGGTAGCACGTGGTAGACGTGGGGGCCTGTTCAGCTCAGGCTCACGCAGGTAGCTGGAGGCCGTAGGCTGCAGGTAGCTTGAGGCGGTAGGCTGCAGGTAGTTTGCGGCGGTAGGCCGCAGGTAGGGCACGCCTTAGCAAGCGTGCGTAGGTGGCATGCTGGGTATCGTAAGGGGTCCTGCCCTCAGCCCGTACGGAGAACCCCTAGTTCGGGGCACATAGAATCCTGAGGGTCAGAGGATACTTCTCATCAGCTCTGCAAGCGGAGACGAAATCCCAGAACGTCACCGGTTAGCCAGTGACGTTCCCTGTTTTTAGTGTTGTGACATGATAATTACTAAATTCGATAAATTATCACTCGACTACTTACAGTTGAGAACCCTCACAACGCTACACGGTGAAGAAAAACATCGTGAGGAAACGGCATGCCTGAGAGATATTTCTTGACAGCATGTGAAGCCAAGTTAGAGGCCTATGAGCGGCATAAAAACTCTGACACCGGGTTAGTCACTAACCACACGAAAAATATAGAAGACGAGATACAATTTAAAACACAAACACCCGAATACTGAAACGCCACTCAAAACTTAAGCGTTACTTATGACTCTTTTAAAGCCTTTTGATTGGTTGAAACTAGTTTTAAGTAACGCTTAAGTTTTGAGTGGCGTATTCGGGTGTATAGTAATGAATTCTAGAATTTCCGTACTGAAAAACGTAACGTCTTCTGAAGCAGAAAATCTAACAAAAACCTTGTAACAACGTACATTGTAACATCTATGTAAAAAGATACGTACGTTATAGTTTCAATTACCATAAAACGAGGGATGTCTCATTACGTTTCGTGTGCTTACCGCTTTTTAGTAGGGTCACCACGATTTTTATTAATATAGGACAACAAGTAAAATAATTTTAGTAAGTTTTAAATAGAAATCTACACATTTCGTTTTAAAAGTGCTTCTAATAAATCAATATCGAATTAATCAATCAATGTTAAAATATTTCCTTTGATCCTATATTAATCTAAGAACCAGCCGACGTATTCTGTAAATAAAAACTCACCGTGAAGACTTAGGTGAAGTGAGCTGTCAATAGTGTCAATCTCTAGCATTAGGTGGAATGACAGCTCACTCCTCGCTCACTTCACCTAAGTTTTCACGGTGAGATGGTTACAGAATTGCACTGCTGTTCTTAAATACCTACCGTTAAAATTAAACGTTATGTAACATTTCATGTTGTAAGAACCTACCGAATTTACGTATATCAGTGACAATTACGTAGCAAGAACAAAATCAATTTGTACAAGTTTGGTGCGTAATAGACAACTACAATGAAAAACTGTTCCTGTGAAATGACTTGGTAGCAGGAATATCCTTAAAAAAAGCAAATCACAATACCCACCCTACACTCTAAGCAATAACTTCAGTTTTCGCATACAAATTATGTTATTCGAAACGCAACCGACACACCTCTATCCATCTCTTTCTTTTGTTCTTATCGACACCTTCCATCCCTTTCCTTTCTTCTAATTAGCGTACCCTCGTGTGGTGAGCTTTGAGGTGTGACAGAAATGTGGTAACGAGACATCTTGGGTACGGTGGCGGTCGTTGATGTACGGTTTTTAAATGTGTCTAGACAAGGACGGTTTTAATCTTGAGGATAGCTCGTGATGTGGTGGAAAGATTAGATATTATAGTCAGTTAGTTAGACCCCAAATAAATTAGGGAAATGGAAAGAGAATGAATGATGATGAGGGTAAAATGGCGCTCACTAGGTGGCAGCACTGAGGCTTCAGGTCCGGGTTCCTGTCAAAACTGTCAAAGCGTCTCTATTTTATTTCGCCGTGACTGAATGATGAACGAATGAATGAAACGAATGACGAACGTTATCATATGTTATAATCATTGTCGAAATAGAAGACCGCTTGTCAAAGTGCCAACTGGTGGCGTGAATCTTCATGAAAACCTTCATTAGTTTTATAGTGGGGCCGACTGCTTGACATCTTCTTCTTCTTCTTCTCTCGGCACGAACAGGTATGCAAATATCTCATGTTGTGGTAAAAATAATAGCCTATATCATATAAACAAGCATTGATAGCCTAGTAGTGTGAGCGTCGGACTGCCAAGTCAAAGGTCTCGGCTTCGAACCCAAGGGCTTCTGCTGGGTGATACGATACCCCTTGGTAAGACTGGTTGTCAGACTTTCGGGCTTCTGACGACTCGTAACGACCGTCAAAGATACACGAATGACAGCCGGGACCAACGGCTTAACATGCTTCCCGAAGCACGAAGGGGTCTTAGTATGTAAAGATGGACACCCATCCACAGACCATCCGTAGCTTAACCTGATCGATCGCCCTGTGCGTATATTACTTAGCCATAAACCCCTTCCTAAAGTTTAAGTTATTTTCTTTAGTACCTAGGCGACCGAGCTCTGCTCTGGTGAAAATAGATAATGCTCATTTAATAGTACAGGATAGTTCATACTAATTCCATGTTGCCGTGATTGTAAGTAGTTACTAATTCCATGCTGCCGTGATAGTAGGTATTTACTAATTCCATACTGCAATGATAGTAGGTACTTACTAATTCCATGCTGCCATGTCATTATTCTAAGGTAGCCATCTTGTTCTAAACTTTGGGTGACCGAGCTCTGCTCGCGTGAGAAAACGAATTTTCCCAGATCTGAGACCTAGCTAGATTGAGTTTTCAACCCCGTAAACCCCGATATTGCGACTTTCATTGAAATCGTTAGAGCCGTTTTCGAGATCGTAATTACAAATATTGCTCGTATAGGATAAATCACTTTTTTCCTATTAGTGGACACGCCTTTTTGACCTGTTTTCCAGTGTAAATGGAATCCCAGACTCAAACATAGAGTGCGGCCATGACAGGTACAGAACAAATGCCCATAAAGTATGGTCGCCATGACTTTGGCTATTTGTTGGATATTGGTATAATTATTATGCGGCTAAAAGTGTCTTCGGAAACATTAGGTATAGAATTCCACTGATGACATGTTGTACCTAAATGTCAACCGATAATAAAACACACATCTCTGTCTGTCTTCAAAACCACACGCTATTTTTTTTAATCCTAACAATTATTATAAATGCTAAAGTAAGTTTGTTTGTACCGCTTTCACGCTAAAACGGCTAAACGGATTTGAATGAAATTTGGCACCTAAGTAGATCATGATCAAGGGGCCTAAAACGGTCACATTAAGCAATCCATCTAAAAGCAATTAATTTTCTGAATTCCCAGCAATTCTTCTATGACACATATTTTAGCTGAATCATATTCAATTCAATTCATATCATATGGGAATCATATTTGGTGCATAAATATTGCCGCATGAAAAAAATTAACACCGTCAGTAATGTGCCAGTTGAATTGATAAAGTTACATTGGTACTTGCCCGGATTTGAACCCACAACCTCGTGCATGAGAGTTGAGGCCTTAACCACTGGGCCATCACGACAATTTTTTATTTCAGTTTTATTTTAGTTTAATAAAAATGTTATTTCATTACAATATGAAACTGTCAAACAGATGAATTGCGTAATATGAATTGCAGTATATTCGTTATATATAATCGCAGATATTGTCAGTTTGTGACAGTTTGTGTGATTCATAATATTATCATATTATGATTCTGCCAAAACGGCCGTTTTGAGCACTCTTTTAAATAAAATCAATTGTTACAAATTATTGGTTACATCATTCATGTTGAAATTATACATGTGAGAACAATGTAGAAAGACGTGCACGTTAGAAGCGTCAGTAATACAAAGAACAATTCAAAAATTAAAATCAGCCATGGCCGCTAAGAGCTGACTAGTCTCAACTGACGGCGCCCGTCACGAACATGACGCATGGATCAGCACCATTCAGCTCAACCATTTTGACCAGCTCTTCATTCTGGATCACAGACGAAGTTGCGGGCAACAGTTGGCATATCATCATTTAGGTAACACTGAACACAGCAGCTACTGACTTACGCTATTGTATCCTAGAGGAGCGGTAGGTACCTAAAAAAAAACTATGGATCACTGTGTCTGAATTAATAAAGAAATAAGATTAAATTAAATTAAAACACTTATAGTAGAGAAAACTGCTCATTTCCCAAAAATAAACCAGCTTCTACTCATATCAATACAATTCTTAAATTCGTTCAGTGACAAACAACGCACAGCCATATCCGCTGCGCTGGGTCTAGAAGCATGAATTTTTGCAAAAGAGTTCTTTTTATAACGAAGGTAAACATTAAGGAATGATTTTTTGAAAATTAATCCCTAAACGGGTTAAATAGGGGGCGAACGTTTGTATAGAAGTGCTTCAATTTTCCTGGCACTTTTTGAAGGTTCTGACCAGAAAATTGAAACATACAATAAGAAATACTGCTCATTTCCCAAAAATAACAAGCATAAAACAAAACACAGTACCGGCAGGTATAGTATATCCCTGTAACAGACGCCTATAAACCATGGGCACCATAATATTCAATATTTGTGGGATGTTACCTTTTATACGGCCGAGAGTGCATCGTAAAATCTTTAGTACAAATATTTTTGTGAGCACAATTTAATCATTTTGGATGCTGTCGGCAACTTGCTTCCTATATTGAGTTATTTTTAATAATAAAATTGTTGGTATATAAATTGCTTGATTTGTTAGGTAAAAATAATGTAACTGAAGTTAATATAGATATCTGTGTTTAGCATAACATCACGCATGTAATCCCCAAAGGAATAAGCAGAGGTGGGTATCTACAGTACACTCACATTTCCCCAATTATGTTCAAGTCCCATGAAATAGGGGTGATAGGAATGTAATAGGGCGAGCCTATTGCCATGAACCAGGCACAAATCCAGACTCCGGGCTGCTACTGCGAAATCTGAAAACCATGAATCTGAATCAGAAATCTGTTATTAACACTATTAATTATGCTACAGGAAAAATGCTACAAAGTTGTCTATTAAATTGGTATGCACCAGAAGTTTGGTTAGGCAAAAAATATTATTATCGTTGCTATACACACATTTAATGTTACAAACACATTTGCACGCATATCGTGACAACCATAGAAATGGGTTTTGTCGACGGAAGAATAGACAAAAGTCTATTCTTCCGTCGACAAAACCAGTTTCTATTGTGGTCATGCTAAGCGTGCTGTAGAATTTACCGCGGGGCTTACAGTTACGACTAATAGGTAGGAGTTATCTATTTCAAATTGTTACCACGTGCAGTGGGCTCCAGAGAAACCTTGTATTGTTTTTTTAAATTGCTCGGGGTTGAGGTTTTTCTTGAGCCCACTGTACGTGTGGTTGACTGTATATAAAGTAAATAATCTATGAGATGTGTTTGTAATACACTTAAATATCAGTTCCTATAAACATTATATTTGCTTGCCTTTGACAACTATGTTGGGGTCGGCTTCCAGTCTAACCGGATGCAGTTGGATACCAGTATTTCACATGAAGCGACTGCCTATCTGACCTCCACAACCCAATTACTGGGTAACACTATACCCCTTGGCAACACTGGTGGTCAGACTTTCGAGCTTCTGACTACCTGTAACGACAGTCAAATATCTACGAATGACAGCAGGGATCAACTGCTTAACGTGCTTTCCGAGGCACGGAGGGGCCTCGGTATGTAATGGATAGTCACCCATCCACAGAACGACCTCGGCAAGCGTTGATTAACCTTGAAGATGAAACCGTGCGGCTGTTATTACTTAGCCATGAGCCCATTTAACATCCATGATTTAAATCATTATTTATCACAATATCTAATTGTGTAACACGCAATATGTGGCAAATTGCGTAACATCAATCACAATCTTAATGATTTTGAAGGATATTCCTTCAAAATCATTCAGACTGATAGCGTGTTACGCAATTTGGGTGCAGATTTTTTCAACAGACACAAAAGACGCAACATCCTACAATTAAATAACTTGAAATAACTTTCTTTACCAATATGTGAGTTGCACTGATGAGGAACAACTCGTCCCCGCCAGAACTTCCTACAAGTCCTTTACTCATAGTATTAAAAACGAATTGCAAGTAAAAAAAACCTAAATTTCTGGAGTCTAGACAATAAAGTTAGCAACCCATTACCATCATCATCATTTCAGCCAAAGGACGCCCACTGCTGGGCATAAGCCTCTCCTTACACCGCCACTTCGACCGGTTCTGTGCTTCCCGCATCCAGCGGATTCCTGCGGCTTCCACAAGATCATCGGTCCGCCTTGCGTTCGTAGCGTTTGAAGGCCTCCCACAAAGTGGGCCGAATAAGCAATTACCTTGTACAAATTGGCTTAAGCTGAAAGTAACACCCTGTATTTCCCGCTAAAATTTTAGGGCTTATCATTCTAAAATAAATATTAACCACTCATTAGGTCTTTATCATCCTTTTGCTAACAATACTACAATGTTTGAATATTGTTACTTAAAATTCTTGTTAACAATTGATAATAAAATAATTGATATTTTAAGGAGATAATAATACAACTAAAATGTTACAGCCAATCACATAGCATCCCGGCTGTATTTCCCGAAGGGCTAGGCAGTACCCACATTTCGCCGTTATGAGTCCTATGTAATAGGGGCGAGCCTATTGCCATCAACCGGGCACAAATCCAGACTCCGTGCTGCTACTGAGAAGTTCCAGATTGAAAAATCCAATAACACTTTGCGCGACCTGGGAATGGAACCCAGGACCTCTTGCTCAGCAGTAGTGCTTTCGACCACTAGACCAACGTGGCAGTCCAAGTGTATAATATTCAAACGGTATATTAACACAAGTGTTATGCACTAAGCTTAAGCTTCAGTAAAGAACTATGCCTTGTTTTCGCCTTGTTTCTTACAATAATAGTATGAATGAAGGCTATTTATTTCTGTAAATGTGTCCTCCGACCAGATGGGTGTTGTGTCTGCGCACGTAACCATAGAAACGAGTTTTCTGTGGGTTTTGTCGACGGAAGAATAGACAAAATGACACATTGTTATAGTTTATCTGATATTTTGCTTATTCTTCCGTCGACAAAACCCGTTTCTATTGTGGTCATGCTAGGCGTGCTGGAGGGTTACTACCCGACTTTTGTTGTCGGGACGTATATGCTAGTCGTCTGGTAAACCCTGCTTGCGCTGTGCAGGATTTTCCGTGATGTTAGTTTGATGCGTAGTTCGCATGTGGCAATATAGATGGCGCCACAGAATTTACCAACAACTTTTATGCTTACAATATAAACGTTGTTCGACCTACGATGAGGTCGGTTTTTCCTAACCGACTACTCTAAGAAGCAACACTGAAACACTGTTTTAGGGGTCAAAACATAAGTTTCACAAATTCCTTTCAATGACGTTAATAAACAACAATATTTAAAAAAACTTGTCTTGTCATTTTATTCAACAAAAACTGTTTCCATTAACTCACAATTCTATAATAGAAACAAACAAAATTTAAATTCGGCCCACGTTCATAATATTTATATAATTTCAAATAATGTTTACCTCTTGTCCGGTATAACTCGGTTCGTGTGGTCACAACAAAGCCACAAATCGGTTTGGTCTCTTCTATTTTGAAACGGAGGCCACAAAATAGATCGGTATAGAAGACCAACTCCATATATCGCACGAAAACAGGTAACCGCTCAACATGAAATGATATTGTTTATTCTGTAAATAGGATATCGGAATCACTTTTATACGACATATTAAAAAAAAGCTAGATGGAGTCCACATTATTTTCCTATCTGACTACCCCAGCACGGAAGAATAGACAAAATGACAGATAAACAATCACAATCTGTCATTTTGTCTATTCTTCCGTCGACAAAACCCGTTTCTATGGCATTCATGCTACGCGTGTTTAGAAGAAATGGTGGAACTAACTCAGGAGTCAGTCTCATTTTAAGTCTAGACAAAATCTTGGTCAGGCCATATGAGGGCCATGTAGATTAGCCTTCCAAAACGTACACATACAACTATGCTGATCAGCTCTTATGTACACGGTGTAACCGGGTTTTCGAGATAGATAGATATATAGATAGATAGAATATTCTTTATTATGTACACCATAAAAATTACAGATATAAAAATGTAGAAACCAAAACCAAATTTGGTTTTGCTAGTCATCAGAGAGCTCACGAAAGAAAAGAAAATTAGTCTGGGTCGCTGTCCTCGGATACGGTAAGAGGGCTATATACTTAAATATGTAGATTAGTGTCTGAAACGGTATTTTAAAGAAAGAACCACACAAACTTGAGTGGACCAGTTTCGTTAGTGCAAGCATTTGTCAGTAATCGTGCAGCTCAACTCAGAACTTAAGGAGCTCAACGACTCGACGGACAATATCAAAGAAAGGACATTTGCGGTGTATCGTGGTACTCGTGGTGCTCTATTAAGTAGCCGCACGCCCGCGCCATTGTGCTCACTGGCGCAGGGTTGGATACGCTCGGACGCGCGTGCGTCTGGCCGGCTCCTCACGGCTGCGGCTGCCGGCTTGCTGCTTGCGGGGTCACGTTGTCACGCTGCCCCAGCGGCACAGTCGTGTCAGATACACAGCACAATCGGCCCCCTCTACTCTCCGTTTGTTCTTGATTGCCTGATTGATTAGCCTGTGAATCAGGAGGGCTCGGGCCGCTCAAGGCTTGAGGTGTCTGAGCTTTAGAGTCATTTTAATGGAACCTTGCAAAGCGAGTTGTAATAATACTGCTGGGGCAATGGTACTAACTACTGGGTGAAAAGTGAAAACCAAGATGCGAGTATAAGGTGCGTTTATTTGACCACTAGACCACTAATATATTCGCGTCTACATAAAGGGTCGTGCAGACCAGCGCGACGCGACTAGAAAAATACAAATTTTAAGAAAACTTTACGGTATAACAAAAACCAGTGTCGCGTCGCGCTAGTCTGCACGAAGCTTACCGTGGTTGCCGCTCTGTAATAGCTACATTTATTAAGGCGAAAGCGTCAGGGTAGCACGCGAAATTTAAATCTTCTTACGTTTTTTACCCGACTGTCCCAGAAGGAGGGAAATATTCTTCGAGAGTATGTAGGTATGTCTTTGGCACGCTCTGTAGCCTTAACGTCTTGATGGATTTAACATATTATGAGGTGTCGTTAGATTCGTCTTAATTGTGGGAGTATCATAACATAGAAGCTATATAATATTTATATATTGCATCTACAAATACAAAAAAGGGGGTGAAAAGTTAAAAAAATAATAGCAATATTGGTATCAAAATCAAAGCTAGTTCCTAATGAGTCAATTCTAAATACGTCGGAAATACGTGACTAATTTGTCTAATCGGGGGGCCAGCAGCATTATCCACCGGTGGAGGCGTTGTTGTCGCTCCGTTTTTGTTGTGCATCATGCCGGCGGCATGCAAGAAAAGTGAATATCCCTTATTGGATTTCCAAATATGATTTATAGAAAGCGACCAACTTGGAAGTACCCGCTCAGCTCGCTTGCGGTTGTACTTAAGAGTGGTTTGCGGTTTACTGTAAGTACTTAGACTGCCAGACCATAATTAAAACTAAATGGGAAAGAAGAAAAAAACCACGTAGATCTCACATTAACAATAATTAAATTAATATAAAACTTTACAAAGTAATCAAGTCATTTAGTAATTTTTACACGCGTACGCACGGTGATCTCAAACAAATGCCGGTCGCGAGGGCGCTTGCACTCGCTGTACTTCAAGCATTTCTATGTGTGCGTGCGTTTTCGCTCTTTCTATGGAGCCGACCTTCTGCACCTATCTATTTTGCCCCGATGCTATATCCCGAACAGCAGTATCGAAATAATTCATGTTTTTCAAAGGTCTTTTGTAAATAAAGGACGTGTATGGTATATTCCTACGGTATTTTGCGTTTTGGCTTGTAGAATGAAAGAGATCGGCTTTTGTTAAGAAATTAAATGGTAAAAGGCTTATTATAGATGGTAGATGTTATTCATTTGTAAATGTCAATAACATACTTCTCCCCTCCTAACATAGATTGAGGTCAATGACAGTTCATTGAAACACCTGAAAGAAAATGGGTAAAATCTTTTACATATACAATGTGAAATTTAATTCGTTTGCATCCTCTTAAGGGGTCATTGTACTCATCATTATGAACAACTTTCACTATGGGGACAAACCAGAAATCGCGAAAAAAAATCAGCTGTTCCCTACATTATAACGAGCTTGGCGAACATAAATGTATGGTCTTTTGATCATCTGCTTAGCTTTTCTCCCAACTATGTTCTCGGCGTCCCGTCTAAACGAATGCAGCTCAATACTAGAATTTTACATGGAGCGACTGCTTAACTGCCTCCACAACCAAGTTACTGGGTAATACGACGATACCACAATATAAATCTGGATAGTATGGAAACTAGGGCTATTTGTTGAAATAATTACCTGCTTTCCATTATTAAAAAGATCGCGGTGACCACTCGTCTCTACACGACTCCCGCAACTGACAGCACCGCGACAATCACTTAGGGTCTCGTCAATTAGCGCGTCTGTGTGAGTGTGCCGTTTCGAACGTTTACTACGTAGTTTTTGTACTGTCTATATTTATACTGTGACGGTACCCCTTGGTAAGATTGGTTGTAAGACTTTCAGGCTTCTGACTTCCCGTAACGACTGTTGAAGATCTACAAATAACTACCGAACCAACGGCTTAACGTGCTTTCCGGGGCACGGAGGGATTTCGATATGTAATAGTTGGTCACCCATCCGTGGCCCGACCTCGGCAAGCGTAACTTGACCTTCAATCGAGCCATGCGCTGTTATTACTTAGCCACGATCCCCTCTTATACTTATAGTCTGTTGATGCCAAAACAAAATTTTAGTAGATACTATTTGGCGACAGAAATGTTTGCAGTCCTCTTTGAAATCATGGGTCTTATCACACTGGCGATTTGAGAGCGTGTTTCCAGCAACGCGACTGTTCAACCCACTCGCTGCGTACGCGTTGCGAGCACGCTACGTAAGCGTAACGTGTTCGCCGCGTTGGACAAGAGAGAGCGAGACAAGCGAGTATAGACAACTTTTTGAAAATGCGGAGAACACGTCGCGTAGTCGTGGCTAGCTCGCTTCACACCCGCGAAGAGCACGATCGTGCTCTTCGCGGGTGTCAAACAAATCGTCACACTGGAAACACGCTGGCAAATCGTCAGTGTGATAACGCTCTCAGACTTTGTTAATAAAAGATTTATTAATTACCATTGCTTGTTATCACAGGGGACATTACAGCTGCCACTTTTGCCATCATACAGAAAAATATACACAATATGAAACACAACATAACGCCTGTATTCCTGAAGGATTAAGCAGAGGTGTACCTATAGTCCACCCACATTTCGCCAGTTACATATGTTAAGTCCCATGTAATAGGGGCAAGCCTATTGCCATCAACCGGGCACAAATCCAGACTCCGGGCTGCTACTGAGATATTCCAGATGTAAAACCCCGATAACACTGTTACTCGACCTGGAGATAGAACCCAGGACCTCATGCTCAGCAGTAGCGCTTGCGACCACAAGACCAGAGGCAGAAAGATATAATATGTTGGTCGATTATTTAGGTTGCCACTCTAAACAATATCTCTTCCCCTTCATAAAGAAATGTATCACTCACGACCTCATTTTTCAAACCATGGTATTATTATTTAATAAAATGTAAAAAAGCGCTAAGTGTGAGTCGAAGTCGCACAGGAAGGGTTCAGCAAAAAAAAAAAACAAACGTCATTTATTCAAACTAGGCTGAGAATCAGCACTTTTCGAACGTCAAAATTACACAAGACAGTCTCCCAAAAACGCCCACCCTTCACCACTTCCTAGTGCTTAAGCTCGGAAGACGAAGTGGCGCAACAAACTCCCCAGCAGCGCAGCTGTCTGTTCAGTTGGAAAAACTTGATTCTATATAATAGTACTTATGCAAAAACTATTTACATTACCACAAATTGCAATATAACTCATAAAATAAAATAAATTTAATGAGTGAGGGATGTACCACCATACAATATTTAGCAGTACATTTTTCTTTACCAACCCGCACTGGGCCGGTGTGGTGGATTACGGCCCACACTCTCTCACAGAGAGGAGACCTGTGACCCAACAGTGGAGACAGTAAAAGCTGAATATCTGTGATAAAGAAGATAATCAGGTTACTAGCAAGTCTGATGTCTCAGGGTGTGCGTTCGTTTGAGTTTCGCTACTCATGTGCATTTGCACGTTTTAACTCGTTGCTTGTATGAGGACCCCCTTTAATTTTTAACTTTATTTTATTTGTGTTATTTGTTGTTTTAGCGGTCTATAGTACTTAGTTCGCACTCTGTGCAAATTTCAAGTATCTACCTAGTACTGTTCAAAAGATACAGCCCTGTGTCAGACAGATAGACGGACGGACAGCGGAGCGTTATACTGTTTGTCCACCGCACTGTGAACGCGACGTCGTGTCAACAAGAAACGAGATTACGAGGCCATAGTAAATGTACAGCAGTGCTATTTTGTAACCATCTCACCGTGAAAAGTTAGGTGAAGTGAGCGTGGAGTGAGCTGTCATTCCACAGGGATTGACACTATTGACAGCTCACTTCACCCAAGTTTTCACGGTGAGATGTTTACAGAATAGCATGGCTGTTGTTCATGGTGCGGTGGTCAAACGGGCTTAGGAATAGGGTCCCGTTGGCACCCTTTGGGTACGAAACCCTAAAAACGGCATAAAACTCAAACATGGCCGCCATATTATGACGCCATAAGCCTGTAGATTGATGGGGGCATTAAAATGCTGCATACCAAACACTGTCATAAAGTGTGGTTTTAGGCACCATGAGTGAAACATTGTGATTGGTGGAATACTTTCTGTGTTACGAGTTTGTGATGATGTTTCATCCATGAATAATGTATCTTTACTGTCTGTTCCTATAAAGTACCGACCGTTGTTGGTTAAAACGAAGTTAAGATTTTTTACGTTAGCAAAAGTACTGGTAGTATACAGGGTGGCAGGGACATCGACGCGAAAATTAATACAATAGATTCCCAAAAAAAAAACAAAGCAGTGGGACTTTTTCAACGGTTCTTAAAAAAAAAATCTGCTGTTTCATAGAAAAGTGCAATACCTACGCGGTCAATTTGTATGGAAAAGCAGTTTTTTTTTAAGTAACTGAGGAAAAATTTTAACGCAGTGGTGTTCAGAATCATGTACTGAATCCATGGTAACAGTTTTTGCGTCGATGTCCACCCAGTATAATATTTAACGGCGCCGGATAGCCTTTGCCAGAAGTGGTCATGGTATTGGTGGTTCAGCAGCTTCAATATCATCAGGATAGTGCTAGAATATAGCATTTCACAATAATATTCTGAATAATCACATATCTCTGATCACAATTAACAATAATGTAAACGACATTTGCCCGAGTACGTAAGACACGAGCGTTCATCAATCAACTCACTGCATTGCAAGGGTACTCTAGTCACCAGTCACCATGATCACCACTATCCCAGTCGCCATATCACCGTCATTATTAATCAATTCCGACTTCGATCCAACTTCGCAATATTTCCTTGTGACAGAAGGCCGCCTTCCTAGTAGGTACTCGGGGTTACGTCAAATTGACGGCTGTCATAATCGTTCTAAAACCAAGTCCGTAAGTTTGGCATCGTCAAACCATTAGACGCGCCGTCAAATTTATTTATTTCAGTTTATTTACATGCATTGCCAAACATAAATTAACGGAAAACAAATTATATAAATAAAACATAGGTTGTCGACATGTTGGATGTGGGCTCAGCGATCATTGTGCCCATAGTCATATCAGCTAATGGCTTAATTGCCAGAAGCCTCGACCAACACCTAAGGAGGCTCTCGTTGGGCAGCTGGATCAAGGGCTTGATTCAGAAAGCGGTGCTTCTGGATACGGCTAGCATTGTAAGGAGGTTCCTCCCTCTAGAGTCATGACCGCCGTAGCTTGGAGCCTGCTTCCGATATCGGTGGGGAACTTTTTTTATTTATTTTAAAATATTGATTTTTATTTTTTATATTATACTTAATATTTAAAAATATAATTTATATGTATTTAATTAAATAAAGGAAACATAAAAAACGTCCACGGTACAGTTTACAAGCTATTTCAGTATTTAAAACCAGAGTTAACTTGGCTATCGACCAGTTCAATCACTTACTGAAACATAATAAAACGCCTGCCTTGAAAAAAATGATCAAACCAATTTTTCATAAGTGCACTATCAGACTGCAACTCAGTTAGGTAAAATTTGCATAACGTTATGTAAATACATTCACGGAAAAATGTGCTTTGATCATAAATCACTTATACTGTGTTCGCGATTTAGTTACCAACCATTTACACAAGTGTGCGTTTTTGGGAAAAACAACTTTAATATCCACATAATAGTTCAGTACTAACTCGTTGGTGTAGTGGTGGTAAGCCCTACTGCTGAGCATGAGGTCCTGGGTTCGATTCCCACCTCGGGCAAAGTGTTATTGGGTTTATACATCTGGAATTTCTCAGTAGCAGCCTGGAGACTGGATTTTTCCTCGGTTTATGGCAATAAGCTCACCCCATAATACATCGAACTTGAACATAACTGGCGAAATGTGGGTGTACTTTAGGGGCGGCTCTACCAAACCTTTCTGTTTGTTATGTTACCTAACTTACTACTACATACAATAATTTCAAACATTTTTATGACATTATAAAATTACCTTTTAGTCATTCTAAAATCAACTTAATTTACACTAGTATCAAGTTGATATTCATTTAATAGAAATAACATCAATTGGAAACAAGAATTTGAATAGACTTTAGGCCAGCTGCACACGGTATGTTTTCAATCAAAAACGCTAAACTAAGCAATTTTCGTGATTTAACGGTTCAAAGGCTGGTAGTCGAATTGCATGATTTTGCGCTTACGTAAACAGTCGATTGTAAATTTGCTTAATTAAACGGGTGATGCGTTTGGTAATGACGGTGGTAAATGCGGGTCTATACTTTGCATTTACCGCAGTGATCTGTGTTTAGAGTAAGTACTGACATTACATTCTGCCTGTAAGGTGAAAAGAAAAAAAAGAAAATTGTTTATTCTGCACAAAAAGACATACCTATAATACACACTAATACAAAGAAGCCAAAAGCCTCGTATTCAACGAATAAATATTCAAAGTTTTACAATGTTGCTCAATAGTAATTATTGAGTCACTTTAACCTGAGTTACAATAATCAATGTTTGTGAACTTTGGCTCCTGAGATACAAGTATCTTTTTACTTAACGCTTGAGTTTATTGCCCATTCTTCTCCATACGGAAACTAGCTTTTGGAAGGGGCGACTAGAATCAATTCAATTTTTTGTCAATTTTGACTTTCAAACGTGCCTGACAAGGGCCTATTTGAAACAAATGATTTGACTTTGACTTAGTTCAGGAGCCAGCTGTTCTACCTGATTTTGACCACCACTTGTACAATCATTTTTAGTATATTTATGACTAACTTTATGTGTTTTTCTTTGTAAAATAAACTTATTATTTACTAGCTTTCGCCCACGGGTTCGCCCGCGTGAAGGTCGGAAATTTACTATCCCACAGGAACGTACTACTGGGATAAAAAGTATCCTATGTGTTAAATCAAGTAATATATTATTTGTGTGCCAAATTTCGTCCAAATCCGTTCAGCCGTTTTTGCGTGATTGAGTAACAAACATCCAAACACACAAACTTTCACATTTATAATATTAGTAGGATAATTTATTTTTTATATTTTGTTTTGTTAAACCTCTGATATTAGCTTAAGTAGCAACCACCCTAACCCCCAACTCGGCAATGTCTCATGTCATGTCATGACGTCACCAAGTTTGCTCAGCGGCCATTTGTTTGCTCGTCATGAGTGACGTCACCCATGACGTATTGAACGTTGTAATACAAAGCCGTGACATATTGGTATAGGGTAAGTAGGAGTGTCAATAGGGTAATTGATATTCAGAGTTTCGTTGGTTTTATTCTTGCTTCAGAAATGGTTAAGTATTTTGGCCTTGTGACTGAATCGAATATACACGTACCTAGTTTAAATAAATACTTTATTCGGTTCAGAACAACACGTTACAATATAAAAAAACCGGCCAAGTGCGTGTTGGACCACGCACAATGAAGGGTTCCGTAATTGGGATGAATTTATCCCAAGAACAAACTTAACATTGTAGTTTTGGTCGATTATTACTCGTTAACCTGTAAAGCCTACGTAGTCGTGATAGTTTTCCTTTTAACTTCGCTGTTAATTTCTTCACAAATCCATTAACTACATTACTACAACGATTTAGCTGGCAGGGACACATGACTCTAACAAAAAGTAGTGCCTTAAAGCTTAATATTTCGGAAACAGATCCCTGAATTGAAAAATGGTTTTACATACCCCCAATATTTTTCAACGACGTTTCCAACGATGGGATAGACGAGAAAAAAAAACATCCCCACTTTACGTGTAGGGGAGGTAAAATAAAAAATAAAAAAACTTGATTTTATATTACCACTTTGTCAGCGTCATTAATATGTATACCCATGCCAAATAACAGATTTCTAGTACTAACCGTCTCTGAGCTAAGCCGCGGACAGACAGACAGACATACAGTAGGACAAAAATAAAAAACATAAAGATACCTTAAAATAATATTGTGTGCCTCACGGCTGCGGCAAATAGGCCCAGTTCAGCATAAATGCCAGTTAAGTTCCAGCTGAAAAAAGGTCCAGTGCCTACATAAGGTCCAGTTGAAAACCAGCGTCAGACACTAGTGATCTAACTACTGTCTGACGCTGGTTTCAACTGGACCTTATGTTACGAGGCACAGCGCTTATGTGGCTTATGTGGCGAGGACATGGCGAAACTGTATGGGTTCCTTGTTTACTACGGAACCCTAAAAAACGAGCGAGCCTTACAGTAGACAGCTGTGCTGCTGGGGAGTTTGTTGCGCCACTTCTTCTTCCCAGCTTAAGCACTAGGAAGTGGTGAAGGGTGGGCGTTTTTGGGGGACTGTCTTATGTTATTTTGACGTTCGAAAAGTGCTGATTCTCAGCCTAGTTTGAATAAATGACGTTTGAATTTTTTGAATTTTGAGTAGTCGCATTTATGATGTGTAACGTCTGACATCTTGGCTGACCGTACCAACCGCCTCTGACGGCCACCTCGAGCACCGCGCGCGCTCATTGGTCAAATCAAATAGCGCGCACTTCCCCGGCTTCCTGTTACACACTTCCGTCCCTTTTCACGTAATCACTCCCACAGATTACAGGAAAGATATTACACATCAAAAACAAGTAGTATGTTACATAGGAGCCTTATTTATTATTATTAATCGTTTATTTCAGGCATTAGCACCCATAAAATGAAAATTTAAAACTGATCCTAAAACAAAAGGTATAAACAAATGAACATAAACATGTACATGTTTTTTTTTTTTTTTTTTTTTCTTTGTTCCTCTCAAATAGATCACCTGCCATCTAATGTCTTCACCACCCTTGGTTGACTGGTAGAGAATGCCTAAGGCATTAAGTCCGCCTTTGTACTTTTTTGAGTGTGAGAAATTTTAATAAATAAATAAACAATAAACAGTACAGAAAAACAATAATAAAACAACCCAGAATTTCATACCAAAGAAGCCGAAACAAATGTACCCCATAAAAATTATTTTGTCTCCCTCAGTAAATGCACAGTATGAAAAACAGCATTGACAATACTATTTTTACTTGCCACCACACGCGAAAAGAACGACGCCCTGAGCTTCCCCATGAGCGCAAAGAAGTCGGTTACTCTGCTCTGCAAACATCTCAGTCACACTATGTACACCGCCAAGGCAGGCTGAGCGTGACCCGAACGGCGTTATTATATTATACACGACAATAGACAAGCCTTAACCAATAGATGACAAATGACAGAGATTTTGTTAATCAAACTCAAACTCAACTCAAACTCAAAGCATTTATTTCAAATAAACCAATTACAGGCACTTTTGAATTGTCAAGGGGGTCGGTCAGTCAGAAAGATGAAGCTAGTTGCCCATTCCAAAACGTAGTAGGTACCTATGGAGAAGAACGGGCAAGAAACTCCACGGACACTCTTTTAAAACATGATATGGCGTTTATGTCGTTTTTGTGTCGCGCCTGTCTCTTCCCATCTAGAATAAGGATTGAGAAGACTTATACTAGATAGCTCTAGCTCTGTATAAAACAAAAACTTTTGACACTTGAGATCTTGACACTGACATTTCTGGCATAACGCATTTTTGTTACGTGACGATTTCTACCTGTCAACTCCTACCGCAAGCCACGTTAAAGAATTTCGTTCCAAAAGTTATCTACTTTTTTATTTTTAGCTTTCCTTTTCTCCGATCGTCAATCCCTTGTCAAGTTGTGTTAGAACACAGAACCTCTATTTTATCAGTGAGTCGGGTAACAAGATATCGTCGTCGCCGCAAGCAGCCGCTCTCTCAAATAATTCATGAATTGAAAACCATACATTACAGGGGAATGGTTAGAAGGTTTAAAGTGTTCTGAGGTCTAAGTTTTAGTAAACTTTTTTATTATCTTAAGTTTTAAAAATAATTATTAATTTGGATTTGTTGTGTTGTTTTTTTTTTGTAATTTGTTTCATTCTCTGCGAGTCTCAGAGCCAGTAAGTAATTTTTACAATATTGATGAAGTTCGTACGATTATTCTAAATTTCACACGTTGTTAATAATTTTTTAATCAATTCAGATTGCTACTTAAAAATATTACATTTTTATTTAATATATTGTATCATAAACAAACTCGAGATTCCATAATGTAATGATAATAAAATTACGTAAACATAAATCTTCCAAAAACCACAAAATATCAAATAAAAAAACATTTCCACAACTCTAACCTACGTCCCATCTGACTACGCCGTAGCAAGCGGCTACGAATTCCATTATAGCTACGAGCTACGAGCTACGCAGGCACGCTACGATTGGCACGTCCGTAGCGTTATTGAAATGCGATGCGAGGCGGCGCGTAATGAGATCACCGGCATTTGTTTTAACTATTGTTCTTTTCAAGTATCTCCGTCTTGACTTGATGGGGGTAAGCAGAGAACTAGGCAGTCAGAGTAACTTAATAATAATACTGCCAAGTTGGTCTATTTCATTCGTCAAAAAACGGGGTTTTCGGGAAATCTTAGACCCATCTTCCACGACGCTACTCTTGTTACGCCACTAACATTCATTCTTGAAACAAACTGCTTGATGAGTACCTGAAACCAAACACAAAAATCTAAAAGATCCTTTTACAGATACTTATGTAAATCTTTCCTCAAGTCAGTCCAGATAGGAAAGAAAGAAATACTAATGTTTATTTGGACACAGTTCGTTAAAAAAAAAACCGACTTCCAAAAAAAGCACTACAAAGTGAAAAATAACTTTAATTTCGGAAGTCGGTATCTTGGGTTTTGAATTTTCGTTTTTTGCCACCGACTTCCGAAATTAAAGTTATTTTTCACTTTATAGTGTTTTTTGGAAGTCGTTTTTTTTATTTGTAAAAAAAAAATATTTTGCTCCTTTTAGTTTTGGTACAGCTACCGCACACAACTTCGAATACCACTACCTGCTATGTAAATAACAGTGACAGGAACTTATCATATCATCCACATATACTAAGTGGGAAAAAAATACGTACTATTGAAGCTAACTCATAAATATCCAAGCAAAATTAGTAAAATTTATATGGGACCATTTTGAGAGTATACACTTTCAAACAAAAAAAGAATTTTCAAAATCGGTTCACAATTGACGGAGAAATCGGTGGACATACATAAAAAAAATACATACATACGTGACCCAACCTCCTCCTTTTTGGAAGTCGGTTAAAAATACAAAATAAAAAAGTGAACCTACCCGTCTATTTTTGGGCCCAGTAGCTTCCCCCGCCTGACTTACTGACTTACTGCCGATCTCGTCTAAGTGGACCCACTGATTGAGTCCAAAATTCCGAGTCACTGGGTCCAGTCACTGCCATCGTATAAACCAGGTAGTAGGTTAGTCAACTGCACTGACTTGAGGGTGCAAAGTCAGCACTGGACTGGGTTGAAACTAGTGTCTACACGAGCCCAGTTGCAAGTCAGCGCTGGACTAATTTACTGTACTGACATATAATCATAAGAAATAAGCGCTAGAACACACACACACATATCCACACACTCACACATTCACGTATTTCCTTGCATGCCTTAAAATAAAAAAATAAAAATAAAACAATCTAATTATAAAATAATTATTTTCAATCTAATAAAATAATCAAGCTATAAATTTCCAGATTATGCTAATCTCGCATTGTATAGGATTACCGTATAATGCGAGGTCAGCTTATACTGGAAATGTATAGCTTGATGTGTAGCTGTGTGTACCAACATTTTTTAACAAAAATATTAATTATTATTATTACTGGGCTCGTATAAACCTGCCATATGTTCCGATTTTTGACATACGTCCAAATATGCAATGTCATCAATAACAATGTTCATTGTTTAACAAAAGCGCGTTAAGTAAATGCACGCGGTGACTACAGTAAGGCTATGTATAGATAAATGTTGAGGCGTGTTTTCAAATCGCGCGTCTATACATCCTGATATTTACCTAGCAACCGCGCGTCAGCGAGCGTTGACACCTTGAAACCAGCCATGCTATTCTGTAAACATCTCACCGTGAAAACTTGGGTGAAGTGAGCTGTCAATAGTATCAATATCTGTGGAATGACAGCTCACTCCACGCTCACTTCACCTAAGTTTTCACGGTGAGATGGTTACAGAATAGCACTGCAGGCTGACGAGCAGTGACGAGTACTCTCGCTACGCGCGTTAGCGCTCGTCATTTGAACTCTCATTAAATTTGAACGTGCGTTAGCCTCAGGACAAAAGGGTGTATTTTTGAAAAAAAAACAAGTAACAAAGTCCTACACCAACTTTCTCAAACCACTTAAAATTCCACTCGGTCCCAAGTCGCCATGAAATCAGGTATAAAATCACAGCCAAGCTCGCAAGCCCTCCGGCCATGTTTGTTGCTAGACGAAAGAAAAGAACTTTCTAATGGACTCTCACTAACTTTGTCTGGTAGGTGGCGAGGTGTAGAGAGAGCGGAGCGAGGAATGAACGGGGAGATTTCATCTCTCCCCAGCATTACAATGGTGTATGTAGATTATAAGAGTACCTGTGCGGTAAATGATCCATGTCATCCAACTAACAGTATATATATGCGAACGTGGGTTTGTTTGTAACGCTTTCACTGATAAACGGCTGAACCAATTTTGATAAAATTTGGTACCTATGATGGGGCCATGTCATCCAACTAACAGTATATATGCGAACGTAGGTTTGTTTGTAACGCTTTCACTGATAAACGGCTGAACCAATTTTAATAAAATTTGGTACCTATGATGGGGATGCTAATAACCCTAGGAAAGAACATAGGCTACTTTTTATCGACATACCTTGCGGGCGAAGCCGCGGGCGGAACAAAGTAATCCTAATATTTGAGTTTGTTTGCTTGTAACGCTTTCACGCTAAAACGGGTGAACAAATTTGGATAGGTACATGGGTACACTATAACTTGTGGACATAGAATGATTTTTGTCCTGATATTCCTACGAGATCGAGACTTATGCGGGTGAAACCGCGGGGTGCAGCTAGTCTAAAATAATAAAAATTAAATAATATTCGTTGGTAAGCTCATCACTTCAGAACGGCTGGACCGATTAAGCTAATTTATATTTTTAAATGTTTGCAATAGACCGAATCTGGTTGTTACGGAAAGGAAAACTTGAAAAGTTGCCGGGAAAATTTGTGGCATTTATTTCCACTTTTCCCGGCAACTTTTCTTATATGGTCCTCTCATATTCTTTTCGTTTATGGGAATTTTGTATGGGTTATTGAAATTTGGACAGGAAAACGTCTGTCCGTCTTTTAAAACGAGCAGTTACATTGATAGGGCTAAACGAACACAAAAGCATTAACTTGTTTATTACTTGTTTTCTTGTTTGTTTCATTATGTAATTGTCTTTGGCCTCTGACCATGACAGCAGGGAATAGATAACATTTGTCAAACTTTTCCGTGTCAATAATGGATACGAGGCTTTTGGCTCATCTGTAAAGTGGTATTGTTTTTTTTTTTTAATGTGCGTTTGGTTTGTGCAGAATAAACACTTTTTCTTTCTTTTTTTGTTCTTTTAATACAAGCTTTTAGCTGCAATACGAGAGGCATCGTAGGTTTGTAAAAAAACAAAATAGCATCATGGACACATGTATTTTTTTCTTTCTTAACATTTCCATTCCATAGACAAAACTGAAATGAATGAAAAGGTACTCCGAACGAGCCCCTTGCGCCGTAGCAATGGCGGTCATTTACCCATCAACATTTTCTATCATTATTTATTTCAAAAGCTGAAGTAAAGTTCGTTAACGTTCTGATTCAATATCTATCGTGATCTTCAACATGTTTTAATAACGAAAAACCATACGATAAGACGTCATAGGGTAATAATAAGTATTTTATTGACTTGAATGTGCCCTGGCGGCTGTGAGTATGTCATGCTCACTCAGATATCTCGCTGATGGTGGCACCTGTGTTGGATCATTTAACTCCCTTCAAAATGGTTGAGCTGAATGGTGCTGATCCATGCGTCATGTTCGTGAACGGGCGCCGTCAGTTGGGACTGATCAACTCTTAACGGCCATGGCTGATTTTAATTTTTGAATTGTTCTTTGTTTTATATTTTTATTACGGACGCTTCTATAGTGGACGTCTTTTTACATTGTTCTCACATGTATAATTTCAACATGAATGATAGAACCAATACTTTGTAACAATTTATTTTATTTAAAAAAGTGTCCGTGGAGTTTCTTGCCCGTTCTTCTCCATAGGTACCTACTACGCTTTGGAATGGGCAACTAGCTTCATATTTTTGACTGACCGATTCCTTGACAATTCAAAAGTGCCTATAAATGGTTTAATTGAAATAAATGCTTTGAGTTTGAGTTTGTGTTGAGTTTGAAACATAGTTTATTGTTTGGGTTCCTCCGGAGAGATATTAGGGAAACAGCAATGACCGCCGACTCGGGTATACTAAATAGTTTTAGTATTGACGTTTTGTGGTGTGAACATGGGACTGCCAAGTCATAGGTCTCGAGTTCGAACCCAAGGCACGCACCTCTGACTTTTCGGATTCATGTGCGTATTGTATACTTATCACTTGCTTTAAAACGGTGCAGGAAAACATCGTGAGGAAACCGACATGCCTGAGAAATATATCCCGACGGCATGTGAATCCAAGTCAGAGGCGGTGGTGGCTTTAAAACCCCGACACCAGGTTGGTCACTCACCACACGAAAAGAAAGAGATAAATTAGAAAAGATAAAATAAGTTCGAGTTAACTTATCTAGTAGATTTATTAAAACTTTGTTCTGTTTTCTATTCTTACCACCTAACTTCTGTTAGACACCTTAGCTTAAAAAAAAAATATCATTCTGAATTCCTTTGAATCACCAAAAAAATCTGTAGAATATGATAATTAGATATCTTTCTGTTTTCGCACGCCAACCGTGATGAGTTCACACGAATAGGGATGAAAAACCGGCCAAGTGCGTATCAGACCACGCACAATGAAGGGTTCCGTAGATAGGATGAATTTATCCCTAGAATAAACTTAACATTGTAGTTGAAAAAATGTTCTCCCATACATCGATGTATCTAACTTAACGAGCTCATGGCTAAGTAATGACAGCCGCACGGATTGATCCATCAGGTTAAGCTACGCTTGCCGGGGTCGGTTCATGGATGGGTGACCATCCTTACATACCGAGACTCTTCCGTGCCTCGGAAAGCACGTTAAGCCGTTGCTCCTGGCTGTCATTCGTGGATCTTTGACAGTCGTTACGGGTCGTCAGAGACCCGAAAGTCTGACAACCAGTCTTACCAAGGGGTATTGTGTTACCCAGTAACTGGGTTGTGGAGGTCAGATAGGCAGTCGCTCCATGTAAAATACTGGGTAGACTGGAAGCCTACCCCAATATAGTTGGGAAAAGGCTAAGCAGATTGACATCGATATACATTACAGTCAATTCTCCACCTCTCTCCTACTTGAGCTGTGAAACCTTGCCTTTTGTCAAATTTCATGATTCTAGGTCAAGCGGGAGTACCCTACTGGCTTTCATTTACTTGCGAGTATCAAAATAAGTCGCCTATATGTCCGTATTTTTTATTGCGTTGAATTAGAAGCTTGATTTTTTTAGAGTTCAAAGGGACTGTGGACCTACCCTACATATTGTTAGATATTAATTTCAACTTGATGCCTCCATGCGTTCCTAAGAAAAAGGATCTTGACGTACAGACAGACGGATGGACTTACGGATAACGAAGTGATCCTATAAGTGCTCAGGGCGACGAGGCCGTCGCCACACCGCGCCTCTAAGCTGTGTTTAACGTTGCTAGCCCGTTGCCGCGCCGCTGCCGTGGATTGTGGAGTGCTATGGCAAAATCGCGCGCGCTGGGGCGCGCTGTCGGTGGGGTGACGGCACGGCGGCGGCGCTTCAGCGTCACCGTCTACATAGTTATGCGAAGCGGTGTCGGCGCGGCTGCGGTGCCATCTACATGAGCCCTAAGGGTTCCGTTTTTTCCTTTTGAGGTACGGAACCCTAAAAATAAGTCCAATGTGCTTGAATTTCTCAACATAAACGAATTATGGGAAAGAATTGGATTAACCTCTGTCAATCAAAGTACATGGCTCTTTTGTGAAATAAAACTCGGAGCAGGCACAGCAAATATTAGCATTAAAATGATTCAATTTTCACTGTATTTTGTAAGAATATTATCATTGATTGCGTTCAGTTTACTTTAAGTATTACAATCCGGATCTTAAGGCTTATAATTTACTAGAGACTCATGGTGGCGCAACCATGGGCACGCTGCCATCAAAATATACACATATTTATGGTGAGTATCTCACCAGGCGTCCGGTGTTGTCAACCATATTTTTTTTGGCAGCGCGACCTTGGTGGCGCTGCCATTGGTGTCTTAGTGAGATTTGGCATTAGAAGTTATTTATCTTTAAACTAGTATTACCTATCGCCTATTATGTCTTAAAGGCAATTGCCGTTTTGGCGTTTTGCCAATTGGCGTTTGCCCGATGAAATTTCTCATCAGGAAAAATGACGATCTTCTTGAACTTTCATACCTCCTTAGGAGATAAATTTTCAAAAATCCTTTCTTTGAACTCATCTGTTGGTCCGGATGAACTCTTGCGCAAAATGTCATGGAACCAGCATTTTACGCTGTGCTTTGTGTGCCAGTAAATGAATGAATTTAATATTTTTACCCTATATACTAACCTATCGTGCGGGTGACGTTGTTACTAAACATTCGTTAGAAATACGAACACAGTAATTCAATTCAACTGGCTAGGGTCATTTCGAGTAGCGGATCTCAAGTAGCGGAACATCGCGTGAGCCAGTTGAATTGAACTACTGCGGTTTCGCTGCTAAGGTTTCGCGGCGGAGATGTGATACTGGCGACAGAAGGGGGGGCCGCGATAGAGACGCGAACTTTTATTTTATTAAGTAGTTGTAATTTTGGCGTCGTCATTTTTACGGTAGTTTAATCGGGTTGGGCAAAATGAAAGAAATATGCCGCTTCGCTAGAAAGAATATCAGGTTATTTAGGGGTTCTAGAGGGTCTCCTAAACCCTCCACAACAACAATTTTATTTTTCTTACTTTGTCCTTGTCCTTCAAAACGTTTCGCATTGACCTTGAAATTGTGGCTCCTGTGCCCCAAGTCTCGAGCTCGCTTCGCTCGCTATTGCATCCGTGAATAAATAGTTTTTTTTTTTATATATCTAAAAAAGAATACTATTTTTTTTATCATCTCCGGCCAAAAAAAATGTTGTAGAGGGTTCAGGAGACTCTCGAAAACCTCCAAATTACCTCATATTCGTTTTAGCGAGGCGGCACATTTATAAACTTTAACCGTTTAGTCATCTGAATCAAATGTAATCAGAAGATGGAGAAACATACGTACCTCATTTCATAAATGGCGCTGATTATAGTCATGATTTATGTGTATGAGTATAGCATGGTGGTGGTGAAAATATTTACCAGTCTGCAGGTGGTACAACTCTTGCTCGTCACCACTCTTGTAAGCTATTAAAGTCCTTCCAGATTTCTTATCTCGTCTCACACTGCGACCGAACCCTTATATTCTCGGTATTCTTCACTACATTTACAAAACTTACACACATGCATACAAAGCACAGGTTTGTATATAGTACGCTGTTCAGTTGCTATAGTAACAACTTTGTACACAACTTGGTTGATCGACTACAAATAACTTAACTTGGCAAAGGATTTGTTTCTGCGGTTACTGAACTGTTTTAGTTATAAATAAAATAGAATGCAAAGTGGATTTCTTTGAGACGTCGACTTATTTCTGTTCTCATTTTAATGCATCGGTAGTTCTTGCAGGGTACAATAGGATGATTTGATACGATGATGATAATATTATCAAATAGAAACTGTTTGTTTTTAAACCACATCTCTGGGCTTAAAACGGCCGCTTTGGCAGAATCATAATTATGATAATATTATTTATGCGGGAATATTTACACCAAATATGATTCTGATATGAATTGAATTGAATATGATTCAGCTAAAATATATGTCACCATAGAGGAATTGCTGGAAATTCAGAAAATGAATTGCTTAATGTGACCGTTTTAGGCCCCCAGCTCAGTATTTTCTTTTCGACTATCCAACAGCAGTCTTATAGGAAAAAATTACCTAACAGGAGGAGAACGGAAAAAAACTCAAAAGTCAATGCCTCTTTTAAAGTCTAGACATATACAACGTGACATTAATTTAAAGCAGGTAGAGCTAGTGGTCAGTAGTCATAAAAATTATAATAAGATAAAATAATTATATCATAAAAATATTTAAAAATCGAACGCTCACCGACTATCTCTTTCCTTCAATTCGCCTACTCTTCGCACGTTATTCGTTTTTATTTCATTGATGCGATGTTATGATCTGTGACCCCGGCAACTGACTCCTGCGCTACAATTCTTTAAGTACAGGTTGCTTCAAGATGCTATTTTCGTGATCATATATTTAAATTAAATTATCTTCATAAAACGAAAATAGTAACGGTAAGCGGTTGGTTGGTGGTAGGGCTTGTTTTAAGTCCGCTTGGCTAGCTACTACCATATTATCCAAGTCTGTCGCCATAACAACAATTTTAACAGCATTTATTTATTTATATATACTTTATTGTACACCACAAAAATACATAACAAAAAAAAATAATTAAGCACTACAAAATATACAATGGGCGACCTTATCGCTTTCCGCGATCTCTTCCAGACAACCTTAGAATGGACAGAGATTTGCCTGGACATAAAATGGGGCTGTCGTTGGTGCAAATAATAAGTATACAATATACTAGAAAAGATACACAGATAAATACATATCCTAAATAATAGATACAAAAATACATACATACTAAATATATAAGCAACGAAAATAAATCATTGCATTGCATTTCATTGTTCTGTTTCGGTAGTTAGAGGTAAGATAGCCAGTTCCTCTGAGGTTGAGGATTCCAGATGAAGCTCGCATCCACCTTCGGCTTCATCATCACTTACCATCAGGTGAGATGCAGGCCAAGAGATACCCCGTTGAGGTTAAAAAAAAACGCGAAATCGTAGACCTGTGTTGAATTAATGTCGCCATTAAAGCGACACGCTGTTTATTTTGACCATGAATCAGACATAGTATCTCTACAAAACTTTTCAGCTACCTAAGATCTCTGCTCATGCCCTGAGTGTAAAAAGCGTGAAGTTTCCAACTTGGACATTCTGTAATAGGACGCGCGGGACCAGTAATTGTGTATCGAACCAACGGAACAAAACTAGATCGCAATGTAATGGGAAAAGTTTCCCATAGCGTTGTGTATTTAGTACTTAATTGGGGTATTCTTCTCATGGAATAAATTTCGTATTAGGCAGAAAAAACAAGGGATTTGAATGGGATTATAAGAAATTCATGGTGGGTTCAAGGAATTTGCTTTAGCTTTGGTGATGGGTTTTGACCTGAATAAAAATGAGATTTTTTAATGTCTTAAGTTGGCTTAATTTTAAATTCATTTATTACCCGACTACGGCGAAGCATAAAGGAGGGTTATGATTTTGACCGGTAAGTATGTATGTAGGTTCATCTGTACTTCTCATCATAATGACAAATGAGATATTATTGGAAGCGTTTTGATCGTCCGCTATGTGACGTCACATTGATACATAGTCTTTTTTTTTTTTAACCCATGTTGGGTCATTTGTTAAATGAAAGCGCTTAATTAGCACATTTCAAAAATATATATAACAAATCTTCAAAATAATTTAAATAAAAATAAAAGTTCTATTCTGTTCTATTTTCTAAATGGCAAGCAAAGCTGACGTCGACTATTCTGCCAATGTCTAAAATGCAACGGAAGAAAAAAAAAGATTAATATAAAAAATCTAAGTTATAAAAACTAAAACTACGACAAAAAAGTCAACTAAAAAGATAATTTTGGAAAACACAGGTTTATGGGATGTTACAAAATTGGGTTAGTTACACGGTACACCTTAAGAGGTGTGCAAATTTTGTTTACAAAATTACTGTATCTATAACAGGTCTACCTATAAATCATATTAAATTTAATACAGTCAAGGAAATCATGATTTGCCGAGAAAGACGCCTTTGCCCTGCTGTAAATTAAATTCAGGCAAGGTATAATAGGGATGAAGACAATTTTTTTTTTTTGTCCTGGAGATTATTCAAAAAAATTGGACACGTATTTTTTTTTATTGTACGTAATCTAAAGATTACGGCGATACATTGACTTAAAATGTGCCATGACGTCACGGGTATGTAGATTTTATACATACTTGTGACGTAGCAACCCCTACTCCCCAACTTAAAATGCGTTTTATCTAAGTAATTTTTTATTAATATGATAAAGCAAAAAATACGTGTCTAATATTTTTTTATTATCTGACTGATGGACTAATTATATTTTTTTTTTTTACCCTGGCATCATCCCTATTATCAGGATTCCACAGGGTCAAGAACTTGTAACCATAATGCAAAGCTATGAGTATTATTTATTTGTGTCGTGGAGACAACACAAGAACAGTGACCGCAGGCGACGTCGCTTTCACTTCAAAGGATACTATTCGAGAAAGAACTCCTTGTAAGGAATGTAGATTTGACACTAAGGGCGATCAGACCTTTTTTACGGTGGCCGGGATTCCCGACACCCAGGGCGTCTCCTGCGGCAGCTAGGGGCGTGAAGGCGCGAAATTTGCCCCTCCCTCACGCGTTCCACCTCCTCCTTCGCGAGCATTACTGCTTCGCTGAAGGAGGTGACAGCCCATGCCCTCTCGCTCCGTACCATGGCCAGGGCCAGGGCCGGACGCGAGAGATCACCGCCACCGCTAGGGCGATCAGCCTTTCAGAGAACTTCAATATTTGAAGAATAAATATGGCGGTTTGACAGCTTTTGTCTAGATAATTTATGTCAAACTGTCATGTACAATGTGTTACAATACCGTGTACAATGTGTTGTTGTATTGCAGTAACTATGTGTCTTTTCGGGTCAGATAGACCCGAAAAGACACATAGTTACTGCAATAACATTACCAAAAAGTAATAAAAAACGTATTATTATTGAAAATAAAAAGTTATTGCTGTTCACGTTTTTGGTATCAAAATTATCCCGAACCATAATAAAATGGCAAATTTTCAACACGGGTCATAAGTTATGACTTGTAGACACCCGCTAAACGACGGCCGCCCGCGCCCCATGTAATAACCTGATAAAATTCGAAAAAAAATCGGTGAATTTTTTTATTTATTTTTTCCTGAAAATTACCACATAAATAGACTCTCAGTATGATTCTTAACAACACCTTTACGGATTGGACTGGATTTTTGATACACGTTGTATATGGCTTTTGTATAACAAATGTCGAAATCAAAATGTCAAATGTGTGTGTGTTGTTGTTTTGTTTTTTTTGTAAGTGTATTAATTACTAACATAGGTTGTAAGAATTTTGTTACTAACACTTATGAGTCTTGTTGCTCGAAATAAACGATTATTATTATTATTATTATTAAATATCAAAAATCGCCGTATTTATTGTTACAATAGAATAAGATAATATGTCAGTATTGAAAAATCTCCCGAATTAATCAAGCGCAGATTTTTCAAGTGGTGGCCCAGTGGTAAGGACCGCGACTTACGAGTTGTACGTCGTAGCTTCGAAACCAGAAAGGCGCTTTACTTTGTTTAAATAATTTCATCACCACCGGTCTCAAAACGGTGAAGGAAAGTATCGTGGAGAAACTCGAACCAAAAAATTCGAAGACATGTGACATATACCATATACTAGGCCCGCGTGGTCTATATTGGCCCACGTCCAGGCCTGTGTCCCAGCAGTGGGAACATTCTAGGCTGATAATGATTATGCTATGATCTTTCGATCATTACTTTTATCAGCGAAATAAAAATTGCTAAAAGCTTTTGTAATAATAATTTATCCCCGTCTTAGACCCGACCTAGAAACGACCTTCACCCATCTGTTTAATGGATGAAAAGTATTTTATATCATAGACTCGCTACATACAATTTCAAAGGAAAAAAATTGGTACAAAAACATCGCAACAGAATCCAAAAATGGGTAGCCCTGACACCTTACCAATGTCGACAGCCAGGTGTCATTTCGTTTGGACATTGATTGATTGACATTCTATTAATTGTTTCTGGTCAGCGCACACCAGCGCAACGTTTTCTAAAAAAAGATCGATGCGACATGAATGCAAATTTCAGGGTTTTTTAGTACCAATACTTTGCAATATAGCCTATATTGACAAACGTATGAAAGACTGGATAACTAAAAAAAATTAAGCACTTTATTTATTTGTATGTTTACGTATGTATTGTATGTCTAATATGTATCAATCGCATAAATAACAGTAATGATAAAGTTGTAGTTTATAACTACGCGGTTTGTGATTATATGAATAACAAACTAAACGACTTCATCCTGTTGGAGTATCTTTCAATTGAGCGGAATAGCGTTTCACTTCAAATTACATTTTAATTAAATCGTAATTACTCGGCAAAATTATTATAAATCATGTTTAGTTTGAAACCGAGACTTGGTGGGGGGAAACAGCCCTCTGAATCTCGCGATAACTCTTATTCAGACTTTCGATTCGCTTCAAAACCGTGCTTTGTAATTTATTTAATATTCGCTGCGCCCAACGGTTTCACCCGCTTATGTCTCGATTCCGTGCGAATATCAAAATAAAAATTATCCTATGTCCTAACCCAGGTCATGGTCTACCTGCCCAGCTTGGGCGGAGCACCGCCGTGTCCTCACGGAGGCGATCGGCGGCGGCGATCTCTCACGTCCGGCGCTGGTTCAGGCCATGGTCCGGAGCGAGAGTGCATGGGAGGCCGTCACCTCCTTCTGCGAAGCAGTAATGCTCGCGAAGGAGGAGGCGGAGCGCGCGAGGGAGAGGCAAGATTCGCGCCCTCGCGCCCCTAGTCGCCGCAGGAGACGCCCCGGGCGTCGGGAGTCGCGAGCCGACTTCCGGCCACCGTAGGCGCGGGCTTGCGGACGGTGAGTAATGGGTAGCTCGCCGTCCGATAGGGACCAGGCACGGGTCGACGGCGCGTCGTGTTCCACGCGCGCCTCAAAGAGATGTCAGCACCAACTGACGGGGTCCGGAAGGGTCAATGCCTGCCGGGGTTGCGGGTTTGTCCGAAAGGGATATCGCGACCCCGGCACACAGGCAACGGAAGGAACACGGGTGGGTTTTAGTCAGTAAAAGTCTGACACGCCCTCCCGCTCCGCCCAGAGCGGGAGAAGTTATTTGATAATTTCCCACCCTCAAAAAAAAAAAAAAAGGTCATGGTCTACCCATGTGCCAAATTTCATCTTCGTCTTTTCGTGTGGTTAATGACTTAGCTGGTGTCAGAGTTTTAAAGCCGCCCATGGGCCTTTGAATTGGCTTCAAAATGACATGCCGTCGAGAAATATCTCTCAGGTATTGATATATATATGTTCCCCGGTTTCCTTACGATGTTTTCCTTCACCGTTTTTGAAGCAAGTGATAATTATACAATAAGCACATGAATTCGAAATTTCACTTCGCGGTGGGCTCCTTATTTCCTTCCCATTTCCTCTCTTCGCTCAATTAATCTAAAAATAACATCAAAAGCTACGTAATTTAGTCTACATGCCTAACTTCTGAGACAGAAAGTCCTTGTACCTAAAAATTATCAAATCAATAGTCAACGTCTATTTATATCGAAGATATCGAAAGCTTACAAGTCGTTCCATATTCGCTCTTAAGAGCGTTTGTACAGAAAGTGGGCAACGTCGCAAATAACTGTCAAATATTTCGCTGTTTTGATTAATTTCGCGATATTACTGTACGGAGATAAGAAATATGGCTAACTAGTGAACTAAAATATTGATTATGAAATTCAATAACCAAATATTTCGTTTTAGATGTAAAAAAAGTATTTGGAAACTTTCCAAATGCCTTTTTACACCTAAAACGGTTACAACATCAAATTCAGTGTTATAATTGCAATTCATTATTAATATTCTTAGTTCGCTAGTTAGCTACATTTCCACACCACAACCCTGATGTCGTTTCTGATCATGGGCATAGCTAGGGGCGAAAAAAAGAAAGAAAGAAAAATGCGTTTATTGGCATTATAAAATAAAAAATATACACCTTAAAACTATAAAAACAGAAAACAAATTATTATAATGCCAAAAGGGCCTCAGCTCAGCATAATGTCAGATGGCAACACAAAGTGAACCACCTGACGCTGATTTTCAGCTGCAACCCACGAGTGCCATACGCTAGAATAATAAACATAACACACCACAGGGAAGTGCCTGTCCGTTATAATAAATAATTTAAAGATAGTATTAAAAATAAAAATCATTTAAGATCAATTCAAATTTTGTGACATACATGTGTGTGTGTGTGTGTTGTGATTAATGAGAAACTAAACTAAATACCTAATATCTGTGTATATCCTACATAAAATAATAAATCTTTTATCTATAAATAGAAAGTACCTACCTTCAATGCAAAAACGGGTAAATGCGTTGTTCTGTTGGGAGGTGGCAAGCCTAGGCTAAACCTAAACCTTACTTTATTGCTGTCAAATCGCATTTTAAGATAACTGTTGATTGTTTGGACAAAATAGCAACAATTAACCATGGAAATTAACAAGGCAACATTGTTTTAATGAACTTACCTATAATTTGGCTTTCAGGTGGTCATGGAGGTTTAAGGCAGTATTATCTTTTCATAGCGGTTTATTAGATTGTCTGGTTTCAACTACTTGAATTTACGGTAAATCGTTTATGTCAAACTGACTTATTGTTAACTAGCTTTCGCCCGCGGCTTCGCCCGCGTGCAGGTCGGAAATTATCCCACGGGAACAAAAACTATCTGTTTGCCAAATTTCATCCAAATCCGTTCAGCCGTTTTTGATTGAGTAACAATCATACAAACTTTCATATTTATAATATTAGTAGGATTTTATATTAAATATAGTAGGATTTTCGACAGGCTACTCGCGGTCCTCGAATCTTTACCCGACTCAAAAATACCAAAGCGCCATAGTAAACCTGCCCCGTATTATCTGACAAGTGCGTCAACTAAAGCCACAATATAAATATGGACAGTACAGAAACTACGTAGTTGACGTTCAAAACCGTACACTCACACAGACGTGCTCATTGACGAGACCCCAAAGCGATTGTCGCGGTGCTGGCAGTTGTGTGAGATGTTGCGTCGATATCCAGACGAGTGGTCGCCGCGATGTTTTAAAAAATGGCGCGTATGTTAATTGCTTCAACAAAAAAGCCTAGTTTCCATACTGTCCATAATTATATTGTGACTGAACCCTGACAATGTGCTCCACACACACAGCGATAGCTCCAGACCTTCATACACAAAACCTTAAGGTACCATTCCGTACCCGAACGCAGAAGGCAACTGCAAGCGACGTGTCGCCGCGACACGACTGGTTTCTATGAATTTCTATGAAATACCTTCCGTAGCTAGCGACACGTCGTTGGCAGCTACGGGCGAGCGACAGGCGACACGTGTAGCCCGCAGTAGTGCCGCAAACGCTCGAGCGATAACACGTTTTTCTATATTCTGTCTACCTACTGGAATACGGGCTGCTGTCGCCTGCGATCGAGTTCGAAATCAAGACTGCAATGACATGACGCCGACTGCGGCATGACTGCGATCGGGCACGTAATGGTACCTTTACCTTGTTCGACGAACATCAACAATATCAACTTCGTTACCACAATCAGTATCGAAAAAGACAATATTTTCTCAGAAATGAAGCTCATTTGGTCCTTTGACTATTTCGAACTACCTTTTTATCGGTATTTTCGCAGTTCTATCTGAAAAACCAAATTTTCCACAGGTTCTGGTGCAAGTTTCGATCTTGTCAGATGTTGATGAATCTTTTTAGAAAAACAATCAGTTGATATTAGAAAGAAAAGAAAAAGAAAAAGTGTTTATTCTGGACAAACTAAACGCACATTACAAAAAAAAAAAAAAAAAAAACCACTTTACAGATTAGCCAAAAGCCTCGTATCCATTATTGACACAGAAAAGTTTGACAAATTTTATCTATTGCTTGCTGTCAGGGTCAGAGGCCAAAGATAATTACATAATGTGTTGCGCAAACAAAAAAACATAAAACTATTTATTAACAACTAACAAAACTTGTCTCATCTTTTCAGCTAATAACACTAACAACTACCTTGAAGTCACGAAATACAAAGTTCGACGACTCATCTTGCTGTGCTGTCGTCACTACATGACACTGGCAGAATAGTCGACATCGGCTCAGTTGCCAAAAGGAGAAAAAAAAAAAATGTGTACATTTACAAAATGCTGATTGCAAAGTGGAAAAATAACAGTTTGTGTAACAATAACAATTAACCTGTGCGTCGTATCTGTGCAAGAATAGGTCATTGCTCAGCTGAATGCCGTGACTTCGGACGAACCTATTGTCAACAGCGCTGATTTTCAGCAAAGACCTACCCTCAACGCCTAACGCCTTGGTATTCTAAAGTATATTTTAACACGCTTTTATTAACTTGGTTAGCCAGCTAGCCCAGTGGAAACGGCCGCGACTTATGAGTTGTAGGTCGTAAGTTAGAACCCAGACAGGCGCTTTAGTTTGAGTAAATTATTTCATCACTGCTCTCAAAACGGTGAAGGAAAACATCCCGAGGAAACCGGCATGTCCTAGAACCAAAAATTCATAGACATGTGACATCTACCAACCCGCAGTGGGCCCGCGTGGTGGATTACGGCCCACTCCCTCTCACCGAGAAGAGGCCTGTGTCCCAGCAGTGGGAACATTATAGTCTGATTATATTGCTATGATATTCTGACGAAATAAGCCTCTTCATAGAACTTTAAGAACCTTCTTAAAATATAAGCCTTCAAGAGACCAATTTGCTATTGAAACCAACCCAAAAAATATAGAATATTATTTAATTTATTAGGCCACATTAAGATCTTAATATTAAACAGCTTGAGACATACCTACTACTAAAATTAACGGTGTCTAATATCAAATTCCTTATCAGCAAATTAAGTCGTCTGACTCGTTAGTCTAGGGTTTGTAGGCCCTACTGCTGAGCATAAGGTTCTGGGTTCGGTTCCCGGGTCCGGCAAAGTGTTATTGGGTTTTTCCATCTGAAATTTCTCAGTAGTAGTCTGAATCTGTGCCCGGTTGATGGCAATAGACTCGCCTCCTAATAAATAGGACTTAAACATAACTGGCGAAATGTAGGTGTAGTATATATAGGTGCACCTCTGCTTAACTCTTCGAGAAATACAGTCGTGATATTATGTTACGTTGCCTATAAGTTGCCCCACCCTCCTACGCCTTGACTTACGAACTAAAACGTCGAACCGTCCCACAGTACCGCGAATACCGCTCATAATATTGAGTTATGTTTCACTCGATTATCGGGAACATCGAGTTTTTCTTTGGGAATAAAGAGAGTAGTAGTTTGAGTAACGCCTTTTATTGAGAAAGAGTATTCATTTGAGTTTTTATTATGACTGAAAGTTGAGTTTCACGCCTTCTAATACAACTTCATGACAAAAATAAAACGAAAAAGGTTATGAACCTTAGTCCAATGTCATGATTGTCGAAGAATCGATGGCCGGCGGAGCAGACGAGTCCTGTCGGTCGATTCTGTAAAAATATCACCGTGAAACTTAGGTGAACTGAGCGTGAAGTAAGCTGTCAATAGTGTTAATCCCTAGCATCCTGCCGGTCGGTTTTGTGACAGTGACAGCTCACTTCACCTAAATTTCACGTTGATATTTTTACAGAATCGACCGACGGGACTCGTCTGCTCCGCCGGCCATCGATTCTTCGACAATCATGACATTGGACTAAGTTTCATAACCCTTTTCGATTTATTTGGCGAATGGAGGCCGCGTATCGTCAAGCGTAGTGTGGGACGTGAGGTTCCATTGTCTGTACCTGAACTATTGCTGCATGGTTTACAATACTGAGCAATGGAAGTTTGTAATATGTTTATTGAAGTCGATTTAATAGCATGTTTTTTTTTAATTTTGTGCCTACTATGATTTTATGTTAATCGAAATAAACGTTATAATACGACACCACATTTAATAAATGTAGCATGAAAATTGTCATTTATCATTTCAATTTTACGAATGTATTTGGTAATATCACTTTACAAGTTATTGCGTTTGCTTAAAGATCATTTTCACCTAAAGCAGTAATAAAGATTGGTGATTTTGAAGTCGCACTCAGTTCGGATGGCGATCGGTTTAACGAATTTTGCCGATGCTACATGTAAGTTGTGTTGAACTGTAACTATTACTATTATTATTTAATTATATATATATATATATAAATACATAGAATAGATACAATCATAGATTATATACATATATACGAACATTAGATATAGTAAATTATCGTTTATTTTTTATTTTTTTATTAATTATTTACTTTTTGTTTGGAGGAGCTCGTGGCTAAGTAATAACAGTCGCACGGTTCGATCCATTAGGTTAAGCTACACTTGTCGGGGTTGGTCTGTGGATGGGTGACGATCTTAACATACCAAGACTCCTCCGTGCTTCGGGAAGCACGTTAAGCCGTTGGTCACGGCTGTCATTCGTGGATCTATGACTGTCGTTACGGGTCGTCAGAAGCCCGAAAATTTGACAACCAGTCTTACCATGGGGTATCGTATTACCCAGTTACTGGGTTGTGGAGGTCAGATAAGCAGTCGCTCCATGTAAAATACTGGTATTCATCTGCATCCGGTTAGACTGGAAGCCGACCCCAACATAGTTGGGAAAAGGCTAGGCAGATTGATTTACTTTTTGTTTAAAAAAAATAAAAAGTTCTTTTATTTTATTTATTTATTATTATATCATTTTATTTCACATATGCCTCTCCAATGACTCTAGCACTATCCTCGGCTGCTCTATGTTTTTCTCACATTATTATCTAAATAACTTAACCATACCGAGTACGGTTTTAATAATAATCCATATCTACTTATATTTTTAAATGTTACAGCAAACCAAATACCTTCCAACCAACCGTACAAAATTTCTAATTTCCGCGCGCAATCAGTTGGAACAAATATAAATTAAATGCATGATCAGTTCAACGTGGAGAGCCTGATACAAAAATAAAATACAAGGTGATTTGATGAGTGATGATCAAATACAGAGTGTTACTCATAAGCAATGAAGGGGTGAAGTGAATGTAATGATTGATTTTATTATCTGATTTTGTGATGCAAATACCTGTAATGTTTCTGATGAGAAATGAAGAATGGAGGAGGTATTGAATGTAATGATTGATTGTGTTATCTGATTGCTAAGGTGAGGCAATAAAGATGTTCGTATTGTATTGTGTCTTATCTTATTTTACTTGAAATGACAAGGAGGTTGTTCCGGCTGTGTATATAAGGCGTCGAAAATAATGAACGTTAGGCCTGCTATTTAATAAATCTTTTTTATTCTCTGAATAAATTTGAAGATCTGAAAAAGCGATACGTACGTCATGCGATGTCTGATGATTGTCTTCTTTTTTCAAAAAGCTTGCGGCGGCTCTGACGACGCGGAGAGCACTGGCTGGTGCAGCAGCATAGCTACAGTAAGCAACATGCTCCCGCGCTTGAAGTTTGCTTCAAGATGATGCTGCGATGATAGGGAGAGGGCATATGTTATTGTACCCCCTTGGAGGTTCGAATGTCCGCCACTCTGCTGAAGCTGTCTGGTCCCGGATGTATATTGACCCCAGTAGCCATAGAAGGAATAAAGTAGCGAATTGGTTTAAAATTAAGTGTTTTTTTGGGAGAAGAAAATCGTGACGTTTAAGAAGCAAAGAACTTGACTTATACCCTAATTTCCTTTTTCTGTTGTGTCTAGTTGATACCCATCAATCATCAATCAATCTGGGTGGTCTTCCCAGTAATTCATAAATTTAAGACGCTGATATATGCCAGTGGCCTTGACTATTTTAATAAAACACGAAGGTGCAGGTTTCAAAAAAATACGCTTAATAGTTTTTGCGTGGTTCTCAGTTTTTTATCCGCGTTAGACATAACTTTACAATTTAATTACACTATGTAATATAAATATTATATAAAATATTCACAGAGTAATAAAAAAAATGGTCTTATTTAACATTATATTTTTTCCAAATTATTAACACTACTCGTTTAGACGTGATCTTCAGTATAAAATCATTAAAAGTCGGTTATCGTTCCCTTAACTTACTAACAACGGTATTTAAATGTAAACCTGTTACAGACAATTTGTGTATATTTTAGCTGTACGAAATATAATTATTTTAATTTTTATAGAGATTAACAGAACGAATGTTAATAAAGGGAACATTGTCGATTCATAATTCATAATTTCATTAGTCGACGCCTGTTTTTTGCTCCCTCCCAAATGTTTTACGATTGAGTCGCCGTCGACTACGGGAAGTAAACATTTTATGACGGAGGCTGTTACGTGTTCAAATGGCAATATGAATTAATATAAGTTCAACTGTTAATCCAGGCAGACAATACAGAATAACATCGCATTAGCACACTATAATTAAGTAACAGTATTATATCTCGGCAGTGACTTCGAAATAATTACCTACGGCCGCTCGATAGATAAACCTTCCGCGTCCGTGCGGAAGCGTAACTGATGCTGTTGCGTTTCAGCCGTTTTCTATGAAAATGTAATACTGTTACTAATTTATACTGTTGCATTAGACTATCGGGGGCTTGAGTCACTATGTGCATTACAAACGATGTAATGATTGTGATTGTGTGGTGTTTTGTGTTACTTAAGTGATGTGTGATGTAGCTATTATACAGCTTGAAGCAAATGAAATGTTATAGAAAAATCTATCTACTTGTTGAATCAGTGACACGCAGCTTTTAGTTGTAGCAGCATGTAAGATATTTACTAGAACATTATAGGTACTGTTTAATTACTAAAACCATTTCTGGAAACTTTCGTACTCTACCTTGTTGACTGACTGACATGGTCATTTCATACAGATTCTATCCTATTGCCATCACAATACGCAATACCACCCTCAACCTGTTTTACAGACATTTCAACTGTAAAATCATTTTTACTACAACAACTGAATTAAACATTTTGATAATATCACAAAATCTGAAATTTTATTATGCTTTCAGTATTCAAGTCATGCAAACTTAAACAAGTTTGATACAGCAGCTTCTGTAATAAACATACTTTTGTTAGGAGATTTTCTTAGTGGAAAATGTGAGAAAATATGGTGCATAAAAATATCCATCTAGGTACAATACATTTTTCTGTACATGTCATACATACTTATTTGGTAAAAAAAACACTATATGAGTTGACAACACCCAACATAATCTTCGACCGTAGGTTCAATTGAGGTAAGGGACAAAATACCCAAAATGAGTTGAGTATACAGTTTTGTTCAGAATTTTTCGCTCTTTCGAATGGTGTAAAAATGTCCCTTACCCTACTGATTTTTTGGATCCAAATTTTGAATCAGCCCCATAACAACAATGTATCTGAAAAACTATGCAATATAGGAACTTGAAATGGTGTAACTACCGCCGCCAATCCACTTCAAATAAGGTAAAGGACTCCCCATCAACGAATTACCATTACAGATTACTGTACGTCAAAAGTGTGTACTTCATTTTCTGTCAACAATCTCTTTACATTGTATTTTCTTTCATAAAATTTTTTCAACAGGTCCTTTACAATTTTTTCATTAATAGATTTGATCCAACGTAGAGGCAAATTTAATGTAAGGGACGGGACTACAAGATACTTGGTCAGTAAGGGACATACTAACAAAATACGTTGGTGTAAGGGAAATCTATTTTCTTAAATAGCTAACTTATTTAAATAAATGTTACACAGGTAGATAGAGCACTAAAATACAAGATTATGTGTGAAATCAGATCCGAAAAAGGTTAATAACAAAAAAGTTGTAAGCAGTTTAGTCCGAAAAAAAACTTTGTCGGCCTCTCCTGAAAAATCGTATTTTGTCCCTTACCCATTGAACCTACGGTCGACGATATTTAATGTGTTTTGAATGTCGTGATTTTTGCAAAAAACACAGATTGTATTTCCATAGGAATACTGCTTCTTATTCACGATTTCAATACGATACCAACATCTATCTACAGGAGTTCGTGGCTAAGTCATAACACAAGCAAGTACCTAGTACGCTTGCCAGGGTTGGCCCGTGGATGGGTGACCATTTTTACATACCAAGACTCCCCTGCCTCGGAAATTACATCAAGCCGTTGGTGTTGGTCCCGGCTGTCATTCGTGGATCCTTCAAAATATATTTTTTTGTTTTTTCGTGTAGGCTTTAGATAAAACAGGCGCCCGAGGCGAGCGTTTTGTACGCTGAATTTTGGGCGCTTAATAAAATTGTATGAATTTCTATGTAACGAATTACATGACGCGTGCCCTTGGAGTTTGAAGGCTTTTTTTTTTTTTTGAGGGTGGGAAATTATCAAATAACTTCTCCCGCTCTGGGTGGAGCGGGAGGGCGTGTCAGACTTTTACTGACTAAAACCCACCCGTGTTCCTTCCGTTGCCTGTGTGCCGAGGTCGCGATATCCCTTTCAGACAAACCCGCAACCCCGGCAGGCATTGGCCCTTCCGGACCCCGTCAGTTGGTGCTGACATCTGTTTGAGGCGCGCGTGGAACACAACGCGCCGTCGAGCCGGGCCTGGTCCCTATCGGACGGCGAGCTACCCATTGCTCACCGTCCGCAAGCCCGCGCCTACGGTGGCCGGAAGTCGGCTCGCGACTCCCGAGGAGTTTGAAGGCTGTGCTTAATGTAATTCGTTACATAGAAATTCGGTATTCGTTACATAGAAACGTCAGAAGCTAGGTCCAGCAGTGCTATTCTGTAACCATCTCACCGTGAAAACTTAGGTGAAGTGAGCGTGGAGTGAGCTGTCATTCCACAGGTATTGACACTATTGACAGCTCACTTCACCCAAGTTTTCACGGTGAGATGTTTACAGAATAGCATGGCTGGTACTCGGTTCCAATTGGTCGTTTCGCTTTTACAGTCGTTACGGGTCGTTAGAAGCTCAAAAGACTAAGAAATATGGCTAACTAGTAAACTAAAATATTGATTATGAAATGCAATAATGAATATCGTAACACCGAATATTTAGTTTCAGGTGTAAAAAAACTATTTGGTAACTTACCAAATGCCTTTTTAACACCTAAAACAGTTACAACATCGAATTCAGTGTTATAATTGAAATTCATTTTTAAAATTCTAGTTCACTAGTTAGCCATATTTCTTATTTCCATATTGCCAATTTAATCAAAACAGCGAAATATTTGACAGCTATTTGCGAAGTTGCCCACCTTGTTTGTAAACGGTCTTAAGCGTCCGACACAAGTAGGTATATCTATTAACCAAAATCTTCCCAGACGAAACAGTTATCGTCTAACAAAAGCTAATCCTATACAAAACCACAAAACCTTATCATTTATCTACAAAACAGGCTCAAACAATTCGACTCCAGGCGTTCCCCAAAGACCCGAACACAGTCAGTACAGAGCACGACGAAATGAAAACATTTTGAATTCATTACGGCTCGCGTTTTAATCTATACAGCCGATGTCGGGGGAACGACACTTGTGCTCGGGATTACCTACCAAATTGGATGATTTAAAATGTATTTTCTTTGGAGGGTTCTGTATAGAAATGTTTGTTTAATTTTGTGTTGTTGTGAGAAGTTAATTGGGGCCAATGGTTTACTCGTGGTAGTATGTAGGTAGGTAGTGTCTGGAAAGTCAATTGTTCGTGTTAGTTCAGTGCAGGGAGCCATCCTGGAGGGCTCACTCATTTTGCTTATGGGATACCGGGAACCCTCGCGGAGGGCTCATTTTAAATGTGGGTTTTTCTTAGCGAATTCGGCATTATGAACTGTGAAAATAAAAAAAGTTATTTTAAAGGTAGTATATTATTAAGTATATTTTAACACGATTTCAAACCTAATGCCGGGACACTCCTCGAGGGTTAACTTTAGCGCAAACGCAATGCCGGTGACCTTCTTGGAGTCAACTTGCAATATGTATGTATGTAGTAAATAAAAATTCAAAAGTCATTTATTCAAACTAGGCTGGGAAAACCGACATGCCTAAAAGATATTTCTCGACGGCATGTGAAGCTAAGTCAGAGGCCCATGGGCGGCTTTAAAACTCTGACATCAGGTTAGTCACTAATCACACGAAAAGAAGAAGGCTGAGAATCGGCACTTTTCGAACGTCAAAATTACATAAGATAGTCCCCTAAAACGCCCGACCTTCACCACTTTCTAGTGCGTTAGCTGGGAAGAAGAAGTGGCGCAACACAGCAGCACAGCTGTCTGTTCAGTTCGAAAAAAAAAGAGATTCTATATAACCGTATGTATTCAAAATAATTTACATTACGCAACACAAAACATAAATTATTATCCATATATTAGCTAGCACACGCCAATGTACCAATCAAAATCATCGAGAACTATACTCAGGCAGAAATAAAAACTAAACGTAAACAGAACTTAATATCTAAATAAAAATAATAAATAACTAAGATTGAGTGAATACCTACATGCTTCCCCAACCAAGCACTGGATCAAAGAGATTTAAGATACCACAAAGAGGCTATATGAAGAAATGTCATAAAATCTCCATGAAAAAAACTGAATGTAGTCAGTGTTCAATGATTTTGAATATTATTAAGTTGTATGGATTCCCCGTGAATGTATTTATAAATCAATGTTCTGTTAAAACTGTAGAATCTTTTCTTGTTCATATTTTATTGTTAATACAAAAATCTATTATTTACAGCCTTGGAAGCTGGAACCCAACATATTAATTTCAGTCTATTATAATTACGATAGCACAAAGCATCACCTAAAATTACTCACCTTAACGAAAAAACAACTAACGAATCGGTCAGAGATTCCCTACCGGTAGGCATTTTCCTTCACTGTTTGAATAATCAATAAAAAATTAACCTATCGAAGGGGTGCAAACATTTTCGTCCTCACTTTCGCTCGCTTATATTCTTAAGCTTTTCTGCTTATGTCGACAAAGTAACTCAGGGGCGTAGTGATTTTAAAAGAAAATTAAAACTTTTCCCACTCAGAACAGGTACAAAGGCGGACTTAATGCCTTAGGCATTCTCTACCAGTCAACCAAGGGTGGTGAAGAGATAAGATGGCAGGTGCTCTGTTTCAGAGGAACAAAGATAAAAAATCCTTTGATTGTTACATGACAACAATGATAAAAGATGAATAAAAAATCATGCTCACTTCGTTCTATTATTTTCAGCTCGAAGATTTTTCTGCGGACCCCCAAAAAGTAGACATCCAAAATGAATTGGTATTATGTAGACATGTAACACAACACACACAGAACAATGTTGATATTGTCCGTTTTTTTCGCGAAACGCCCGACGTTTGAGTTCGAAAATTATTCATGTGGTGATGTCGCAGTCACTGTGTAACCATAAATTATTTTATTAAAATATCTTCTTTTTTTTGTAAATATAAATTCTTTATCTGTGCCCGATGAGTGAACCATTTTCACGTTTATTTGTTTCGCGATGATAAATCAAGTTTTTATGTAGGTACCGTTTTGTTTATCAACCGTGTTTATACGAAAAATATTGTCACTTTTACGCTTACGTGATTTTAACACTCACATTCCAGTACCCCAATTTCGTATCACAAATTCTATCACAATAGTATTTTAAAGGAAATTCCTAATCCATTGCTTCATATGTGTGAAAAATTCGTCTGCTCGACAACGTAAGTAACGCAATGAATGCTGTTGAATTTTCAAAATGAAAGACATTGCAATTATTAGTGTGTTACGATTACCCCGCTGGAGTTTAGAAACTTGCCGCTTCGGAATGAATGACCAGGAATGCGCATTCGCTGCATGCTGGTGGTTAGGATACCCTTTGAAGTCGTAGATGCTGGCTGACTGTGTGACTCGCCACACGAAAGCTTGCGGGAGTGATGACGATGACGTCACGCTGATGTAGTTACACGAAGGTTGCGTTAACGTTCATACTCGGGGTCACCAATTCCAATTTAGAGACATGGGGAACAGGGTGTAAAGTTCACTCATCCTCTTTAGAAAAGGGAGGATCCTCCGACCAGACAGGTGTTGTGTCTGGCGAGCAACTGCCCAACAATTGATGCCGGGGAAGTTATTTAAAGGCTGTTCGCGCGATAAAGTCTAATAGCGCGATGCAAGATTTTTGTGACGTAAGGTTTTTGTGTGACGTCAGGTCTTTGATGCGTAGTTCGCATGTGGCGATGTGTGTCGCTACACTAGCAAGGCGGTGCATTAGAGGGTCTCCTGAACACCCAGGCAGCACGTTTATAAACTTTAACCTACGTTTTTATCACGACGTTTGTCTGACTGTTTGGTGAACTTGACAGTTCTAAGAACTGATTTTCTCAACTCGTACTTCAAGTAATTACAATACCAGCGGTCCCTGACCCCAAATAACACATCTTTTTTTTTGTTTTGTCTTGTTTAGTTATCGACTCATCACGCTTGTGGAGTTTCGCAAAGTAATTTAATTTGAGCGTGTAGATTTCTCACGATGCGAGTGAAATCTTAATCTGAGGGAAAGGTAGAAATCAAACAACATCAAATACACACACAAAAATTGGTATCTATTATACAATGTGAAATTTAATTCGTTTGCATCCTCTTAAGGGATCATTGTACTCATCATTACGAACAACTTTCACTATGGGGCCAACCCTGAAATCGCGAAAAAAATGTCAGCTGTTCCATACATTTATATTCGCATAGCTCGTTATAATGTAGGGAACAGCTGATTTTTTTTGCAAACGAATTAAATTTCACATTGTATAAGTTTTTTATTGTATTAACTAAAAACTAAAATCACAGTTTTTTACATTAAAATTCCACACTACGAGTAAACACATAAATTATGTAATAGAAACAATAATTATTGTAAATAGATATTATTACTGTATTGGTTCTTTACAATTTTCTTTACTTTATACAAGTTTTATTATTTAAAAAACTGCCGTGATAGCTTAGTGGTATGACCTTCGGACTGCCAAGTCATAGGTCTCGAGTTCGAACCCAAGCCACGCACCTCTGACTTTTCGGATTCATATGCGTATTGTATAATTATCACTCGCTTCAAAAACGGTGAAGGAAAACATCGCGAGGAAACCGGCTTGCCTGAGAGATATTTTTCGACGGCATGTGAAGCGAACTCAGAGGCCCATGGGCGGCTTTAAAACTCTGACACCAGGTTAGTCACTAACCACACGAAAAGAAGAAGATAAAAAACTGCCCAGAATCTTCCCATCTATGTTGAGTCGGTTTCCAGTCCTAACTGGATGCAGCTGAATATCAGTATATTACATGGAGCAACTGCCTTTCTGATCTCCACACAATTACTATATAACACGATACCCCTTGGTAGGCCTGGTTGGCCTGGCGTATGACTACCCGTAACGACTGTCAAAAATCGGCCAACGGCTTTACGTGCTTTCCGAGGTACGGAAGGGTCTCGATTTGTAATAGATGGTCACCCATCCGCGAACGAAGATGAACAAAAGATCAGATAGGCAGTCGCTCCATGTTATATTCCGGTATTGAACTGCATCCGGTGAGACTGGAAGCCGACCCCATCTTAATTGGGAAAAGGCTAGGCAGATCGATTGACGTTTGGTTGACAGTACAAGTTTATTCTCATCACTAATTATTCTTACATTATTTACACACAATAATAATTAAGTAAAAGTTTCATCACAGACAATTATCAAACTACTCACTATGTTTGCTAAGTATTTAGTATTCCCTATAAACTGTTATATCCCTTCCCCTATGAATGGTTTTAGGCACCTGTTCCACTGCTAGCGAGTAACGAGAAGCGAGTAGAACTAGCAACTAAAAACGAGTTGGCGAGTAATGAGCAGCGAGTGCGCAACGGCGATAAGTGATATGCTGCTTACTGGTATACACGTATGTACCAAGCGTGAGGCCCGGATTCCACAAAATACACGAAAACATCAAGTTAGGGGAAAACTTGCGTCAGATCCTCGCAAAACGGCCATCGCTCAGCATAATGCTGCGACCTTAAACAAAAGCGGAATAGAGCGGAGAGGAATTAGAATTTCTTTATTTTCCATAAAAGATGGTACAAAAAGGTCATAAATATAAGATTTTTCACATATTTTGCTTACTTACATATTTCAACATGCAAAAAATGACAATGAAAAGGAGGACAGCCATGCGATTCTGTAAACATCTCACCGTGAAAATTGGGTGAAGTGAGCTGTCAATAGTGTCAATAATATTGGAATGACAGCTCACTCCACGCTCACTTCACCTAAGTTTTCACGGTGAGATGGTTACAGAATAGCACGGCAGGAGATGAGAACAAGGTATCGTTATTTCGATACGGTGGTACGATAACGATATCTTATTGGTAGTTAACAAAAAATCTCCGAATCTGGAAACCGAGCCTTAGTCTCTCAGCGTCTGTTCTAATAGCCATAAACAAGCGTCGCTGAGCGAGTAGTCTTTTTGATAACTCTTGTCGCTGGGACAAACGAATACTTGCCGGCGGCGCGGCGTTGTGATCAGTCAGCGATCAAATTTTAATATTAATAAATGTATCTCTTTTACTTACATACAAGTTACATGGGGCCTATAATCTTTGTACGTTTTTTGAGCGAAAATTGTTAATATCTATATTCCATTTAGCATTAGACAAATAACGGCAAAATTACGATAGTTTTTTAATAAATAGCTTCTGCCCGCGACTTCGTTCGCGTGGAAGTCGTAAGTCACCACAATATACTAAAATAAAAGCCACATTTTTATAAAACTTCGCTTTAAACTAGGTACGTTTGTATAGGGTGGCGCATAAGTCACGAAGGGGTCGCAACTACACATAACCTTGTTTATTTTTGTTTACTAATGTTAATTGTTATCAGATAATGCAATACAACTCATGGAGATATTTTCGAATTAGGTTTTAAATATTATGTCACGTAAATTATCACAATTTTTTTGCCTCACAAAAACGGGCTCTTTCGAGAGCACGTCTCATTACTTTCCTGAGAACATGAGGAGTTAGTATTTCAACTCGGATATTCGCCTTCAGCTGCTCGATTGTTGTGGGTTTATTAATGTACAACTTGTTTTTTTAATAACCCCAAAGAAAATAATCTGGCGCTGCTAAATCCGGATAACGTGAGGGCCAGTGAAATGTTGAAAATCTCGAGATTAAACGCTCGCCGAAAGTCTGCCTTAAGACCGTCATTGTTGGGCACGCCACAATTGTGGCGATAAGTCCCCTCTTTGAGGAGTGGCTAGAGAGGCGCCACGGCGTTCTCACCTTCCGCCTGACGCAGGTCCTCACCGGACATGGTTGTTTCGGGAGGTTCCCGTTCAGGATAAAGCGGGAGGAAACGCCCGGTGTCACCACTGTGTGGATCGCCCGCAGGACACGGTGGAGGTCTGCCCGGCTTGGGCGGGGCACCGCCGTGTCCTCACTGAGGCGATCGGCGGCGGCGATCTCTCGCGTCCGGCCCTGGTTCAGGCCATGGTCCGGAGCGAGAGTGCATGGGAGGCCGTCACCTCCTTCTGCGCAGCAGTAATGCTCGCAAAGGAGGGGGCGGAGCGCGCGAGGGAGAGGCAAGATTCGCGCCCTCGCGCCCCTAGTCGCCGCAGGAGACGCCCGGCATCGGGAGTCGCGAGCCGACTTCTGGCCACCGTAGGCGCGGGCTTGTGGACGGTGAGCAATGGGTAGCTCGCCGTCCGATAGGGACGAGGCCCGGGTCGAAGGCGCGTTGTGTTCCACGCGCGCCTCAAAGAGTTGTCAGCACCAACTGACGGGGTCCGGAAGGGCCAATGCCTGCTCCGCCCAGAGCGGGAAAAGTTATTTGAGAATTCCCCACCCTCAAAGAAAAAAAAAAGGTATGCAAAGCAATCATATAACCGCTTAGTTATTTGCTTTGTTGACAGTTAGCTAAAATAGCCGTTCCTATATATTTCATAATTGACTGCTTTGCTTGCATAAATGTATAGCGTGATGATAATCCTTAATACAGCTTGATAACCTTTGTACAGTATTTTTTACTTGTGCATGAAGTTTAATAAATAAATAAATACATAAATAATCATTTAAAAACTTAAATCGGTAACTATCTACAATATCCGAACCTTTAGGCGCGTCCTTTTCCTATTTGCGGAGAAAAATACGAACATAATGTAATATAATTTGACCAGACTTATAGGAAATATCTATGCAAAACGTTAACAGAATCTGTCCAGTAGAATTTGCGTGAAACTGGAACATACATACAGACAAACAGATAAAAAAATTAAAAACTATATTTTGGGTATTAGAATCGATCTCAAACCTCGTAGCAATTGCTTTTTTTAAATATTCAATGTACAGTTTTGACTTCGCTACGATTTTATTATGTTTTGTTTTATTGTGTATGTATGTATTGTTGAAATTACTGCACTTTAGAATATTTTTTAATGAATATTATTATGTTAAATAGATTACATTGCTTTGTATTTATCGTGAAATAACGGAGGTCACGATCTCAGCAAGCATCTCTACACAAGAGATGGGATAGAGACCCTCAATCAACCAAACGCTATACCACAAACCCATCATCATTATTAATCTTCTTAACAACAGAAGTATATATCTCATTCTCTTCTTTCAAACCTTCCTTACCTGCATAGTAAGGAAACTCGTTACTCGTCGCCATATAAAATATACCTGGCCTATCAAAATGGGTTTCCAAGCCTAGGTAATTCGTAGGCGTATTGTTGAAACACTGGGCAAATCTAGCTTCCTGAACTGAGTTACATTTTATTGCTATGAACTTTTTGGGATGTTCTAGAGCCTGCCACCAGTACATCATTGCTCGAAGATGACTACAAAATATTAAACAAGGTATGGCGGGGAAGTCACCAGGCTGGAACTCTCCTCCGTTCGCATAAATGTCTACATGACCTAAGGTCTCTGCTATGCCAAAACCGTCTATATTTGTATGTAGCACATCAACTCTTTCTGCATCAGTTCTCCATAATTTATCCTCAGGACCTAGGCTCCTGAAGCAAGGTCCAGCTGGGTCTAAACCAGTCAATCTTGAGGGCTTCTTCCCTGTGATCTGGTAGAAGTATTTGGCAGCGTATGCTATTTCATGAGCTCCTAAACTCGATCCTACTAGTTCCAGGTTTTCCGGGTCCATGCCAAGGTCGTTTAGTCGCACTAAAAATTCTCCCATTTTCCTGCCGATGAATCTTATGAGGCGTACTGACCTGAAAAATAGAAAAAAAGGATTGTAAGTAATTTTCTACGAAATATTGGTAATTTATGGTTGATCTGCGTATAGGTAGTAATCCACCTACAGTTTGAAAGGAGGTATTAAAACGGCCTCTATCTGTGATGGACTGATGTTATCTAAATATTCTACAGCATCCTTTGCTGTCAGCTTCGCTACCTGTAGTTTGCCTATTATTTTTACTGTTAAAAAACAGTACCCTCCTAGGGCAGTTGGGTAAAAAGTTTATAAATTGAGGACAAAAAAACTTGGAATTGAACTGCTCCAATTATTACACTGAATGTTGCTTTTTTTTTGCTAACAATTTTTTTTCTATACTCTTTGACATTTTATGAATATTATATAAACATTGACATGAATACCTACTTACTTTGTAAAGTAAGTATTTAATTATTGTGAATGTGAGGACTATGTGGGTATTTTTTTTTCTCTAAATATCATTATTTTATAATTTCGTTTTACCACTATTTCTTAAACGTATAGTTTGTGACAATGTAAGCGAAGAAGAGCGACAAAAACCTCATCTCGTTTAATCGTCTGCTCGAGAAGAAATATTGTAAATGAAAATATCTCTCTGTAATTATTTGAATCAATTCTTTTTATATCTTGAACAAAGGAAAAAAGAATTTAAATCAATAAAATCTTCCAGATCCATTACACTCAAACGTTTATTGTTATGCTGTTTGCAATATAAGCAAGAGCTCTGCCTACCCTTTTCCTGTCAGAGCTGTCTTTAACTCAATTTGTCAGAGTAATACGCAATAACAGGCAGTAATCCGCATCTGAGCAAACAGATCATAAGCTACAATAGGGATGTCCATGCAGCGGATAAACATTGTTTCATAAAAAAAATCTCATTTGGGTAATTTTATCAACGCAATGTATTCTAATTTAGTCGACGTGGCTCAAAAGGCTGCCCAACTTAAATGGTAATGGCCAGGACTTGTCTGCCCATGCCGGACTAACTGTGGGCACAGATAGCACCGAACTGGTGCCTTGAGAAGACAGTAAGAGATGGCGGGACGAACTGAATGGGTTCCGTCCAAACTGGAAGGACGAAGCGTAGGCTCGTGAAAGATGGAAGGAGTGGTGGGAAGCCTATGGTAGTGGGACAGCGCAGGCAAGAAAAACGATATATAGTCAGTGAAATTGCCATTTACATGATTACAATGATAATGCGAGCAAGATAATACCCGCGTGTTATGCAATCTTCTTTTCGTGTGGTTAGTGACTAACCTGGTGTCAGAGTTTTAAAGCCACCCAGGCTTCTGATTTGGCTTCACATGCCGTCGAGAAATATCTCTCAAGCATCGGTATGCTTGAGAGATATTTCTCGACGGCAAACATGGTGACAAACAATGGGAAACATCGTTAGGAAACCGGTGTTTCCTAACGATGTTTCCCATTGTTTGTCACCATTTTTGAAGCCAGTGATAATTATACAATACGCACATGAATCCGAAAAGTCAGAGGTGCATGCCGTGGGTTCAAACTCGAAACTCGAGACTTAGCAGTCTGACGGTCAGACCACTAGGCTATCACTTCCGTCATTCAATACCGCCATCATGCAATAATTACCATTCCTATTTCTGTCGCCACCTTTACTGCTTTGTTTTACTGTAAAAAGATGAATGTTTGTAAAATAATTATCATTTGCGATAACTATTTTTACTTAGGTGATATTTGCAAGATAGGAGAAGGTTATAAGGCAACTGTTAACTCTTTTAAAACCACCAACAAAACAAGAATATTCGCTAAATATCCGCGATATTCGCTCGTCTCTTCACTAGCAATTGCTGAAAGCCTCATTGAAGCTGATACCTGTTTGCTCGGAAACAATGGGTAAACTCCACGATTACAGTACGACACAACTTAAAGGTTGCATTTATCTACAGTCAATGTACCCACACACCAACGTAAGTCCGAACGCTACTTTTTATAATTAATGAACTTAATCATAATTAATGAGCACGGTATTTTATAAAATAAAAGCCAAAAAATATGTTAAATTTAAATAATAGAAACATTTTTCTATGTGAAATGCTGAGAAGAAATCGCTGTGTAGTGAATAATTTGTCATTTTAGATGATATGTCTTACTGTACTTCATTTTTGAAGTGAAAACTTCCTTAGACGCACTTTGCGCTCTTTCTGAAGAGTGAATGGAAATGAACCGTTCCGTTGTCTTTGACGCTGAATCGCGTATACTCAGCGCTGAATCGCGTATAGTCGGCGCTGAATCGTGTATACACGGCTCCAGTCGAAAGTTTTCACTTTTGTCGTGTGATCGTAAGCAAACACCCTCTTTTTTTTTACTTCACTTACGAGTGACTAAACGTTCTTGACCCTGGCAATTCCTGCTCAACTTAATAAAAATTTAAGCTCGCGTCGCACTTTGAAAAGTAAGGTTTCGTGTTTGACGAATTAAGCCGATGAAACTTCTAAATTGGGTCGATCGTACTGTAACTACATAGCTCTATCACAAGAACAGTTGACAAGCTCTATTATAAGCTGGAATATCACTCTAATTGGTAAAGCGTATTTAATAGGTAGTAATTTGATTGTAAGTCGGCTCTTTGAACTGAAAATGGATGATTTGAGAGTGATTGTATTATTAGAAACCTTTTTGCTATCTTTTAGTGCGTAACTGTTCTGTGGCTGAATACCATGTTAATTTAGCAGTTAAAGACTTACGTAAGATGATAAGTAAAAGAAACACAAAAAAAAAAGACACATTAACCTACATTTACACTTATGAAACGTCAGAAGGTAGGTGCACGGTTCAAATTGGTCGTTTCCAATGGAGGAGAGCCGGCAAGAAACTCCACGGTTACTCTTTTAAAAATAATTGGCCTTTACAATATTTTCAAATAACAGTATTAATAGGTATAGAAGGATAGTGTAGGTCTCTCAACAAGTACCTGGTACTTAACAAAATAGAAGATGGTCAATAAATCTACAGTCCACTAAGCAAACGGAAAAACGGAACCCTTATAGGATCACTCGTGTGTCTGTACGTCCGTCTGTCACAGCCAATTTTCTCCAAATTTAATTGGTACACATATGTATTTCTGTGACGCAAACACGTACGTGTAACGTAAATAAATAATTTTTGAATATGGGGTAACTTTTAGGGGCAAATAAGAAAATTAAAACAAAAAGTTTTGCAAACTGTACCGTGTGACATATCAAATAAAAGGGCTTGATGCGGGGATCTCAATTTTTTTTGACAATTCAAAAGTGCCTGTAAATGGTTTAATTGAAATAAATGCTTTGAGTTTGAGTATCTGTTAGGTATTTTTTTAATTATTTGATATTGTTCTCACATAGAGAAAGCAACAAGAATATTGTAAAGTACCCAAGATTTTGTCATAATAATATCTTGATTTAAAAGAGTGTCCTTGAAGTTTTTTGCCCGTTCTTCTCCATAGAGATCTACGTTTTGGAATGGGCAACTAGCTTCAACTTTCTGACTAACTGACCGACTCTATAACAATTCAAAAGTGACTACTTATGGCCGTGCGCTCTTTGGACACGAATTTGTATAGTACGTAAACGATCGTGGTCGTACGAATTGAGTGCGTAGGTACACTGAATACGTTTTTCTCCGTCAAATAGGTAGTGTTCCGGTGATATCGCATTGAACACACGAAAAAATCCAACAAGTTCTGATTGTTCTCGGACGCCGGAACATAGTTCTGCTAAGTATGTATAGACGTACGTATACATACAACTAACTCGCACTCCGTCAGCGCGCTCCCTTTGTAATTGAAAGGTCGGGATCGTTCGTGCGTGTGCAAACTAGTTAAATTCGTACGAAAACGCGCATCCAAAGTGCGCGCGGCCTAAATGGTTTAATCGCAATTAATGCTTTGAATTTGAGAGTTCTTCTCACAGAAATCGACCCCAGGTCCTTACGCTCCCTACGATAAAGCCCTATAAAGTTAACTGTTATTTCAAGTATTTTTCAAGCGCGTCAGAAATCCTGAAACCATCAATAAAGGTTGGGTCGAAATTCAATAAAAATGCCCATCGACGAGTCGCTAACGACCGTTTCCATAATCTACTGGCCGCCATATTTCTTTCCCTTGATATTTATGTGTGATATGCTATGACGAATGGCTAGACGATTTTGGCAGTTTTTCATCGAGCTGCTACGAAGCTGGAAGGCATGCTTGTGAGTGAGATCGTTGGTTAGGTATGGCTACTTCATACAGCCTAAACTGCAATATCGATTTCAACAAGGATTTGGCATTGGATTACATTGCACCCAATTAAATTAACTAGCAAAACGTGATGACTAAAACGACATCTAAACATAGTTTATTTTGTAGTTGTTTTTTTTGTGTCAACGACTGCAAGTGTATTTACTTGAAGTATGAGTTTAGACAATTAGATTCATTTTTCGTTTTATCGTGTTTAAAAATATCGATATCCATCACGTTTGTGGAGTTTTGCTAATTTAATGTAACCTTGTGTAAATTAATAAACAATCCATCCATTAGACATTCGTTACATTTGTGTCGGACTGTGCCCGCTAGTTAGGATACCGAACCCCTCACAAAGAGGGAACCTCTATCCCGGCAGTGGTAACATGAAAGGCTGATATGCGTATACTATTATTATATGTTACAGGAAATTAAAGATGGCGTAATTTTTGCATAGTGAATTCTAGATCAGTCAATTAACGTCCACTGTTGAACATAGGTTTGAATTGCCTCCTAATACAGCATGTATCAGAAAAGTGTGGTCTTTAAGGGTGTGTTAAAGACCATCAAGAATTGAAGTTTTGTATTGGGCAGTTGCTTTTTTTGTTCGTGCTTATGATGTGTGTCCCGGAGAGAAACATGTTAAGTTTGGTGGTATAATACCCATAAACTTTACTACGCCTTTTTGACGGTGACGTAATCCCATAATCGAAACAGCAGACGCATTGAATCCGTCCGTCCAGAATCCGTCTCAAAAACGTCGACTCTAGAATCGAATCGTCCGCCGCCGTCAAACAGGAGCGCGCAGCCTTCTATCAGTATTTGTTTGACATTGTATACTTACAATATTCTATATTTTTTACTAAATTTGATTTTTTACAGCTGTAGTGGCAACCATTGTCATTTGGTTTCAATAGGTTTTTATTTTATTATTTCATTTATCTTTTATATAGATTATTTTCTTTTAAATTTTGTGAATGAGAGAACGTTGTAGACATAACAGACTGTAGATCTGTGGACTATTTTATATTTTACTAAGTACCTGGTTACTTGTTGATGGGCCTACACTGTCCTCTCATACCTTTTAACACTGTAATTTGAAAACATTGTAAAAACCATTTACTTTTAAAAGAGTAACCGTGGACTTTTTTGCCGGCTCTTCTCCATAGGAAACGACCAATTGGAACCGCGCACCTAGCTTCTGACGTTTCATAAATGCCCTTGTAGGTTTATGTGAAATAAAATATTTTGAATTTGAATTTGAATATCGTACTAAAGCAATTCCTTAGTTGCCTAAAGATGCCCACAGGAAAAGCAGCATTGATACAACAGTTATTGACGATTTTTTCCGTAAAACTACCTACTACTTTAGTGCATTATGTGCAAAGATAACATTACTTCTCAAAAAGGGACCCTAAACAAAAAATATGTCCTCAGCCAAGGACATTAGATCCTCAATCTCTTGTTTTAAGGAGATACCGGTATCAACTTAATACAATCTCCATATCTTTGGCCTTTGCCAAACTTGGGACCAATTTATGACCAGGGACTCGAACCGGCGGCCTTTGAGCCATAAATTTGGAGTAAATAGTTCCAGGATATCATACAGGAACGAATAGGTTATCTATGGAGATAAGGCGGAAGTTGCAAGAGCGATTGTCTCAGCGATTTGTCTGTCGCCGTGAAGGACTAAACGCATTTTCGAATAATTTGGGCATGTTTCTTCTTCTAATAAGATCGTATCGTAATGTCAAATATATTAAATGTGTGAAGAATATTCCCTCTAATTTTATATTGAAATAGTAATCCAATCTTATTCCATTATTCATGTAAGGATGACTGACCTCTATAAAAATGTAAAAGAATGCATACTCGATGCCAGCATACATCCTAATAAGGTGTAAGTCGAGTAACAAATAACTAGTGATTGACCGAAGGTTCGGTTTCGGCAAAAAAATCTACTTTCGGCATCAGATCCAGTTTCGGCTGAAAATCTGCCGAAGCTTCGGCCGCACCGACAGTATATGTTGGTGAATTATCGCGCGTCGTTCGTCTGACTTCGGGTGAGTTCGTAACTCGCGTGTCACCCACCATCATCAGATTTTGTCACTCACAAATTTTTATCAAAGAAGTAGTATATAAAATAAAATAAATTGTTTTCCCAAAAAAGAATGTTTTTGCGAAAACAACTTTTTCTCGTACTTCAATTAGGTATTGTTTTTTATTTCATTTAACACGAGTTAGCTGTCTGTACAACTGTAAAAAATAAGCCAAGTTTCAGTAAATAATAGATTTTTAACATGTCTAAAAAAGTTTTGGTTTCGGCCGAAACTGAAACAGATACCGAAGATTCGGTTTTGGTTTCGGTAGAAAGTTCTGTTTCGGTCGGACACTACAAATAACAATAGTCATTGACTATTACAAATCAAGTAACTGATCGTGATATTTAGGGTCCTTTGACTTGACAGGATGAAATTATATAGCTATCTAAGCACTGTATAATAAAGTAACAGTATTATATATCGGCAGTAACCTTGAAATAATTACCTACGGCCGCTCAGTAGATAAACCTTCCGTGTCGGTGCGTAACTGCCGCGAACTCAATTCAGTACTGATATGGACTGAGATTTCGAAGCGCGTCGTTTCGGCCGTTTTTTATGAAAATATAATACTGTTACTTGTTTATACTGCATGTGGTTAGCCTGTAAATAATTGTTGCACTTATAAATGTATATCGTGTACTTTTAAATGAAATGTTATGTGTAAACAGTTGTAGGCCAATCTATTAATAAATAAATAAAAAAAATAAAAAAATACTGAGCTACAAGTCTGTATCTACAGGTTCACGATATGAACCTGGTTGTAGAAAGAAGTAAACTTCTTTGTTTGTTTTCAAGATATGACTCATGTTTATTTTGAAATTCGAACGCATCTATATGTCGGACCCTAAAATTGTAAAATTTGGCGTTCCCCAAGGAAGAATACTTGGGCCTCTTTTATTCGTTATATATATTAATGACCTACCAAGGTCTATAGACCAGGACATTATATTGTTTGCGGATGATAGCACAGCCATTTTTGCAGATACCGGTCAAGAAAATTTTGAAGCTCAGGTTAATAAATCTCTCGAAGATATTATAAACTGGTTAATAATTAATAATTTAAAAATAAATATTGATAAAACAAACTATATGACCTTCACAAATAAAAATACAAAATCAAATAAAATCAATGTTAATTATAAAGGTAATTCAATAAATCAGGTCAGTAACACTAAATTTCTAGGAGTCCATATCGACTCAAAACTTGACTGGAAAATGCATGTGGATGGTGTCTGCAAAAAACTTAATCAGTATTCATATGCTCTCTATTTACTTCGAAAAATTGTAAATGAAAACGTATTACTCAATGTTTATCATGCATATGTGGGCTCTACTCTAAAATATGGTATACTGTGTTGGGGTAACTCTACTAACAGAGAATTTGCATTCAAAGCCCAAAAAAAATGTATCCGAAGTATATGTGGGCATAAACAGACCGATTCATGCAGAGCAGAATTCAGAAGACTAAAAATCTTAACCCTAGCGTCAATGTATATATTGGAAGCAGCCTCAATGACAAAGCGAGATATCAGTAATTATGAGACAATGAGAAGTACAAGATATAAAAATGACCTTAAGGCAGCTAAGAGTAGAACAGTTAAGTTTAAATCAAGCATATTTGGTATGGGTGTGAAAATTTATAATAAATTGCCAGACTTTATTAAAACCACTGAGACATTAGCTACTTTTAAATACAAACTTAAAAAACTACTGATACAGAAAGTATATTATACAATTAATGAATTCTTTAATGACAAATGTCTAGACTGAAATTTATTTAATGCTATTATGATAATGCATAATTATGAAAAGTGTTAGTTATTGTTTAATTTATTTATCTGTAATGTAGTGGTAATGAATATTATATTGCCTTGACTATTTTGTATACTTGTTATGACGGTTTATATTAATTTTTTTTTTTTTCTTTCTTTGGACATCAATTAATTCAGTGACAAATGTTTTTACTAAAATTTATTTAATATGACGTTAATGATGCAATAATTATGACAAATACCAATTGATATTTATACTTAATTTATTTTCTCTAATGGTTATTATGTTACTTGAATGATTTTATTTTGTTTTTCTTTTGACATGTAATTGTAAATTTTAAAGATTGTACACCCCATGGGTATGTTACAGTGATACTTTGTTATAATACTAATTTTAAGAGCTGAATTTCCACCTGTGACGAACAATAAATAAATCTTGAATCTTGAATCTTGATATATTTAATACATTTTTTAATACATCTACTATTTGATTTTTATTTTTTTTATTTAATATTTATTTCTGTATTTATCCGACTGTTCTCTTTGGCGTGTTGGTGAACCTCAAAAAAATACACTATTTATTAATTTTTTTACAAAATATGTCAAGGGATCTATTTTGAATCACTAGTAAAAGTCTTATTAAACCACAGGAACATAAAAGGAAGCAAGCGTAATTATCGCGCTTAGGATTCAGTAAAAGACGCTGTTGCCAATTAGTGCCTTTCCTCTAGTCACCTTTTATGCCCTCAAGAAGTGAGAGGCTTTTCCTCTCTCAGGAAATACAATGCTTTTCCTCTCTCAGGAAATACAATGCTTTTCTTTCTTAATGTGATATAGTTTATTTAAGTCAAGAGTAACTTAAGAGCATTTATTCTGAAAGTGGGCAATGTCGCAAATAGATGTCAAATATTTCGCTGTTGTGATTAATTTGGCAATATTATTGTATGGAAATAAGAAATTTGGATAACTAGCGAACTAGAATATTGATTATGAAATGCAATAATTAATATCGTAACACCGAATATTTAGTTTTAGATGTAAAAAAGTATTTGGAAACTTTCCAAATGCCTTTTTTTACACCTAAAACGGGTACAGCATTCAATTCAATGTTATAATTTCAATTCATTATTAATATTCTAGTTCGCTAGCTAGCCATATTTCTTATTTCCATACTGTAATATTGCCAAATTAATCAAAACAGTTAAATTTTTGACAGCTATTTGCGACATGTTGCCAACTTTTAGGATAAACGCTCATAAAGACTTTTATCAAAAAAGTCGTTACTTGTGCAAACGCCTAACGTTTTTCTATAAGTGCTATTTGTCAAAGATATTATTAAACTAGAGATAAATATACTATTATAGAATATAGATTAAAGTGCGCGGAAGACGATTTGTCACTTATGAGTTTTAGTAGATATCTTATTATATTTTATTACTTAGATAATTTATATTTTATTACTAGTTTATTTATTTATTTATTTATTTAGAAGTATACAAATGATGTATTAGGTATGTTGAAACTGCTTTGTACTCACCGTCACTTGTCCCTACTTATAGGTTCATTAGAAAACCAGCGTCAGACAGCACCTGTCTGGCATTAATACTGAAATGAACCTTTTTGGCGCAGCCGTGAGGCACACACTATTATTGTTAAAATGTTATTTTCACTTCTTTATATTTAGTTTTTTGTATTTCACGAACTGTGTCCAAATAAACATTATTCTTTCTTTCTTTATTAATTTACGCTATTATTGACGTAGAATTTGATTCGCCACAATAGTAGCTTCTATCATAATTATAGCTCCTACCTCAACAAGAGAAATACAAGGTAGTTGTACTCACTTAGGGTAAACATAAGTGAGGAAGGCGAGGGTTTCAGACAGGAACACGTTGTATCCTCTCTTGGAGTACGCGGTGCCTATGGCCTGGGAGAAGGGGTACGCCGAGCTGTCGAAGAAACCGACGGCGTAGATCACTGTCTTCTTGTTCTTTAAATCTGGAATGAGATGAACACAACATTTTAATCTATACATATTACATATACACAAATAAAAAAATAGAAGTGTCTGATTTTAATGTCAAAATACATACACAAAAACGTTTGTGCCGGCTAATCTCCGAAAGGGCATCTTGCATATTAGAAAATCAAAACTTTCCTGAGCAAATTTCAAAAGAACAACGTACAAATCAACAAAGTTTAAAATAACGATGGTCATTTGATCAAAAGTTCAGCTGACCAAAGTCTGGAATATCAATGTTTAAATTATTTATTACACTATTTTCCAAATATTTAAAGGTCAAAATGGATTACTGGATTAATTATTAATTATCAAATGGATTAACTGAAAAAGGTAAAAATTACTTTTACACAAACTATGGGCGCCAGATTTGATTAGTTATGATTTGATATTTTAAAATTACATCTAGCAACTTTTGATCAGTCGTTCATTTGATGTCACATACATTGGGATTTAATTTTTTTTCTAAATAAAACATCTTAGTCTACTTTTATTTTAGAAAAAGAATAAGGGTCCACGCGTACTTCCAAATCGGTCACCTTTATTTGGTCAAGTTCTGATGAGTGGTTTTTGAGTTAACTTCGATAATACGTATTTTTTCCACTTGGGGTATGTTATAATAACTTCCTGTCACTATTCTTTACTTTGCAAGTAATGGTACGAATACCTAATAATATATGTGCCATAGATCCCACAGCTAAAACATGAAAAATTAAAAAGTACTTACAAAAAAAAAAAAAAAGACCACAAAGTAAAAAATTACTTTAATTTTGGAAGTCGTTGGCAAAAAAACGAAAATACATAACCAAAGACACTGATTTTTAAGGTTCCGTAGAAACAAGGAACCCTTATAGTTTCACCATCTCCGTCCGTCTGTCTGCCTGTCTGTCCATCGCTTAGCTCAGGGACGGTTAGTACGCTGTAGAAAGGTGTAATTTGGCATGTGTATCCATATTAATCACGCCGACAAAGTGGTAAAATAAAATCAAGAAATCATATTCTTTTAGGGTATCTCCCCTACACGTAAAGCGGGGCGTTTTTTTCTTGTCTGTCCCATGGTGTAGGATGTCGTTGGAAAGGTCGTTCAAAAATATTGTGGGTGTGTGAAAATCATTTTTCAATTCAGGAATCTGTTTACGAAATATTAAGCTTTAAAGAGCTAATTTTTGTTAGAGTCATGTGTCCCCCTCTTACCAGCTAAATGGTTGTACTTGGATTTGTAAAAAAAATCACAGCAGTAGTAATAATCGACCAACATAAATTTGCAATTTGAAAAACATGATCTCCCATACATTCCGTATGGGAGAAAATGATTTTCAACTAAAATGTTAAGTTTGTTCTTGGGATAAGTTTATCCCAACTACATAACCCTTCATTGAGCGTAGTCCGACGCGCAATTGGCCGGTTTTTTTTATTTATTTATTAAAATATGGCTCTTAAACGACTTATTCGCTAAACACATACAGTACCTAACAAAAGAGATTATTGGATTAAGATAAACTTGTCACATATAGGAGTGCTCACCACTTACAATAATGATAGCTAAAGCAAAACATACTTTAGCTAAATTCAATTAAATCGGATTATCAAATTAGTTAAGAGGGGGTAGTAACCAAAACTGCCTATAGTCAATTCGATTTTTCATGAAGTTGATAAGAGTTAGGTATAAAATAAAAATAATACGAGTAACTACATGATATTTCCAAACTTTTTGTGGAATAGAAACACAAACAAAATATTAAAATTTCCTCGATAAAAAAACATCACGAAGTTACCTCAAATTTTTCCGGTTTTTTCGATTTGTACTTAATATGCTAATGACTAATTGGATAAAAATAATAAAAGGCGAAAAAATTTGTGCAGGCTTTTTTAATATTTATTTTTTATTTAAAATTCAAATTCGAATTCAGCTAGGATAAACGCCGGACGAAAAGTTTCTGCCGGCGGGAATGGATTGTGTTTTGTTTTCGTCGTGTTTGATGAGAGGGGTAGGTAAGGGTTGCGCGGGTGATATTTGAATTTTTGCTTGCTTTATTCGCCCTCTTAAGTATTAAATATTGCGATTAGCCTCTAATTAGCTTCTGAGAATCAACTTACTACTCGAAAAACATCTGCTGTTAGATAACGCAGTAAATCATCCCATTTCCCGTTTTATCACGCCGCTCAAAAATAAAAAAAATCTGCCTAGCATGTGCCCAACTACGTTACGTTCGGATTTCAGTTTGACCGGATGCAGCTGAATATCAGTATTTTACATGGAGCGACTGCCTATCTGAACTCCACAACCTAGTTACTAGGTAACACGATACCCCTTGGTAAGACTTGTTGTTAGACTTTTTTGGGCTTCTAACTACCCGTAACGACTGTCTAAGATCTACAAATGACAGCCGGGACCAACTGCTTAACGTGCTTTCCGAGGCACGGACAAGTCTCGGTATGGTCACCCATCCACAGACCAACCCCGGCAAGCGTGGCTTAACCTGATGGATCGAACCGTGCGACAGTTCTCTGACCTCCACAACCCAGTTATTGGGTAACACGATATCACTGGTAAAACATAGATAAAGACACAGAAAAAGCTCAAAAATATTGATTCAAAAATATGGAAAAATATTGTCAATCGTAAATAAGACCACATGTGAGTTTTATGTATTTCAGACATTTACGATCGAACGAACCGGGTGATAATATTTCTTAGACTTGTCCAATCATACTTTTGCTAAACCTGAAAGATGCTATTTCCGTCTTGTTTTACCCTAGCTATCTACTCATATAATAATAAGTACCCGGACGACCGAGCTCTGCTCGGATGAAAATAGAGAATGCTCATTTAATAGTATAGGATAGTTCATACTAATTCCGTGCTGCCATGATAGTAGGTAGTCACTAATTCCATGCTGCCATGTCATTATAGGTAGCCATCTTTGGGCGACAAAGCTCTGCTCGGGTGAAGAAGAATTTTCCCAGATTCATATCTTAGACTTCAGACCTAGCTAGATCGATTTTTCGTCCCCGTAAACCCCTATATTGCAACTTTCATCGAAATCGTTAGAGCCGTTTTCGAAAACATGAATACAAATATATAAATTTAACAAATATTGCTCATTTAATAGTTTAGGATGAGTGAAACATCAGGGCCCTACACCACAAAACTTTACAATTACAATTTACTTTAATTTACAATTTACGATTTTAAATTTTATTGAGAATGGCACTATAGTTATTCATAATCAAATAATTAAAATATCTTACTGCTGTTGACATTACGACGACAAAAATCATAAATTTGCGTAAAAAATGTAACAGGACTCTTAAGATAGTATTCATCTTTCCCGAGTTTGTCACTGATCCCAAGTTTTCTAAGCATTTTCACTGAAGCCCAGAGGCATCGACTATGGAAACTATTACCTAGCAAAGAATAGAAAAATCCTTCTCCTTTACGTAGAATACAAGATCAGTCACATTTTACATGACATCCCAAAGATATCATGTCATTACTTGAAGCCTCGACGCATGGTCTGTTAGGGTTCTTACAGATTGAGCGTTTTACACGCTATCACAGCGACTATCTCGTACGACCGAAGCCGCCCGCTTATGAACTCGTACACGAGCAAGTATCGTATTGCTTTTGAGTAAAGCTATGGTCTCCTATAAACGCCGTCGGCCGCTTCCAGCGTCACGCCCGTACGCCGCGTCACGTTGCTTACTATAGAAATGTACTGTTGTGGTCTCTTTCACACGTTGACGTCAGCGTCTTATGGTGTTCAGACGTCGATCGTCGACGTTGACGTTGACGTTGGACGTCGCATATAGCATAAAATGGGATACCTAAATGTAGAGGTTCGCGCGAACATGTTTTTTTGTTAACTGTGACTCAGGCCGTCTTAATGAATGCTGTGAAAGTCACCTTATCAGACCGAGCCGAAGATGGTCTATCGGGTTTGACTCCTACTGAACGGACCAGTTCCAGTCTGCATTAGCAGCGACCAAAAGTGTGTGGAAAAGGGAGAGGAAAAAAGGGTTTGCAGTGGTATGTACGATATAGGCTAGATAGAAAGAAATACGACAGTGAACACGTATCGTATAAGTGCCGAAAACACGCGCAGTTTGTAAAAGCCCTAAAGTATAGCTTCCAAACAATTTTGCAAACTTGTATCACGCTATGAATAATATATGAGTAGGCAGCTTATTCGACGATCACGTCGTCACACGGCGACTATTCAATTCAGCGAGTTCTTCTCAAGAAACGACGTTAAAGGTCTTGTATAGTAAAATATGGGGCTAAGAGTTTTTGTCTGTACGAAATTAAAGGCAGGTACGATCCATAAGGTCTACTTATCATAATCGAAAATGATTTCGTTTAATTCAACCTTTTCTAAAGAAATTAAATTGAATACAATAGGTACCAGAACACCCGAACAAAAGCCTCTCCTAATAATCGCCACAACGTTTGGAAAAACATCGTTTTAAAAGTTTGCAGAAAAGTACCTACCAAACGACCTGGACAAAGTGACATTCTATCCGCGATAACGATGACGGAATGTCAAAAATATATAGGACTGAAATAAGCTTAAAGTCAAAAATGTACTGAACTGACATAAGTTTAAAGTCAAAAATGCATGGAACTGACATAAGCTTACAGTAAAAAATGTATAGGATTGACATAAGCTTAAAATTCGTTGTAGAAATACGAAACGCTTGGAAAATGATTTCCACTTGCCCTTTTTTAGGGTGGTAATTTATCAAATAACTGGGCCGAGCGGGTTATCAGACTCTTACTGACTAAAACCCACCCGTGATCCTTCAGTTGCCTGTACGTCGCCAGGGACCACGGTATCCCTTTCGGAATTTCCCGCGACCCCGGCAGGCATCGGTCCATCGGTCCTAACGAACCCCGTCAATTATGCTAAGATGTTTTTTTTTTTCCTCTATATCTACGTCAAATGTAAAACTACATCCCCTTTTTTTTTTTGAGTTTGGGAAATTATCAAATAACTTCTCCCGCTCTGGGTGGAGCGTGAGGGCGTGTCAGACTTTTACTGACTAAAACCCACCCGTGTTCCTTCCGTTGCCTGTGTGCCGGGGTCGCGATATCCCTATCGGACGAACTCGCAACCCCGGCAGGCATTGGCCCTTCCGGACCCCGTGTGTTCCGAACTACATCCCTACGATTCAAATCCAATACAATATCATTTAATAAACAAATAATAAATCAATTGGAGGATTTCAGAAGGTGGTCACACTATCCGTATTGTCTTGTATCTATGAAATAAAACATACATACACCATCACATCTATATGCAGAAATATTTTTTACATTCTTAGGCCCATTTCTGTACAATATAATTATATAGAAAACTTAGTATCTATAAATTAAATTACTTTAGCTTTAAAAAATATATAGTTAAATTTTTACTAACCATAGATTATGCACAGACAAATCATCTACTTTTTATCTGCAAATAAACCGCTAATATGCATTTATTTACGTATTTTTTATTTAGTTTTTACTTTATACTCATTGTTAATTTATTACATTAAGTATTTATGCACTTCCTAGCCTGGAGCACAGGTTCAACCTAGCTCAGGCAAACAAGCGACTGTGCTCTATACGAGTATTAACGTAATTGTTAAGTTACTTATTGTAAATGTGCCCCTTTTTATAAATAAACATCTATTATTATTGTCTGCAGGTCAAAAATACCATCACTCAAATTATGCCACAATTCTTGCCTCTACAGGCTGTTTATCTCCAAATCCAACACAATTCTTTCTCGATAAGGATGCGTCTAATACCGTTTACTCTTCTCTGCGTCCCGTGTTAAGGAAAACGATAAAATGATCGCTAAATAAGTGCCTATTTATCTTTTTGACAAATACTCGCTATCTGGGTCAAGCCAGGACTAATACCGACATTTATTTATCTTGCTAGAATTGTGGCAGGGGATATAAGTAATATAGCAATGATTGTGGGGGGAAAGAACTGGTCTATGTATCATTTCGGCTATATTATTCGAGACGGTAGACAGAGATGTCATACACACGTCTGTCAGGATGTCTTCACGTTCTCACGCTCTTTTTGAATATCGAATACGATGCTTTTGGCTAATTTGTCAATGTGTATTTTATGTTTTTTTTTTTTGTCATATGCATTTAGTTTGTGCAGATTTTTTTTTAATTCACCTAATTGCCGTCAACCGAGAACAAATTAAGACTCTGGACTATTACTGAGAATTTTTAAATAGAAAAAACTTAATTTGCCAATTCCCAATAACATTTCCATTTTTTTTTTTGAGTTCCGTACCCGAAGCGTGCCCAACGGAACCCTATTATTAAGCTTCCGCTGTCCATCCGTCCGTCCGTCTGTCTGTCAGCGGGCTGTATCTCATGAACCCTAACAGGGAGTTGAGATTTTCACAGAGCGTATTTCTATTGCCGCAATATCAGCAAATATTAAAAATTAAATAAAGTTAATAATTTAAGGGAGTCCCCATACAAGAAACGTGTTTTTTTCGGCCTTTTTTGCTCGATGTTAATATGATACGGAACCCTTCGTGCGCGACTTCGACTCGAACTTAACCGGTATAAAAAAAGAAGCTATTTTATAAAAAACATGAACAATTTTTTTTTTTGCTTTATCATGTGTAGATGTCGATACCCATCACGTCTGTGGAGTTTCGCTAGCTAATTTAATTTGACCCTGTATGTCAGTCTCCGTCTAAACCTTGATCTGCCTTATTAGCACTTTGCTACTGTATTTCCTGATAAAACTATTTAAGACGCCGATATATGCCAGTGGCCTTGAGTGGTTAGCTTGCGTGTTCTGTACTGAGCTCACGCAACGCGTCGTACGTTCAGCAAGTAATAGGAGTCGCCCATCAAGGAGCGCCGTCCCAAATTAGATGCATTATTAATTTATTATTCATAAAACAAAAGGTATTTTAATAAATCACGTATACGAAAAAATAAATATTTAAATTATCTTTAAAATGGTGAAGTTTTCAGAAAAATACTCTTGATAGTTTTTGCCTGATTCTCGGTTGTTTTTCCGCGTTAGACATAACTTTACAAATTAATTAGACTATGTAATATAAACATTATCTAAAATATTCAGAGTTTAAGTTATTGAAAAAATGCTCTTATTTAACATATATTCTTTCCAAATCATTAACACTACTCGTTTAGACGTGTTCTTTAGTATAAAATCATTAAAAGTCGCTCAGTGTCGCCTTAAAACGAAACGACGGTATGCGCCTCAGATGTCAGACATCTCTAAGTAATTGCTTGATTACTTCACTAATTGTCTACAATTAACTTTATCATGTTATAAATAATCGTGAATATCATTGAGAATAAACTACTGCAATTATCAAATGACCACATAGAGATAAGCAAGTGAATATGTACCCAGTAAAATGGCGGTAAATTACTAAAATGATTAAGCATTGTGCCTCAAACGCGGTAAAACATAGTAATTCAATGAGGAAGAAATAAATTAAATTGTTTAGCACGCAATAAAGTAATAATGGCGTAATTTTAAAGTTCTTGTTTTTTATAATTACTTAATTTCATCTCGAGGATGTATGGAAGAGATAAGTGTCTGATATGGAACCGGAAAACAAGCTTGCAATGGTCCACTTTATTGGAAACGCAAAAAAAGCAAAGGTTTATGGGTGTTGGGTGCCCTAGTAAGCTAATTTACGTAACTCATTATCATCTGCCTAGCCTTTTCCCAACTATGTCGCGGTCGCCTTCCAGTCTAACCGTATGCAGCTGAATACCAGTATTTTACATGCAGCAACTGCTTAACAGACCTCCATAACCCAGTTACTGGGTAATACGATACCCCTTGGTAAGACTGCTTGTCAGACTTTCGGGCTTCTGACGACCGTAACGACTGTCAAAGATCCACGAATGACAGCCGAGACCGACGGCTTAAGTACTATGTTTGACGAAAACACGATTCAATAAAAATTTCCTTTGCATATTAATTATTAACTGAACTAACTATAAAGCAGATACTATCTTTTTATTTTTTAATAAACATTATCTTCGCCGTATAAATAAATTACATAAACTATTCGCGACTTGCACCCCACTCAGTCTCGCTATCACTCAGTCCGCGAGCAGTATGGTGCGAGCGAGATAAAAAGTGAATTTCAGCTGAGGTAGTATGGGCTCCCAAATGTCGATCAAAACAACGCTATTCCCTACCGCTGTCAGAAACGCTCGCGTCAAATTCGCGTCACAGTACAAATGTTATAAACATGATTATATTAATTTTGTGGTAGGAGCATCGACAAGATGGTCAGACGCGAACAAGAAGGCTGTTGGAGGCAGCATTTACCGAGCGGTCCACACTGCAGAAGACCGCATAACTTGGAGACCCGTATGTGGTCGCGATTCTCAGAATTGAGAGAACGACGAAGAAGAGAGATCATTCTTCTCAATATGAACACTTTCTTGCGTGACTAACGGTACGGTGAGCGCAAATCTAGCGATTTAAATCTTTGGTGAAAAAAATAATGCGGTTTAGGGCTGAAACTTGAACTAAACTATAACTGCATCGCAACTTGATCGGCGTGTCAAGAAATTATGTGAAGTAGCCTACTGGTCGCAAAAGAATTCAGTTGTTTTTCAATTTAAAAAGTCGTAGGGAATCTAGATTTGTACCTACGTGGTCACTGGCTTGTCCTCTGTTACCTTTTATCATTACTGGTGAAATATGATTCTACATTGTTCTCACATATATAATTTCAACATGAATGATGTAACCAATATTTTGTAACAATTTCTTATTTATTTAAAAGAGTGTCCGTGGAGTTTCTTGCCCATTCTTCTCCATATGTACCTACTACGCTTTGGAATGGGCAACTAGCTTCATATTTCTGACTGACCGATTCCTTGACAATTCAAAAGTTAATGGTTTAATTTAAATGAATGCTTTGAGTTTGAGTTTTGAGTTTGAGTTTGACTATTGACATTTCTGACTAGCTCGTTGGAGGACAAATACAGGCGTGAGGGATTAGGTGTATGTTAGGGTAATAGCCAAGTCTTGCACCTGTATACTAGTGCTTAATTAATCAAATCCACGTTTTAAAGGTTTCCACCTCGATAAAGGTAAAGTTTATGGTCCACTCACCAATACTCTTATCCCGGGCAATCACTTTGTGTGCAGACTCCACCGGCATCATCCTCCTTACGATCTGCCCCGTGCTGGTCAGACGATGCATCGTCACTTGGAGGTTGTTCATCATTCTGGGGCTGATGCTCGCGTTCTTGTGGGTCCCTGGACCTGGAGTCAATCAAGATACCATATTTATATATTCTTCAGAAAGCTTACAGTAAAATATCTTTGTATTTAAGTAAATAATTACAATTAGCGTTTACAATTTTATTGCCATTTAAAAGCTTCCACAAATTAAAAAGTTTAAGTTAAAAACACACACAAAATAACAATAAAAAATTAAATCTACTGACAACCAAAACAAATTCTTCTGTAAACAAAAGTAACAAACAAAAAACAAAGCAAATTCTTTTATAAACAAAACAAACAAATTCTTTCGTAGAACAAAACAAAAAACATCTTGGAAGTGTTGAATCGTATAAAAGTCATAAAACACATAATTGTAACACAGTTTATTAAAATGAATATTATGTCATCTGCCTAGCCTTTGAGCAAGAGTTATCGGATGAATAGATTGATAGACCCACGTAGATCGGATCGTCTAGGATCCGATCCAAGCCCTAATTACACTAACTTATAAAACGAGACGTTACCTAGTGGTTTCTTGATTACCATTTGGCAGATCTGTTGAAATTTGAAAAATCTAGCTAGGTCTCACATATCGAAAAAATCGTTTTCTCTATTTTCACAGGCTCGGGAATGTGATACAACGTTGGTATACCTGGACGATATCTTTATCTATTTTCACCCGAGCAGAGCTCGGTCGACCAGGTACTAATTTTTATACCTTACTTTGCACTCGCGCCTGCTCCTCACGGGTGCAATTTCCTGATGTGGCGATATGTCAAAACAACGAGATTTATAACCGACGAAAACAAAAGGGGGTTCTCAAGTCGATGCGTATTTTTTTTTGTATATATAACTATTTACTGAGTAGTCCGATTTGAAAGATTCTTTTTTTATTGGGGATTATACCTCGAACTTGGACCCATGTAACCTAGAAAACTAAAATCCACCCCAAGTGTAAAAAAAATGCGGTTGATTGATTTTTCACCTACAGAATTTTTACTGTGAACCGATTCTATTGCAATTTCTCGCACACATATGTAGTCTTGATGACACAACCACATAATAATACCTGGAGTTGATGATCTGATGATGGATACGGACGTATGGCACCGCCTCAAAATTCGCTACTTAAATGGGTTTAGGAGCTTAGTTACACTAAAGGTATTTTTATTATATTTCGCTTTTAAGTTTTTTTTCGTCGGATATTTTTTTGTAATCAAGTTTTTTATATAAATAACAAGTACTTAGGTCTTAGGGCAACCATGACTGTACATTATGTACTTAGGTAGCTGCAATTAATTGCACATTGATGCAAAATTATAAATCTCGACCTTTACCCATCGAGTAATGTAGAAAAACTCATACAACAAGTATTTATTACAAGTAACAAGTTTCCATCTAAATAACTGATTGTATTGTTTGTTTGTCCTTGCTGTTGTCTTTTTGTCGATAAATTCTACAAATTATATGTTAACGTGAAGATGCTTTAGATTTTTATTATGTGAGATATTCAGCTAATAATTATGTAGAACCTACATGAGTTTAAGTTTGGTAGGTAATTTTAAGAACTCATCATCATCTGCTTAGCCTTTTCCCCAACAGATACCGACCCCAACAGAATTGTAACCCCCCTCTTAACATAGGTCGAGGTCCAGGTCATTGAAGCACCTTTAGGAAAGTGGTTATAGTAATTTACATAATAATATAACCTACTATGTTGGGCTTGGCAAAGGTTCATGGGTGTTGGGTGCTCTAGTAGGTCAATTCACCTAACTCATCATCATTTGCCTAGCCTTTTCCCAACTATGTTAGGGTCGGCTTCCAATCTAACCGGATGCAGCTGAATACCAGTATTTTACATGCAGCGACTGCCTATCTGAACTCCACAACCCTGTTACTGGATAATACGATACCGCTTTGGTAAGACTGGTTGTCAGATTCGGGCTTCTGACGACCCGTAACGACTGTCAGCGATCCACAATGGGACCAACGGCTTAACGTGTTTTCCGAGGCACAGCGGGCTCTTGTTTTGTAAAGATGGTCACCCAACCACGGAACAACCGTGCGGCTGTTATTACTTAGCCACAAGCCCCTTCATAAATAATCGGTAATTGAAAGAACTGAAGACCCGATAATAGGTAAGCGAATAGTCCATAAGACTTTTTAAAACTACTGGATAGTTTTTTGCAGTTTTACGAACTGAAAATCTAGACCGAATTTTGTCGAACAAAATGTTTCCCTTTGAGCTCTGTTTTCTCCTAAACTTTATTAATCGTTGAACAAACATGGTGATGATTTTGAAAACCTTTTGCGATAGGCTTCCAAAATGTATTTTTGAACGTAAACAAAAAAACTCTATAAACAAAAAAACAAAAAAAACCGTCCGCCGTGTATAATAATATTTTTTTTTTTTTAATCAAAATATTTAAAAATATATTTAATAATTATGAAAACAAATAAATGAGATAATAACTGTGCGTTTGCACTGGCGAAACATTCACATAAAAACATGTTGAAATCTATATTTTCTGTCAATATTTCATACAATGTTTGGCAGGAAATAGAGATTTCAACATGTTTATATGTTTTAGAGGCATGTGGAACATGGTTCTATTGAAAAGGTAGGATCCTCCGACCAGACGTGTGTCGTGTCTGGCGGGCAACTGCCTAACGGTTGAAGTCGGGATCTTGTACATATGTCGATCGCGGGTAAACTCTAATTGCGTGATGCAGGATTTTGGGTGACGTCAGGTCTTTGATACGTAGTTTGCATGTGACGATGTAGATGCCGCCACATGTGAATCTTTCGCCAGTGCAAACGCACACTAATAATAATCAGTCTGTATTGTCCCACTCCTGGGCAAAGGCCTCCCTTTCCTTTTTCCACTCAACTCGATCAAATATGTACTATCGAAGAATTTAACAAAATAAGACAAAAATAAAATGAATAAATACAATACTTAGTCCTAAATGTTTATATAAAATATAATATTTAAAATGGTAACATTTCGTACTGTCGGCGACTCACGCGCCGCGGTCTTAATGCAGTCTGTGCGCGCAGCTGTCATAAAAACTATGATGACCAAATCTGTTACCACCCCGGCTCTCTCGGCTGCTCTATAGCGCTCGGATGTTATAGAGCGCTGCAAGCATAAATAGTCCTTACGGTGTATAGATATGAAGATCTTCAATGGTACTAATCCATCCTATAAAAGTCAAGTTCGTCTCACCATCTCCGCCCGGGTCTTCCGCGATGCCATTGGGCGTTTTCAGGAACCCATGTTGTTGTAGATATAACGTTGTGAATCCCACATTAGGAATCTCACCTGTTTCATAATTACAGACAAATTTACAAAACAGTCCCCGTAAAAGCCTCACAGATACTTGTTACGCAAGGGAATCGACACTGCGACCCGTAACACAAAAGCCAATCTCTCATCCACTGCGCCAATCGAGAAAAAAACATGATAATTAGGAAAGATGACGGTAACCCGACTTCGCAACTGTAGTTAAATATTGTCCTAACTACTAGTAAATATTGAATATGTCAGTCGGTACATATTATCTACATATCACACAGATGGCACAGTATAAATAAGTAACAGTAAGTATTCATAGAATTCGGCCGAAACGATGCGCTTCGAAATGTCCGTGTATAGCTTCGTGCAGACCAACGCGACACGACAGCGCGACGCGACACCGGTTATTGTTATACCGTCAAGTTTTCTTAGAAATTGTATTGTTCGAGTCGCGTCGCGGCGTCGCGTCGCGCTGGTCTGCACGAAGCTTTAATCAGTAGACGCAACAGTCTCGAGTGCGCGGCAGTGACGGACGGACGTGGAAGGTTTATCTACCGAGCGGCCGCAGGTAATTATGTCACGGTCACTGCTGTCCCGGCAGTGAACTTGACATAATTACCAATTAAATACTGTTAGTTTATTATACTGTGCTGATGGACAGAGTTAGCCCAGATAGCTAATTACGCAACACATTTTCGTTGACAATTCCGACTAATCTGTTTCAATTTGACAGGTCAACAACATTCATTGTGTTATTTACGTTCTTGAGCAGATTCTTTTTTCGAACGTACGAAGCAATGGATTAGCAATCTGTTTCAAATCGATTCAGATTCTGATTGATCGTGTATTACGTAATTAGGGTACAGGTTCACACGAGCGATTTTTTTTTTCGCGCACTGTGTTTTTAACTTTTGTTACTGAGCTGAGCATTGAGAATCCAACAGACCACATCCCAGCGCGTCAAAAAGATACACTGTTATACGTAATTAGGGTACAGGTTCACACGAGCGATTTTTTTTTTCGCGCACTGTGTTTTTAACTTTTGTTACTGAGCTGAGCATTGAGAATCCAACAGACCACATCCCAGCGCGTCAAAAAGACACACTGTTATATTTTCACCTCTCGGCGCTAAGCAGAGCGAAGAAAATAAAGTACGCGTACAAAAATCGCTGTGATAAAAATACGCGAACCCGGGCTATCACGTTCGCATGGACATAAAAATATCGCGGCGGGATTTTATCGCGCACTGGATTTACAACTCTCAGTATTGAGCCAAGCATGAAAATCCAACAGAGCACATTCCAGCGCGTCAAAAAAACACTGCATTTGTATTTCCAATTGGCGCTTAAACAGGGCGACGAAAATACAGTGCGCAATAAAAATCACCGCGATAAAAATACGCCCGTGCGTACCCGGGTTAATAAGGCATTATTAATAATGTCCACTAGATATATAAATAATGTGATTTGTTATCTAGTAAATCTATTCGTTATTATAATAGTGTTCAATTACATATATTTCCATCCATAATGTATACCTACTTACCTAAGATGTTACTGGGCAATTAGATACTTACATTATTACCTGCTTATGTAAATTAATACCGTTCTGTAATTTATTATCCTTCATACTGTTTTTCTAAGAAACGGTAGCAGTGCAATCAATTCCGATGTGATAATAATTGCATTATAAATAGTTACCGAGGTGCCGATTCTCTTGTACACCAAACTAAACTATCACTAAAATTCCTTTCTTTTGGCTATGAACATTTCAAAGCTATTATGCAAAAAACAAACTCCAAATATAAAAATAATTTTGACACAACTAAAATCGAATTTGACAATCGCGACTTCACGTGGTTACTACTCCTCGACGTGTTTTATATGGAATTTTTGACATTTTGTATGGAAAATATGAAAAAATCATTCGTCGAAGTCGGTGGCAAAAGAAAAACACTACAAAGTGAAAAATAACTAACTTCGTCGAAGTCGGTGGCAAAAAACTAAAATACAAATCCAAAGACACCGACTTCCGAAATTAAAGTTATTTTTCACTCTGTAGTGTTTTTTTATAAGTCGTTTGGTTTTTTATTGTCTAGACTGCGTCGTTGCTCTTCAACCCATAACTCCGAGTTGGACAAAAGTGTTGGTCTTGGATAGTCCTACCTTCGGGACGAACAGTTTTAGTTTGGTGTTATGTTAATCAGTTTTCTTTGGCAATAGTAGGAAGGTATTGCAAAGCATGGATTGAAGTCACCCAGAAACTGTTGCGCCACTGTTCTGCCTGCTACAACTAAGTATACAACCTTAGTTTTTGTTTACCCTAAACCTCTTAAGGGGTCATTGCACACATCATTATGAATAACTTTCACTATGGGACCGACACAGATATCGCGAAAAAAAATCAGCTGTTCCCTACATTTCGACGAGATATACGAACATAAATGTAGGGAACAGCTGATTTTTTTTTCGCGATTTCAGCTTTGGGCCCATAGTGACAGTTGTTCATAATGATGAGTACAATGACCCCTTAAGAGGTTTAGGGTAAAGGGTTTAGGTAAGGTTGTATAACACCGGTATAAACATCTAGGGGCACTGGTATGGAACGTGAATCTACCTGGCGAGCCGTGACCGAATAGTAATCGCTCAGTAGGCACTGACCTTGCCACATTTATAATATTACAAGTGTATTAATAGTGAGCAGTTGTGGCCCTGTGGTAACACCCGCGACTTAGGAGTTGTAGGTCGGTTCGAACCCAGACAGGCCCTTTACTTTGTGTAAATTATTTCATCACCACTGCTCTCAAAACGGTGAAGGAAAACATCATGAGGAAACCGGCGTAACCTAGAACCAACAATTTGAAGACATGTTATGACTACCAACCAGCACTGGGACCTGTCTTTTCGGATTCATGTGCGTATTGTATAATTATCACTTGCTTCAAAAACGGTGAAAGAAAACACTGTCAGGAAACCGGCCTGAGAGATATATCTCGAAGGCATGTGAAGCCCATGGGCGGCTTTAAACCTCTGACACCAGGTTAGTCACTAACCACACGAAAAGAAGAAGCACTGGGCCCGCGTGGTGGATTACGGCCCACTCCCGCTCACTGAGAGGAGGCCTGTATCCCAGCACTGGGAACATTATAGGCTGATTATGATTAATAGTATAGAAATGTTTATTTCCTAACCTTTTGGCGCGTCCTTTTACAATTTGCGGATAAGAATACGAACATAATGTAATATTGCTCATCCCCCATAGCAAATTGTGTGATAGTTTATACCCTGATGACCAGACTTATAGGGAATATATATAATATGCAAAATTTTGACAGACAAGAATCACTGCCAGGCAAGTCTTTCGGAGGATATTCTTTCTGAGAATAATTTTGCCCAGTTTTTCTTTTAGATGGACTTGAAAAGGTACCTTTATACAGTTTGTACAAGTCTATTATTTATACAGGGTCAAATGAATTAGCTAGCGAAACTCCGCAGACGTGATAAATATCGATAAAACAAAAAATAAATTATCTTTATTTTTTGTTTCAAATTCAATACATAATCTTAATTATAATATACAAGCTAACACTAAAATATATATAAACTATTAAGTAAAAATAAATTAACTTGTATATTTTTTATGGGGTCGCCGACCGCATTTAGTCTAGTCCCTTCTTCATTTTTGGGTAATTGATTTGAAAAAAGAAAGCAGATTTTCTCAACTCATACTTCAAGAAACAACCAGCGATCGTTAACCCCAAAAAAAAAAAACATTAAATCTTTTTTATTTTATCGTGTTCGGATACCCATCACGTCTGCAGTTTCGCTAGCTAATTTTATTAGACCCTGTATACATATTATGCAGTTTTGTAACTGACTGACAGACAACGCATAGCCTTAAAGCCTGATTTACACGATGCAAGTTTCTTGCCTGAGGCATACGATAAAATTGAAGCTACTAATGACTTGCATCGTCTAAACGCTATTGAGACGGTGCCAGTTTTCTTGTTGTTTCTATAGTGCCATAGGGTGAAGATCCAACCCAGAATAGTTCAAAGGTAGAGAAAGTATACACACGAAATCACAGTCAACACCAAGTCACAGAATAGTACCTACAGAAGACGCACTCCGCATTTTAGGTATAACGCTACAAGTGCGCGGTGGGCTCGACTTGTCGGGCCAATTCAGTGAGTGTAACGTAGTCAGAAGATATAAGAGTTACGCGATAGAAAGAAAGGTAACTTCTACGTGAACAAAACTGTAGGTAATTAGCACTGTGCGACATGAATTGCACTTTATTGTGTTGTTGCAAGAGTTGCTTTTTATTTAAATGATTTTGCGGAATGAACCATCTGTATGAATCTGTGATCAAGTGTAAAATATTATTGCTTCCAGATTTATTAGCACAGCCAATAAGGAAACGTTTTACATAATTCCTATTACGTTCAAACGTTCGTAAATAAATTGATGTGTAAGTACGTTGTCAATATGAAACAACTCTGTTGATTTACACATTACTTGAGAAATAACCATTTGACATTATTACTTTTTATATTGCTTTTCAAGATTACGTTCAAGTTACTTTGCAAATGTTTTTTTCTTTTTAGGGTTCCGTACCTCAAAAGGATAAAAACTGATAGGATCACTTCGTTGTCCGTCCGTTAGTCTGTCAAGACTCTTTTTGTCAGGAACCCGTCTATGGTCATTAGAGCTCTAAAAAAATCAAGTTTCTAAGTCAACACAATTAAAAATACGGTCAGTTATGCGACATATTTTGATACTCGCAAATAAATCAAAACCTACTGGGTACTTTCCGTTGATTTAGAATCATGAAACTTGGCAGGAAGCAAGGTCTCACGGAACATGCATAATAGCCTATAATGTTCCCACTGCTGGGACACAGGCCTCCTCTCGGTGAGAGGGAGTGGGCCGTAATCCACCACGCGGGCCCAATGCCCGCAGATGTCACATGTCTTCAAATTTTTGGTTCTAGGACATGCCGGTTTCCTCACGATGTTTTTCTTTACCGTTTTGAGACCAGTGGTGATAAAATAATTTACACAAAGTAAAGCATCTGTCTAGGTTCGAACCTACGACTTACAACTCGTAAGTCGCAGTCACAGCACATGTAAAGGAAAAAATCCGAAAATACCTAATTTGTAGTTTTATCACACAATTTCTTTTTGCGATTACAAATTTACATTTGCAGTTGCAGAATTGATCGTGACGTTTATCGATGTATGGGAGAACATGTTTTTCAACTACAATGTTAAGTTTGTTTTTGGGATTAATTCATCCCAACTACGGAACCATTCATTGTGCGTAGTCCGCAACGTACTTGGCCGGTTTTTTTTTCTTTGCCACAGTGGTGCCATTGAGGACTGAAAATAATATTAATAAACTGTTCCACCGCACCTATCAAAATTTTGTTTCAGTGCGGTGACTGGAAGTGCTCAAGTGCTCAAATTCAAAATTCAAAAGTCATTTATTCAAACTAGGCTGATAATAAGCACTTTTCGAACGTCAAAATTACATAAGACAGTCCCCCAAAACGCCCTCCCTTCACCACTTCCTAGTGCGTTAGCTGGGAAGAAGAAGTGGCGCAACTAACTCCCCAGCAGCACAGCTGTCTGTTCAGTTAGAAAAAAAAAAAAAAAGACTCTATATAATAGTATTCAACATAATTAACCTAATTTGAATTATTATCCATATGTTAGCTAGCACACGCCAATATACCAAACAAAATCATCGAGAATGCTGTTCGGTCAAGTGCTGTTGAAATCAGTGCTTTGAATCAATTTCAAGATTAAATTAGAAAAAGCGAGCTTGACTTTTGTGTCACATTTGCACAGTCAACAACAGAAAAAAGTTTGTTTTCATTGCAAAGTTCAAAAGATACTAATCATATCTCTAAATAGATAACAAAGTTGGTAAATTCGCTTTTGTCAGTGTTTTTGATTTGTGATGAGACATCCATCTACTACCTACTGCTGTTGCTGCTGCATGGTAGAACTGCTTTTAGTTCTAACTGGATTCCGACCCCAATACAGGGTGGCAGGGACATCGCGCCGCAACTTGTTACCATGGATTCAGTACATGATTCTGAACGTCCCTGCGCAGGAAAGCTGTTCCATACATTTTGACCGCGTAGGTATTGATTGCACATTTTTATAAAACAGCAGACTTTTTTTTTGATAACTGACTCAACATTTCTACGCTAGGGCTCTTGAATTAGGTGCTGAATTCATGATTACAGTTTGCGCGTCGATGTCCCAGCCACCCTGTATAATTGAGAAAATTACAAGGTAGCTGATGATGAGAGGTGATACTCAAATCAACATCCTGAACTAAGATACCTAGACAAAGTGACATTCTATGAGCGATAACGATGATGGAAAAGTCAAAAATGAATGGAACTGACATAAGTTACCGAAAACTTTATGTAAATCCTGTAGAAATACGATACGCTTTGAAAACGATTGCCACTGGTCTAGGCAGTGGGCAGTCGCTCTGCTGCCACCTTGCTGACTGGCTCATACAGCGATACAGGCTGGCAGGGACATCCACGCATAACCTGTCACCAAGGAGTTAGTAAATGATTCTGGATTCTGGACCTCCTGCTTGCAATTTTTCATGAAAATCTGCTGTTTCCTACAAAACTGCAATACCTACGCGGTCAAAATGTATGAAACAGCATTTTTTTTTTTTCACCCGCATGTACTGAACCTGTGGTAACAGATCCCTGCCACCCTGTATTTTTACCACGCTATGTCATGAGCTATCGTTATTAATTTCGTGTTGATAGGTACTAGAGAATCAGAATCACGATGGTTGTTTGCTTAAAATGGCTTCTAATAGCCAATATTATGCATAAATATATCATAAGGTACAATCAGGTAGGCAAATTAGCAATTCATTTTTTTTTTTTTTGCAAAAAAAATATGTATGTAGCTAATGCTTAAGACTCCGGAACGGAGAGAATAACCGTTCGTTCTATCCTTCGACACGATGATGTAACTATTTATTTATGATTTTTTGACATACGTCATATACCTAACGAGATTAAGTGGCGTTTTTTTAAAAAAAAAAGCTCGCCTCCTCTGAAAAAATCAAGTACGTCAAAAAATCATAAATAAATAGTTGCAACGGTTATTCTTTCCGTTCCGGAGATATAAGCATTAGCCCCATATTTTTTTTTTTTTAAATATATTTTGCTAATTTGCCTACCAGATTGTATCCGATACACAGTGCGACGCCTCTTAATACGGTCTACACAACTCGTATCGTCTCCACAGTTCTGTCTTATTATTCGTTAATGTGTTATTGTTATTATTTAAACCACAACCACCGTAAAATTTAACGTGACAGGCGCACAGTCATAAAAATCGGGCTTTAGAGGTAAGATTGCCAGTTGCTCTGTGGTTGATGATTTCGGCTGAAGCTCGCTTCCACTCAGCTCTCTATCACTTACCATCAGCACGCGTAGCATGACGCTTTCTATGTCTACGAAGAATAGACACAGCTCTTTCTATACAAAGTGAAATTTTGTTTCTCCATTTTTAACATCGCACCGTAGAAATCTTTCTACAATCTGTCATTTTGTCTTTCGTTTCTAACAATCTTTGTCTAGGTCCTTTTATATGTAGACTATTTCAGAAGAAAGTTTTCTATCCCAAACTGTCAAAATCACACTGACTACTGACAGTTGTCTCCACGGCCACAAAGTATATACGGTTATCTAAAAAATCATGATTTTACAGGAGAGCATTTGAATACAAAACTGTGATAATTAATAGAAGAACAAAGCTATCTTCTCATATTTTACATCATTTCATTAATAGGAAATATTACCAAGGAAATGGTTAAGGCCAATATTACTGAAATATGTTTTTGTTCTAAAATACGGTTCTTAGACACTGAGAAAAATTGTTGTAGTTGTCTATATTTACGTTACTTAATATCGGTAAAAATTGAGAATCAAACAGAAAAAAAAATCCTATGACAAACAAAGAATTTTGAGTCGAATTATGTAAGAGTGAATTTCGTAAAAAAAGTGCAGTTGACTCTTTCTACGTTGGTGCCGTCGTACTGTCTACACGGAACGTCATTTTTGTCTACTCTTCCGTCGACAAAACGGTGCTCGTGCTAAGCCTGCTGGTAAAAAGAATAACATGTAAATAAAGCTACTCACAATGAGGTATCAACCCAGCAGGGTACCCATAGTCGGCACGCGGTACGTAGGTAGCCGCTCGCACTTGAGCAGCAGCTGTGATCGACAATGCGACCGCCACCACTATCTTGAACAACCTCGACATTATTCTGAAAAAAAAACAAATTATCAGTATTATAATACCAGCCTATTAATGTCCCACTGCAGGACAAAAGCCTTTTCTCATACACAGTAGGCACGAGCAAATTGATCACCACGCTTGCTCAAGACGGGTTGGCGATTTCAGACTTATAGAGTAGCTAGCCAGGGCTTCGCCCGCGGAGCCCTTTTTTTCTTAAGTAAAAGTAGCCTTAGTTGCCAGCTATCTGCCAGTGAGAGTCCCGTCAAAATCGGTTCAGTCGTTTCGGAGATTAGCCGGATCATAAAGATAGACAGACAAAAAAAAATGTTAATTGATTCAGGACTATTCCTGAAAAGTCATAAAAACCCCTGTAAGAAATCGACACCTGTTTCACCTCTTATCGAGGTATCCTCAGGATGACGATTGACTTGTCGCTTACAGAGTTTTACTTTTTACTGGGTTGTGGAGGTCAGATAGGCAGTCGCTCCATGTATAATAATGATATTCAGCTGAATCCGGTTAGACTGGAAGCCGACCCCAATAAAGTTGGGAAAAGGCTAGGCAGATCGGATTTTGTTGAAAAAAAAAAAAATGGAATTCCTGTTAAGTATTTTACAAAACAATATTTTCTGTTGGTTTTTTTGTCTGGTTTATTAACCCTTTTCAAACCTTCAACTGTCATTAACGAGACACACTAGATAATTGTTATGGCCTTCTAAAGGCCAATCGACAGCTGATGATTGGTTAATACGACTAAATTAATATCGATAAGATCATTTTTCATCGAAATTATTGTAATTTCAAATCATCACAATGACAAAAAAATTATTGGACATAATGTCCAAAAACACAAAAAACAGGAAATTGCCAAAAGCAAGAATTAATGGTGTTATTGAGGGTTCCATAATAATTCTAATTATTTAATTTCGTTTACGATTTTCATTTATTTGGATTGAGCATTATCTATCACAAGCCGTTGTCCTGTCCAAAAATTATTCATAAAAATAAAAAATTCATAGAAGATAACCCTTTTCAGTTTTCCCGAATTTTCCAATATGCCCGGCATTTTTTCTTTTCTTATGAATCTGATTCAGACTATAACGAAAATTTTTAAATAAAACTTACCAAGTCGGTCCAGCCGTTTTGAAGTGATGCACTTACTATCGAACAATATTTTTATTATACATAAAGACTAGCTTTACCCGGCCCGGCTTTGCACACCCGTGCAAAAAGTACTAAGTACTTTAGTAGCACTAAGTACTTATCTACGGCGCACCTACCTACCCTACCCTAAATACATACCCATTTACCTACCTTACCTACCTACCCTACCTGCCTACTTACCTACCTACCCTACCTGCCTACATACCTACCTATAAACCTTGCCTGAGAATAACGAAAATACCAAAAAAAGAATTATCCAATTTGGTGCAGTCGTTCGGAAGTTTTGCGCATGCATATATTTCGGCGATTTATTTTTAGAACCTGGGCGACCGAGCACTGCTCTAGTTAAAATAGAGAATGCTCATTTAATAGTATAGGATATTTCATACTAATTCCATGCTGCCATGATAGTAGGTACTTACTAATTCCGTGCTGCCATGTCATTATTAAGGTAGCCATCTTGTTCTAGACTTTGGGCGATCGAGCTCTGCTCGGGTGAGAATGTAGAAAAACGTGCACGATAGAAGCGTCCGTAATACAAAGATAAAAACAAAGAACAATTCAAAAATTAAAAATCAGCCATGGCCGCTAAGAGTTGACCAGTCCCAACTGACGGCGCCCGTTCACGAACATGACGCATGGATCAGCACCATTCAGCTCAACCATTTTGAAGGGAGCTAAATGATCCAACACACGCGCCACCATCAGCGAGACATCTGAGTGAGCATGACATACTCACAGCCGCCAGGGCACATTCAAGTCAATAAAAAAAGTATTACCCGGTAAATGGTAGCTCTTTAGTACATAGTACTCACACCTGTGCTCTGGAATTATATAATACAAACGAGATTGATTTTATACAATGCAAAGATGGTCTGAAAATCTTCAGCAGCTCCAACAGTATTTTCAGATGTTAATCAATTAGTTGTGGTTGTGGAGCAGGACCAGCATTGAGCCAAGCATTTTTATCAGTGATGTAATCCCCCAACTTATAATATGCCTGCCTGCATAGTGTGCGTTTTATACAAGACTTGAATTTCGTCTCATTCAGTTGAAGTATGTGGGGAGGAATTTTATTGTAACATTTTAAACAGTACCCCATGAAAAATGAGTCCACTTTAGCCAGTCTAAAACCTGGTTGAACTAATAGGTCCCTATTTCTTGTACTATAATTATGTCTATCACCTCTTTTACTAAAAAGATGTAAGTTTTTTCTTACGTACATGATGTTTTCATAGATATATTGACAAGGTACCGTCATGATGTTAATATCCTTAAACAGTTCCCTTAGAGAGTCACGCCTGCGGAGATAATACATGGCTCTAATCGCTCTTTTCTGCAGAATATATAAATTTATCACCGGTTACTGAATTTAATTTCATTAGGTTCATTACATAAATATCCTAACTGTATAATATTATAAATGCGAAAGTGAGTTTGTTTGTTTGTTACGCTATATCGGCCGAGCTAATTTGAATGAAATTTGGCACATGGGTAGAGCATAACCTGGGTAAGAACATAGAATACTTTTCATCCCGCTATTCCCACGGGATCGAGACTTATGAGGTGGATCCACGGGGCGCAGCTAGTATTTCAAATAATCTAAAACCACAATTACATAAGTTACACGTAGGTAATTGTACTCGTAGAATGATTTATAGGCAAATAAAACTACTTATTTCAAACAATGGTCTTCTTTGAATTATTTATGGTCACTAATTTGTTAAGGAATGTTTATTTTATTAATATCTTTTGAAATACTGATTGCGCAGGATGTTGGATTACGCCAATATTTAGTAGAAATTTCTACTAAATATTGGTGTTATTGTTATCCGTTTTAACTACTTTAGTAGCTACGTGCATATCATTTCTATAGACCGAAATTATATAGCTTTTCCGTTTTATTTTTATTGTACAAATTCGAGCACATCGACTACTACATCATACTAAAAATATGTTGTAATTGGTTGATAACTTTCCGAGATACAGCGCGGTGAAATTTATGGTTTTTTATGAAAAATCAAAACGTTGTAGCTATCTGAAATTCGACCGTACATACCCCATTTTTTTGTAGAGATTACGCATAAGTACTACTAAATCCTACAAAATTTTCAAAAATATCCGTTGGCTAGTTTTCGGGTTCTAAGGTGGCGGAGGAGCCACCTTCAACGTCGTATAACTTTTTAAGGGTTTTACTACAAATTCCGGGATCCGGCCTACAAAATCGGCTAATTTACTACTAAACATTGGTAGTAACCTCGTTCCGATATGAGACATGGCTCCTCAATCCAGACACACACCATGAATCATGTCTGAACAAGACTCACTAAACAGAGAAACGGACAAAAGTTATACTCCAAACAATATGCGGTAGCATTCACGTTGACGTTAAGGACGCACCGAGCTTATTTCGAAATATCTGCGTTCGTTAGATCCCTTGCTGCAACGTTCTAAACCTTTAGTTATGAAATCAATATGTAAGATATTTAAGGATTCACTCTATACATCATATACTTTATATGCACGATAAGATGTAGTTAATTGATTCAGGCGTGACTTTGCGGTAATCCATTATAAAATACAATAGATGACGTATATTTAGTAACTTAATCCGCGTAACTGTTCTTCAAATGTCATAAAGAACCCTGTAAGAAATCGACACGTGTTTCACCTCTCAACGAAGCATCCTCAGGAAGGCGATTGACTTGTTGCGGACTCGGACCCGACGTGTGGACACGTCAAGCGTCGAGCGTAGTGTGTGCAGTGTGTGTTCTTACAGGGTTCTTTATGACTCATTAAGAACAGTTAAGTTACTAAATATACGTCGTCTAAGTTATCTCTAAAAAACAATATAAACCCTTAGTACGGCGTAAATTCCGAATTCCTTCACTGAAGGTCATCAGTTTTTTAATAATAACAAAACTACATGTTTTCGATAACGCATACATTTTACATTTTCAAAATGTGTATTTGTTTTAATAATACGAAGGAAACACCTAAATTAGCGCGCGAACCTTTATCCCGCTCTATCCCATTCATTAGCGGCAAAAGCTCGGCGCGCCCTTAATTAAACCAGCATAATTTAACAGTAGAAATGAATATTGTTTGTTGGGATATTAACTACAGGCTAGCTGACCAGCTCCTTAATTATGTGACACACTTAGGATCACACCCGAATGATTTTGAAGGATATTACTAATCCATTGCTTCATAGGTTCGAAAAATTTGTCAGCTCAACAACTTAAATAACGCAATGAATATTGTTGAACTATCAAAATGGAAGTCATTGCTACTGTAAGTGTGTTACGCTATCACCCCGCAGAACCGCGCAAAGTAAAATGGAAAAAAAATCGTCGAATGCATAAATAAAATCATTCTTTTGTGAAGTCTGTTAATAAAACAATTCTGTCAAGCTTTGTTTTAGATTTTTAGCACAACTCTCTAAGCTCAGTCAAGAAGGGAAGAGAAGGGTAGATTTAGCAGATGAGACCAATGCAATCAAACCCAAGGTGAAGTAGGTTTACGATTTTCTCAAATTCTGCTTTTGAACTTTTTGGGAAAACTCCAATGCTTACAAAAATCGCCAAAGTGCTAAGCTATGCAACAGACCCGTCACACAAATTCAAAGTTGGAAAATCTATGCCTGTGGCTCTAGAGCACGATAAGAGCGTTTCAAATTCAAGGCCAAGCACGAACATAACACGAACACGCGAAGTAAACTTTAAGTAAATTCTATTGCTAATTCTCATTCCTAACGACACTGTGTTTTGAAAACATTGTTAAAGCCATTTTTAAAAGAGTAACCGCGGAGTTTCTTGCCGGCTCTTCTCCATAGAAAACGACCAATTGCAACCGCGGTCCAGCTTCTGACGTTTCATAAGTGTCTATGTAAGTTTAAGTGAAATAAAATACTTTGATTTGGATTTAGATTGACATAAACTCCGCCCCTAAGACGACCCACTGACCGATCTTTACATCGAATATACAGCAACTATTCTATAGGATTTTGGTTTATATTTATGCGACAAGACATGAATACAGCCTTCAAACTAAATAAGTCATAAAAAGTTGTGCGAATCAAGTACAAATGTCCAATTAAAAAATCGTTTGAATATACGTTACGTTTCGTTGTTTGAGAGGGGCTTGTGGCTAAGTAATAACAGCCGCACGGGTCGATCGATCAGGTTAAGCTACGCTTGCCGCGGTTGGTCCGTGGATGGGTGACCATCTTTACATACCAAGACCCGTCCGTGCCTTGGAAAGCACGTTAAGCCGTTGGTCCCGGCCGTCATTTGTAGATCTTAGACAGTCGTTACGGGTAGTTAGAAGCCCAAAAAAGTCTAACAACCAGTCTTACCAAGGGGTATCGTGTTACCTAGTAACTAGGTTGTGGAGGTTAGATTTACACAGGAGTCCCACATACCCCGACTCGTCCCCCACGAGCCGGGGATGCGTAACGCATATGTAAGAAAGAAAGAAAGAATAATGTTTATTTGGACACAGTTCGTGAAACACAAAAAACAAAAAAGTGAAAATAATATTTTAACAATAATAGTGTGTGCCTCACGGCTGCGCCAAAAAATGTAAAATACTGGTATTCAGCTGCATCCGGTTAGACTAGAAGCCAACCCCAATATATTTGGGAAAAGACTAGGCAGATGATGGATGATTTTTACATAAAAATTCTTTCACCAGTAGAATTCTATATTATCACTCTGTTACCTAGGCTATAATGTATAAAGATATCACGCGTGCAAAGACGCTGGCGAAAACCAGTTAGTAATAAAAACAATTCGAACATTAATTTAACACACATATACACCACATTCGTTTACGTCGCGCATTCGCGCTGGGCCACCTGCCGGTCGATTCTGTAAAAATCTCGCCGTGAAAACTTAGGTGAAGTGAGCTTAAAGTGAGCTGTCATTTCACCAGCCGTGCTATTCTGTAAACGTCTCACCGTGATAACTTGGGTGAAGTGAGCTTGATGTGAGCTGTCATTGCACCTAAAGCTAGGGATTGACACTATGGACAGCTCACTTCGTGCTCACTTCACCTCACTCTTCACGGTGAGATGTTTACAGAAAGGATCGACTGTTGCTAGGGATTGACACTATTGACAGCTCACTTCACCTAAGTTTTCACGGTGAAATTTTTACAGAATATTACTACTGATATGATTTTCGTGAACCTTTTGTTTATTCTATATCTATTGACTGGTAGTTATAAATGCTAATTATTGTTGTATTATGATAATTAGACACAAATGAGAGCAGCCCAAACGACTATTGTTTGCTGTTTAGAATATATTATTTTGATTGTTTACGGACACGGTCAGTTAACAGTCTGTTAAATGTACTAACGCAATTTATCCACATATCTACTTCTTCCGGGACAAGATACACAGGTCCTAGCATGAAAGCGCGACGTAAACGGTAGGTAAATTCTAAAGATTTTTAACATTCGACTATCCTATAGAATAAATAATTTCTTTATTTCAATAAGTGACAACATTGTTATCTATACAACATCTCAATAAATGTAGGTAATGTAGGGAACAGCTGATATATATCAATAGCTGCTATATAGCTAGCTGATATATATCAGCCATATATATCAACAAATGTAGGGAACAACTGATATATATCAATAGCTGCTATGTAGCTAGCTGATATATATCAACAAATGTAGGGAACAGCTGATATATATCAACAAATGTAGGGAACAGCTGATTTTTTTTCGCGATTTCACTTTCGGTCTCATAGTTAAGTATTCATAATGATGAGTACAATGACCCCTTAAGAGGTGTAGGGTAAACAAAAACTAAAGCTGCATTATAAAAATGAATCCCTATTTCCCTTGTTCACGCCAGAACTTGCGAACGGCTGCACTAAATTGGATAATTCTTTTTTTGTTGTGTTCGTTAATCTCAGGACAAGGTTATATTTTATATTGGTGTCGGTAAGGTAGGTAGGTAGGTAAGTATGTAGGTAGGTAGGTAAGTATGTAGGTAGGTAGGTATGTAAGTAGATATGTAATATATTGCTACCAGACATATACTACCAATTAAATAAATAAAAGTGATTAAAACATAAAAATTATTATCCGCAGGCATCACTGTGCGTGCATAAAACATGTACCCACCTAAAACATAATATATATAAGTATATATATATGTCGCCGCGAACGCGTCAACCTGTAAAGATTATAACATAATCTTATGCGTAGGTAACTATTTGTTATAATTGTTATTCACCATAAAGTGCTATACTGTTACAACCATTCGTGTGCGCCTGTGAATGGTATCAGTTCCTTTGAGATCAGACGCCATCTATTGCCAAGCTCGTAAACTCAGTCGATATGCTGTGAGTTCAACTGGAAGAGAAATTATTAAACTAATTTCGATGTTGGAGCTAAAACTATAGTTGGAATTAAAAGGGAATATTTAATTAATGATTTTTTGGTTTTTAGTCATATTGACAAGTGGTCATTTGACAGTAAAGTTTATGACAAAGCGCTACCTAATGTCACGAAGATGGCGTGATTTGCGAATATTATTATCAATAACTGAATGTAATAATTCAATACGAGAACTAAATAAGTTTCAATAATAGAAAACCAACTTTAAAGTAATAAGATTATTTTAAACTGCAATTTACTACTGAATACCAGTCGATCAATTCTGTAAAAATATCAACGTGAAACTTAAGTGAAGTGAGCTGTCACTGTCACAAATCGACCGGCAGGATGCTAGGGATTAGCACTATTGACAGCTCACTTCACCTAAGTTTCACGGTGATCATTTTACAGAATCGACCGGCTGTTGTTTGATTAAATTCCTTGGATCACAGGAAGTGTTGTCAAAATAGTAATAAGGAAGGTGTAAAAAGTAATGAAGGTTCTAATTTAACTTTAATTCTGAATAACCTTTTTATTTATGAATATTAGCATTGTACAATTAACTGATAATCATTTTAGCATTATTTATAAGTTTTATTGAACTAACTAAGTAATAAGATTTTGTATTGGAATACGCGGCATGGCCGCTGACTTTTTGAGAAAAGGGACACACATGCAATGGCGTGTGTGGGTAAATGAGATGAAAAGAAAAGTAACCTCTGTAACATAATGTTTTGATTTAAAAGAGTGTCTATGGAGTTTCTTGCCCGTTCTTTTCCATCAGTACCTACTTCGTTTTGGAATGGGCGACTAGCTTCACCAACTAACTTAAACTCAATGACTCCTGGATACGTGACAAGTGATAACTTAAAAGTGTAAATGTTATAATTGAAATAAATGCTTTGAGTTTGAGTTAAGACTTGTGTGTGATTGAAAACCAACTACTATGAAAAGTGGGTGGTGGATAGGTCCCCCCCTAATGTCAAACTAGGTTTAAACCTGTAACTTGGGAGTAAGTGTTTCTTCCACTATAAAAGTCATTACGTATGTCGTGGGTTATTAAAAAAATATAGTGAGTCTCTATTTTACATTTTGTTTAAAAATTTTGCGACATGCAAATGATAAATGATTGAGCAGAATTTTCAAAACGGTCCTCTATTGACAAAAAATGGAAGGTTTTTTTTTTTTTTTATAGTCGATTAAAAATTGAAGTCGGTTAAAATATTAACTTCTCTGGTCCAATGTGACAGAAAGCAAAAATAACGGTACATAATATATAAAATAAAATATATAAAAAAATCAATTGATGTTTGATGACCTTTCAAATGTCAATCCAATCAAGGAAGTTATAAAAGATTACATAATACTTCCTAATGCCATTGTTAATTGAATCTTAAAGGTCAAATGATTAGGTCCTGATCTCCTCGTCAATGAATTTGATAAACGCATGTTTCAAACAAGTTTAATGATACCATGTAAGGTCATGGTCGACCATGTAAGGTATCGAAAAGTAGATGCTAATAATATTATGTATTAAAATTATCAAGTTAAATTAAATTAAATTAATTAAATTAAAATTAAAATTAAAAATTGTTTATTGTTCCAAAATCGTTACAATACGTATAGCATGAGGCAGCCCCGTTAAGTTATTAACAATACTTGTGTTGGGGCTGACTCGCTACTTCCCCTGTAGTACATTTACAAAATGGAGACTAATAAACCAAAGATAATAAAAAGGATACAAAATAAAAACTAGAATTCTATCAAAAAGAGCAGCTCGAATTGTGTATGTGTACGTATGTGTGTGTGTGTGTGTGTGTGTGTGTGTGTGTGTGTGTGTGTACATGTGTGTATGTGTGAGTGTGCGTGCGTGCATGTTTGTGTATATGGTATGTGAGCGTGTGTGTATGTTATGGATTCCATTTTAGTAAGGTCTGATTAAAATTTGTTCGATTTCCTCATATGATAACGTTTTTAGCCAATCAGTAATAATCTTTTTGCATTTATGTTTAGACTCTGGATTGAATTTTAATTTAGCGTTTATTTTATTGTAGACGTAGGCAGATTGAGCGCTGTACTGACGCTTTGCAAAAGCCGTACGAACCCGCGAGGAGTGGGCCACAGTATGATTGCGTCTTTTATCCTTGTCTGCTGGGGTATATGGGGTAGATTTATGTAGGTATAAAGTCATGTTTAATAAATATAGCTGCCTAACTGTTAGTATACCACACAAACTATATAGACTGCTAGTCGGATATCTGTATGGTTTAAAATACATCACTTTTAAGAGTGACCTCTGGGCTCTTTCGAGCTCAAGCAATTTAGTTTTGGAGGCTCCTCCCCAAACCGGAATGCAGTATGTTAAAACAGATTGTGCTAGCGCAATATAGATTTTACTTAGCAGGTCTGGAGGCATAACATAGCGAAGAGTTTTAAACATCCATATGAATTTCCTGACTCGAGAGATATTAGTATCAATCTGTGCATGCCACGATAAACGCTCGTCAATAATAATACCTAGGTATCTTGTAGAAGTGACTCGTTGTAATTCTTGACAATTTATGTTCATGTGAGAAGACGTCATACTCTTGCGGATTACTATTTTAAAATCTGAGCCTGGTTTCGATTTTGCACTTGGGGAAAAGCAGATGTAGTTAGTTTTTGTAACGTTTAAGGTTAGAAGATTAGCTTTTAACCAGTTTCCAATAATAGTTAGGCCATTTTCGGCTTTTTGGCGCACAATCTCCCATGACTGCCCAGAGAAGACAATGGCTGTGTCATCCGCGTAGGAGAAGATCTTCCCACCGCTATCCCTGAGGTTACATAATTCATTTATATACACCAGGAACAGCGGTGGGCCGAGCACACTCCCTTGCGGAACGCCAAAAACAACGTTTTCTTCTTCACTAAGGATGTTTTCTATCTTAACCTGTTGCTTCCTTCCCCGCAGATAGTTGTCGAAAAGGGAGAGAGCCCTATCTCTTAGTCCTATGGCTTCAAGCCTCTGCACAAGGATGGGAACAGAAACGGTGTCGAACGCTTTTTTAAGGTCCAGAAAAACTGTTATGCATTTGTAACCTTTGTCTACTTCTCTTACTATTTCATTTGTCAACGCCGTAACAGCATCCTGTGTCGAAAGCCCCTGTCTGAAACCATATTGAGAGCTAGAGAGAATATTATATTTATTTAAGAAGTTTACAAGTCGGTTATTTAGTATTTTTTCTAAAATTTTGGATATTGACGGCAAGACAGAAATTGGGCGGTAGTTATTAACATCGTTTGTGTCCCCCCCCTTGTGCACAGGTGTAATTAAAGAACGTTTTAAAGCAGTTGGAAATATTCCAGTTTTGAAGCACAGATTCGTTAGTCTACATATTAAAGGGACAACAAAATCTCTGGCCAATTTGAGGAAGTCATTGGGTATACCGTCCCATCCAGGAGCGCTTCCAGAATCCAGGGACATCAGTATTCCATCAACCTCCCCTGGGTCGGTCTCTAGCAACACAAAAGAGGTCGGTTGAATGCATGAATTAGTGTAACTTGGGAGGCTCGTCATATGTCCAGTCTGGGTCATTATATCCTCTGCCAGTATTTTACCTATAGTAGCAAAAAAGTGGTTGATTTTATTCAATGAGTCAAGCGGATGTAGTGAGATTTGGAGTAGATGTACATTTGAAGATTTGGGTTTCTTATAATGGGTGATATTATTAATGTTACGCCAGAGTTTTTTAGGGTTTTTGATAGAGTACGCAATTTGTTCCTTATGGTATTGTCTTTTAAGTTTTTTAATTAAATTGGAGCAGAACGTGCGAAAACGTTTATAAGTTATTTTTATTACAATATTGTAAGGATCTTTTCTCAGCTGTGACTGCAGTTTATTTCTAAGCCTGATGCACCTTAGTGCCCCTGTCGATATCCAGGGCTTTATAATACGTTTAGAGGAAGCAACCGTATGAGTTGTAGTGTTAAAAAGGAGGGACTTTCTGATTACGTCAATCAAAGAGTCAGCAAAATAATTAGGATCACTGCAAGTGTCAAAAATAGATATATTCGTGTCTATTAAGTGTACATAAGCTTTTTTAAAATTTGTTACTTTTTTATGTTTAGCAATATTGTTACTTTGATACGAGTGTGTGACGTTTAACATTACAATATAGTGATCAGTAATCGTAGTATTCAAGACGACAACACTAGCAGAGTTCTTGGATTTTTCAAGTTTTAGTAGCATATGGTCAAGGCAACTCTCACCTCTGGTAGGCAAGCAGTGTCCCGGTAGAAAGCCATGAAGAGAGGACATATTTAAATATGACGCTCTGTTAGTCCTGGCTTGCGACATATCCGTGGGTTTTTCAATTAAGTTGATATTTATATCACCGGTAATGATAATGTTTTTGTGAGCGGATATTGATTCGAGGTGATTATCTAACGAATTTATAAAAATTTCCGCCGATGCGTTAGATGGTGATCTGTAGATTCCTAATATTGTGATATTTGAGACCATTATTTGAAGAGCAGAAGCATGGGATAACTTAATTTCTACTATCTGGGGTACATGACAATTCCTAACATACGCAACGACACCATCGTTTTGATTAAGATTATTTGAAGTATAAAATGATGTATAATTAATTAGAACAGGTATAGGTTTGTTTGAGTTAAGCCTACATTCAGTCAGGATTATGACGTCTACGTCCTGATCAATTTGAGACAGTGCTATTTGGAAATCGTCAAAATTACCATAGATACTCCTTATATTCTCAGTTAGGACAGTGAAATTGTTGTTGTTATGTGGCCAATAAGTAGATAATTGCTCAATGTCAATGAGAGCGCAGTTTGCAATTTCAACATTTTCCAATTCCTGAAATGAACATATATTACTATCCATCATTAAATACTGATACAGAAAGATGCTTCTCATGCTTTACTCGAGTGTACGACACGGCCGGTGAGTCAAGTGCGTGTCATTTTATCGAATTTCGTAATGTAGTGTTCTATTTCCCTAACACGAGTAGGTAGGAGTCTGCCCCGTAGGCCTAGTGCAGTGGTCGGCAAACTCATTAGTCAATAGAGCCAAATATCAATACTATAACGACTAAGATTTCTTATGAGAGCCAATATTTTCTGTGTGTCCAAACTGTCCCAATACACTTTTCTTTATCCTTAAAACCAGCTGATCGATTCTGTAAAAATATCACCGTGAAACTTAGGTGAAGTGAGCGTGAAGTGAGCCGTCAATAGTGTTAATCCCTAGCATCCTGCCGGTCGATTTGTGACAGTGACAGCTCACTTCACCTAAGTTTCACGTTGATCTTTTTACAGAATCGACCGACAGGGCTCGGAAACGTTATTTAAAATAACGTTTTTAAAACGTTTCTAAAAGTTTTCGTTCTTCTTTGTACAACATTTTGTTGGGAACGTAAACGAAATGAGAACGTTTTATTCCGCAGGACGCAGCCGCGCACGCAACAAGCATGAACTTGCTTAGTTAAATTGTACCTTATCTTCATTTCATTACATCATTGGTTTCAATGCGCTTGCCGCTTACGTACTGATTAGGGTTGTATTGCGAGTTTAATACCGATCAATCCAAAAATGGTTAGAAACGTTTTAAGTAGGTATTAACCGAGAACGATTTAAATTTTGGTCTTGTTCAAAAACACTGACTGCCCATGACACTGGCTCCTGCAACACAGTTATTACTAACGCAGGAGTCAGAGAGTTCGTATATTTGCCTTTAAGAAATTGTTTTAAGTATGTCATTTTTATCAAAGCTCTGAAACCAAATACGTAACTAAAATTACCATCAGATTTTCTGTAAGTTTTCTCGTAAATCCTTTTTCAATTAAGGCGAAACCTTCAAGCCAGCCCGCGAAATTCAAATTTTCTTACAATTTTTGCAATTTGCAGGTCAGTATCATGTTCTATGTTGATCTAAATATGATTCGCGGCCGTATCAAATGTTTACTATTGCTCATATTATTGTTTATGTTACTCATTAAAATGTTTTTATTTTATGAGTTGATTGCAATTTGTGCTTATGTAAATTATTTTTGCATTAAAGCATTATTATATAGAATCAAGTTTTTCTAACTGAACAGACAGCTGTGCTGCTGGGGAGTTTGTTGCGCCACTTCTTCTTCCCAGCTTAAGCACTAGGAAGTGGTGAAGGGTGGGCGTTTTTGGGGGACTGTCTTATGTAATTTTGACGTTCGAAAAGTGCTGATTCTCAGCCTAGTTTGAATAAATGACTTTTGAATTTGTTTATTTATAGAATTATAATCATAAAAATTATTAATACAACTCTATAAGTTCATGTAATCCCATTAAATGACTATTTCATGAAATCATGACATTTGCCAATTATGCTAACTTATGGAGTTGTATTGCTGATTGTAATGATTATAATTATGTAAAGCCATATTTGTTACGGTCGCGAATCAAATTTTAATAAACATAAAACCTGACACTGATCTGCAAAATCCAAAAAACTAAAAATCAAATTAATCTCGCGGGCATATTGCATCCCCCTCAAAACAAATTACCTATTCCGCGACTAATCCAATCATATTTTTTTTTTACTGCAGTGTTTTATATTTTTTTGATACAATGCTTTTTATATAACGTATGAAAATGGTGAAGCCGCAGTTCTATTTCACTACAATAGGTACTATCATACAATAAGGTATGAGCTCCAAAAATTCAAAAGTAATTTATTCAAACTAGGCTGAGAATCAGCACTTTTCGAACGTCACAATTACCAAAGACAGTCCCCCAAAAACGCCCACCCTTCACCACTTCCTAGTGCGTTAGCTAGGAAGAAGAAGTGGCGCAACAAACTCCCCAGCAGCATAGCTGTCTGTTCAGTTAGAAAAAATAAACTCGATTCTATACAATAGTACGCAAAATAATTTACATTACTCAACACAAAATATTAAATAAAATTATTTTTGCCATAATGTCAGCTAGCACACGCCAATATCACAAAAACATCGAAATCTTTAATCAAACGAAAATAAAAACTAAAACGTAAACAGAACTTAATACCCGAATAAAAGCCTCCAGGCATAAAGGGCGTGCCCACTTACATGTAGCTAATAAAGCTGTAACTCGAAGTCACATATGTACATATTAGAAGTAGCTGTGTTTGTTAAGTCGAATCCGCATTATTATAGGCGTCTAGCCGACATATTCCCACGCAATAGACGCGACAATGGTCAACTTTGTCTAAAATCCGCTAAGACGCAAAATTGTATACTGTATGGCTCCAGTCGTTTATAATAAAGTACCTAAAAGCTGGAGAGAACTGCCTCAATCTATGTTTAAAAATAAACTTCGTACTTTTTTGACCGCCAGAGCATATTATAGCGTTACTGAGTTCCTGAATGAAATTGAATTTGTCTTGACATAAATAATTAGATTAATTTGGAGCTACTTATATAATAATGTTGAATTACTCTATAATTGTAATAACCCATTAATAATTGAACAAGTTTGACAACTTGTAATATTTTGTAATTTTATTTTCTTTTTTTTAATCATTTTAAATTGTATAAATGTATTATTTTGCGCGTCACGTAGTGGCAAACATGTTTGCACTCAATTTAATTTATCATCTTGTATGCACTTTCTAGGTATGTACACACACATATTTATGCAAATAAATAATCTTATCTTATCTATGATAAATTAAGACCATCGAAGTAAAAATAAAACCCCAATTTTACTTAAAGTTATTTATTACTTTTATATTAGTACATGAAGTCGGCTACAAAGATACGGAAGCTGTTTCGAGTAGTTACTCAGTGCAAATTAGTTTTAATTTATTACCATGTACAGATAAGTATCATGTTGCCGATCGTACGTTAGACCTTGGTCATAGACCATGGCCTTACACTCGTCGTAGGATCACTGGTAAGGTCAGACAAACAACAAGGTGTTAAGAGTTTGTTCTGAAAGTGACAAATAAAACTCAATTTCGCATTTAAAATATTAGTTAGGATGCCTATCAAGACCTGGAAGATATTTCCTCCAGGACTCGTCAGGCATCCTACGTAATGACCCGGTAAAAGTCCTCATTAAAATTCAATGGGGCGATTTCTTTTTGTGTTTTCCCAAAATAACCTAATAAAATATACTCTCAGCACGATTATTCACAAAATTATACATTGTGGAAGCTTGTAATTAGCAATTTTTCCTACCTATGAATGTTTTTAATTGTGTTATTAGTCTAGCTTTCTGTAAGAAATAAAAATAAAATAAAATCTTCACGGATCGGACAAAGTTTTTGTTACAGGCTGTATTTAAAAATAATATAATGCTAGGTCAAATAAATCACACATAAAACTAACCTTGTTCTAATTCGCAACAGATGATCAAAACACACTATTATCAATTCAACAAAACTTCACAAACACGCACATTTTTTTTTTAATAACGGCACTGATATAAAACCACACAGCCTCTTAAGCAACCAAATATGTACTGATTCGATCTCATTCTCTACGGTTCAAGTTCAAATGTTGCTTATATACAGGTTGTGTTTATTTTGATCGCAAGTCAAGCGAGCTAGAAAAACATTTGCTTCGTAATAACATTATTAATATATACATAATAATAAAACTGAAGAGTTTGTTTGTTTGAACGCGCTTATCTCTGGAACAACCGGTGGGATTTGAAAAATTCAAAAGTGAAACTAAAAATAATTAGAAAGTGAAAAAATTAACATAACGGAAAAAAATATAGGACGGGCGTTTAAATTCTCATCAAATTTGTATTTATTTATTACAAGGCAACTACAACAGGTAACAATCACAGTATATCAGTAGATTCACATTATAGGTTTCGATCTGATTATCACCCAAAGCGTAATCGCACAACATGACTAGCAACAATAATAATAACGATGACAACTGCAGTAAAAAACTTAGTTCACAAAACTACAGCTGCAAGGTCCGTGCGTCTGCCCTCCAACACCCTTCCACGGAATGTGTAGGAGACCAAACACGCCAGGTAAAGCACATACACAATTGACAAAAAGTTACACTATATAAAGAAAACAGTATTTAAAGTGTTACAAGATCAAGATTTATATATGTAATATACATAACATAATCAGCCTATAATGTTCCCACTGCTGGGACACAGGTCTCCTCTAGGTGAGATAGAACGGGCAGTAATCCATCACGCACGCCCAGTGCCGGTTTCTTCTGCAAATTTTTGGTTCTAAGACATGCCGGTTTCCTCACGATGTTTTCCTTCGCCGTTATGAGAGCAGTGATTATGAAATAATTTACTCAAAGTTAAACGCCTGTCTGGGTTTGAACCTACGACACACAACTCGTTAGTCACGACCCTTACCATTGGGCCACCACTTCTCCAATTTTAATACATAATGGTCAATTAATAGAAATCTCTGCTATTTTCCTGTTAGAACTATTTATGAAAATTACAGAATTTAGTAGCAACCTGGAGTCTGGGTTTGTGCCCGGTTGATGGCACTACGCTAGCCCCCTATTACATGGGACTTAAACACCACTGGCGAAGTGTGGGTGTACAAACTAAGAAACACCTCTACCTAACTCTTTGATAAAACAAGGTGTGATGTTTATGTGTTATTCCTGAAAACGTCACATCTTAGAACTCTCGAACTGGCTCTGAATTTTCAATAATTAAGGTGCAGGCTCATCATCATTTTTCTTATCTTTTCCCAAGTCGCTGAAAGCGACGTCTCCTCTAATCAGTTGCGGCTATCGGCTCAAGTTAGTACATATTTTATGGAAAGCATAAGTGGTTTGTGGATTCGGTGCAAATTTTTTGTATGTTTTTTGCTGTGAGTAATTATAGTATAGTATAGTAATTATAGTGCGGCAGTCGTCCAAACACAGCGCGGCAGCCGCGCATGATTGCCGCTCAATGTTTGGACATACCTTTAGAGAGAGGTTCTAACGCAACCCTTAAATTGACATCTAAATTTCTGGTCATAAGATTCAGTTTCTTTCATCTTCTCATAAAACAGCAAAAAAAAAAAAAAAAAGTCATTTATTCAAACTAGGCTGATAATCAGCACTTTTCGAACGTCAAAATTACATAAGACAGTCCCCAAAACGCCCACCCTTCACCACTTCCTAGTGCGTTAGCTGGGAAGAAGAAGTGGCGCAACAAACTCCCCAGCAGCACAGGATCTATGTAGGTACCTAATAGCCAGTCACTACTGGCACATACTACTGCTGCACTCCAATGTTGCATGTGCAACGGATCATAATATGATCCGTTATTCGTCATATTATAGTATCTGGAAACTTGTAATGTTACGATGATTTTCATTGAACAAGAACATGTTAAATGTATGTAAGAACATTGTTTAGATTGCTTCCCATATCATTGAGATAAAAATAATTGCTTTACAGTTCTGTAAAAAAATAGAGGCACGTACTACGTGCATATTTTTCTGTGCATTTTAGTAAACCCGGATTTGTGATCTATCTAGCCCGGAAAGCGGGCCTGTTTTTTCTTTATTACCTACGAGTTAAGTGCCAAAATGGTTAAAAAGAAACATTTATTTAACCAATGCGTCGCGCCTGTTAGCGCGCCTTTAATTTAAAAAAGTGTACATCATTATAAGTTTTATAAGTTTTTTGTGATTCTGTTAAGGATATTGAAAAGTTGATGTAAGTAATGATTTAACACCAAACTAAAAATTATTTTTTAATATTAAGGCTAATGTTCTGCATTTACGTCATTGTTCTTTGAGATTCTTGAAGTTAATAAACATTTTATTTGGAACAACGCAGGCACGCCCTGAAAATAATATAAATAGCAACTAAAAATCAGAGTTAGAAAAATCAAAAATATTTTACAAATAAGCCTTTATCATTATTTATGTCTGTTTGTAAAAAATACAATAATAAATACCATTAAAAAATATATATTTCTGATTAAGTAAAAAAAAACATTCACGACACATTTACGTAATCTTGTAGTTTTATTTAACGTGTTAATGCAAATCAGTTCGGACATAAACGACTACTTATAACTTTAACATTTAAAGTTATGTATTATGTAAAATAGATTTTCCTAAATACAAAAATGTTGGCTTAATCATAAGTATCTGGTCGACCGAGCTCCGCTAGGGTGAAAGTAGAGAATGCTCATTTAATAGTATAGGATAGTTCAAAATAATTCCATGCTGCCATCTCATTAGTCTAAGGTAGCCATCTTGTTCTAAACTTTGGGCGAGCGAGCTCTGCTGGGGTGAGAAGACAGAGAAAACGAATTTTCCCAGATATGAGACCTAGCTAGATCGATTTTTCGCCCCCGTAAACTCGTATATTGCAACTTTCATCGAAATCGTGGTTACAAAAAAGTATATTATGTATATATATATGTACAAATATGGCTCATTTAATAGTACCTATATGATATAACTGTAAATACTCAGTATTGTACAGAATGTTTTTAATTGTGTTATTAGTCTAGCTTTCTGTAAGAAATAAAAATAAAATAAAATCTTCACGGATCGGACAAAGTTTTTGTTACAGGCTGTATTTAAAAATAATATAATGCTAGGTCAAATAAATCACACATAAAACTAACCTTGTTCTAATTCGCAACAGATGATCAAAACACACTATTATCAATTCAACAAAACTTCACAAACACGCACATTTTTTTTTTAATAACGGCACTGATATAAAACCACACAGCCTCTTAAGCAACCAAATATGTACTGATTCGATCTCATTCTCTACGGTTCAAGTTCAAATGTTGCTTATATACAGGTTGTGTTTATTTTGATCGCAAGTCAAGCGAGCTAGAAAAACATTTGCTTCGTAATAACATTATTAATATATACATAATAATAAAACTGAAGAGTTTGTTTGTTTGAACGCGCTTATCTCTGGAACAACCGGTGGGATTTGAAAAATTCAAAAGTGAAACTAAAAATAATTAGAAAGTGAAAAAATTAACATAACGGAAAAAAATATAGGACGGGCGTTTAAATTCTCATCAAATTTGTATTTATTTATTACAAGGCAACTACAACAGGTAACAATCACAGTATATCAGTAGATTCACATTATAGGTTTCGATCTGATTATCACCCAAAGCGTAATCGCACAACATGACTAGCAACAATAATAATAACGATGACAACTGCAGTAAAAAACTTAGTTCACAAAACTACAGCTGCAAGGTCCGTGCGTCTGCCCTCCAACACCCTTCCACGGAATGTGTAGGAGACCAAACACGCCAGGTAAAGCACATACACAATTGACAAAAAGTTACACTATATAAAGAAAACAGTATTTAAAGTGTTACAAGATCAAGATTTATATATGTAATATACATAACATAATCAGCCTATAATGTTCCCACTGCTGGGACACAGGTCTCCTCTAGGTGAGATAGAACGGGCAGTAATCCATCACGCACGCCCAGTGCCGGTTTCTTCTGCAAATTTTTGGTTCTAAGACATGCCGGTTTCCTCACGATGTTTTCCTTCGCCGTTATGAGAGCAGTGATTATGAAATAATTTACTCAAAGTTAAACGCCTGTCTGGGTTTGAACCTACGACACACAACTCGTTAGTCACGACCCTTACCATTGGGCCACCACTTCTCCAATTTTAATACATAATGGTCAATTAATAGAAATCTCTGCTATTTTCCTGTTAGAACTATTTATGAAAATTACAGAATTTAGTAGCAACCTGGAGTCTGGGTTTGTGCCCGGTTGATGGCACTACGCTAGCCCCCTATTACATGGGACTTAAACACCACTGGCGAAGTGTGGGTGTACAAACTAAGAAACACCTCTACCTAACTCTTTGATAAAACAAGGTGTGATGTTTATGTGTTATTCCTGAAAACGTCACATCTTAGAACTCTCGAACTGGCTCTGAATTTTCAATAATTAAGGTGCAGGCTCATCATCATTTTTCTTATCTTTTCCCAAGTCGCTGAAAGCGACGTCTCCTCTAATCAGTTGCGGCTATCGGCTCAAGTTAGTACATATTTTATGGAAAGCATAAGTGGTTTGTGGATTCGGTGCAAATTTTTTGTATGTTTTTTGCTGTGAGTAATTATAGTATAGTATAGTAATTATAGTGCGGCAGTCGTCCAAACACAGCGCGGCAGCCGCGCATGATTGCCGCTCAATGTTTGGACATACCTTTAGAGAGAGGTTCTAACGCAACCCTTAAATTGACATCTAAATTTCTGGTCATAAGATTCAGTTTCTTTCATCTTCTCATAAAACAGCAAAAAAAAAAAAAAAAAGTCATTTATTCAAACTAGGCTGATAATCAGCACTTTTCGAACGTCAAAATTACATAAGACAGTCCCCAAAACGCCCACCCTTCACCACTTCCTAGTGCGTTAGCTGGGAAGAAGAAGTGGCGCAACAAACTCCCCAGCAGCACAGGATCTATGTAGGTACCTAATAGCCAGTCACTACTGGCACATACTACTGCTGCACTCCAATGTTGCATGTGCAACGGATCATAATATGATCCGTTATTCGTCATATTATAGTATCTGGAAACTTGTAATGTTACGATGATTTTCATTGAACAAGAACATGTTAAATGTATGTAAGAACATTGTTTAGATTGCTTCCCATATCATTGAGATAAAAATAATTGCTTTACAGTTCTGTAAAAAAATAGAGGCACGTACTACGTGCATATTTTTCTGTGCATTTTAGTAAACCCGGATTTGTGATCTATCTAGCCCGGAAAGCGGGCCTGTTTTTTCTTTATTACCTACGAGTTAAGTGCCAAAATGGTTAAAAAGAAACATTTATTTAACCAATGCGTCGCGCCTGTTAGCGCGCCTTTAATTTAAAAAAGTGTACATCATTATAAGTTTTATAAGTTTTTTGTGATTCTGTTAAGGATATTGAAAAGTTGATGTAAGTAATGATTTAACACCAAACTAAAAATTATTTTTTAATATTAAGGCTAATGTTCTGCATTTACGTCATTGTTCTTTGAGATTCTTGAAGTTAATAAACATTTTATTTGGAACAACGCAGGCACGCCCTGAAAATAATATAAATAGCAACTAAAAATCAGAGTTAGAAAAATCAAAAATATTTTACAAATAAGCCTTTATCATTATTTATGTCTGTTTGTAAAAAATACAATAATAAATACCATTAAAAAATATATATTTCTGATTAAGTAAAAAAAAACATTCACGACACATTTACGTAATCTTGTAGTTTTATTTAACGTGTTAATGCAAATCAGTTCGGACATAAACGACTACTTATAACTTTAACATTTAAAGTTATGTATTATGTAAAATAGATTTTCCTAAATACAAAAATGTTGGCTTAATCATAAGTATCTGGTCGACCGAGCTCCGCTAGGGTGAAAGTAGAGAATGCTCATTTAATAGTATAGGATAGTTCAAAATAATTCCATGCTGCCATCTCATTAGTCTAAGGTAGCCATCTTGTTCTAAACTTTGGGCGAGCGAGCTCTGCTGGGGTGAGAAGACAGAGAAAACGAATTTTCCCAGATATGAGACCTAGCTAGATCGATTTTTCGCCCCCGTAAACTCGTATATTGCAACTTTCATCGAAATCGTGGTTACAAAAAAGTATATTATGTATATATATATGTACAAATATGGCTCATTTAATAGTACCTATATGATATAACTGTAAATACTCAGTATTATCTATGAGCCACTTGCATTTCTGACGACATGCTAGGGATCCAACAATACGTACGTTACGTAAGCATTGATTCGGTGACTTGTCCATTCACGATTTCGTTCAAGACAGAGTCGTACAACTTTTAGTTAATAATAAAAGCTTTGGGGAACTTGGAACTTGGGGAGATAGGGCCTTTAAGCACTTAAGGAAGAAAACCCTTTTCAAGGAGAAATAGAAATGAAAATATTAAAAAAAGAAATCCTTACTGACTTTCTACAAATAAACCTCAGACCAAATAAAAAACCAAGACAGAGCGCTGTCAACAGTGAAGTGAAACCGGTTTCGTAAACATGAGTGCACTTTGTGTGGTGCAGATTGATAGTAGTGTCATTGTTAGATCATATTATTTATTGTTATTAGTAATTAACTGTTTATTTATTTTACCTCGATGGTCCTAGTTTATCATTTATAACTTCCAGTTACAGCTTTATGTAAGCGGGCACGCCCTTTATGCCTGGAGGCTTTTATTAAGATGTTAAGTTTTGTTTACGTTTAGTTTTTATTTCTGCCCGAGTATAGTTCTCGATGATTTTGTTTGGTATATTGGCGTGTGCTAGCTAACATAATTTGGATAATAATTTAAATTAGGTTAATTATTTGAATACTATTATATAGAATAATTTTTTTTCTTTCTACCTGAACAGACAGCTGTGCTGCTGGGGAGTTTGTTGCGCCACTTCTTCTTCCCAGCTAACGCACTAGGAAGTGGTGAAGGGTGGGCGTTTTGGGGGACTGTCTTATGTAATTTTGACGTTCGAATAGTGCTGATTATCAGCCTAGTCTGAATAAATGACTTTTGATTTTTTGGATTTGTAAAAGGTTGTAAATGTGTGCGTGTGAGCGTGTATGCACAGAGCGGAGGAGTAGTTTATGCTTCGCTGTATTGTGCGCAGCGATCTGTCTTGGTCTTTTATTTGGTCTGAGCAACCTACATATCTACCTACGTCGCGACGTCCTGGGTTAAATTCCCAGGTCGGGTGACGTGGTTTTGTGATTTTTCATTAGGAATTTCTCAATAACAGCCCGGAGTTGGCGGTGTGATACCCCATACCTCAGAACCTGCACCTGATCTCTCTCCGATCGTGTCGGATTGCCGTCCCATCGCACTATGAGAGAGGGGAACAGAGAGCGCACCTGCGTCAGCGCACTTAAATGTCTCCCGCGTCGATGGCTGGTCTCTGCTGAGATTGGCCGCCATGGCCGAAATTCGGTTTGGAGGACCTATACATATTTTTAATAATGTAAAGTTACCATTCATATTGCCTATTGCCAAAAAAAAAAACTATCTATAATAGCGTGATAAATGAAATTATGAATCGTGTGTCATACATAACCTTTTAATACCGTGATATTCCGTAATAAATATAAACTGACATTGATACTTTGATCCTACTGCAAAGATTTTCACAATGTCGAGCTACAAAAAAAGTGGACAAGTGTGAGTCGACTCGCATGTGAAAAGTTCCGTAACACCGTATAGTATTTGACACTACACATTCGAGCCTGAGCGACCCCAAAAATGACGCGTTCTTTCGTCTAGTACCCCGTTTATTTTATTTGTATTATTTGTTATTTGTGGTTGGTCCGTGGATGGGTGGCCATCTTTACATAACGAGACTCTTCCGTGCCTCGGAAAGCACATTAAGCCGTTGGTCTCGGCTGTCTTTCGTGGATGTTTGACAGTCGTTACGGGTCGTCAGAAGCCCGAAAGTAAAACCGAAAAGAAAGAAAAAATGTTTATTCTGCACCAACAAAACGCACTTATAAAGACAAAAAGACATAAAATACACACGTACAAAAGTAGCCAAAGGCCTCGTATTCAACCAATAAATAAAAATAAAAAAACCAAGGGGTATCGTATTAATACCAGTTACTGGGTTGTGGAGGTCAGATAGGCAGTCACTCCATGTAAAATACTGGTATTCAGCTGCATCCGGTTAAACTGGAAGCCGACCCAAACATAGTTGGGAAAAGGCTAGGCAGATTGTTTTTTTTTTTATAACGGCCATAGATAGCAGTACACTCTCTGTAAAAATTGCAAGTGTCTACCTATTACGGTTCTAAACATACAACCCTGTGACAGACGGACAGATGAATGGACTGTGGACTCTTAGTAGTAGGGTCCCGTTGGCACCCTTTGGGTACGGATCCCTAAAAATCATGGACAACGGAATGGAACGACACCATGTAGGAAATAAATTACATATAAACCACTGCATTTAACATGCATAATATAGAATTTTTTGTGTTACCTATGTGTCTTAATCTTATCGACTCGGTCACAGAGGAATACAGATGGTCCAAACCGCATTTTAGGTATGAAGTACAAGTAGGTACGCAGTGGGCTTGACTCACCGAATTCAGTGGGCGTAACGTACTCAGAAGATATAAGAGTTACGCCATATAAAGAGAAGCAACTTCTAGGTGAATATAATTGTAGTCTGTAATTAGCGCTGCGCGATCTGAATTGCACTTTATTGTGTCGAATCCAGAGTCGCTTTTTAGGGTTCTGTAGTAAACAAGGAACCCTTATAGTTTCGCCATGTCCATCTGTCTGTCCGCGGCTTAGCTCAGAGACGATTAGTACTAGAAAGCTGTAATTTGGCATATATATACATTTTAATCATGCTGACAAAGTGGTAAAATAAAATCAAGAAAAATATTTTTTTTAGGGTACGTCCCCTACACGTAAAGTGGTGATGTTTTTTTTTCTCATCTACCCTTTGTTGTGGAGTATCGTTAAAAAGGTCGTTCAAAAATATTGTTTGAGTTGAGTTTGTCTAAACCATTTTTGGATTCAGGGAACCGTTGGTGAAATATTAAGCTTTTAACTGAAATTGACAGCTGTAGTATATATAACGAAATTAAATGGAAAACTATCAGAGCTAAGTAGACTGTACTGGTTAACGAGTAATAATCAACCAACTTAAATTTGTAGTTTGAAAAACGTGATCTTCCATATATTCCTTATGGGAGGACATGTTTTTCAACTACAATGTTAAGTTTGTTCTTGGGATAAATTCGTCCCAACTACGGAACCCTTCATTGTGCGTGGTCCGACACGCACTTGGCCGGTTTTTATTTAAATAATTTTGTGGAGTGTCCCATCTATACTAATCTGTGGTTTCTGAATTGAGAATTTGTAGTTGAGAACATGTCTAGCTCTACTTCAACATCACTTAAGGTGAAAGCGTCAGGGTAACCCGTCAAATTCAATTCTTCTTATGTTTGTTTGCAATTTGCAGTATTGGGTTGTATGTTGATCGAAATTGATTCGCGGCCGTGTCAATTAATATTTATTTATAGAATTACTAGCTGCACCGCGTGGTTTCACCCGCATAAGTCTCGATCCCGTGGGAATATCGGGGTAAATATTATCCTATGTACTAACCCAGGTTATGGTCTACTCATGAGCCAAATTTTATCGAAATCCATTCCGCCGTTTTACCGTGAAAGGTCAACAAACTCACTTTCACATTAAAATATTAGTTAGGATAATCATAAAAATCATCAATACAACTCTCTAAGTTCATATTACTATTGCTATTTCATGAAGTCATGACATTTGAGGCCAAATCTAAGTTAAGGAATTTTATTGCTGATTCTAATGATTATAATTTTGTAATGCCATATTTGATCAGCCGCGTCATAATTTTGCCAAATCATATTTTAGTCAAAATACAACCTAAAATTTTAACGCATGGAGGATGCGGTAATGTACTTCGCGAAATTCAAAATTTCTTAAGTAATACAAAAGTGTAAACAAAGCATGTTAAGGTTAAATGTTTACGCAATCATTCACTTGAAAAAAAAATGAACCTTCACTGAAGTTAAGGCGACGATAACTGACTTTTAATGATTTTATACTGAAGATCACGTTTAAACGAGTAGTGTTAATGATTTGGAAAAAATATATGCATTGAATATTTCAGATTATGTATATGTATATTAAATAGTGAAATTAATTTGTAAAGTTATGTCTAACGCGGATTAACATGTTTTCAACTTTAAATAAATATGGCAAGATTTAGCGAGGAATAATAATTAAATCATTACCACATTTTTTTATTAATCTTCAAGGCCACGCGGTTGCGCGGACCGGTCAAGTACCTTTGGATTGGAAAGGTCAGGGACACGGCTGCCTGCTTTCGATTTACATAGGTAATTGGGGTGAATATCTACTATTACGTAGATAGATATATTAGTAGATAGATATATTGATAGATAGATATATTGATAGATAGATATATAGATAGATAGATACTAGTAGATACTAATAGATAGATACTCGTAGATAGAATACTCTTTGTTATCTACACCATAAAAATTACAGGTATTATGTAAATGTAGTAATTTTACGAGGGGTGACACAATGGGCGGTCTTATCGCTAAAAGCAACCTTTTAAAGGCAACCTTTGGAGGGACTCAGCTTATCCACCGCTTTGGCTATTACCTACAGCTAATCAATAAAAGCTCGTACAGACTAGCGCGACGCGACGCCGCGCCGCGACACGAACAATACAATTTCTAAGAAAACTTGACGGTATAACAATAACCGGTGTCGCGTCGCGCTGGTCTGCACGAAGTTTAATACGGCATCGTGTTTTTGCATAATATTCGAGCAAGTGTACGCTCTCGTATACATTGCCCGCCAAGGAGATACTGGATTTAAAAAGACCCATCATTATCAACACATTCTGTAAATCAAACTAAGTAAAAAAAATAATCTGCCTAGCCTTTTCTCAACTATGTTGGGGTCGGCTTCCAGTGTACCCGGATGCAGCTGAATACTAGTATTTTACATGGAGCGACTACCTATCTGACCGCCATTACCCAGTAACTGGGTAATACGCCTACCCCTACGCGTTACCCCTTGGTAAGACTGGTTGTTAGACTTTCGGGCTTCTGACGACCCGTAACGTCTGTCAAAGATGAAAAATGACAGCCGGGACCAACGGCTTAACGTGCTTTCTGAAGCACGTTAAGCTTCTCGGTATGTAAAGATGGTCACCCATCCACGGAGCAACACCGGCAAGCGTAGCTTAACCTGATGGATCGACTCGTGTGGCTGTTATTATTTGAGAGCACGCAAAACGTTGTACATATGCGCATGCAACGGTACAGAAGTTGTGAATGTGAGTTAATTAAGCGGACGTTGTCCTGGCCAAATTTCAATAATGAAAAGCACTTTCAGTTTTTGCCGAATTTTCCATTTTTCTGAGCAACTTTTCGAATTTTACTTTCCCTAATAACCTTATGCGGACTATACTGCCCTGCTAAGCCGAAAGGTCAAAGGTCAAAGGTCAAGGAAATAGGATCTCAATCGGAGTAAGTTTTGAGAAAATTTACTTTTTGTTAATTATAATTTAAGGAAACATAAGGATATAAAGAACTTCTGAGTGGTTTTTTAAAATGTTTTAAGTTAGATAGCGGTATGTGGCTTATACCATTAGATGCAAAATTATTATAACTATTGAATGGTATAAAAAAACTAAAAGGGCGTATTTATTTATTTATTTAAACTTTTCACACTCAAAAAAGTACAAAGGTGGACTTAATGCCTTAGGCATAGTATCTCAGAGATAGCGCCTATGGGCTTAGCAGGGCAGTATAGTGAGGTCAATTAACATAAAAAAAAAACAAATCTATCCAGCCGTTCTCAAGTGATGCGCTTACCAACAGTATTTCATTTTTATGTAAACAGAGTTAAAGATCAAAACATTAATAATTTTTGCAGAACACTTGACTTGCATTTATGAGCGACGAGGTTGAAACGGAGTTCAAAGGATTTTGTTTTTTTAACTCCGACCCGATACAAAAATAGAATCCGTGTCGTCGTAATGGTACGTAAACGAAATAAACTTACCTTGAACTTATAAACAACTTTGATAAGGCCAAAAAATCGGCCAAGTGCGTGTCGGACCATGCACAATGAAGGGTTTCGTAGTTGGGATGAATAAAATTTATCCCAAAAATAAACTTAACATTATATGTAGTTGAAAAACATGTTCCCCATACATTCCAACTGCAAATGTAAGTTTGTACGCACAATATTGAGTGATTTACCATGTTATTTTAAGACCATAGACTTCTTATAGGTTTTCCTGTAATCTATAAGCATAGAACTTTTCTCTGTATTTTTATTTTTATTTTAGGATCAGTAGTTCCGGAGATAAGGGGGGAAATGGTCGATTTTCAACTATTTTCTTAAATATCTTTAAAAGTATTTATTTTAATGATATTTAAAATTAAAAAAAATGTATTTAAGATACTCGCAAATTTCATTTCATATGTCACACGGTACAATTCGCAAAACTTATTTTTAAAATTTTCTTATTTGCCCCCCAAATGACACCCCAATATTTAAAAATCATTTATTTATGTTACACGTCCGTGTTTGGGTCACAGAAATACATATGTGTACCAAATCTCAACTTAATCGTCAATTACATTCGGAGCAAATTGGCTGTGACAGACGGACAGACAGACACACACACGAGTGATCCTATAAGGGTTCCGTTTTTTCTTTTTGAGGTACGGAACTCTAAAAAATACCAAACCAACCACCAACTACAACCTAACCAACCAACAACCACCAAACAAGGTACTTCCAAAGTTATACAGTATTTTAACTAAGCCGCAATAGTTTTACATGCTGATAAAATAATAACATTGTAAAAAAAAAAAAAAAAAAATTGACGAACATCCATGAAATCTAACATTTTAAAACCATACAGAACCGGTATCAAAACTCTTCCTAGTTGGGTGTAGGCCTAGCGTAAGGTCAAATCTATCGAGAAAGGCATAACTCAGCCAAAGTTAAGGTCAAAAGCTCGCAATAAATTATGAATCTAGCCTTAGCATTGAACGAGATAGACAACTGTTTTTAAATATTATGTTATAATATTTATTATTATCTCTTCCGGTACATAATGAACATGAATGTTTTACATGCGAATTCTAAATCGTTTCCTCTTAAAATTCCTTGACTCTACTGGACGTCACTAGAAAAGTTTGCGTGTTTATTATCCTCGACTCGAATTACGTTTTTTATGACGTGCTCAACTGATTTTAAATCACCTTACCTTCCACTTTCTGGAGTGTCCTAAGTGCCCGTTCACTTGCACTAAAGAAGACCTAAGGAACGCCACTGATGCCGAAATCAACGTGGCCACCTAATTGGCTCTATCAATATTTAAAAAAAAACATCAACACGAAAAGAAGTACTTATTCATAATTCCTTCTCAGTCACGTTTGACTAAAAAAAATCGAAAACTTTGAAAATTCGAGACACACTTGTGTCTAGAATTTTCAAACACCTTGTATAAAGTTTCATATTGAGACACGAAGCAACAAAATACGATCTAGAGGAATGTGGCCGCTTTTCTTTAGATCGAATTTTTTTGCTTCGTGTCTCAATATGAAAACTTTATATTAGGTATGGGACAATTCTAGACACACTTACCGAGGGTCCTTATTAGCCGTTGCTAATAAGGACCCTCGGTAAGTGTGTCTAAAATTTTCTCGAATTTTTATCTTTTTTTTTTAATTATGAATAATTCCTTTGTAAATGAATAATTCCTTCATAATTCCTTCTCAGTCACGAGATAATATTTTTTTAAAGGAGTGGCGCTAGTGTAGTTACTGTTGGGCGCCCGCTCTCTTATTTAATAATTATCTCATTTTAGTATACTTCTTCTTTTCGTTTCGACGGTACATCTACGGTACATCTTTTTTACATACTATATATGTATAGAATCAAGTAATTTTTTTTTCTAACTGAACAGATAGCTGTGCTGCTGGGGAGTTTGTTGCGCCACTTCTTCTTCCTAGCTAAAGCTCTAGGAAGTGGTGAAGGGTGGGCGTTTTGGGGGACTGTCTTATGTAATTTTGACGTTCGAAAAGTGCCGATTCTCAGCCTAGTTTGAATAAATGACTTTTGAATTTGAATTTAAACTGGGCCCAGATGGTGGCCACATTTGGGAGACTCCATCAGATGGGACATAGTCTGTTCAGGAGCTCCGCACTCGCAGTGGATGTTGGGTGGATCGATTATGACCCCCTTCGCCAGATTTGTTTGTGGCGGCCTACTTGGGTACGCCATTCAGAGTTTTCCAAATACGCCACTGAAGTTTGCGATCGGGAGGCAAGTCTGGTGTTCTCGGGGCTTTTTTCGTTTTAGTATAAATATTAATTTAACATATTTAATTAACCTCAATTTAATATTGATGTCACCTCTTCTCAGAAATGTCACGTCTAGGTCGGTCCTCGAATCCATTTTTATCTTCTGCCTAGCCTTTGCCAACTATGTTGGGATAGTGTAGTACTTTACATGGACCGACTTCCTATCTGACCTCCACAACCCATCGGGCCCACCCATTATTACTGGGTAAAACGATACCCCTTGGTAAGACTTGAGACTTTTGGGCTTCTGACGACCCGTAACGACTGTCAAAAATCCACGAATGATAACCGGGACCAACGACTTAACGTGTTTTCCGAGGTGCGACGGGGTCTTGTATATAATGTAAAGATGGACACCCATCCACGAACCAACCGCGTAGCTTAACCTGATCGATCGACCCGTGCGGCTGTTATTACTTAGCCACAAGACCCCCCTTCTTTTTTCCCCTCGAATCCATTTTCTTAACGTATTTAATTAAACAATTTATTTAGGTATATTTCATTCCCGGCCGCTTATAATTTATGTCACCTCAACCTTATAATATGTCACCTCCGTGAGCTTAGCATACATTCTTCAATAATATTCCTACAACAAATAGCTTAGATAAAATGTCATGTTGGACGATCTTCCTCAATATGAAAATTAACATAAAATTATACTAAAATAGTATTTATAGAATTTGAGCCGGTGTCTATGGTTCACGTACACCTTTTAACCTTCGTTGTATGTATTATTAAAAATCGGTTGTAACAGTTGATAATTATCTATGGTTTATAATTATTTATGCTAGGCCACATTCTATTTTGCACCATAAAAGGTCAGTGTCAAAATTTTAAAAGTTGATGAACTTTTTAAGACTCATAAGCTCCTGAAGAGGATCAAATTAGGTGTTACTTCAAACATGTTTCTTAAGTTTTTTTTGTCTTCCAAAGAATCTATTTTTGACGAATAACAAAAGGAATACCAAAAGCAATTAAGGAGCAGGTTTTATTCATGAAACACTTTTCTATGGAGCTCTTGAAAGGAGTGGAGATAATATCAGGGTAACTACCCATCAGGCAACGGAAGGAACACAGGGGCAACGGAAGGAACACGGGTGGATTTTAGTCAGTAAAAGTCTGACGCGCCCTCCTGCTCCGCCCAGAGCGGGAGAAGTTATTTGATAATTTCCCAAGCTCAAAAAAAAAAAAAAAAGGGTAACTACCCATTGCGACCACCAGCCAAAACAGTTTGGTTGGGATTTTCGCAATTATTAGATTTGTAAAAAACAATATAGGTATAGTATCTAATTAGGTACATTGTTTTAATTATTTTGATAATTGATAATTATTCATAATTAAGATTTTTTTTTTAAATATAATAATAAAAAATATATAAAAACATACCTTATTTGATTCAATATATCATCATCCAATAACTCCAAATATTATTATTATGAAAATAGAGTACTTGAAAAACTACGTAAACGATTTTTCCACAATCACACACGATAAAAACCTTTTTCAAACAAAGTTTCTATTAAAAAAATTAAACAACAAAAAAAACAAAACAGATTCTCGATTTGAATTTCGCTCGCGTTTCGAAATAAGAACAATGTACGGACGTGTGTTACGCGACACGCATGCGCTCAACTAGCGGACCAAGTTTAAGGACAACGCGGCGTCTACGACTGACCGCGGTGATTATGCGAGATGCAGACAGTAATTCAATTAAAAATGAATAGTTTTTGCCAGTAGTTTTGCTTGCGGTATGGTAGGAAATTATCCCATGGGAACTTACTACAGGAATAAAAAGTATCCTATGTCCTAATATCCAAAAAAAAATTCGGACTTTATGTCAGGACTTTACAAATTGCGAAATGATAACCCTACTCGTGTTAAGAAGGGTGAGGTTCTACGAGTAATTATGTATGCAAGAAGCAGATACATACAAAAAAACAACTCATGATGTTATGTCAAAAATATTTGATCACACAATCATCGTAAGAGATCCTGTACCCTAATTACGCAATACACGATCAATCAGAATCTGAATCGTTTTGAAACAGATTGCTAATCCATTGATTCGTACGTTCTAAAAAAAAATCTGCTCAACAACGTAAATATCACAATGAATGTTGTTGACCTGTCAAATTGAAACAGATTAGTCGAAATTGTCAACGAAAATATGTTGCGTAATTAGATAGCGGATCATAAACAACAGGAATGAAAAAAAAAAAAACGACTACTCAAGTGCGAGGCGGCTTTGCTCGACGTATTCCGTAGGTACCTAATCTATAATAATAAAAATCTATAAATGCTGTTCGTTAGTAAACGTATGACTTGTGAACGGCTGGACCGATTTAGCTACTTTTTGTTTTAAGACGCCGATATATTGTAACGTTACGTTTAGCTCCGTGGAGGAGTTAAACGTAGGTCACAATAAAAATAGTAATAAATAAAGATAGTAAGATTAAGGTTAGGACAGCTTCACAGGACACGGGATGCTCGAGATAGGGGGAGGTCATTAAGCAGACGGGTAAGCAGGCAGTCAGACAGGTAGGCGGGCAGGCAGGAAGGTAGGCGATCAGTCAGCGTGGAGGAGCTAGGCTGTGGCACCACACGGAGCAGATTTATCCACACTGTCGAACGGAGAGGGAGAGTGTGAGTTTGTAGATAGCGGAGGCGCTTTTTGGCGCCTCACGCTGGGAGGACCGCGTCAGCGTCACACGTGACGGCGGAGGCCTCTTCCGAAGGGTAACGTTGTCTGGCGTTACGCCGCTTGGCGTCGGAAGTCTCTTTTGTGTATTAAAAAAAAACACGTTAAACTTTGTTTGGAATTAGAGTAGACACCTGCTACAGGGGTAGGCAAGAGGGTTGGATAAATTATACACTGTATTACACGCACAGAATCTTTATTGTCAGAGAGCACTAAGTATCGACAGTTTAGGTTACACAGTATGATAAGATAAACTTAAAATTACGATATATACTCGCGCGCACACTGGTTACATGAGACCAAAGAAAATAGACTCAAGGGGCAGAAAAACAGTGACTTCGCCAAAAGCCAAAACAAGACTGAAAAACTTAAAGGCAACTAACTAACACAAACAAACTAACTAACTAACTTAAACATTTCAAACGTATCAAGTTATTTCTTAATTTAAACATGGCCAGAACTAATAAAAACGGTTTACAGAGTGAAAAACCTACACCTGCCCTTATTGCGAAGGTTACAGTGTATTCACCAGCTTTATTAGAGAGCTAGAAGAAGATAAAGTGTAGGTATTTATTTTATACTACTTGTCCATGGTGCGTTGTCTATGGTTTAGAAAAATAAATTAGACAGAAAATGTCAAAATATAAAATATTCCGAGATTTTTACAAAAAGGAAAGTTTATAGTATTAAATATATTTGGATACTAAAACAATCAAGAGATGATTAAAAGTATGCTTTACAGAGAAAAACAGTGTTAAAGAATATATAAACAGTGAGTTATGTACATGAGTGTCATAGAATAACAATAGGTAAATAGATCAAAAGATGGTTTGTTTAGTTTCATAACATATATATAGACTGGATTATGCACGGCAGAATACTACAATATGCCAGTGGCCTTGAGTGGTTAGCTTGGGTGTTCTGTGCTGAGCTCACGCAACGCGTCGTACGTCCAGCCAGTAACAGAACTCGACTATCAAGGAGCGCTGTCCTAAATTAGACGCATTATTAATTTATTATACATAAATCAAAAGGTATTTTAATAAAAAACGTATACTAAAAGGTAAATAATTAAATTATCTTTAACATGGTGAAGGTTTCAGAAAAATACGCTTGATAGTTTTTGCGTGATTCTCAGTTTTTTCCCCGCGTTAGACATAACTTTACAAATTAATTAAACTATGTAAATATAATTATAATCTAAAATATTCACAGATTAAGTTATTAATAAAATGCTCATTTAAATCATATATTTTTTCCAAATCATTAACACTACTCGTTTAGACGTGATCTTCAGTATAAAATCATTAAAAGTCAGACAACGTCTGTCGGGTCAGCTAGTTTTCATTGAATAAGTAGGTACAATGACTTTTTCCGAAGGAGTAACTAAACGTTTTTTATTTTTTCATTCTTCTTCTTTTGAATCTGTTTCCTGACCAACTCACTAACTCCATATTATTATGTCATGTAAATGGTCTAATTGAAACACTTAAATACTTTGACATTGACAATAGCTTGACAAAATTAATACGAACATGTTAATCAATCAAAAACAATTTGTATGACAATGCAGCTTTTTTTGGTGTAGGTACGCCCGAAAGATTGCTCGATGTAAATTAAATTTATATCTTTTTTAATATCATCAAATACAAATTTTGTATTTCCGTGTGTATAAAATAACATTTATTATGTAGTTATACATTTTATTTTATAAAATTTATTATAATTTTATAAATTTTATAAAATAAAATTATTGGTGTGACCGTCGGACTGCTAAGTCATAGGCCTCGAGTTCGAACTCAAGGCACGCACCTCTGTCTTTTTGGATTCATGTGCGTATTGTATAATTATCACTTGCTTCAAAAACGGTGAAGGAAAACATCGTGAGGAAACCGGTATGCCCGAAAGATATTTCTCGATGGAATGCGAAGCCAAGTCAGAGGCCCATGGGCAATTTTAAAACTCTGACACCAGGTTAGTCACTTACCACACGAAAAGAAGAAGATTAAATTATTTTTAAATAATTATATTTTTGTTATCTTATTTTGCTTCCTCCTTTTAACGCAAAGAAAGAATTTATATTTATTATTTTTATAAAATAAAATCTTCCTGGATGTCCTCCGCCCTGGGTCGGGCAAAAGGGGTCTGTCGGACTTTTACTGACTAAAACCATACATTGTCGGATATTGTCTGCTATTTAACATCCTTCACAAAAAACGCCATACTATCTGCAGAAACGCTTTTCCTACGCCCGTCCTTCTGATGCACCTTGTAGGTCGCTTAGAAATCTCCTTAAATCCCCTCCCCACTCAACCGACTTCTACGAGTACTCCTACTCCTTCAGCGTGCACGCGGTTCGGTTGTGGAATTAAATTATAGGCACTGCCAAACTGTTGCAGTTTTTAAAAGAAGAGTGAGAGAACACTATCTTTCCATTCGTCATTCGTCATAGTTGCATATTTTTTATTTTTTATTTTATACAATAGGGATGGTGCCTGGGTAAAAAAATTAAATTCTAATTACGCCGTCATCAGTCATAAAGTCGTCAGTCAGAAATAATAAAAAAATATTAGACACGTATGTTTTGCTTTATCAAATTAATAAAAAATTACTTAGATAAAACGCATTTTAAGTTGGGGAGTGGGGGTCGCTACGTCACTAGTATACATCTACATACTCGTGACGTCATGGCACTTTTCACCTCAATGTATCGTCGTAATCTTTAGATTACGTAAAAAAAGAAAAAATACGTGTCCAATGTTTTTTTATGACCACAAAGACGGAATATTTTTTTTTTGTCATCATCCTTATGACAATTATAATAAAGTATATTTTAGTGATATTTATTTTAGAAGTATGTATGCAAGTATATTCTCATATTGTATGTTTATATTTAAATTAGTGAAAAGTTAAGAGTTTTTATTTTATGTATTTTATTTTCTCTTCTACTCTTACACACGTTGTCTACATCTCTTTAACTACTTTCCTATCGCAGGTATGCTGGAAGAGATTTCTTTAGAAATAAGCATCACCTTTGTACGTATTTTTCTGTTCCTTTCTTCTTGTCTGTTTATATATGTGTACATAAACTGTTAAATAAATAAATAGATAAGTAAATTGTCCTTCAACTAGGTACATACCTATGGTATTTGCGGTGGCTGGAGTATTTGCGCAGTTCGTCACGCTTCCCTGGCTGATGTACCATCAAAGAAGTTCATATCTAACCAGTTTCAAAACAAAATCCCGTGAAAACGATGACCACACCTGTTACCAGCCTGGTGCTATAGCTGCCGAGCGCTGCAAGCAAGAATAGTCCTTACGGTGGTTAGATATGAACTTCTTCGATGGTACCTACGTAAACTGTTATTTAGTCAAGTTGTATTTACAAGATTAATATCAGATGGAACCCTAAAAAGAGACACCAAAAATAAAGATTTTATAAATAAATACTGCGTTTTGGTTAGCGTTTACCTACTACCAAGGTAAACATGTGGAATGAATATTAAACATAAAATATTTGAATAAATTATACTAAATTCTTTGTTTGACAAGAAATAAAGTACCTAATTATATCTTATTTTATTAGTTTGTATCATGCACTTAATTTAATTGATGGTTTGCTCTTCAGGACTGCATATTCCATTATTTTATACTACACTAGCTTCTGGTCGCGACTTCGCCAGCGTAGAATTTCTTGTTTTAACACGTTCAGTGCCAGGAGCCCTCCTGGAGGGTTCACCTAGTCACATATGGGATGCCGGGAGCCTCCACGAAGGGCTAATTTTAAATGCAAATTTTTCTTAGCGTATGTTCTATGTTCTATGTTGTGGGGTTTGGTTTCCGCACTTAGTCCTACAGTGGACCATTGTGCGTGGGCCATAGCGGCCGATTGGTGGTTACTCCAACCAGCCCACCTCCCTCCAGAAGTTTATCAAGTCTCCTGGTCTTTTCTTAGCGTATACAGCATTATAAACCGTGAAAATAAAATCTGATTTACATTATAACAAGATTTATTAGAATATGCGTTGGATTTAAAATCAAAGCATTTTATTTATTTTGTTCCTGGTTACAAATATTCGCTAAAAAAAAGGTTGGAAACTACGTATAGCGACCATTCTTTTCTTTTTCTTTTTTTGAGGTTGGGAAATAATCAAACAACTTCTCCCGCTCTGGGCGGAGCGGGAGGGCGTGTCAGACTCTTACTGACTAAAACTGACCCGTGTTCCTTCAGTTGCCTGTACGTTGCCAGGGGCCACGGTATCCCTTTCGGACTTTCCCGCGACCCCAGCAGGACCACACCCCCTGAAAATACAATTTTACTTCGTTTTACAGTGTTTTATTACACGATTTTAAACCTAATACCGTTAACCGCCCGCGATGGTTAACTTTAGCGCAAACGTAATGCCGGCAACCCTCTCGGAGGGTTCACTTCCAATATGTATGGCGGCATGGCGTATGAGTTCTATGAAAAGTGGAGTCGAAAGTAACAACAACAAATCATGCCATCATGCAACCATGTCGCGGCATCATGCTGAGATAGGAGCCCTTTGGCCTCGTACGGGACTTCATTCTTAAAATTTTAATGTTACTTTGTTTTTTATTTATGTTTAGTGTGTTTTTAGTTTAATGTGTGATTTCCTGTGCGAGTCCCAATAAATACTTTTTCTTTCTTTCTTTCTTTCTTTCTTAAATGCATCCAATGACCCTCGGCAAAACTTGTAGCTTCCCATTAGTGAAAGAATTTTAGGAATATGATAGTTCCGAGGATTACAGATAACCAAATTCACAAATACCTCTTTATGATATTAGTTCCCTGCCTGGTAGTAGGTAACCTGCTCCCATCCCATGACCCTACGGTCGGCAATCGTGCTTGCGACTGCTTGTCAAAGTAATTAACAAAGGACTAATAATGAATTGGACATAGTTAAACAGAAAGGATCCAACCCACACAGAGTTAGTTTTGAGATATTCAAGTTTTAAGTTCAGATTGTGTTATGTGATTGTATGACCTGCCATACATACGGGTTGGTAACGTATGGTCATAATGACATGATGCGTTGGGATTGTTTTTGTGATATTAAAGTTTTGACTACAAAGAGTGTTTTGGTATACATAACTCATTTTCGCCCATAGTGTGGGTTGGATCCTTTCTGCTTAACTACATCCAATTATACTAACAGTACGTTGTTTGTCCGTCAATATGAATCAAGAAACAATTTTATAATGTACCTACCTAGCTAGATAACTGCCTGAGTAGGTACCTACAGATTTGGTAAATAAATGTGAGTAAGTGCACATCGATAAGAATGTCAATATTTGTCTGTTTTTATTAATGTGTCATACAAATTAATAAAAACAGACAAATATTTGACAGCTATTTGCGACGTTGCCCACTTTTAGAATGCACGCTCATAAACTCGTGCTATTCAATGAATAGGTGAGAAATAAAGTAAATAAACCGCGATTCTCAATGATCCTGACTACCGTTAGTGACAGCTAACAATGAACAAATAACAGGAATGTGGCTTAGAATATTTTAAGTGCGATTTGACATTATAATATTGAAGTATTTACTACCAGTGCCCGGGCTAGGTACAGAGACTAGAGAATAGAACAGACAAAGCGAGAGACAAAGCGAGAGATAAAGCGAGAGACAAAACGAGAGACAAAGCGAGAGACAAAGCGAGAGACAAAGCGCGAGACAAAACGAGAGACAAAGTGAGAGACAAAGCGAGAGACAAAGCAAGAGACAAAGCGAGAGACAAAGCGAGAGACAAAACGAGAGACAATGCGAGAGACAAAACGAGAGACAAAGCGAGAGACAAAACAAGAGTCAAAGCGAAAGACAAAGCGAGAGACAATTCCACACAGAAACTACATTTTTACCCGACTACGACAAAACCAACGGAGGGTTATCATTTTAACTTTTTTTTTTTTTCTTATTTTTAATGTTATATTTTGAATTGTTTTGATTATTTTTTGTACATTGTTCTCACATAAAGAAGCAACAAGAATAATGTACCCAGGATTTTGTAATTTTCTATATTTAAAAGAGTGTCCTTCGAGTTTCTTGCCCGTTCTTCTCCATAAAGATTTACGTTTTAGAATGGGCAACTAGCTTCAACTTTCTGACTAACTGACCGACTATTTGACAATTCAAAAGTGCATGTAAGTAAATGGTTTAATTGAAATAAATGCTATGAGTTTGAGTTTGAGTTTGAGTTTGAACTGGCTATGTATGTTCATTTGTTCTCTCATAACTCCTAAACAACTCGTCGTATTTTGACAAATGGTGTATTCATAATCATAATCATAATGATAATATCTTTATTGTGGGCATATGTTTGTAACAGGTCTTAACAAAAAATTTGAGTTCCAATATGTCCTGCCTAATAGGCATACAATAATGGCATTAAATTACCTATTGGCATTAAATTTAAAATTATTTTACATGTCAAATTTTGTTATTTTAATATGTCAAAATATATGTAGTTAAATTAAATGTTTAAACAAATCAATCAATAATTCAAGAAATCTTGGATCGTATAGAATGTTTTATCAATTAAAAAGTTACGTAATTTATTTTTAAATACTGGAAGTTCCTTAGTGCTCAGAATGTCAATAGGTAGGTATTTTGTTGTATATTTTTGGTGTTATTGGAAGCGTTATGTTGTTTCGCGGGTCATAGGCTTTAATGACGTCGGACGTACAGGGTTAGGTACGGGTTTGTTTTTTTAAATTAATGTAATTATTTTGGTATCTACTGAAAGGTCTTAGGGGGCGTCCATAAATCACGTGATGTTTTTTAGCAACTTTTAACCCCCCTCCCTCCCCCCTGGTGATATGTGGTGAGGTTTTAGACTAACCCCTCCCCCTACCCAAAGTCACGTGTATTTTTTGGTGCAATGTATCTTAAAAAATTACAGAATATCCTCCCCCCTGGTGATACGTGGTGAGGTTTTTAGACTAATCCCTCCCCCCTACCCAAAGTCACGTGTATTTTTTGGTGCAAAGTATCTTAAAAAATTACAGAATATCTTATCTTTAAATAGAAAGAAAGAAAGAACATTATTTTATATGGGGGGCCGCTTTTTGGTTTAGAAATGCGCGTTCAACGAAAAAATTTATACACGATCTCACTGCACCCCCTTGCGATATTTCGTTATTTTTTCCGAACCCCTTCCCCCCCTTTTTAGTCTCACGTGATTTATGGACGCCACTTTAAAGAGTACTTTGCGGAAATATATTAATGATCGTAAACCCTAAATAAAAAATAAAACAATTTTATTAACATAATATAATTTCAGAGAAAATCCTCCATGATTTTTCGCCGAATTCATTTTATGTGTTCCGTTTTGCCAATTTTAGCACGCAGTTCTAAAACCAAAGAATATATTGGCGCATCACAAGCTTTATATCAAAACAAGTAAAAGTTTTTAATAAAGAAAATGCTGGTATACTGCATTTTTATATCCTCATTTCGTCGATATGAGGAATTTTATAAAGCAGAGGAAACGTTTCTCCATTTTACACGTGTTTTTATTTAATTAGCTGATTAAAGAACAGTTTTAGAATTCAACGAGATTTTTTTAAATACACTCGAGAGCAATGAATCCGGGTCACTTAAAGAATGTTAAAAATCTCGGAAACTAAAAATGATAGGTTAATGCAATAAATTGTATTTAATAGACAATGTAATACTCCTTAAATGAAAGTAAAAAAAATATGAGTCACCATACATTTTATTAACACAAAATTACATAAAGAAAAAAACTGCTGATCTCTCCTTAAAACAAAAATAGGAAACATGAAATTTTTGAACTTTATTACGATTTTCTTGAATTTTAATACTTCGTATTGCCTCCTCGTGCTTCCATTACTGCGTTTACGCGGTTTGGCATGCTGTACACCAAGTTCCTTATAAGATTTTGGGGAATATTCTCCCATTCCTCTGTGAGAGCAATTTTGAGCTCACGAAGCGTGATTGGGGGAGGGTTTCGATGTTTTACGCATCTGCCTAGCTCGTCCCAAGCATGCTCGATCGGGTTGATATCCGGGCTGCGCGCTGGCCACTCCATACGAGTAATGTTCATCTCTTGAAGGTAGTCATTCACAATCCTACCTGTATGAGGTCGGGCATTGTCATGCATAAATATAGCATCCTCACCTAAATTGACCATAAATGGACCAACGTGATCATTGAGGATTTCTTCCACATATCTTACGCTAGTTAAAGAGCCGTTTTCTATGATCACCAGCTCTGTGCGACTTTCAGAAGAAATTCCGGCCCACACAAGTACAGACCCACCACCGTAGGCTACTTTTTCTTCGATGCATGCTTGCTTGAATCTTTCCCCTGGTCTTCGATACACTCTGTCTTCCATCGTGCTTGTAGAGCATAAATTTTGATTCGTCGGAGAACATAACTTTTAACCAATCTTCAATACTCCAATTTACGTGGCTCTGGGCATATCTTAGTCTTGAAATACGATGCCCACGCTCCAGTTTAGGGCCGTTTGCAGTTCTAAGGGGTTTTAAGTTAGATTCAGCAAGCCGACGTCTTACTGTCCATGCACTTGGGTTACATCCTCCGAGGCGTCGAAACTGATTTGTGAGTTCAGTTCCTGTGAGAAAGCGATTTCGAAGCATGGTGTTCACCAAGTATCGGTCTTCTCGTGCTGTGGTACACCTGGTTCTGCCCGTTCCTGGTCTGCGTAGGTTAGAACTAGTTTCTTCGTAACGTCGGAGAACTCTTTGTACTGTTGACAGCGACACACCGACAGTCCTGGCTGTATCGCGCTGACTCCGGCCGGTTTCCAGCATTGTAAGTATTCTGGTGCATTCTTCAGGCGTAAGCGACATAATTTCAGCTTGAATAATGAATATAGAGCACTATCAACATGGTTTATGTACCCACATAAATGACAGATTACAAACAAAAGCAAAACCAAATGCTGTAATTTCGTAGTTCCATCTTCGAAAGTGGCCCTTTTTCAAATTTGATTTTTTTATGATATAACTTTACAATAACTAAGAAGTTTTAATACCTTCATTTAAGGAGTATTACATTGTCTATTAAATACAATTTATTGCATTAACCTATCATTTTTAGTTTCCGAGATTTTTAGGATTCTTTAAGTGACCCAGATTCATTGCTCTCGAGTGTATATAAAACAGTAAATAAGTAACAAAGAATGGGGTGAAACAGACCTACAGTAATAAATAAATTAAACCAATGGCGGGCCAGAAAGGATTAAAATGCGGGGCGAACCAGGAATATGAAATGTGAGATTAAGTACTTTCATTTAAGTAGGTACCTGCCTAAATTAAAGTATTTAAGAAAATGGATTACTTATATAAAATCGTTTTATCTTTTCAAATCCAAAACCAGTTCTACAAGCATAAAGGATTTAGGATTTTGGTGCGACGCTGCAAAATCGAGGTACGATTTTGCAGCGTCTCGGGTATGTTTGTCGACGCGAGTGTGGATGACTTTTACGCGATAATGCGCAAAAGTCAGCCTCTCTAATTTGTCGAATTCGAGGTAGCAACGGAATCCTAAGGATGATTGCAGACAAAGCAGTGTCGCCAGCTGTGGGAAGGCTCATTAGGCTGCATGTTGCGTGTTTTTTTTTTGTTTTTTTTCTCAACTATTTATTTCTACGAGTATTTCATTTTCATTCGTTTTAAATTATTTCATTTATTTTAATTTTTAATTATTTATTTTAATCTAAATGTATTTAATTGTTCTCATCATTACTAACATAGTTTTAAGATATTGTACTTATAAGGTAAGTACTAAAAACTTGAACAAAATAAAAAATTGTCAGTCTTTATTTTTGTTATTTTTTTTGTTATTTATTTATATGCAAAAACGCCTGTTATGTTTAGGTTCGAGAGAATATTAGTAGGGGTCTCCATCAAATTTTAAAACAATGTAACTTTATAACAAAGTTGACGGGTGCAAGAAATTAATGAAAAATTTAATAATTTACGTACCTACGTAAATCAAGATTTAAGATGAAAAGATGAAACACCGACAAAATGATGCATTCTAGAGCAGATCCCGAGGTTTATTAAAATCTGATGCACGAAACGCGGGACCTCTTAAATCATATTTTAGAGACCAATATTTAATAAAGTTAAAGTATTCAGTGATTAATTCACTGAGATAAGGTACCTACATTCATACGATTTTTTAATTAAAAATACTCGTTTCACAATTATAGTCTTTACTTAGTTAAACAATATATAAACATACTTATAAACATTTAAGCTAAATAAGTATTGTATTTATTCATTTTATTTTTGTCTTATTTTGTTATTTCACTATATGCTGCACCGGTTGACGTCATCACGTCAACGCCGGCTGTCGCTAAAAACCAGCGTTGGGGCTCTGTCTCGCATAGGGTCGCAGTATTATGCTGAGCGATGGCCGTTTTGCGTGGATGTGACGGATATTTTCCCCCAAATTGTTTATTTTCGTGTTTTGTTCTTTCTTTGCGCCATGTGTACCGCAAATAAACGTATTTTCTTTCTTTTTTCTTTTTAGTTATAAAACTTATTCATATCCACGGGCGAAACATTTATGCTTCAAATTTTTGCGACAAGCACAATATGCTACTATTGTGCTTGATAATAATAACAGCCACACGGGTCAATCCATCAGGTTAAACTACGCTTGTCGGGGTTGGTCCGTGGATGGGTGACCATCTTTACGTACCGAGACTCCTCCGTACCTCGGAAACCACGTTAAGCCGTTGGTCCCGGCTGTCGTTCGTGAATCTTTGACAGTCGTTACGGGTCGTCAGAAGCCCGAAAGTCAGACAACCAGTCTTGCCAAGGGGTATCGTATTACGCAGTTACTGGGTTGTGGTGGTCAGATAGGCAGTCGCTCCATGTAAAATACTGGTATTCAGCTGCATCCGGTTGGACTGGAAGCCGACCGCAAAATAGTTGGGAAAAGGCTAGGCAGATTGATGTGTGCGCAAGAACCAAAATGCTAATAGATAACTCAAAAACTCTACGAACGACACAAAATTGTGAAGATACGCTTCATAGTTTTTGCCTGATTCTCAGTTGTTTTTCCGCGTTAGACATAACTTTACAAATTAATTACACAATGTAATATAACATAATCTAAAATATTCACAGATTAAGTTAATAAAAAAATGCTCTAATTTAACATATATTTTTTCCAAATCATTAACACTACTCGTTTAGACGTGATTTTCAGTTTAAAATCATAAAAAGTCGGTAATCGTCGCCATAACTCATAAACTATACCTACTTTAGCATTACCTACTTAAGGTGATTCCTTCAATGTAGCCCGCGAAATTCAAAATTTCTTAGTTTTTTTGCTAAGATGTATTGAATTTTGCGGACTTTCACCCTAAGTATGCTTGAGCTTACAAGTACTCAATATTATATTCTCAAATCAGAAACCTGCACCCTAATTGCCTGACACACGGTCAATCATAATCTGAATCATTTTGAAGGATATTGCTAATCCATTGCTTCATATGTTCGAATAATTTGTATTCTCAACAATGTAAATAACGCAATGAATATTGTTAAATTGTCAAAATTAGACAGATTGCTTGAGCAAGTTCAAATTCAAAAGTCACTTATTCAAACTAGGCTGAGAATCAGCACTTTTCGAACGTCAAAATTACATAAGACAGTCCCCCAAAACGCCCACCCTTCACCACTTTCTAGTGCGTTAGCTGGGAAGAAGAAGTGGCGCAACAAACTCCCCAGCAGAAAACCCAAAAACATTTCGCCCGGATCGAACCAGAAGCTGACGCTTGGCGGACTCGCTTGCGATGACTAAACCAAATCGAGGCCCCCAAACTCTTTCATTCACTCTCACTACATTATTTACAAATCACGAAACCTTCTTATAAATAGTGCTGTTCCTGCGACCGTATGACTCGTTCACTGCTGTCCATTCACTCGAAGTGCCTGAACATAAAACCTACACAGCTTTGCCCGCGGCTTCACTCACAAAAATTTGTTTTCACGAATTTCCCAAGAGCACCATATGTTTTTCTAGGATAAAAGGATGTGCCTCGTCCTTAGACTCAACATACATAATTCAGACAATTCTCTAAATCCGTGGTACTGAAGAAGGGTGTCAAAACCAACATACTTGTGTTAGTACTCCTTTTTTTACGGCTGTAAGGTTTTCTGCCAACTTGTATTTAAATAACTTAGCTTGCGAGTACTTGGGACTAACATGTTCTAAAAACTCCATAGAATTATTTATTTTATAATGATAATATATTATGGGCCTGTTTCACCGCCTACAATTAAGTTCCTATTAACTTATTTGGCAGATCATTTCATACAAATTCTGTTCCATTTTTTTATTTATCCAGACAATAGGCCCTAAGTATAATATAGTTTAATAACCTTATAGGTAACTATATTTACAATTCAATTCAATTCAATTCAAAATATTTTATTTTACATAAACCTACACGACCTTAGGGTTATAAATCAATTACGAGGTCGGCGGATAAAAAATCTGCTGGTCCATCCATTTTCACCGCGAAGGTATTGCACTTTTCTATGAAACAGCAGATTTTTTTTAAAATAACCAATTAAAAATTTCAACGACGGGGTTCAGAATCATGTACTGAATCCATGGTATCAGTTTTCGCGCCGATGTCCCTGCCACCCTGTATAACCGACCCCGTAATTGATTTATAACCCGAAGGTCGAATGTCACTTGCACATCATTAAGAGACAAGGTGTATTTGTCCACTTGTACACTTAGGACCTATGTACACACACGGTGTTCTTGCAGTAGAAAACTAAAAAAAAGTCGTCGTGTGTAGGCACGGTCATCAGATCACTGTGGAAGCTTGTTGATTGACACGGTTTTTCTACGGCGCGGTATGTAGGATGTGTAGAGACGGCCGTCAGTGTTGTATGGATCACTATGCTATTTTTGACACGTTTTTCTGCGGCGCGGTTTATACGCCGTACCGTAAAGAAACCGTGCCGTGTACAAAGGACCTTAGTAAGTTTTAATTTTTATCAAAAGTGGTTAAGCAACAGCGAGTTTGACTATACCTAATATATAAAGTTCGTCGCGTACCGCTAAGGAGGCAAAACTCCTTGCCGAACTTGCCGGAGTCTGTGTTGCCCGATACCTAAGTATAAAGTCTTCAAGTTTCGAGTGACTTACTACATTCTAGGCAAGCGTGCTCCATCCATATAATCGCTTACCATCAGATGAAACAGTAGAAAGAGGCCCTCGCCCTGGGCCACGCAAACGTGTGGCCCAAACATAACATGATTGTCTTTTTGACATTTACTTACAATGGTCTTTTAAGAGCGTTTATTCTGGAAGTTGGCAACGCCGCAAATAGATGTCAAATATTTTGCTGTTTTGATTAATTTGGCAATGTTACTGTATAGAAATAAGAAATGTGGCTATCTAGCGAACTAGAAAATTAATAATGAATTGTAATTATAACATTGAATTTGATGTTGTAACCATTTTATGTATAAAAAAGGCATTTGGAAAGATTCCAAATAATTTTTTACATCTAAAACTAAATATTTGGTGTAACGATAGATATTAATTATTGCATTTCTTAATAAATATTTTAGTTAGCTAGTTAGCCACATTTCATATTTCCATACACCAATATTACTCCTACATATGTAATACTGTATGGAAATAAGAAATGTGGCTAACTAAGTTACTAGAATATTGATTATGATATGCAATAATTAATATTGTAACACCGAATAATTAGTAAAAAGCATTTGGAAACTTTCCAAATGCTTTTTTTACGCCTAAAACGGGTACAACATCAAATTCAATGTTACAATTGCATAACATAATCAATATTCTAGTAACTTAGTTAGCCACATTTATTATTTCCATACAGTATTAATTCCAAATTAATCAAAACAGGTAAATATTTGACAGCTATTTACGACGTTGCCAACTTTCAGAATAAACGCTCTTAAGAAGGATAATAAACTAACTTAAAGTTCAAACACTTTTATTGCTTCATTAATTTGACAGATGTAAGTTCTGTCTACACCAGAACCAGCGGTTGAATGCGGGACTGTTGAGCGTGAGCTACTGGGATTGATTGCCTGGCTGACAGGCAAAGTGATAATATAGATATTGTGACTAACATCAGCCGACTTTCTAACATCTCCTCTCACATTCCTGCAATCAAATTCAAAATCTAAAAAAAACTAAAAATCAAATCTGTGATTTCGTGAAAAGCAACGGAAGTGTGTAACAGGAAGCCGGGGAAGCGCGCGCTATTTGATTTGACCAATAAGTGCACGCGGTGCTAGAGTTGGCCGTCAGATACTAAGACATTTTCTGAGAGGTTGTAAACAGGATAATTATGACGACGATGACGGTGAGGATGGTGGTGATAGAAATGATGATGAATATTAGAAAAGAAAAGAAAGAAAATACGTTTATTTGCGGTACACATGACGCAAAGAAAGAACAAAACACAAAAATAAACAATTTGGCGGAAAATATGCGTCACATCCACGCAAAACGGCCATCGCTCAGCTTAATGCTGCGACCCTATGCGAGACAGAGCCCCAACGCTGGTTTTCAGCGACAGCCGGCGTTGACGTGATGACGTCAACCGGTGCAGCATATAGTGAAATAACAAAATAAGACAAAAATAAAATGAATAAATACAATACTTAGTCCTAAATGTTTATATAAAATATAATATTTAAAATGGTAACATTTCATACCGTCGGTGACTCACGCGCCGCGGTCTTAATACAGTCTGTGCGCGCAGCAGTCTTAAAAACTATGTGTTGACATAACCAATATGTCAAAACGTCAAGTTTTGACATATTGGTTATGTAGTAGTTACGTAATAATTATAACATGGCGCATTAAGTAATTAGTGATATGATGCAATGCATAATATGTAAAAACAAAGGAATATATTGTTCATATCAAACGTCAGTCGAGATGTCAGATGTTACTCATCCTTTGCGACTACTGTAAAGCTCGCACGTTTTTTTTTACCATCGGGATAGTCTGAGCTTGCATTTGTATGTGCCCGGTTAATGGCCTTAATAATTAGGAATATAGGTACTGTCGTAATCTTTTTTATGAATTCAAGACAGAAGCCTTGAAATGAATTCATCTATACCTAAATTCTAATAAGCAAAACTTTCGTATGAAGCGTAGAGAACTCATAAAAGAAGCGGGAACATCAATTTCTTAAGGCGACGATAACCGACTTTTAATGATTTTAAACTGAAGATCACATCTAAACGAGTAGTGTTGATGATTTGGAAAAAATATTGTTAAATTAGAGCATTTTGTTAATAACTTAATATATGATTATTTTAGATTTTGTTTATATTACATAGTGAAATTAATTTGTAAAGTTGTCTAAAGTGAATAAGAAACTGAGAATCACGCAAAATATATCAAGCGTATTTTTCTGAAAGCTTCACCATTTAAAAGATAATTTAATTATTGATCTTTTAGTATACGTGTTTATTAAAATACCTTTTATTTTATGTATAATAAATTAATAATGCGTCTAATTTGGGACAGCCCTCCTTGATGGGCGAGTCTTTTACTGGCTGGACGTACGACGCGTTGCGTGAGCTCAGCACAGAACACGCAAGCTAACCACTCAAGGTCACTGGCATATATCTGCGTCTTAAAGTTTATTTCCTATTGCTTTGCAGTTGTACACCTACCCAGTACACGATAAATGGACTATTCATTTGGCACGCTAACGTTCAGAGGAGTGTTGGCACCTTAGCACTAGCACGGACCCCGATCATCGATGCAGTTTCATCCTTTCCAGTTATTAATGTACCAAGGATTCCGTAATTGTTTGATTTGTATCATCTTTCCTCTCGCTCACCCGCAAATATTTTCTCTCGCTTTCCTGCAAATGTGGAATGAGAAGGAAAACCTGTGGGAGTGATTTCGTGAAAAGGAACGCAAGTGGATTATAGGAAGCCGGGGAAACGCGCGCTATTTGATTTGACCAATGAGCGCGCGCGGTGCTGGAGTTGGCCGTCAGAAACGACCTTGATGGCCCCGCCCCGTTAATGTTGCTTATTACCAAGGTGAGAGTTCAGCGGCTACTGTAAAGCTCGCTCGTTTTATTTTTAAATACCTGGGCGCCAGAGCTCTGCTCTGGTGAAAATTGAGAATTCTTGTTTTATAGTATAGAATAGCTCATACTAATTCCATGCTGCCATGTCATTTTTCTAAGGTAGCCATCTTGTTTTAAACTTTAGTCGACCGAGCTCTGCTCGGGTGAAAATACGGAGAAAACGAATTTTCTCAGATATGAGCTAGCTAGATCGATTATTCGCCCCCGTAAACTTCTATAATACAACTTTCATCTAAATCGTTAGAGCCGTTTTCGAGAACGTGATTACAAATATATCGATGGCCCCACCGAATAAACGTGCATGAGTTCTTACACAATTTTTTTTTTTTTCGTTTTTTGTTTCTTTTGCCTATCCTGCACCTACTTATTATTTTTAGTGAATTTTAGACTCAAAACACACCTATTATAATTTCGAATTTCTGTATTCTAGAATAAAGAAATTCAGTATTATTAATAGGCGTGTATTATTTCCCTAGGGAATTAATTAAAAAATTATAGGAATAATAGTATAAGCTATTATTTTACCTATAATTCGATTATACATTATTTATACCTACTTACAATTAAATGAGCGTTATTGAAGTTTAAACGTTTTTATTTTTTGCTGAAAAAATTACTATTTTCTCTTACACGTTTATTCGGTGGGGCCATCGATATATATACAAATATTGCTCGTTTAATAGTGTAGGATATTTACAAAGCAACGTTAGCTTTTATGCAAAAGCTACAAAAAAATATAACTTAGAAACCAAGCGAACCGGAACGTCAGAAAAGCTACATACAATTTTCAAATGAAAGAAAAACTCGGAGAATTTACTTTCCTCCACTGTGTATTCATATGATTAACTTTGTGGTGCTTTTTATGGAAAATCCTTATATCCTTATTTCATTAGAATAAAACGTAAACCAACTCTATACGTTATGAAAAGGAAGCCTTTGCACGGATGAAAAACAAATTCGACATCACAACGAAAGGATTTTTTGACGTCAAACTAAGTAAAAACTTCGACCAGAGATAGTCAAACAGTCTAATCGTAAAACAATATATTCATAGTTTTTAACATTTTAGGCATTTTTTGAATCCACCGTTGTAGATTTGTTCTAAGAACTTTTCCATCTGATTTTTTTTCTTATGGAACAAATCTAACCAATAGAGATGTATTAATGATTCCAATGATTTAACTCTGTAAATACATATCAGTCGGTCGATTCTGTAAAACTATCAACGTGAAACTTAGGTGAAGTGAGCGTGAAGTGAGCTGTCACTGTAACAACACAAATTGACCGGCAGGATGCTAGAGATTAGCACCATTGACAGCTCACTTCACGCTCACTTCACTTAAGTTTCACGGTGATATTTTTACAGAATCGACCGGCTGTTATAGTCGCAAATCATATTTTGATCAAGATACAACCTGACAGTGACTCGCAAATCGCAAAAAACGTAAGAAAATTTAAATTTCGCAGGTCACAACTGCAGATCCACCATTAATTTTGTCAAAAAAATATATTACTCTTAAAGTCATAGACAAATTAAATTCCTTTTAATTTCGTACTAAAGTTACTGTAAATTATTTCGGAGCGATACCCTGTCCCTCAAGGTTGTCAAACTTATTTGAAAGAAATAATTGAACATGTCAACTGCAAAAAACAATTTTAAATGTCCTTGTCCTGGCCGCAATGAAATCTTTTCTAAGTAAAAAGTAATTATTTTAATAAAATAATTTAAGTTATTTATAAACTGTTTTTTTTTGCTCTACGGATACTTTTACCAAAGACAATTTTGTGTCAAAAAAATAAGTTTGCAAGGCGCTAAAAAGTTTTTTTAAAGCTGTAACAGACATTGTATTTAAAATTAATTTGCTTATTACTGTAATCCCAAAAATAACCGAAACCTAAGTTAAAATTCCCAGGTTTTCACGTAAGAATTTTAACTTAGTTTTCGGTTGTAAATATCAAACTGCATTTAATAACAAAAATAATTTGCCTCAAAACAAAAAGTGTCTCTGGTAATATGAATAAACCGCGCTTTTCTTATTTTTTCAGGACAAAGGCAAAGGAATTTCGTCGCTTACAGCCTGGTCTGTCATGTTTTATTTATACAGATTACATTGGGATGCTGATGTAACACGCTCAAACGTCTCTGGGAGCATTTCGGTCGAATCACTCACACTTTCTTTGAATAAGGTTGTTTTTCAGATTGTTCGCGTGGATTTACTTTTTTTATTAAACAAAGTAGTTTTTGGTTGATATTTGAGTCAGCTATCAAAACTCCCGCGGAAGCGCGCGGAAATGATCGATCTAATTTTTTTCTGCCAAATGATATTTTTTTATTGATAAATGACTTTACCAACGAGGTTTTACTTTGGTTACAATCAGCTTCTTTTCCATTGCTTATTATCAGTCATAGGTAGGTTTTTTACACTAGCTTCTGCCCGCGACTTCGTAAGCGTGAAATTTCTTGTTTTAAGGGGGATGTATGTTGATTAAAATATGATTCGCGACCGTAACAAATATGGCTTTACATAATTATAATCATTACAATCAGCAATACAACTCCGTATATTAGCAAAATTTCAACTTAATCGGTCCATTAGATTCGGAGCAAATTGGCTGTGACAGATAGACAGACACGAGTGATCCTATAAGGGTTCTGTTTTTCATTCAGACTTAGGAAACCATAAAAATATGGCTGTTATTTTAGTATACCGAACGAAGTCGCGAGTAGAAGCTAGTCATTGATATGTTAGCGAGAAGCTAGTCATTGATATACCTAGATATGTGACACTCTCAAATGAAGTAAGCAAATATTATTACATCGTGTTTATGTCATGCAATCGTGGAAACTTCCCATTAATTTACATGATTAAGTTCTATATTACATAAATATACAAATTACTACATAAATAATACAGCAAATCGTGTCCTGCGTTGATATTGTTATCATCATAGGAAACTTAGTGAGAACGTAGAATATCTAGATAATAATGTAACAAGGTTCAGGGACTTACGTAGGCCGTAGACTGTTGGGGCCGACTTTGCGCTCTGTAATAAAAATGTCCTGTCAAATTCTAAAGTGCGCGCCACCACTGAAGTTCGGCGGAAAATTGTGGAACTACATTTTTTTAAATGCAATTTGATGCAATGGCATAGACACTAGCGCCGCGTCTATCGTACTTGAGTAGTGGCACGGACTCTAGTTTTGAAAGCCCAATCGTATGATTGGGCTTTCAAAACTAGAGTCCGTGTATATGTGCATATGCATACATATCAGACGCTCCCTATTTAAGCAGTGCGACGAGTCTATCTAGCTCAAATTGTTTTGAGTTTTGTTTTGTTTTGTTTTGTAGTGTTCTAGATTTAGGTCTACTCGAGACACTTTTTATTTTTCTCATTTGTCTCTAATTTTTCATACTTCAATGTCATGCATACCTGTTATTTGCATGGTTACTGAAATGCTAATTTTTTGATTATATTTTTTATTTGAATTGTAAGTGACTATGCTGTTGGTGTGCTTATGATAAATAAATAAATAAATAAATATGTCTGTACTGTATATCAACCTCATCACTATTTTATTTATTTTCACACCACCTGCTCGACAATGTCAAATTATATGTTATGCAAACCTAACCTAAAGTAAGTCATTTAAGACTCAGGGTCTAGCAGGGCATTAATATTGTACTGAATGTCATTATGACTCGCTGGTCATTAATGTGATTTTAATTTGGAACATAAAGTAGAAATCGCATACGAACATTTACGATATTTAGTAGGTACATACTAATTCCATTTATTCATCATTAAGATCTGCACTAAAAAATAAATTGTTCGAAAATCGAACTGGCCACCACGAGTAGAATATAAATAAAAGAAAAATAGAACACAAATAAGCTGCCGCGTTGGTGACAACATCAAACTAAAAACACCGTTGATAACTGATCCTTGGACACCTTTGTCACCACAACCTTCCACATCAAAACACTATTCATCTAGCCCGATGCTTCAAGCATCACCTTCACCAACTTTCACGATCCAAAATGATCCTCAGCAGACCCAAGTTTCTGAAACTTTACTTAACAGTAATATTCAAATAAACCTCACTACCTCAACTGCAATAAATGTACCGAATAAAAACATAACTTTGTCTTTCCACAACTGCCAGAATCTCACCGTGAAAACTAAGGTGAAGTGAGCTTGAAGTGAACTGTCAATAGTGTCAATCTCTAGCATTACGTGGAATGACAGCTCACTTCACGCGCACTTCACCTAAGTTTTCACGGTGAGATTCTTGCAGAATAGCTCGGCTGGTCTAATATATATATCAAACATTACCTTTCACATTTAATTGTTTTAAATAGGTCTACTAACTGTAATTGTTATTTGAATAAATACTTTGATTCTTGTACTTTGCTTTTTATTGTCTCGTAGATGGTGTGAAAAGTAGAGTATTCTCCTCGGGGATACGGGTGCCTTCGTCTTGGGCGAACTTGAATTCCACGCTGTACTCAGGATTCTTGTCTTAACTCCGTCATCGCTTTGCTCGGGAGTTAACTCTAGAATCCTTCGTTTTGCTCGGGATTCAATACGGCGGCGCCCGCTACATAAGACACTACTTTATCCCCTTAGTGCATAATCTACGAAGAACCAATGTTGTTGTTGTTGTTGTATGTACGAATCTATGTTTTATTAGCGACCCGCCCTTTTTGCGTTGTTTTAACAACTTGAAGAAACATCGAGATTTCTTAATATAGGTACTTAATTACGTAAGTTTAATATTAGGTACTTAATTTAATAAACACATTCACCTTCCGGAATAATTTCTCTAAATGATGATGAAAACCACATCAACATCCGTTGCACAGTTTAGAAAAACAACGCGGTCACACAAACAGACACGAAAAGCGAATTTAATTTATAATAAATACAATTTGGTCCTGTATGTCTTTTTCATTTATAATTAAGTACTTAACTCTCCTAGATTCGCCTCCATCTAAGTATTATTAGCCATAGCCACCTATTCAGTTTGTTCAACATCATTTCAGCCGAAAGACGTCCACTGCTGGACATAGGCCTCCCCCAGGAACCGCCACTTCGACCGGTTTATGTGCTTCTTGCATCCGGCGGAAAACAGTTAATCAATTCACTGTCCGTAGCTATTAACTAGAGGGTCAAAAAGAAGAAAAAAACTGTTATAACAAACAAGCGAATTTGACGGCACAAACGTCCACAAACATGTTTCTATCGGGAAATATTTGAATGATCCTTTAAGAACTTATTGACCTTCTTGTGTGTTTTGAAATAAATGAGCCCCTTTTTTAATATTTGGCCTTTTCTCACAATTGTTCTAAGCTAGGATACGTCGACCAAACGGGTTAGGTTAGAACTGCTACCAAACGCGCGTGCTGAGTGAGCGAAACGAGCGGTGCCGCGGCAGCTGGCGGCGAGCGCTACATCCAATTTGTCAAAGTCAAATAATTTATTTCAAATAGGCCCGCCCTTGTAAGGCACTTTTGAACGTCAAAGTTAACAAAAAAAATATTGATTCTTCTATTCCCCTTTGGTCGCAGTTACTTGACTATTTAGTATTTTTAGGACCACAAAATAAAATTATAGAGCTTCACAAAAAGAGGCGCAATCATTATATTAGAGTGTTCAATAATATATTTAGGAAAGCAATATTGGAATTATTTGAGATTCGATTAAATATATGCCCATTCTATCACCTTAATAAGACTCCTGAGAAAATAATATAGGTAAGTAAATGACTGAATATAAGTAGGTAAATCACGTACGAGTTATAAATCAATTCGATTACCTACTTTACCCAGATTGCTAACTGCTGGATATGGGTGAAGAGATAGGCGATGCGCATACATATTGCTCATAATCTCACTAATTATATTCTTACAGTTGGAGGGATGAGTAAAACAGAATGCATAATGCGGGTTGTGTAACATTACATAACGCCTTTATTTTGTGTAGGGATTAGCAGAAGGCCGGTCGATTCTGTAAAAATATCACCGTGAAACTGAGGTGAAGTGAGCGTGAAGTGAGCTGTCAATAGTGCTAATCCCTAGCATGCTGCCGGTCGATTTGTGACAGTGACAGCTCACTTCACCTAAGTTTCACGTTGATATTTTTACAGAATCGACCGACTGTCGCATGTCGGTCAGTTAAAACCCACATTTTAAATTTCATTTTATTTTCACAAGTGAGTTTGTTTGTCACGCTAAAACGGCTGAACGGATTTGGATGATATTTGGCACTTAGGTAGACCATGACGTGGTTTAGGACATAGGATACGTTTTATCCCGATATTCCCAAGGGATCGAGCCTTATGAGGATGAAACCGTGGGGCGCAGCTAGTAGAGGTATAAATGATTAAACACTAGGTTCCGCCAGCGGCTTCGCCCGCGTGATATCCTTATAAATTATAGCCTATGTTACTCGGTGATAATATAGCATTCTTTTAGTAAAAGATTATTTTTATCAGTCCAGTAGTTTTTGAGTTTATTCATTTTCGGTTTCCTCACGATGTTTTCCTTCACCGTTTTTGAAGCGAAGTGATAATTATACAATACGCACATGAATCCGAAAACTCAGAGGTGCGTGACTTGGGTTCGAACTCGTGACCTATGACTTGGCAGTCTGACGGTCACACCATTATGCTATTACTACTACTAAACAAAAAACTGGTCAAGTGCGTGTCGGACCACGCACAATGAAGGGTTCCGTAGTTAAGATGAATTGGGAATACCCAAGAACAAACTTAATATTACAACAACAATATTGAGAGAATCACTATGTTATTTTAAGACCATAGACTTCTTATAGGTTTCCTGTAGTCTATGAGTAAAGAACCATTCTTATTTTTATTTTTTTTTGGCTCAATAGTTTCGGATAGTTTCGGGTGGGTGGTCAATTTTCATAAATTTTCTTAATTATCTTTAAAAGTATTTAGTTTCAAATTATAAAAAATATATATTTGAGATCCTTGCAACAAGTCCTTTCATTTGATATGTCACATGGTTCAGTTTGCTTTTTTTTTTTCTTATTTACCCACATAAGTAACCCAAAAATTCAAAATTCGTTTATTTACGATACATGACCGTATTTGGGTCACATAAATACATATGTGTACCAAATTTCAACTAAATCGGTTTATTAGATTCGGAGCAAGTTGTCTGTGACAGACGGACAGACAGACAGACACACGAGTGATCCTATAAGGGTTCCGTTTTTTCCTTTTGAGGTACGGAACCCTAAAAACGACAACAATGGTTAGACTGAGAGACTCACACTTGGTAACCAGCGAGCTAGTAATCGCACATCACCGTCGTTGCTCGCCAACCCGTTTTTAGTGGCTCGACCCGTTTCTCGTTAATCGCCAGCGGTGATTAAGGTCCACCAAGAAACGTAACACATTTTTCCTTGACCAAGTTAATTCCTCATTCACAAACCCACGACCCGATATAACATTGTTGATTCAATAAGAACGTGCCCACTGCCCTAATTTGTGATAACGTAATAGAATTAACATTTGTTCTTTGTTAAGAACTGTATTAAATGCTTCCTTAATAAAACGACTGTGTTTTTCGGTTGTTTTCCCTGTTAGTACCTACCCAATTTTCCAGTTGAGGAAAAGGGCTATGACAGACAGACACGTCGCATGCTTAATGGAATACTGACTTAACTCAAAAGTGACGATTTTTGGGACATCGCAAAAGAAGATCTTGCGATGAGAGGACTTATCCTACTTGTTGATGCATAAAAATAAAACTGATCAAAATTAATCATTAGTGCTTGTATTTGAACGTCTAATAGACGTTTAGTTAGTAGGATAAGTCCTCATAGCAAGATCTTCTTTTGCGATTTCCCAAAAATCGTCTTTTTTGTTAAGTCAGTATTCCATTAACCATGCGACGTGACTTTGTGGAAAATATTATTTTCGTCTAAGAAGGTATTTAATTTCATGTGTTATAATAATTCGCCATTCCGTTTGGCTTGGTATGAGCATGTGACTAAGTGCTCATATACACAACCGGCACGCATCAACGGCAGAGGTAACTGCAGCCGTCGACGCGTTAAGCCTCGTGCATACTAGCGCGACTCGACGGCGCGACGCTACTCGGACAATACAATTTCTAAGAAAACTTCACGGTATAACAATAATGTTATACCGTGAAGTTTTCTTAGAAATTGTATTGTTAGAGCCGCGTCGCGCTAGTCTGCACGAGGCTTAACCCACAGTCGTCATTATTCATGGGTAAACAGATAACTTCTATAGGCAAGCGTTCACCATCTTTGATCGCATCATATTCATCTCTAACCATTTGGTCAGAGAGTGGCCAAACGCAAGCAAATCTATAATCTATACTAATATTATTAGAGAGAGCTAATTTTGTGAGTTTTTGTAAGTATATGTAGAGGGTTATCTCCGGAACCACAACTCCTATTTGAAAAAATATTTCACCATTTGAAAGATACATTATTTGAGATGGATATAAGCTATATATTATTATGTAAATATATACAAAAAAGAAGTAAGCTTAATAATACCTACTATCTATCTTGAATTCATGCAAGCTTAGTACTTTTTGTTAGGTTACTGCTCAAAACTAGTGCACAAAGTGTCGTGAACAGAATACCACCTTCACATGTACTAAATTGCAGCCGTGCGAAGCCGGGTCGCTAGTTATCAATATAACATAAAGCTGACTTTTCAGTATGAGATAAAATAATATAATTATCTAGCGTCTCAAAATTCACCGGTGAAGATCGACTCGAACCAACATAACGACGACATCGCAAAAGATGCCCTCCCTAGATAATTAACACCCGTCTCTCCACTATTCCAATGCTTACTCTAGAGTGCATATCCGGTATGGCTCTCAAATCCTTCCTCATCCTAAGGGCACGTCTTCCTTACCATTACCCGCGCTCCCCGGTCTACTGCTCGATTTGCAATGGCCTATGTAGTTCCATGAAACATAAGGCTTCATGGGCTAGTGTAAATCTTGGGGTTCATTCGATTTATCGAGTCTGGTTAAACCACGCTGGGATCGGAGTAGTATATTATTGGGCATTCTAGGCCACTTTCGGCAAATCGCTCGGCGAGTACGCCTCGCTGCCGAAAGTGGTCTAGAACGCCCAATAATTGTTAATCGACTCGACTCGTTCATTTGTTCATTCGTTCGAGTTCTTAGCATTCTGTCACACAGATCGCTCGGCGAACCGATTTCACCATCGCTTTGAATCTATCAAATTTCTTTAATAGATTTTCAACCTTATCACAATAGTGGATGGTACATGTATGTAGGTTGAATGAAACACTTATGCTAATGAGATTCATTTATTTTTAGTAAGCACAAATTACAATATTATAATTCCGTTGATAAACAATGTATTATTTATCGTAATATGTTGGTGGTTCGGGAAATAAAGCATCAGTCGATATAATAAACTCTTGTAGTTTACGCCATTGTATAGAATTGACGTCGGTCTGGACCTTAATGCGGACCAACGCCTTTTTCCACAGCTCCAACGAGTCGGTGACGCGCGCGTCCTCAGTTTTGTATACTTTACAGTCTATGTAGTACTCGCCGTTCGTGCTTGTCGTTCGCCGCTCACTGCCGTTGGCCACTCGGTTCACGAAGTATGACGGGAGAGAAGAGGTTTCGCTGTTCGCTGTTGCCCTCCCATTGTTATGTTTGCGGCTGATGCCAAATATATCGACGTCAGATTTCGATGTTTTACTGAAACAAACAAATTGATCTCTTGTTAATTCGCACCCAAATTTATTTATAGTTTTAACCTGAATGTGCTTTAAAACAAATATACAAGAATAAGAGACGAGACATACTACACAACGCTACCATGTCCTATGAATAGTAGACAGCGGATATACATTACAATTAAATACTGTTTATTAGTAAAAACATACTACTTTATATACACAGGAACATAAAAAATCATTGCTATTAATTAAATTCATGTACACATATTAATCTCGAACCGGCATTGAACCCGCGACATCAGCATAGCAGTCGCTTGCATCAAGCGACTGTCATATGCAATTGATTGACAAAACAATGAAGCAAATAAATCGTAAAGTTTACCTTGGATGCGTAACATTTTGCTTTGTTGACTTCCGTTTCCTAGGGACTGGTAGAGTTGGTTTGCGGTTAGACTTAGAGTCGTGCTCCATCACATCACTTGATAGGTAGGTTTCGTACTCAGAGTCTGACCTGAAATAAATACATAAAGTTAAAAAATGTTTGGTTGACCATGCAGGGTCAGAAGTTTGTGGAGAATGCTGGTTTTTATACTTACATTTTCACTTAATTATTTAGGAATACCAAATAATTAGTTTGAAGAGTCGGTCGGCAGGCACAGTGACTATGTCGTTGAGTCGGTTGGCTGATACAGTGGCAGTGAGCAGCTACTGTCTAACTATCACTGATAAGTACTTGGAGTCTTGAAGATTTCTACTGGCACGCTCGTCGAGTCGATTGTATAGAGCACACCGATAACACACTGATTATAAGTCAGAAACTTACAATAATATCGCTATATTCAGAATATGTACAACTGACCAAATAACTATGTAAAAAACAACTTTTTTCTTGGTCGTATTATACACATACGAAAAATAATTGGTTAGGTGATATTTCAGGAGCATCGACGTTGATTAGTGTTGATGTAGTAAAAGCGCTCAGGGTTGTCACACCGATTACATTAGTTATCGAACATTTTTAATGTGCTCGAGTGCATAAATGTAAACTCGTGGTAACCTTAGGTAAAATAGCTTGGACAAATAAAAGTGTCAACTTACTGGAAAAATAAGTAGGTTGAGCACACGTGTAATTTTTACGCAATATCATATAAAATTATTTGGTTCCAAATTTGATAGGTATTTCAAAGCATTATTGACTAAGACCTCATGATTACTCGTTGTATATCTCGTTCTTTTATCGAGAATAAAATAAATTGTCTATAAAGATTGGTAATATTTCACAAATTTCATTGAAATAAAAAAAAAATACAAAAATATCGACATTCTGACTTCCAAGGTTTCTTAAAAACGAACGTCGATTAGAAAATTATAAAACACAATTATTTGTTGGTAAGATATAAATTCATTATATTTTCTATTATGTTTTATTAGCATTCTGTCTAGTGGTCACCGATTATCATTCTATTTGTTTAATTTCAGAAATATAATGGTAAACTTAATTTTACCAATTGATGTGATGGTACAATACGAAACGGAAACGAGAGCAAGTCAGACCTAGTCTCGAAAGACTTTTGTCAACGTCGAATCACGAAGTATCTAGGTAAGATATGAAGCCAATACCTATATTTTCTACTTTTATTAGCATTTGTGTCTAGTGGTTACCGATTATCATTATATTGTTTAATTTCAGAAATATAATGGCTGACTTATTTTACCAATTAATGTGATGGTACAATACGAACAGGAAACGAGAGTAAGTCAGACCTAGTCTCGAACGACTTTTGCCAACGTCGACGCGTAAAGTATCAACCCAAAAGCAACGTATCTGTATAAGATCCTTAATATTAGTAGTAAGTACGTATTTACTTGAGTTTTATTGAACGACTTTATTATTGTGAATCAAACGATAACAAATAATAATGCCATACTGTACAGTTTGTAATGTGTCTGTAGATAATCGACGGTGGTCAAGTCATTTACGTACTAATGTACATAAAAACAGTAGTACGACCCTTCTGCATGATAACGTTTCAATTATAAACTCTTCGTTTAAAGGTAGAATTTCGAGTTACAGAATCACTGCAACTAACGAACAAACAAGTAATTTTCCAGAAATGTTCCTCAATAGTGTAAAGGTATACGTTAAAACTCTAATAGATCAGTTACTAATAAAACATACAACTGTTAAGATTAACTTTGAACTTTTTTCGTATTTCCTTTTATTTAAAAATGATCAGCAGGAATTGAAGTCGTTTGCTACCAAAAACTTTGTTATTCACTTTTATTATAACTTTGATTTTATTTATAAATCAGTAGTCGAGATACTGACAAAGAAAATAGAAGAATTTGAGCATCGAGATAGTGGTTGGACATTTTTAAGTAATTCTCATTTAGAAGTTAACATTAATAAACATCAAACTCTCAGCGGGTCTAGATTTATACCTTTGCCTAATGCTATAAAAAACAAAAAAGCATGTTTAAATATTCAAAATAGGGATGAAAATTGTTTTTTATGGTGTGTTGTGGCTGCCTTGTACCCCACAACTCAACATCCTAACCGAGTAACGTCTTATCCCCATTTTAAAGATGTTTTAAATATTAGCGATTTAACATTTCCAATCACATTTTCTGATATAGTCGTATTTGAGAAAAATAACCCTGTCTTAAATATTTTTGTTTATGGATTAAAAAATAATAAGACGATTGTTGGACCGTTGTACACAACTACTAATAAGAAATCTAAGAGCATCCATCTCTTATTTTTAGAAAATAATACAAACACTCATTATTGTCTAATTAAAGATTTACCGCGATTAGTTAGAAACCAGATAACCAGACACCACAGTAAATTATATTTTTGCGAGATGTGCTTATTATTTTTTCCTAATTTAAATCAAATTGAAACGCATTCGTGTGGTGGTGTTGTTACAATATTACCCGATGAGGGTTCATTTTTAAAATTCAAAAATTATGAAAGAAAACAAGACGTTCCATTTGTCATATACGCTGATTTCGAAACATTGCTGTATCCGATTTCTTACAACGAGTCCGAAAACGCCAAGACATCAAACTTGCAGCGCCATGTGCCTGCTGCGTTCGCTTACAATATCGTATCATCTACTAATAATACCAATAATGGGTATAGATGTTATCGAGGTACTGATTGTGTTTCCAAATTCATACAATTTTTAACTGACGATCTTAAAGCACTACATACCATTTTAACAAAAAACGAACCTATGTTATTTACTACAAATGATTCTTATGATTTCAGACACGCAGTTGTCTGTCATATATGTGAAAATTTGCTCTTAAGCGATCGGGTAAGGGATCACTGTCATATTTCAGGACGTTATCGTGGTGCAGCACATCGACATTGCAACTTACAAAATAAAGTACCTAAATTTGTGCCAATATTTTTTCATAATTTATCTGGTTATGATTGTCATTTATTTATAAAACAATTAGGTCAAATTCCTGGGCAAATTAGAATTATACCAAAGACAAAGGAAAAATACACAACGTTTACAAAGTTTATTCCTATTGCTAGTAATGAGTATATACAATTAAGATTTTTAGATTCGTTCAACTTTTTAGGCGCAAGTTTAGACAAACTCGCTAAAACTTTACAGTCACCAGATTTCGTTTATCTAAAATCACAATTTCCTGATGAAAGACAATTTAGTTTATTAACAAGGAAAGGCATATATCCTTATGATTACATGTCAGATTGGAAATGTTACGATCAGAAATCGTTACCACCTAAATGTTATTTTCATAATTCTTTAACCAACGAAGATATTAGCGATGACGATTACAATCATGCTCAAACCGTTTGGAATATGTTCAGTATTAACGATTTGGGTGACTATACAGATTTATATTTAAAAACAGATGTGCTTTTATTAACTGATATATTCGAACAATTCCGAAAAACATGTAAACAGCATTATAAACTAGATCCGGCGTTTTACATAACTGCTCCTAGTTTGTCGTTCGACGCAATGTTGCTTAAGACAGGGGTTCAGTTAGAACTCATGTCGGATTTAGCCATGGTTCGAATGATTCAAAGCGGTATCCGTGGTGGGTTGTGTATGTGTTCCCATCGATATGCAAAAGCGAATCATAAATATATGCCTGAGTGTAATGCAACAGAACCTCAATCTTTCATAGTATACTTAGACTGTAATAATCTGTATGGGTTTAGCATGTGTCAATATTTACCGTATTCTAGTTTTAGATTTCTCATCCAAAATGAAATAGATCAATTATGTGTAGAGCATGTTGAGGACAACGCTGAATGGGGGTATATATTGGAAGTCGATCTTTTGTATCCTGAACATTTACATAAGTCTCACAATGAGCTGCCGTTTTGTCCTGAAAAATGTATACCGCCTGGAGGTACAACAAAAAAACTGATTGCTAATTTATATAATAAGTATAGGTACGTTATACATTATGTTCATTTAAAAAAGTGTCTTGAGCACGGTTTAATACTTCGTAAGATTCATAGGGTTATTACGTTTAGACAAAGTCCTTACTTAAAACAGTATATAGAACTAAATACACAGTTAAGACAAAACGCTAAAAGTTCCTTCGAACAGGACTTTTTTAAGTTGTTAAACAACAGCGTATTCGGCAAAACATTAGAAAATACTGAAAACCGAGTAAGCGTTCATTTAGTTAATCAATGGAATGACACATTTAATCGAACTAAGAAATGTAAATCCGCTGAGAGACTTATAGCCAACCCCTATTTCCATAGTGTATCTATTCTATCCGAAAATTTAGTTGCAATACAAATGAAACCAGACCAAATTATTCTAGATAAACCAATTTATATCGGTTTCACTGTATTAGAGCTTTCTAAATCACATATGTACAACTATCATTACAATATTATTAAACCCTTTTATGAAGACCGAGTACAGTTGTGTTATACAGATACCGATTCGTTTGTCTACAAAATATATACTGATGATTTTTATACCGATCTCAAGTTGAATTTTTTGCAGTATTTTGATACCAGCAATTATCAAAAACAAAACGTTTTTAATATCCCTCTCAATAACAAAAAAGTTCCGGGGCTATTCAAAGATGAAATGGGTGGCCAATATATTTCTGAATTTGTTGGTTTAAGATCAAAACTATATTCTATAAAAACCCCAGATAAAATTGTTAAAAAAGCAAAGGGAGTAAAAGCATGCGTAGTGAGAGATTTAGACATTACGAACTACAAACATATTTTATTTAATGGTGGAGTGATTCGTAAAAACAATATAATTTTTAAATCTATCAAGCACGAAATTTTTACCCAAAGTATTAATAAAATTGCCTTATCAAACAACGACGACAAACGAGCGATATCTGTAAACAAAATATCAACGCAGGCCTGGGGCCACTCAACTAATTTGAAGCAATTGTAAATAAGGTAAATATTTACCTAAATATGATTAAGTTTAGTGTTAGATTTAAATTAGATAAAATTGTATACTTTAATTTTAATAATTGTTTGAAAATATAAATAAATGTCAACTTATGTATGTATAGTGTATACATAGATATTATACTTAAGTATATTTTTAATAAGTTACTGATTGCAGAAATATAAATAAAATGTGTGACCATGTACTTGTTTTATTTATCAGAAACTTGTTCAAAAACATCATCCTCCTTTTTTAAGTTGGTTAAATAATAGGTAATGAAACCTCGACTCGTTGAAGTTTCTTCATCCAGAATGTAATATGATCACAACATCCGTTTCGACGTTCGTCATTATTTATTTAAATATCAGTTGTAAAATATTATTGAAAGTAAATCTTATCTACATACTCATAAGGTTAACCTTTGTTGCAGCATGTATAAACTCAAACCTCAACAAATAGCAAGCTTGCATTTATAGTGTTATTAACATTTCACTATCGTAAACTAGTATCGCCCAGCGATGTTACCTACGAATTATTATAAATTATAACCTTCGCTCATAATTTAATGGTTAGCAATAATTAATTAAATATTATGTATCAATAGCAGCTTAAACAATGTATTGTGCATTTATTATCACGTTCTCACTCTCACTATCACTGTCACTAGTGTTGTTATTGCAAAGATCAACAACTGATATTTTTATCAGTTTTATCCCGCGTCGATGCATGAATTGAATCAGGCATAGCAGTCAGGGTCACTAACCACTAGACCAACAGGCTCGTCGATAAATAAGTTATAATTGTTTATGTAACTGATAAGCTTAATTACATTGTATGTGAATTTAAAAGTTAAATAACTAGAATAATTTGAATTAAAATAGCAATAAGAACATTGGCACTCAACTATGAATTTGTTAATGATGTTTAAGTATAGTATATAAGGTATAGTTATTATTATGTATCTGTAGATTATAAGTACATAAGTGTAATTAATGTTTATTAAATAAATTTAAATATTTATTTTTTTATTGTTTTATTTCTAAACATAATATTTAATTAATTATTGCTAACCATTACATTATGAGCGAAGGTTATAATATATAATATATAATAATTCGTAGGTAACATCGCAGGGCGATGCTAGTTTACGATAGTGAAATGTGATATATTGTATGTAAATAACACTATAAATGCAAGCTACTTTTGGTTTCGGGGCGTGAGAAACCTTTAATACTGAACTTAAGTAACTACTCAGGATTTTCACTGATGAGAAATAAAAATACGTACTGCCGATTTGAAGGCGAGTTTTATTCTGTCTCATAATACATACATGGCTCATCCGGTGGGCACAGACCGCTGAGCTTGCAAATGATCCATGTCGTTTCTAGAATGTAGTCGTATATCTACTTATCTACTTATAAGTACCTTAATCTAAAGCAGATGGGTGAGGTGTATTCATAACTCCTCCGACCCTAAGAGCGAAATTATCGGAAGGTTCAATTTGAGAGTCGTTCCGACAATTTTGCCAAAACAATAAACATTTCGGCGATTTTAGCCAAATTATATAAATCAAAAATGTAAGGAAACTGAAAATTACTAAACCTAAAGCGACGTATCCTAATTTTTCACTGATGTTAAAGTCTTTCTTTTCACTCAAAACTCTCTCGATCACTTCACTAAGCTTTAACGAAAAGGCCATATATTTCACTTCGTCTAAACTTATTCCTTTCATATTAACTACACTTGATTTGGAGAGACTGGCATTCTCGTGCAACTGGGGTAACGTGATAATGGGAATCTTCTCCACAACTTCCAACTCTATAAAAATACGACGGTGAAGGTGAATTCCATAGATTTGCAGGTCACAAGGCTCGTCAATTGTCACCAGGTAAGTGCCGAAGACAAGTTGTTTACTGATCTCTTCACCGCATTGCTTAGTCAATGTCGTTCTCAATCTACTATAAAGGAGCCAGCTAGCTGCGTTGACTTGCTGGACCTTGACCTTCTCAATTTGGATTTCATGTTGTTTACAGGGAGTATGGTCATCTTTAAATTTCATCAACTGTTCTACACAGGAAAGTTCATAGTATAAGGCTTGATTATCCGCAGTGCATAAAAACTGATCGCCAGCAGAGAGTGGTCGGCATGGTTTTATTAACGGTAAGTATTTCATTCCTTTCGCCAGAAGGTAAGGATATTTGGGAATAATTGCTAAGGTTTTATTTTCAGGTTCATAAAAGATTGGTAAGGAATATATCTTAAAATAGTTATAAGATGAGTTATCCGTAAGTGGAATTTCCATTATAAATGTTGTCTGATTATCTCTAATAAATGACTTTACAGCAATGGTCTCCTCTATTTTCAATAAATTTGTTTCTAGTGGAGGATACACTAAGTTTCCAGAGTAAGAAATCAATTCTAAATGATACAATAATTCTGTAGAGTTCACAATTGATTGATGTAATATCGATAATTTACTTAACGCTAATGCTGTTTCGATTTCACTTAGTCTAGCAAAGATAGTACGAAAACTACTTGTGAATACAGAAAATAATCCCGTTAGGTAAGTTAAGAAAATCCAGTTGTTTTGCTTAGCAGATAAATCTTTCAAAATTAGTTCAATCTTTGTTAGGCGATTATGAAAGGTTACAGTATTCTGATTTATTGTTTCAGTTACATTAATGAAACTATCAAACATCTTGGAGACTATTGTTAATTTTTTTGAAGTAATTATTTGATTATGATTTAACTTGGAAATAAGTTCTTCGTATCTAACGGCATCATCGTGATCTAGGTTACCAGTTAATAATTTTATAATAGAACCCAATGGATTTATTAGTCCTCTTTTAGAACGTTTCTGTGGAACTAGTTGTCGATATTTTTCTATAGTTATATCACGTATAAACTCTGCATGTATTTTCATACTTGTAAATTCTTGAGAATATGATGCATTCCAGTCGATAAGTTTACACATTAGTTGGTAGTTGCTGGTTATGTAATTTAAATCATTATAAATCTGTTCTAAACTTATGAGCTTGACTATAGTCCAGTGATCAGTTTGAATGTGTGCTAGACCTTCTTTTACCGGGAATATTCCTGGGTTTCCTTCAAGATTTTGCAGATGAAGGGCCAGCGAGGGCATCACTATCAACAGGATGCCGCACCACCTGCGGAGGGCGTTTTACATTTTTAATAGGGGTTTTAGTAATTCTTTCTCCTATTTGTATTGGTAAAATATTTCTTTCAGATTGACCTATAACTTTTGCTTTTACGTATCTTGGTTTGTCTTTGCTTTTACGCTTGTTAACGTCTTTCGCAAAAATAATTTCACCTTCATTAAACTCAACTCCAGCTTCACCACCTTTCCTTTCCCTATGCTTTTCTTTTATTGCTACCATTTTATTTGTCAAATATTTATACATGACTCTAGTTCGTTTTGTATGATCCTTAATAATTTTCTGGAAATATTGTTTTTCTAATTCTATGCTATACGGGTTATTGGTATCAGTATGTCCGAAAACAACTTCGAATGGAGTGAGTTCGGTAACAGAGTGAATGGAATGGTTATATGCCATAACCGAATACGTCATTACGGATGCCGCATCGGTACATCGTTTTTCGTACTTCGCCAATCTATATATTTCAATTAAGGTGCTGTGAAATCGTTCTATCAGGCCCATTGAATTGGGGTTATTGGGTGTGCCAATATGAAGGTGAACTTTATGTAAGCTTAAAAATTCCTTCATCAACTCGTTATTGAACTCAGATCCTGAATCGGAACTTATCTTTTTAGGAACACCGTAGTATGAAAAATATTTCATTAGAGCACGGACAACTTCTGGAGTAGATTTATTCTGAATTTCGATAGCCTGACCTAGTTTACTAAAGGCGTCTATAAGGGTCAGATAAGTTTTACCTTCAATACTAAAAAGATCTATAAATAATTCCTGAAACGGGGCACTCTGTGTTTGTGTCAGCTGTAATTTAGGTTTAATTGGCTTCCTATCATATTTCATTTTCTGACATGCCTCGCAAGTATCAATAACTGCCGCTACTGTCTCCTGCATTCTATCCCAATAATAATTCCTACGAAGCCTAACTAATGTCTCTTTGATGCCGCGGTGGCACGTGTTTCCTTCATGATGTTTAACTATTATACTTTTCTGTTCTCCTTCATCTTCTACATAAATAACTCGTTCTGTGCATTCATAAAAAATAATCAAATCTTTCCTAAACAGCTGAATTATTATATTACCGAATAATTTACGATGTAAATTTTCTTCAAAATAAATGAAATACTTAAATTTTGGTTTAATGTATTGTTTCAAAAATTCCTTTATCAATTCTGGGTTATCTATTGGTAAGAAAACTTCTAATACTTTCTGTTTGTCACGTGAAAGGTCCTTTACTTGCATTTCATTTTTGAGCCATGAGAACACTAAAATTTGATTTGGTTTTGTGTCTATAGCTTCGTGTAAAATTGGTATTCCAGTGGACTCGTTTAAAGCTGAATGAATTGTATCTGATTTACTAGCTTCAGGAACAGGGTATTCTCTAATGTTTTCGTCTATAAACTCTATAGAACTAGCAGTTGCTGTTCGGCTTGTGTCTGATATTGTTACAGTTGATGAATTGCTGCGTTCTCTTTTATTTTCAGCTGTGGACTTTTCTGTAACTATATTATCTAGGTGATCCGTATCTTTTTCATCAACGTTAACTGCAAGTGATCCATCATCGTCGTCAGAGTCTAAAGCATACATTTTTATTCTAGAAAAGGCGTCGGCATTGGTATTTTGTTTGCCATTTTTGTAAATCAATTCAAAGTCATAGTCTTGCAAACGAAGTCCCCAACGTGTAAGTTTACTGCTTGGGTCTTTCAGAGATCGAAGCCATACTAAAGGACGGTGGTCAGTGTATATATAAAACTTTCGACCATATAAGTATGGTCTGAAATGTTTTATTGCCCAAATTATAGCAAGCAATTCCCGCTCGATTGTGCTATAACGTGATTCGGTATCGCTAAGGGTGCGACTAGCGTAAGCGATAGGTTTGTCACTGCCAATTTGTCCTTGTGACAAAACTGCACCTAGAGCTACGTTTGACGCATCAGTCGTAAGTATGAAAGGTTTATTGTAGTCAGGGTATTGTAAAAGAGGGGAGTGCGTCAAAAGTTCCTTGCATTTGTTAAATGCGTCAATGTATTTCTGATCTATTATAATTTTGTTACGCTTTTTCAAACAAGATGTCAAGGGTTGGGTAATTTTTGCAAAGTCTTTAATGAAACGTCGGTAGTATCCCACCAGTCCAAGAAAACTTTTAATCTCAGTCGTCGTTTTTGGTAGGGGATAGTTCAGTACAGCCGTAATTTTGTCGTCATTGGGTTTAAGTCCTTCTTTGGTAATTGTGTGCCCAAGGTAAAGTACTTCTTTGCGTATAAACTCTGATTTGTCTAGTTGAATTTTCATGTTAGTGGCCCTAATTCTGTCAAAAACAGTCCGTAAATTCTGAATCATGTTGTCGAGGCTATTTCCGTAAACTATAATGTCATCTAAATATACCATACAGTGTAATCCTTGTAATCCACGTAAAACGTTGTCCATTGTCCTCTGGAATGTGGCTGGGGCGGTTTTAAGCCCAAATGGCATTCTCAGGAACTCAAAATGTCCATTTTGAGTGGAAAATGCTGTCTTCTGTCTGTCCTTCTCTTCTAACTCTATCTGATGGTATCCACTTGCTAAATCAAGCGTAGTATAGTAAGTGCTCTTTCCCAACTTGTCAAAAAGGTCATGAATGTTCGGTAGGGGGTATTTGTCGTCAATAGTAATTTCATTAAGTCTTCTAAAGTCAATCACCATCCTGTATTTAATTTCACAAGATGCTTCCATCTTCTTAGGCACCAGGTGAACAGGGGCATTCCAAGGAGAATGGGACTCTTGTATTACATTGTCTTTTATTAGTTGGTCAACTTGTCTGTTGATTTCGTTTTGGACAAGCGGAGCCTGTCTATACGGTTTCACATATATAGGGTCTTCGTTTTTTGTCCTTATGTGATGTTTTACCGAATTAGTAAACGTCAAGGGAATTTGGTCACAGTAAAATATGTCTTTGAATTCATTGCAAAGTCTATAAATCTTTTCATGTTCTTCTTCGTTGGTATGGTCCAGTCTGAGTTTACTTAAGTTGTCTTCAAGTAATTTGTCTGTTTCTATGTCAGTATTACTTTTAGTAAAATTTATATTACATTCATTATTTTTATATTTAGTCACTGTAAAGGGTTGTTTTATATTAAGTCGTTTTGGGCTATCAGAAGAATTTTGGATAACGGTATATGCGTATCCATTTACACAATTTATTATAGCGCTGGGCATACGCAGACCATTCTCAAATCTTTGAAAATCTAGAATAGCATCGCCTGAATATTGATTGACAGGTAACTTAACTCGTTGTTCTGTTCGTGATGGTATATCAATTATATAATTTAAGTTATTATTAATTATTGGAACACGCGTAGTGCTAGTTGTTAATACTTGGTTCTTTAAATCAATTACTGCGTCTAATTGTAATAAAAGGTCATTACCAATAAGTCCGTCATATCGTGGGTCAACGTCATACAAATAAAATTTATGCCAAGCGTTAGTTACAAAAGTAGGTAAGGGAGGAATTTCCATTACTTCATCGTGTCTGCTAGAAGCATGGGTGCTTACCACTTGGAAATGTTCTTTCCTGATATATTCACAAAAAAATTCATAAGCCTTTTGAGGACTAATGAATGATCTCATACTACCAGTGTCAATCATCATTTTTGCGTCTATTTCTTCTAAGTAGATGTAGGGAAGCTTTAGATTTGGATCGCAATTTAGTTCTAAGATTTCTTGTCCTTTAACGAGGCTTTTTCCTGAAAATCCACATTCTGATTGTCACCCGTTGGTTCTAATTTGTTATCAGGTATGTTAGAATCTTTCGCGCAACTTACGTTCTCATAATAATAGTTAATGTCATTTAAATAGTCATAGTCATTCGTTAAATTATAATAGTAAGATTCGTCCCAATAGGGACCGTATACATACTCGTAATCATTCATAGTAAGTTCATTTAAATTAAAACCTTGTTGCTGCTTAGGTTGGGCCGTTCTCATAGACACATCACTATCTTGATTTTGGGGTTTTAGTACCTGGGGAAGATTCGATCCAACTTGTTGCGGTGGTTTGTAACCAAATTGTTGCGGTGGTTTGTAACCAAACGGTTGAGGTGGCCTATACCCAAACTGTTGCGGTAATCTATAACCATACTCTAGAGGCGGCCTATAGCCAAACTGTACTGGTGGCCTATAGCCGAACTGTACTGGTGGCCTATATCCAATCTGTTGAGCTGGCCTATAACCAAACTGTTGCAGTTGTGAACCCGACTGAGGACGATACTCGAATATTGGCTTGAATGGTTGACCTTGACCCATAGTTTGAGGTATCTTATTTTGTGTATTTTGGGAATGATTAAAATTAAATTTAGACTGAAAAGGTAAGGTGGGTTTATTCGCAACTGGTTGGGATATCGGTGAACTTGATCCCGAAATTTGACTATTACCATGAATGCGGTTCCGCATATTATATTGATCTAAGAAGTTGACTTCTTCAAGTACGATGCTCAAAGCTGCTTCTAAAGTAGTAGGCGATTTAAGCCTAACGATACGCACCATATTTTCAGGAAGGTTGTACAAAAATACATTTAGAGCCGTATTGTTGTAGATAACCAATTTAGCACGTCTTAATTCCACATCATCCATTGTATTCACCTTAGACATTAATAACGAGCGAACATTTTGGATTCTATTACAAAAGTCTAAAAAACTTTCACCCGATTTTATTTTTAAAGATTCTAATTCAATATTAATACACGCTTCACTACGGGGGTCTCCAAAATGTTGAATCAGCAAATCTTTGCATGCGGACCATGTAACAATATCCTCGCGTTCCGATAAGAGCGCAGCTGCATCCTCTTTTAGTCTACTCGTTAAAACATTAAAAACATAAAGATTTTGTTCCACACTGCCCTTAAATCGATCAACCACATACTGACATTTTCTCAAATAAAGGTTTAACTGTCTTTTATCACCATTATACAGTGGGATTAATTGTACAATTTCGTTTGGTATCGGTTCCACTGCGACCGTAGTCATGATTATAGAGTAATGAACTGTTCAGAGGTTGCAAACTCGCTTTTAAAACAATCCTATTAAAATTCACACACACTTACAATAGAACAAACACACAATTAAAGCACTATAATAATTCGAAATACTGGACTAATTTCGATTGCAAAACTTAAAAAACTTCAATTACATGAATTTGAAAAAAAAAAAAAAATCTTCAAGTTACTTTACCTTAATACAGTTTTCATTGAATTTAAAGTTAATATAGTTTATTTTATTTTATTCCAAAATCTAAATTAGAAACTTAAAATAAATGTGAACTCTCTAACATTGACACTACTCTGTGTTATGTTCTAAGAATTGAATAGAGATAAGACCATATATAATTTCATACAGAGTCATCAACCTCAACTAAACATTAAACACTGTTATAATGAGCAAGTTTTGATCTCGAAAATAACATTTAAAACTTATGAAAAATATAGGAGGATTAGGGGAACAAAGGATTGGCGAAAAGATTTACTCACCAACCGTCCGCGACTCCCATACTCGGTGATTTGTGCACTCACGCGATACAAAAGAATATTTCTTTAGTTCGAAGGATTTCCTCTGTCTTCGTAGATTTTACGCCTAATTTTATTACTGACGAATTTGGACGTCGGAAAAACGCGAAACTACGGATTTCTGTGAGAAAATCCTACCGGCTGCGCCACTTTTGGTTTCGGGGCGTGAGAAACCTTTAATACTGAACTTAAGTAACTACTCAGGATTTTCACTGATGAGAAATAAAAATACGTACTGCCGATTTGAAGGCGAGTTTTATTCTGTCTCATAATACATACATGGCTCATCCGGTGGGCACAGACCGCTGAGCTTGCAAATGATCCATGTCGTTTCTAGAATGTAGTCGTATATCTACTTATCTACTTATAAGTACCTTAATCTAAAGCAGATGGGTGAGGTGTATTCATAACTAGCTTGCTATTTTGTTGATGTTCAAGTTTATACATGCTTCCACAAAGCTTCACCTTTATTCGTATGTGGATAAGATTTACTTTCAACAATATGTGTTATGATCATAACGTGCTACATTTACAATATAATTAAAACCATCAGAGTACATATTTCGGTTATTTATAAAATATTACTCTCACCGAGTACTTGTGTACAATATTATAGTTTTTTGGTCTATCAGTGTACGTCATAATCATGTCATCGGTAAGTAAAATATGTATATATTTAAATTTTAAACTAATTTAAAATCTTAATGTAGGTACCTACCAAATATTTTCACTGATTAAGATGTTAATCATTTTGTTTCAGATTTGCGACTCAGAAGTTCAGTTCAGCCAGTACGCTCAGAATCCTTACGAAGGACTTTCTGAGATGATTTGCAACGAACCCCCTCACTGCAGTCAAATAACAAAAGAAAAGAAGTCCCGGCGACAACGTCGGGAAAAGCCTTCCCATAAGAAACAACCAACAAAATCTTTCGTGATGAGTAAACTGCATCGACGCGGGATAAAACTGATAAAAATATCAGTTGTTGATCTTTGCAATAACAACACTAGTGACAGTGATAGTGAAAGTGAGAACGTGATAATAAATGCACAATACATTGTTAAAGATGCTATTGATAGTGTTATGGACGATACGGAATCGTTAGTTAAAAAAATTTCAAAAACTTTGATAGACAGTGATTTTTAATTTTATATTTTTTGGGTTTACTGATTGTTAGGTCAGTGGGTAGTCTTAGGGGGGCGGAGTATTTATAATTATATGTGTATAAATTTATGCTGAATCTTTATGGTTATGTAATTCAAGTTATTTTTGATAAACTCTTTTAATTTAACTATTTTTATTGTGGAACAATGTAATTAGACAGGTCAACTAATGAAATAAACACATATTTAAGATTAAATTATTTTTTTTATTTAATAAACCTAAAATACATTTTCATTAAAATCCATTTTTTTTTTAATACACAACACATTTTTCGAGCACAATGAAAAAAGATTACTGCAATTTATTTATTTTTCCTCCACAGTACTTGTTATACAACCCAGAGAAACATGTTTTATTTAAAAAACAACAATAACCTTTTATGTTAGTTACATATTAATTACCATTACCACTCTAAATATTTTTTTAAACATAATACATTTTTAAGTGCACATTGCTTTAAATGATTGTTACAATTTAAATTCGAATCTATATTACAGTATTTTTTATGCAAAATAGATAAATTAGGACACAGACTCTCATCAAGTTCTGATACTTTACAATTTTCACATAGCTCCTTTATCCACTGCACCTTCTCCAAGCCTTTGACAAGAATTTCTTTATTTTGTAAGTATGGAACAATAATACGATGGAATTCCCTATAGTCAACATTTCCCTCATTCCAATAAATGCCTCTGTTTCTTTCTAACCATTTGACTTGTTTCTGTTCATTGCTTGTTAAGTATCTGAACAAGTATGGAGGCTTAACTAAGAAGGTTTGGGTGTAATCACGAGTGGCCAAAGCTAATTCTTTTACTATAAAATTGTTGAAGAGGTCCTTAAAGCCTTGAACGTCTACTATTATAGTTTCAGGATTCATGATATTTTCCTCACGGTATTGCTTAACGGTTTATACTCAATTATGCAGTCGTTTAATATAAGGCAGTATGCCGAAGTTTGATCAGGTATAACCGAATCAGTTTCAATTTCCACTCTTACATCCACAACAGGGCCTGCTTTCAAGTTATCTGCTTGCCTGGAGCAGTCAATAACGAAGAGCGGAGCCAAGTCCTTAAATTGTTTTTCGCTTAACAAAGGCTCCGCGCGGCGTCCGTAATATGACTGCTGAAATCTAGTGTATTGCTCGTATAATAAAGCAATTCTGTTATCAGCAAAATTCACATTAAGATTTTCATATGGGAAGTAGTTTGAATTGAGGTACACTTTAACATCACGAATATGACAGTGATCGAACAGAGACATATCAGAGTTTGCATTGTTTTTTCTGTTTGTCTGTAAACCGATAATGACATATCTCGGTTTCTCTATTTGCGATGAAGTTTTAATCGACCAAGTATGTTTCGTTGTTTTAGGTAAAGTGGGATATTCGTACAGATCCCAATTTCTAAAAATCATCTGGAGCGGTCGGTCTTTCTCTAGCAGTTTTAACAAACTAATTTTCTCTTTATCTGACACTTTAACATGCGGTACACGCCAAACAATTTTATTTATCTGAACATCATCTACGACTTCACCGGTATTCAGTTTTACAGCGTTAAGGTTAGTATTGCTTCGTAACAATATCAATTCGTGTCTACTATTTATCACTACTTTCTTAAAATCTTCTGCAAATCCGAGAATGTTACAAAGGGGTATGGAAGCAGAAAAATTACCTCCATTAATATTTTTTATACCATCGATATTCCAACCCCATGCATAAGATATCTTCGATTCACTCTCATTCATAGACACTAATGATTTCATCGTAGTAGTCACACCAGCGTTTTTTATTTTATCAATTTCCACTCCATTTAATTCGTATCTTATATCTTGAAACAAGTAGAGCAGAAAATTATTTGTTAAAGAAATACTACTCGCTTTATCTTTTGAATCTTTTTTGCTAACGATTATAGTTCCTTCCAAATACAAAGTGCTTGCTGACGGTAATATATACAGATCCTGTTGATTAATAGGTATACGGATTTCATCGTTCCTGTTGAAGCTTGTTACGTAGGGTTTGTAAGAATGAAATTCAATTCCCTCAACAGTGTTGTCGTAAGTTGGAGCAGATAAAACATCTAAGATATTCATTTTAGCAAACCAATTGCTTTAAGAAATTCCTTATTGCCTCTTGTTAATTTTATTTTTTTCTTAGACCGAGGTCTTATTTGCTTGATTACTTTAGTTGAACTGACGTTCCCAATTTGTTGATGCACATATTTATTGTAGTCAATCATTTTTTCTTCTAAGATGTAAATATAACTGCACTTCTTCACCACGTAAGTTTATTAATCGATTGTTTATATCTAATAGCCTGATATGTATACAGCTTATGTTGTTTTGGTTGATTGGAAAGTATATGGCGTTTTTCGGAATTTCTATAATTCTATATCCAGGTGGCACATTGAGTGCGAATTCGTGCACAATGTGACTGGGTTTTCCGTTTATGTACGAACCACTTACAATGTCACATTCTATCCTGATCACAGTCGTAGGCACAATGTTGACTGGTAACTCAGACACATGCCATTTATTGGCTTTTAAAATCTGTTTATTAAACCCTAATAATCTCCTAAATGTTCCTTCTTTAGTAAAATTGATATCTTTGGTACAGTATATCAAAGTTTTTAGAGTATTGTTATTACACTGTACTTTTATTGAACAATCTTTTATTTCCGATTTTAAATAATCGCTGATATCTTGTAATTCATAAGTGCCTTCAGGTATTTCAAGAACTTCGTTAGAGCCGTAATATAACTTATTATTCGTTTCGTCAATGTTTGGAATTGAATTAAATGTTGAGAAATGCAATAAGGCACACTCATAAGATCCATAAAGTTGTAATGTATTAGGATAATATGTACATAAATCGGACGAGTTTGCAGTTATCGACAAGGTGAGTGACATGATGAAAATGATTGAAATAAAAGAAATACATAATATTTATACGTACTTATTCCAAAATTTCCGTAGATATTCTAAACATAAGTGTCCACAGTTTACTGTATTAAATTTTTGAAATCTAGTATAGTTATAAAAAACATTACAATTTTTAAAGTACTGCATTAATTCCATCGGAGGTTTCAAATCCCCAAAGCTATCAAAGTATTCACAATAATTGTTTATTTTAGCATAAGCTACCCAATGCGTTCCTTCATTTCGTGAATCGTCTAAGTTAACGATAGCACATTCAATGCGTTTTGGTGTTCTTGGTAACCGATCCTTCATATAGACTCCTCGAAAGTATGGGATGTCACGTGCATGCTCACTGATATCGATATTAGTTAAAGGACGATTAGGCAGCTTTTTATTTAGTTTTTTGAACATTTTATAAACAACCCTTTACCGTTTTTATGAGGCTTGATATACAACCCTTTGCCCAACGCTAAAGCTTCCATGGTCTTATTGTGTCGTTCTGATTCTTGCAAGCTTTTTTGAGCAGTCTTGTATTCGTTTACGGTTTTCGCAATACCAGCTGCACCGCCTGCTAAACTTCCTAAAGCCGATAATCCAGCGAAAATTGGAATTAAAGGTAAGACTCCTCCTGTCTTTGGTATTGGTATAACTCGTGGAATGCGAATCTTCTGAATGTCTGGAAATATCTTTTTTGCAGCTGAGTAAGCAATGTTGATTAATGTTTTACTATTTTTAGGTTTCAGTTTCTTAATTTTTGACTTAATTTTTGACACAAAAGCATTGAATGTTTTAATGCCAGCACCCGACTTTAGTTTGGCTTTCATTACTTTACTCACTATCCATGAGCTAAGTTTTTCACCTTTCCCTGCATCTTTTGATTTTAGTCTTTGTTTAGCCATGTTTAAAAGTTGTAAATCCGCTTTGTGACGATTAGATAAGTCTGTGTGATTTGCATATGCAATGTCGTGATGCATACAAGCTTCGTCTAGTTTATTCACACCTCGATCGCCTCGCAACAATCGCTTCTCAAGTTTTGTACCCGGTCCGCAATAGTTATAACCAGGCAAATGAAGTTCGAACGGCAGATTATTAATCACACTATTAACTAGTCCACCGCCTTGCATAGTCAAAAGTGTAATGAATGAAAAAATCCTTACAAACACGGTTATATATTCATAATCCTAATCCATAATTGCATCTTTATCAATCCAACTGTTTTCTTCGTTGCTTAAGCCAAGCCATTTCACGTAAACTTTCTTTCCTTTCCTTCTAAGAACCTTTTCTATCAAATAGACATCTGGATAGCTAGTTTTTTGAAGTTCTTGTTCGTAGAAACATCCTCTAATGGTTTGATTTCGATGATCTTCTAAATGATATGTTACTGGTATGGTTTTATTAATCTTTTTTACAGTAAATATTTCAGTTGTCCAATTAGGAGTGTAACCTTTATCAAAAATATGTTTGTATTTACTGATCCGAACATTTTCACCTACTTTGAACTTAGGTTGACATCGGCGTGATGTAAGTTTCTGAGTTTTTTGAATATTTTCTCTTATCTTTGACTCGTTCAACTTATTTACCTCGAATGGTTTAAATTTGATTGTACGATGTTTTGTACTATTATAGGTTTTTAGAATAACTTCTAATGGTAAACCTAACCATTTGTAATTCCCAAAGAGACTAAAGTACTTATACAATTTATTTTTAATCGTTTTAATAACCCGTTCTACAATCGAAGCTTTCTTGGTAGAATACGAAGAGTAGTGGTTAATATTGTAGCTCTTCATAAGCTTTTGGAATGTTACGTTATAGAATTCTGTCCCAGAATCTGTTTGTAAATGATCAGGTTTTCGATTACTCGTAGTTAGTATTCGCTCAAATGCACGAGTAACATCAAGTTTACATTTGGATTTTAGTGGTTCTGTCCAGGTATACTTTGAGAAACAATCAATTACCACTAAAATATAATTATATCCTTTATTAAACTTTTTTAGATTTTGCATATCTACCAGATCAGCTTGCCATAAGTCATCAATGCCTTTTAAAATAACTGAACGTCTAACAAAGTTTCTTCGTGCCGCTTTGTGAAGTTCATTAACAATTTGTTGCTTTGCCATCACGGAGTTTTTTCAAGTAATTTTTGGACTTCTGCTTTGTTATAATACTTATCTTCCAACTGAACTAAAACTTCAGGTATCTTCGCTTTTAAAGTGGCTTGGACTGTTATTTTTACATCTTTTATGATTTGAGCACGCATCAATCCAATCACTCTATTCTCTTCCTTTATTGTCTGATCGTACAATCGATCGACGTAATCTTTGTTTACAGCATCATCTATGTCTACAGGAGATCTAATTCCTCTTAATCTAGATTTTTTCAAATCAAAATCACCACTTTCAGATTTTAGCAATGCATTTTCATTGAACTCTAATAATTCAGAGAAACGCATTCTCTTATGAATATGGTGTCCAAATTTATCTACATTCATATTTAAGGTGTATTATATTTAAAGGTTGATAATAAAATGAACGGTGAAAAATTTATACCAATTATTTATTACTTAATAATTTTACTTTCACGCAGTTCTTCAATAATAGATATAATTTCGTTGTCTAATCCAGTGTTACCAGCGTCTCGAGATGCAATTAATAATTTTAACCTATCCACAAGTTCATTAGGATCATCCCAATATACAAAATCTATATTTTTTTTCCACATTTTTGTCAAGGGTAGCCCTTTCCCCTTTGCTTGACTGTTTTGAATAGTATTCGGCAGTTTGAAAAGAGTTTTTATAACTTGCAAATATTTTTGTCCCTTATTACTTTTTATTGGTTTATTCGAATCAAAGTCTCGACGATGTGCGTTTGTGGCAATCAACATCATTTTATAATTCTGCATATCAGACTCTGTAACTGTGCTTAAATCTACGTCCTTTTTCAATAATAATTGTTTCAGTCCTGGAGTACTTCGATATTTCCGTCCAGTAACGGTGATGTAATCATCGCTGATCGTTATGACAGCAGAACCTAACATCAATTGTCCTCGTTCCGCTCGAACACCAAATGGAATATCTGTTAGTGCTTCCGCAGATACTGACCAGGATGATGTATTACGCTCTTGATTATTGTCTCCTAATGATTGGTACGACTCATCACTGTCGGTATCACATTCATTTTCTTCTACATTACTATCTTCTTCGTTATTAGAACTGTCTTTCTGTAAAGTATTGTTTTTAAACGAAACTTTTGTTTCTTCAACTTCTTTAGATCGCAAGAGGTCAGTTTGCTTATTGGTGTCTGCTAAAAAATTTAGAGACTCTGTTACAGGTCTAAAAACTGATTCCAATGCTTGCTTATTTTCAGTCTCCAAATCTCGCATCTTTCGTACCTTTTTCTTTACAGCTTCTGCAGCATCAACAATTTGCCTTTTCAGTGATTTTTCCATTACTACGATTTTACGGACTATGATAGTTATCGATGAAGAGTTGACCAAGGAATAATGATATCATGTAAGTACCATATCTTAAATATTTGTATTTCTAATCAAAGACTACAAAAGTGTCAAATTTATTTCTATAGCATCCGTTATTTTTGTTGCAATCTTTATTAATTACAACATAATTAAAGGGCTCACTCCATATTTTAGAACACATTTCACGAAATTCAAGCCATGTCATATCAGTGTTAACATGTTCTTCATAAACATGCTTCAAGTTAATATCATCTTGTTTGAATAATATAATTAAGTTAGCATTATCTCTTACTAACTGTTTAGGGATTTTGCTATATGTTTGATTGAGATAAAAACAGTCGATGTGTTTGTGTCTTCCCATTGCGAAATAATCACGCATGTTAGTTTGATTCTCGCAAGCAACGTCATCAAATATAATCACAGAGTTGGGTTTTGCGTCCTGAACGCTTATAACTTCCTCATTCCCTTGATATTTCTGGAATGAGATAATTGGTACCTGTTGTAAAACTCTTTCTAAAAAAATGTACTTTGGTTGGTGTAAGGTTTTTGAATAGACATAAACATTTTGAAACCGTAAACCATTTTCATGTATAAGAAGTCCAATAAGTAAATTTGTTTTTCCACAATTCGATGGTCCGCAAATGATACATCGTACTAAATTAGGTAATAATTCTCCATGACGAGATCTAGTTTTACAAAAATCATCGCAAATAGTGCTTACATGCAGTGATTGTGGTTGTTTTACAAATTTCATGATTACTGTTGTCAACAAACTGATTAACAATGAGTGCATGTGTTTATTACAACATTATTTATAAACTGAAACAGTAACAGATTTCGCGTACGAGCGATCTGTGTGACAGAATGCTAAGAACTCGAACGAATGAACAAATGAACGAGTCGAGTCGATTACCGATTATTGGGCGTTCTAGACCACTTTTGGCAGCGAGGCGTACTCGCCGAGCGATTTGCCGAAAGTGGTCTAGAATGCCCAATAATATACTACTGATCGGTGCATTTCATTCATTCATTCATTCATACCTGTATCCCGAGATATAAATTCGCGATAAAGCTTTCACACTGTGTGATATATCGTTCGTCATTGCCGTAGCGACGACGCAGAACGGTGTGCGAGGGGACAAAATATAATCTTGAAAATATCGCTCGCCAAAACCATTTATAGTTTGAGATGGATTATTATATTAAGTACATCCGTCAGTGTAAACGGTTCGATTAAAAAGTACGGTGAGCGAAATTAATTTACATCTCGAGATGTAATATACTATAAAATTACATTATATCTCATAGTGAAAAAGCAGCTTTAGGTACACATATTACCTCATAACATAATACTATAATCATGGGTGTCCCAGAATAAAAATAGGCTTTTTTAGGGTTCCGTAGTTAACAAGGAACCCTTATAGTTTCGCCATGTCCGTCTGTCTGTCCGCGGCTTAGCTCAAAGACGGTTAGTACTAGAAGGCTGTGTTTTGGCTGTGTTTTGGTATATCGACAAAGTGGTAAAATAAAATCAAGAATTCAAATTCAAATTCAAATTCAAATTCAAATTCAAATTCAAATTTATTTATTTGCTAATATGGGTAATAAAATAAAGTTGTTAAAAATAGAGCACAGTTCAACCATATTACACCTTATGGCATGCAAATTACATGTTTTGTCTACATCACATGTTTTGTCTACATCATATTTCAATACATCACATTACATTATCGTACACTTAGCCAAGCAACCATCATTCATAGTAAACAATAACAATATTTTTAACGCAAATACTAACAATGAACAAGAAAAAATGTTTTTTTTGGGTTACCTCCCCTACATGTAAAGTGGAGATGTTTATTTTTTTCTCATCTATCCCATAATGTGGGGTGTCGTTGGAAAGGTCGTTCAAAAACATAATTATGGTATGTGAAAATCATTTTTCAATTCAGGTATCCGTTTGCGAAATATCGAAGTGTTAATTTTTGTTAGAGTAAAGTGTGCCCCCCCCCCCCTGCCATCTAAATGGTTGTATTTGGATTTGTGAAAAAAATCACAGCAGTAGTATTATATGTAACGAAATTAAAAGTAAAACTATCACAGCTAAGTAGGCTTTACAGGTTAACGAGTAATAATCGACCAACTTAAATTTGCAGTTGAAAAACATGATCTCCCATACATTCCGTATGGGAGAACATGTTTCTCAACTAAAATGTTAAGTTTGTTCTTGGGATAAATTCATCCCAACTACGGAACCCATCATTGTGCGTGGTCGGACACGCACTTGGACAGTGTTTATTCTTCAAATAGAATTTAAATGACCGTTTATGTAGGTAGGTACATAAACGGTCATTAAACGTTCAAGAGCAGTGCTCTTGAACGTTATTACGAGGTCAATAAAACGATAAACAGCATAATCTCATTGTTATTCTTTGGTAGAAATAAATCGCTTTTCGATAATCGCAATTCGATCAAAAATATTTATTTTAACTAAAATACGTATTTATTTTGACTACAGAAAGGTTTATTATCGTTTGACAGACAACTCAATGTAGCGAATCGCATATATTTTTTTATAAGAAACGAAAACAGATCATAATTTTTCGACTAGAAAGTTGAATTTACATTGCCGATGATTAAACGTATGTCAGTATTGCTTTTCATGGTAAAATAAACTGAACTTTACAAAACATAGAGTATAATTTAATTCAATTTACACGGCATATAGATAACTGATAATTCGTGTGTAAACAATAACTAAAGTGACTCAACTTTTAATTTGTATTCCAACCTCAGTCAGTGCGCATGTCTCGCAACATGGCGGACAAAATTGCAGTTGTAACGGGATCAAGCAAAGGACTGGGATTCGCTATTGTAAAAGGATTGTGTCAAAAATTCAAAGGAATCGTATACTTGACCGCCAGAGTTGAGGAAAACGGGCTAGAAGCCGTAAAGAAGTTGAACGAACTCGGACTAAAACCACTGTTCCATCAACTCGATATCAGCGACGAAAAAAGTGTTAAAATATTTGCAGATTACATCAAAACAAAACACGGTGGTCTGGATGTACTGGTAAATAACGCAGCAATTTTAGATTGGAATGAAGTTTATCCAACATATGAAGCGGCAAAACGAAACATTGACATAAATTACAGAAGCTTACTGACTATTGAAAAATACTTGTATCCGCTGCTAAGAGATGGCGCTAGGGTCGTCAACATTTCAAGTGCGTGCGGACATCTATCGAATTTGAAGAAACAATCATGGATTCAAACATTACAAGACCCAGATTTAACTACCGAACAAATAAATGAGTTTGTTGACGAATATTTGGCGAGCGTTAAAAATGGAACGTTTGATAAGAACGATTTCGCTGATGAAGGCAAGCATGCGGAGCATAGAGTGTCCAAGATTGCTTTAACAGCTTTGACGAAGGTTCAACAAAGGAAATTTGCTGATAGGAACATCTCCATAAATGCTGTCCATCCAGGACACATGAAGACTGATATGGCTCAAGGTGGGGGCGAAGTAGAACCTGACCAATCAGCAAAACTTGTGATGTATCTAATTTTGGATGCCTCCCCTAAGTTGAAAGGAACTTTCATGTGGCATGATAGAACGTTGATCGATTGGAGTGATGCTGAGGCTGATTTCGCTTGCAAAGATCTTTGGTAAACATTAATGTAATAAAATACCCATTATGTTTTGAGTTATTTCGTTTTATTTTGAAAGAAAAAGCACACTGCAAATTCCTACTGATAAGCCATTAATTTAATAGGGATATACTTATAGTATATTGTAGGTACATGCATTATTTGCAAGCCAATTCGATTATTAATTTGATTAATTAATGTAATCTTGATACAAACTGCTTACCCGAAAACGTGAGCAAGTATGAAGACAATTATGTAGATGATCTAAACGACTAGTAGATGGCGCTGAATACAATTTTAATGTGTGTACAAATTTAAATGTAAGCAGTTTAGGGAAACAACCTTACAAACTTAACGATATCATAATGTAGTATGTAATTTTATTTAAGAATAAATAATAATATTAGTAGGTATACAAAAATACAATCACTTCTCGCTTCACAAATTAATTATGTAAAACTTTTTGAAACGGAACGCAAATGACAAGACAGCTGAGCCGATCGAATTTGACACATGTCAATTTGACAATCCACAATTCGACCGCGGAATTCCGTTTGTGGGTGTGATTATTGAATTAACATTAAAAATAAATCGTAATTAATATTAAAGAAAGAATAATTATACAACTTTGTGAAATAAATAATATTTTTTATCATAAAAGACGGCGACTCCCATTTACGAATAGATCACTCTGTTGGGTAAGTAATTTTTCCGCATTTTCTTAGAAAATTATTAGAGTCACATGCATTAAGTATGTAAAAGAGGAAAGGAATACACTATATGACATAATTTATGTCAAATCAAAAATAAACATGCTGCAACTGTACAATTTTAGCGTTATTGTTTGTTTTATAATGTGACAGTACAAAAAAGGCCGACGTTAGTGAACTAAAATAGATATTTTTGACGCCTTGACCTAGCTAGTGCCATTATTATTCCTAATGCAGTATGGAACAACCAGTTCACGAGTTTAAAAAGTGAACAGACCTTAAGTTGCGTTTGAAAAAAGAAGTGATTATTTTTTATGTAATGTGCAGGGGTTTTAGTGATAAAGAACTCTTTTATTTAAATTCATATATGGAATGCGGAAAAGGACTTTGGCTACTAGTGTTGTGGTGTTTTTAGTGTACTATGAAGGTTAATCATATTGTCTTGTTAGGATTTTTTTAAATTTATTAAAACAATTTTATGTGTGACTCTATGATCTGTTAGTCTATTTTAATTTAATGTTAATTATATTGGAATAACCTTGAGCTTATGATAATGAATTCTAATTTAAGGATACAAGGTAAACGGAGTTATCTCATTGCAGATGATTCAAGTTAAAAATATTGATCTGGCTGTGTGTACTTTATTAATTTGAATTAATCTTAAGTCCCATACTTAGGCTCTTAAATACATAAAAAATAGAATGTTTGTTTTAAAAAGATAGAAAATTACATAAGAGCTGACAATTTATACATTTAATACAATTGATCTCAAAGCAATTTCTTAAAAAACTGTTGTACCTATTCTTTATTTCAAATGTAGGTCACAGAAACCTTGCAAAAGAAATCAAGTCTGAAAAATATTTTGTTTTTCAATTAGCAAAATGTTAAATTGAACTTTAACTGCCAATGTTTAAAGATGAAAATTGTATCTCTGACTGCTAATTAAGAAATAATTACTGTCTGAAATACTTAAACGTCTAGTTAAAATAAATACTGCAATGTAGACTAAAATAATTTGGTGAATGATTACCTATTATAAAACAGTAGTTACGGGTCGTCAGAAGCCCGAAAGTCTGACAACCAGTCTTACCAAGGGGTATTGTATTACCCAGTTACTGGGTTGTAGAGATAGGCAGTCGCTCCATGTAAAATACTGGTATTCAGCTGCATCTGGTTAGACTGGAAGTCGACCCCAATATAGTTGGGAAAAGGCTAGGCAGATTGATTGATTACCTATTATAAAAAGAATAAACAGCTTGTAGAAATTGCTTAGTTGGTTTAGTAATGTTGAGAGGATGAATGAAAGGGGACAAAAAAAAGGTATTCACAAGGCAGATGTGATTGGAAACGCCGGGAGGTGACACCCTAAAAGAACAATAGTGACCTTATTAGTGATGTTCTTCAGAAAAGTCAGGTGCGTTGTACTCGCAACCGTCGTGCGTGTATGACCAGATGTATGAACGTAAACGAGGCTAAAGAAGTATGTAAGGACTGCAGCAGGTGGCTTCTGCCTACCCCATTGGGAAGATGACGCGAGTTTATGTATCTTATAGAAATCTAGTATAAGTATGTGGGTATTGTAGGTATGTCGCGGTATGACCCAAATTACCTTTGCCATTAGAGATGAGAAAGTTGAATTTGAAAATGGCAGCCTCCAAATGATAGGTGTGCAAAGTGATGTTGAGTTTGTACAGTTATTTTGATTTGATATCAGAAAAGTAGTAATGCTTAATGTTTTCTAAGACTTTTATTGTTAACATCATGGTTTTAATATTTATTGGCTTCGAATTTTTAAATTACAATAATGGAGTTTACTCTGCTGCAAATACCTACATTGTATCAGCGAATCAATTTTCACGCATCCCCCTTAAGACCGAGGTGATTTTTTTTTAAATACTCATATAGCTCATAACCTAAGGAGGTGCCATAAAGAATATAAATTAAAAATCCCTCCTAATTAAACAGTTATGCAATGACGCGAAATTTCGCGGGTATTCTGCCATGCTATTCTGTAAACATCTCACCGTGAAATCTTGGGTGAAGTGAGCTGTCAATAGTGTCAATCCCTGTGGAATGACAGCTTACTTCAACTAAGTTTTCACGGTGAGATGGTTACAGAATAGCACTGCTGGTATCAGATAAATAAATTGGATGATTAATTTGTGTGAAAATTTATGAATTTCATGAAATGTGTTAAATTTAAAGGGATGGAGAGGGAGAGGATGAGCAAAGAAAAGATGGAATGATTGTGTGAGAAATGATATGAAAGATAAGGGAGAAGATGAGCAAAGAAAAGATGGAATGATTGTGTGAGAAATGATATGAAAGATAAGGGAGAGGATGAGCAAAGAAAAGATGGAATGATTGTGTGAGAAATGATATGAAAGATAAGGGAGAGGATGAGCAAAGAAAAGATGGAATGATTGTGTGAGAAATGATATGAAAGATAAGGGAGAGGATGAGCAAAGAAAAGATGGAATGATTGTGTGAGAAATGATATGAAAGATAAGGGAGAGGATGAGCAAATAAAAGATGGAATGATTGTGTGAGAAATGATATGAAAGATAAGGGAGAAGATGAGCAAAGAAAAGATGGAATGATTGTGTGAGAAATGATATGAAAGATAAGGGAGAGGATGAGCAAAGAAAAGATGAAATGATTGTGTGAGAAATGATATGAAAGATAAGGGAGAGGATGAGCAAAGAAAAGATGGAATGATTGTGTGAGAAATGATATGAAAGATAAGGGAGTGAATGACAGCGTGACAGCTGACAGCAGAGAATGGAAGAAAAAAAACGTCTTGATGAATTTAATTGGTTTGTTAGGAAGTTGGTAGTTCAATTATAATATTTCAGATAAATATGGAACTGTTCATTTATTTCCTGATGATAATAAATCTATAGTACTAAGCTACTTTTACAGAAAATTATTATATTACTTACCCTATAATTATTGATTTCCTGTCAATTGTTTTCAATGTTGACCTGAATATAAACAGTCCATTTGTAGTTAACAAATGGACTGTTTATATTTAGATTAAGAATTAAAATCTCAAGGTAATAAAAAGTACAGTCGGCAACAAAAATATCTGCAATTTTCATCAACCATTTAAAAAAATAGTAGGTATTTAAAATAGCTATCTAAATTATAAATAAATTATAACATACGATAAGGTAATTTAAACTATTTTAAAAGTTATATTGTCCTAAATTGTTAAAATCGTCTTATTGTCCAGTCTTATCACAAAATACTAATATAACCTTTTTATTATCCCAGCACAAGGATATGAGTCATCTGCCAATTAGGAATGTTGTTTTTTTTTATTACAATAGTTACTTATTCTAATTAAGTGTCAAGTCTTATCTTATCTCTGTTAATTTTTGTTGTTGCTAAGCTAGTTATGGGGACATAAATTATTCATGTATAAATGTACTTACAGTTAGCTGTATCAATTGAATTAAAAGTTATCAATAAAATAATGTACATATGCATCCAGATGTTACTAATAGGATGTAAGTAGGTGTGACTAACTTAATATTTATCTCGCAAAATAATGTGTGGTCTCATTACAAAACCAGCACCCTAATTGTTACTTATATAAAACGCATTTTAAGTTGGGGAGTGGGGGTCGCTACGTCACAAGTAAGTATAAATTCTACATACTAGTGACGTCATGGCACATTTTAACTCAATGTATCGCCGTAATCTTTAGATTACGTAAAAAAAGAAAAAATACGTGTCCAATATTTTTTATTAATCTACCGGACGGCCAAAAAATAAGAACGTTTTTGCTCGGAATCAGGGAGAATTATATTATCTGGCTCATTGGTTGAACTAAAGTTAGAATTCGTTTTGTAATTAAAACGGTCGATGTTGAATTGAATCTGAACTAAAATTTACTTCACTAAAGTTTGAGAGATTTTCCTTCTGCATTTGCATGAAAGAGTATTTTATAGACAACTAAGTAAATAAGTATAGTTACTAAATACCACAAACAAAAAACACGATCAACACACAAGTAGCCAAAATTATAGTGAAAATGTATAACTACTAAGGTTAAGTTTCATCCTAAATCAAGAACAATAAGTGACACAAAACCCTCAGACGTCCAGGGTATAAACATGACAGCAGTGCAACAAATAATAATAAAACAAATGACTATAAAACAATTATAACGAACAATAAACCTAGTGCATTAAGAAAAAATATGTTTTAAAGTTAGTTAGAACACCACAATGCTTAATATAGTGCGTTCAGTACACAAAACAGTTATAACAAATCGTTAACGTAAAAAATATACGTAGTTTTTAACACCACAATGCTTATAATAGTGCGTTCAGTGCGCGCCATGGCGTCTTTCGCGGCACAAGCGGCGCTCCGGTCTCGATGGAGCTCTCTCATAGAATCTACGAGCGTCGACGTCCCAGGAGAAGTAACGGATGGCGTGCGGTCTGTCGTCGGATGGCTGAAACAGGCACGGGTTTTTATTGTTGGACATCGATGCTGCTCTGAAAGTTGTGCTTGCGCAGGGCGATGATATAGGGATGATTTATGCTTAACGGAGCTGTCAAGAGGCACTGGTGAGCCACTTACAAACAAATTTTCATGGTTAATCGTGCAGTGTCCGAATCATGACCTCGGGCTTGGGTGAAGCCTAGCGAGATATAGGATAAATCATCCCTAATAATGTTATCCGTTTATGTGATGCTGCAGCTCAGCGGGTGTCCTTTCCCCCGCTCTTCAAAACCTCTTCATATTTATCGTGACTGCGTAGACGCAAACTTCATGCTCAGAGTGGCAAAGATGTTCGGCGCAGATTTCAACGCGTTGGCGTGGTTACAGTTTGTCTGGGCTCTTGAAGTGTTCTGTACCAATATTAATTACCTACCTACTTCCGATGCCAATTTTATGTTTCTTTCGTTTAACCGTCGATACTGCCTTGGAAGCATGAAAAAATATGATTGAGATGGACAGCCAATCGTGATGGCCGCCAAATTTCGAATATTCGCTAGCTGCAGATGACAAATATGTTTTAAATTCCTTATTGCTAGCCCGATGATTTACTGGTCTTCCTATATATGATAGCAATATTCTATTGTTAAACGTAAGAAACGCTACCATGCTTAGGTTCTATTTTGATGTCATACTCAAAAACGTATATTTTAAATCTCATGCTTATTTGCGTAGTATACGCAAAATTATGAGAAGCTTGATAGAAAGCTTGTGGCACAGTTTTTTTTATCACGTGATGTAATAAAGCTAACACGCAGTTTTTGAGACCATAAATTAGGCTGTTATTACCAACTGTATAATATTTGGCAGTCACACGCTTGTATTAAATTTTTTGTCGTACCTATGTCTGATAACAACGACAATGATTGATTTGACAAAAAAAAGAGGTGTAGTACAGAAAATATTCCAACCATCGCCTACGCACTAGACAGTTCACTTCTCAATTATTTTTAATAGCTTAAAATTTCCGTTAACAATCCGCTCTCATTATGTCAAATTATAAATCTCATTTTGATTGCAAACAATTGATTGTATAAGAACTCAATACGACATTTGTGAAAAGTGGGTCCAAAAATAATTGTTCGTAATACATTTGGCACGCGCTCCAATAAAATGTTAAATACTTTAACGGTGCTTCGTCTCATCGCACGCCGACATGAAAACGACCTGTTCCTCTTAATGAACTGTTATAAGGCGTAGCTGGTTATATACAGCTGAAAAGTGCTCTCATTAAAACCTTCATTTAATTTAAAATTATATTGGCAACAGCATAGCATCAGCGATATCATCCTTGTTTTGGCTGGTTCGGACATTTGGTGATAGCATATCGAAATTCCCGAAAATAAAATATGAAGCTCTTCGAAACATCCCATACAATTCAGCCTAGAAAATCCAGAGTAATGTATTCTCTCAGTGTAGCCTCAGTCACAACCTACGACATAGATGTCGTAGGTTGTGACTGAGGCTACACTCAAAACAAACACTCACAACAAATATTTATTTCCGTAGCGTAGACGCTACGGAAATAAATATTTGTTTTGAGGAAAAAATAAGATTATGTGGGTGATCTATTCTTAGCAATAAGGAGCTACACGAAAATTTATGTAGTTATAGGTTACGCAAAATATATTTTGCACAGGCTTGCAAAGTCAAAGTCAAATCATTTATTTCAAATAGGCCCTTGTAAGGCACTTTTGAACGTCAGTTTACAAAAAATTTAATTGATTCTAGTCGCCCCTTCCAAAAGGTAGTTTTCGTATGGAGAAGAATGGGCAAGAAACTCCACCGTTACTCTTTTAAAAAGTTTTACAACATTTTGTATATGTAGGTACATTAGTTACATAATTATATGTGAAGAGGATGCAACTAAAAAAAAAAAAAATACGTTACCACAATAGGTAAAAAGAAAAATTAATAAAAATGAAGCAACGGAAGATAAATTAATTAAGTACCTACTTATGTGATAGATGCATGGTTCTCACATATTTACAAATATAAAAGTAGACGATTTGCTACAATACTCTCGATGCAAAATTGTGTTTTTTTTTGGAATTCGTCTCTATCATTTACTTTTTTTTTAGAGCAGTGGTTGCGCATTGTTAACCGCCCCCGACTTACGATTTGTAGGTCGTAGGTTAGAACCCACGCAGGCGCTTCACTTTGTGTAAATAAGGTCATCACCACTGCTCTCAAAAACATCGTGACGAAACCGCCATATCCTAAAACTAAAAATTCGAAGACATGTGACATCTACTAACCAGCACTGGGCCCGCGTGGTAGATTACAGCCCACTCCATCTCGAAGAGAGGAGGCCCGTGTCCTAGCAGTGGGAACATTATAGGCTGATTATTTACCTTTCGTTTATGATATGACAACCACTGATACCACTAATGTTTTTCGTCAAAAGCTGTGTAGCGAAATAATCTATCATTTTTATCTATCCCAAATACAGTAATCCTATACAAGAGACAGACAAACTCAACCACGCTAACGTATTTAGTAGAAAATAATGTAATACATGCTTTTAATGTTCAGCTCACACGTAATTGTTGTATTTAGCTCATAATTTCGCACTTCCGGCGTTGTACAAGCATCTATGCTCAGTGATGGTGGCATTTTATGTTTTGTTATTGCGGTAATATGGCTTACAGCTTTGCAGATTTTCCCATAGATTTCGGTCTACTAATCCATCTTTACATACCAAGACACGTTAAGCCGTTGGTCCCAGTTGTCGGATGATCGGAAACCCGAAATCCTGACAACCAGTCTTACCCAGGGGTATTCCTAGTAACTGGGGTGTGGAGGTCAGATAAGCAGTCACTCCATGAAAAAAATACTGCAGCTGCATTCGGTTAGACTGGAAGCCGACCCCAATAACATACCTTCATCTATACCCAATAATATACTTAATGGCAGCTGGGCAGATGACGATGAGTCGGTCGAGTAGCTTTGATCGTATAGATTGGGCAATTTCGGCTCTAATCTATCGCCAAGGCCAAGTTAATTATTAATTTGGTGCAAGCATTTTTATCAGTACGTTTTAAACTACTCATCCGAGACAGCCGGTTACTGGAATCGACCATTAAACTTTAGTTTTTATAGCACAATTAACCCAGACTATGTTGAGAATAGGCTTTTTGTTAGTGGACACTGGGCTAAAAAGTTGTCACTGTAAAAACTCGTAGTGAGTGGAATTTTGATTACACAAGAGACGTAATAACTCTGGTCGGTGTCAAAAATGTATGGAATAAATAATTACACCACACTATACCTACTCGCATACCTATTGACATGAAAATGAGTATAAGTAGGTATCAACACTTTCAAAATCAATGCATCGTTTCCTCAGTCTTTACGAAAGTATCAAAGTAAGGAAGTCCAGCAAGGAAAATGAATTGTTTATCAAATTGATACCTACACTACGCCAATTTCCAAATTCATGCAACTGTCAAAAATGTCAGTGTGATTTGAATTTACGGGCAATTGAAATCTATTTGCTACTTCAACAATTAATTTCCCTGACTACGATGGCGGATAATCACATAAGTAATACCTATTGTTGTAGTAGGTATTAGTTGCATCACGCATGAAAGGAATGTCGTCTTGTTTGTACTTAAATGTTGTTTTGCATGATTTAAATTAATTTTAGGAAGTGTATAGCGTGCCGCTATATACGGCATAATAGTGGCGCTGCATCGGCCCGACTAAAGTGCCGTAAGCATTGCATTGTCATTGTCACAGTCACTTGTTATTTTGTTTTTGAGGAGAGGCTTATGTTAATTTCCTTCATCTATAGCCGGCTAAACTTAAGTGTAGCCATAACCCCTTGGCTTAGCAAATGAAAATGGCAAAAATGTAGGTTAGGTTAGAACTGTGACCACACAACGCACGAGCCAAGCGAGCGGTGCCGCGGCAGCGGCCGGCGAGAGCCAGGGTCCGTTTAGGCACGAGAGAATGTAATGTTTTGGGAATATGGTGTTTTACAAACGAATTAACCTCGAAAATCCAAAAAAAACAAGTGACAGTGACAATGACAATGCAATGCTTACACTTACTACAACAACCGTCTCCCGAACATCCTGTATATCCCTTATAATGCTGATTTTCGATGTCTGAAGAGTCAATAACAAAACACGCCGTCTTTTGTTTCGAAAATAATATTAAAATTCAAATATACACCATAGGGCATGATGACGTCATACAAGAAAAACAAAAGAACTCGCACACCATTATTTGCATTTCATGGAGGCGCTGATTGTCAATTATTGTCTAATTCAAAACATTCAAATGAAATGGGCTTTTATTCAGAATTCAGTACATATGTCTAAGGCTATTCAGTAAAATTCTGGCTACTCATTGCATTGGTGATTTAAGTTTAACTTTTGAGTAGCGTCGTTGACGATGGGCCTAATTAATACTCTAGCCTGCCTGCACATTTCAATGATAATGCTAGTGCATTTCCGTAATAGGATTTCTATTACAAGCCGCAAACTTAGGCTAAACACTTTTTGGACGTCGAAAATAAAAGACTGCCTTCAAAATAACCCTTCTTCGCTTCCCAGTCTACCATAAACTGGAAAGAAACTCCCAAGTAATCCCAATACCTGGCAAGATCGCTCTCTGGGAATTCCAAACCATGCCCCAAATGTTGGCGAGTCCAAAGTGTCACATGAATTTTTGAGGATCCTAAAAAACGCGACTAATGTCGCGATTAACATGGCCACCTACTAGGCTCAATTCATTTAATATAAATCCATCGACCCGAAAAGACGATGAATCCTAATACGCAGCACAGCAAATCCCTAGCCATGCAACACAGTAATAAATCCGCTCCCACACTGCTAACCGCTCGTATTGATATGACCTTCGCCTTGCACCCTAACCGTTATTACGATACTTCCCAATGTCCCCACTACTGGGAGTAAGTGCTGTGAGAATGTAGCATCAGTAGTATATGGATATTTTTAGAAGGTTGGGATCGTTCTTTGTAGTATGAATGTCTGTTTAGCTTGGAAACTATTTTGTTACTTCTAGTGAGATTAAAATCTTGTCATGTAAAAATGAAAACAGTTATCAAGAATCGGCTCGTTTTTATTGCTCTCATTAAATCCTGCCACCGATGGATTCTTTTCGTCCCTTCAATTTAAAAGCTGCTTTTCAGTAGCCAATTTTAAACCGCGATTTGGTAGTTGCATTTTGGCTAAGATACCTAAATTGCCTACAGATTAAATCACGCTTTAAAATCCGCCATTTCGTCTTATTTCGTACATGCGACAGTCCCAAAACGAAGTCTATACTGCTCCTTTCTTAAGCCTTTTTAGACAACTTCACCGATTAGAGACTTGATCAGGTTTTCATAAACCCATAATAGGACTTTACTCGTCTATCCACATAGATAAGATAATCTTCTACAATCAAGTTTTCATGCAAAAACTTATAGCGAGTCTCTTGTCAATTATCATGCATATTATCCTGATCATGGGTCCATCCTCTGTCTTGATTGGACGTCGAAACGCCTAGGACAAATCGCGTCTTCTTCTGCCCCAATGCTAACATACTCCTACCTCCAGGCATCGCTAGAAGTTCGTCAGGTGGGCAGGCGCGCCGTCAGTCAGTTGGCCGGCAAAGGGATGGTTGATGAGGTCGTCATTATACACTTCAACGATGTCTATAACATCGAACAGACTACCAGTAAGTATTTAAGTATTTTTTTTATGATGTACAAACTTTCCAATTTACAATGTTTTAGGTAACAATGACAATCACGTTAGTTAGAATAGCAAAGCTGAAGTGGCAATGGACCGGCCATATTAACCGTCGAACCGATGGCCGTTAAGGCAGACGTATTCTTAAGTGGAGACTGGGAATCGGAAATCACAGTGAAGGTTGCACTCAGGCTAGGTGCAGCGAAGATCTTCGCGAGGAAGCTGATGCTAATGGATGAATGACAATGGCCATAAATCGAGCTCCGTGGCGTTAATTTTTGAAGCCTATGCCAGCAGTGGACTGCTAAAGGCTGATGATAAGGGTGTTACAAGTCAAAAAATATTAGGTCCCCACATATGAAATCAGCGTTTTTTATGGAGAATTTTAAAGAAGTTGCATTTTTCATACAAAAATTTACTTAATTTATATAAGAACCATGAAGACTAATGTTTTAAACTTTTATGCACTAATTTTTAAAAACTAAGATAACGTTATATGTCACTTAGATTAAGCGACAAAAATAAATTTTGGCTAAGTTAAAACAAATAGTGGTCATTTTTGCTAACAAAATGAGGATTATGAGTCATTTTTAAGGTATTTTTTATGTTTAGAAAACTATAAGTAATAAGGTTTTATTACTATTGGTAGTTGTCTATGATGGTCATTATTCGATATAATACCAAGCAATTGATGAATATTTTAAATCATAGAAGTGACAAGGTTTTCTATTTGTGAGAAAAATACGCCAATTTCAAAAGTGGGCACTCAATATTAGTAGCAATTCCGCTGAACGACGGACATGGACGACTTGACTAAATGTTAATGATGATCCCCTAGTTTTTAGGTTTTCATAGCTCGACAATAATTTACTCTTTCAGGCACAGAGCCCGTGGGTGGTGCATTAAGATTCAGCACAGCTGTCAAGGCGCTTCAGCACCTGAACCCCTTAGTATTGTTCAGTGGAGACGTATTCTCACCTAGCATGCGTAAGTAACTAATTTAATGCTTTGAGCCTTTACTAATTTTTTTGCACAATATACAAAGTTACAGTCTAGGCTAAAACTTAAAACAATTAGGGCGCAGAAATATTATAACTTACATTTAACTTATAGCTAGATTAAATACTTACTTAAAGTTAACATTATACTGCACACTTACTCTTGTGGCGGCATCTGCATCGCCACATGCGAACTACGCATCTAAGACCTGACGTCACACAAATCCTGCATCGCGCAGTTAGAGTTTACCGTGCGAACTGCATAATATAACTTCCCCGACATCAATCGTAGGGCAGTTGTCCGCCAGACACGACACCCGTCTGGTCGGAGAATCCTCCCTTTTCTAAAGAGGATGAGTGAACTTTACACCCTGTTCCTCTAAAGTCTTTTGAAAAGTATCGCTGATAATAAGGTGTTGTTTTTTTTCAAAAAGGATGGGTACTCTGTTCGCATCATAATAAAAGATCGACCCGTTGCCCACTGAAAAGTTATTTACTTGAGTTGCTTGCCTCCTATGTAACCTGGTGCTGGATATAGAGTATTCCTAGATATTGATCCTTAGACCAGTAGTACTCCTTTAATAGACTTTCAAAAATTCAAAAGTCATTTATTCAAACTAGGCTGAGAATCAGCACTTTTCGAACGTCAAAATTACATAAGACAGTCCCCCAAAACGCCCGCCCTTCACCACTTCCTAGTGCGTTAGCTGGGAAGAAGAAGTGGCGCAACAAACTCCCCAGCAGCACAGCTGTCTGTTCAGTTAGAAAGAAGAAGAAAAAAAGACAGATTTGATCAGAACCATGACACACAAATATTCCATCTGATTGAACATACTTATGTTTTTTGATAGTAATTGAATTAAAGGCAATGCTTATTTTAAAAAAAGAAAAGAAAAAATATTTATTGATTTAAAACAATAATTTAATGCCAAAATTAAGAATTCTCTGACTCCTGCGCTAGTAATAACTGTGTTGCAGGAGCCAGTGTCCTTCCGTAATAAAAATACACAATTTATTTGTTAGATGATTTTAAAAAAGAGGAGACTTTTCACTTTTAAAGAGATGACCAAGAACTATAAAAAAAATAAGCTAAAAGAAACAAAAAAAAAATATATATATATCATAACACAGTACTTCTCTTGCGCGAAAGTATGCTTTTGTTAGTGTAAGTGTGTATGTATTTGTGTGTGTGTGTGTATGAATGAGTTTGCGTGTCCGAATTGTTTGTAGGTTTCTCTAAATAACCTTTTAAAGGGGGTGAAGGGGGGCGTTGGAATTTGAAACAAAAACCACGCAGACGAAGTTCGAGCAAAGTACTAGTTTATTACTAATTATGTGATTAAAATTACCACTTTTAGTATATTTTCTACCGCTTCGTAGTCAAAGAAATCTCTTCCAGCATACCTGCGATAGGAAAGTAGATAATAAGAGATATACGGGGTGGCAGGGACATCGACGCGAAGCCGGCTACCATGGATTCAGTACATGATTCTGAACCCCCCTGAGGTGAAATTTTTCGTCGGTTATTAAAAAAAAATCAGCTGTTTCATAGAAAAGCGCAATTCCTACGCGGTCTAAATGTATGGAGCAGCTGTTTTTGTTAGGGGGGTTCAAAATCATGTACTGAATCCATGGTAACCGGCTTCGCGTCGATGTCCATGCCACCCTGTATAGCTATCATGTGTTATAACAACATTTACTAATGAATGCATTCTTATTCCAGTGAGCACGTTCACGAAAGGCGAGCAAATGGTACCGGTGCTAAATGAAATCGGAACGCATTGTGCCGTGTTTGGGAACCACGATTTCGGTGAGTGAAAGTCTACACTGATAAGATCTGACAAAGTATTTTATTGTATGTGCATGCAATTAGCAAAATTAAATAAGAAATAAATGTAGCTGTTTTTCGATCAGTGTCAAGAGAACAGCCTAATGAACGGGAACACAGTCAAAGGAGATATTGCCATAACCACTATGTACTAGACCAGTGGTCGACAAACTGCGGCTCGCGAATCGCATGCGGCTCTTTCGCCTATAGAGTGCGGCTCTGTACAAATGTCGATGAGTGCAAGTGTAGATACGTGCGGGGGTCGGGGAGATATCAAATTTTATTCAAATTTCTAACATTTATTTCCGAATTATTTTCACCTAAAATTTACAGGACATCGAAAAGTAACCATTTACTGTAGCTTTCAAAGTTTTCCTATGTTAACTTGGTAATAAGTAAGTTGCTTTCATTATTAGCCGATATGATGACGACGATGAAGGCATCCTACTTCTTGAAAGCGTTGTGGAGTGAAAGAGGATGGGAGTTTTAAGGACTAAGAAAAGTGTATTGAGACAGTTTGGACATATAGAAAGGCTAGACCAGTGGTCGAAAAACTCATTAGTCAATAGAGCCAAATATCAATACTTTATCGACTAAGATTTCTTATGAGAGCCAATCCTTTCTGTGTGTCCAAACTGTCTCAGTACACTTTTCTTTATCCTTAAAACTCCCAACCTCTTTCACTCCTAAAATTAAACTTGCTAAGAAGTAGGATGCCTTCATCGTCATCATCATATCGGCTGATAATAATATGATGAAAGCATCTTCAGCCGCCACAGTCGGTCGACCGGCAGACCGACCGACCGACCGAAACCCGACCCCCGCGCGTATCTACGCTCGCACTCATCGACATTTGTACAGAGCCGCACTCTATAAGCCAAAGAGCCGCGGTTTGCCGACCCCTGTACTAGACAGTTGTATTGGTGATCGCAGTTTCCAGTAAATAAACAGACCGAGAGCAATAGTGACCCAGTGGAATCGCCCCCGACTTACGAGTTTTTAGTCGTGGGTTCGAACCACGAACCCAAGCAGGCATTTTACTTAGTTTAATTTATTTCATCACCACTGCTCTCAAAAGTGAAAAAAAAATATCGTGAGGAAACCGGCATGTCCCATCGTGAACCATGTCCTAGAACCAACAATTCGAAGACGTGATATCCTATCAACCCGTACTGGGCTCGCGTGGTGTATTACAGCCCACTCCCTCTAACAGAGAGGAGGCTACTGTCCCAGCAGTGGGAACGTTATAGACTGATTAGATTATGCTATGCTAAACACGGGAAACACGAGCGGGAAAGACCAACCTATTCTACGCCAAAACAGCATCCTACTATTTTTATTCCAGAGACATTTCAACGACTGTTCCTATTTCAGACTTCGGCCTAGAAGTTCTATCAGGGCTAGTAGCCCAGTGCAACTTCCCGTGGCTGATGTCCAACGTGATCGACAACGAGACCGGCAGACCGCTGGGCGACGGCAAGATCACACACGCGCTCATGTGCAACGGACACAAGATTGGCTTCATCGGGCTCGTGGAACAGGTATTTGAATACCTATTATATAATGGGTGTAAAAATATTCCGAGAATCGCTTGTCCTCCCCGTTATCATAGGCGCCGGGGGTGCAAGGGGTTGCAACCTTGTTTTTGGAAATTATCAAATAACTTCTCCCGCTCTGGGCGGAGCGGGAGGGCGTGTCAGACTTTTACTGACTAAAACCCACCCGTGTTCCTTCCGTTGCCTGTGTGCCGGGGTTGCGATATCCCTTTCAGACAAACTCGCAACCCCGGCAGGCATTGGCCCTTCCGGACCCCGTCAGTTGGCGCTGACATCTCTTTGTGTTCCACGCGCGCCTCAAAGAGATGTCAATGGGTTGCACCCTGGCTTCAAAATAAAATATAAATGTAAAAACATTTAGAACTGAAGAGATATCTGAAAATGCCTAATACAATAATAGAGAAATTAATCTATTAGAGGCGAGATCCTAAAAGATACTTAGTTTGATACGGTATACGTAGATGACGGCTTCGTGATAAGTATTTTAACGCACTATATGTGTCAAAGTAATCAACTAAATGGGAAACTACAGCTTTACGTGCCGAATAAAAATCATAGTTCCACGATATTAAACTGGCACACTGACATTCATTGAACTCATACGCCATTCCGGAAGATATAAGATATAGGTACCATCGAAGAAGTTCATATCTATACACCGTAAGGACTATTCCTGCTTGCAGCGCTCGACCACTATAGACCCGCGGTGGTAACAGATGTGGTCATCGTGTTCACGGGATTTTGTTTTCAAACTGCTTAGATATGAAGTTCTTCGATAGTACATATTGGAAGTGAACCCTTCGGGAAGGTTGCCGGCATTACGTTTGCGCTAAAGTTAACCATCGCAGACGGTCAATGGCATTAAATTTGAAACCGTGTTATAAAACACTGTCAAACGAAGTAAAATTGTGTTTTCAGGGGGTCTTGTACGTCTGGGACTCGTCCTCGACAGCCGGTGGAACTTCGTGGAGCACTTCCGACGTTTGGCTCCCAAACTGCAGAGGGCAGGGGCTGCTTTGAAGCGGCTTCTGCCCAATCTAGGGGGTCCAAACGCCTCCTGCCGGAGGCTCTATGCGGGGATCGTGCGGTCCATGGCCCTTTACGGGGCACCGGTGTGGGCGCGTTCATTGAGGCTGCGACCAGCCCAGCGGTTGAACGCGTCCCAAAGGGTCATGGCGATCAGGCTGGTACGAGGATACCGCACGGTCTCCCGTGAGGCGGCGAGCCTCCTTGCCGGACTACCGCCATGGGATCTGGAGGCAAAAGTCCTCGCGCACATGTGGGAGTTGCGCGAGGAGGCGAAACGCCGGGGCGTAACTCCGCTGCCGCGAGAAATCGCGGCACAGCGGACAGAGCTCCGGCGGGATCTCATGGCGGCATGGAGAGTGCGATTGTCGCAACCCAGCGCTGGGCACGCCACAATTGTGGCGATAAGTCCCCTCTTTGAGGAGTGGCTAGAGAGGCGCCACGGCGTCCTCACCTTCCGCCTGACACAGGTCCTCACCGGACATGGTTGTTTCGGGAGGTTCCTGTTCAGAATAAAGCGGGAGGAAACGCCCGGGTGTCACCACTGTGTGGATCGCCCGGAGGACACGGTGGAGCATACGGTGGAGGTCTGCCCAGCTTGGGCGGAGCACCGCCGTGTCCTCACGGAGGCGATCGGCGGCGACGATCTCTCGCGTCCGGCCCTGGTTCAGGCCATGGTCCGGAGCGAGAGTGCATGGGAGGCCGTCACCTCCTTCTGCGAAGCAGTAATGCTCGCGAAGGAGGAGGCGGAGCGCGCGAGGGAGAGGCAAAATGCGCCCCCTCGCGCCCCTAGTCGCCGCAGGAGACGCCCCGGGCGTCGGGAGTCGAGAGCCGACTTCCGGCCACCGTAGGCGCGGGCTTGCGGACGGTGAGCAATGGGTAGCTCGCCGTCCGATAGGGACCAGGCCCGGGTCGACGGCGCGTTGTGTTCCACGCGCGCCTCAAAGAGATGTCAGCACCAACTGACGGGGTCCGGAAGGGCCAATGCCTGCCGGGGTTGCGGGTTTGTCTGAAAGGGATATCGCGACCTCGGCACACAGGCAACGGAAGGAACACGGGTGGGTTTTAGTCAGTAAAAGTCTGACACGCCCTCCCGCTCCACCCAGAGCGGGAGAAGTTATTTGATAATTTCCCATCCAAAAAAAAAAAAAAAAAAAAAAAAAAAAAAAAAAAAAAAAAAAAAAAAAAAAAAAAAAGGGGTCTTGTACGTAGTTTCCAACCTTTAATTTTATTTTTTATGTTTGTAACCTTGAAATAAAATTAAAACAAAAAAAAATCTAATGGATTTTAAAACCAACGCATATACTACTAAATCTTGTTAAAATAAACATCAGATTTTATTTTCACGGTTTATAATGCTGTATTCGCTAAGAAAAATTTACATTTAAAATGAGCCCTCCGCGAGGGCTTCGTGCATCCCATATGCAACTAGGTGAACCCCTCAAGGAGGGCTCCCGGCACTGAACGTCTTAATTAACTATCCATAATTGTTTACTTAACAGGAATGGCTGGAAACCTTAGCAACGATAAATCCAGAAGAGGTGACTTTTATAGACTTCGTACAAGCTGGCACGAAGTTAGCCTCGCAGTTGAAACAAGAAGTAAGTAAACAAATGTACATAACACAACAAGTTCCCATCTACTTACAAAAAGTCGATGGACGACAATTAGACTGTAAACCCGATTTTACTTCTAACCGACTTTAAGCCTTTTTTTTTAGGGTGGGAAATTATCAAATAACTTCTCCCGCTCTGGGCGGAGCGGGATGGCGTGTCAGACTTTTACTGACTAAAACCCACCCGTGTTCCTTCCGTTGCCCGTGTTCCTTCCGTCCCTTTCGGACAAACTCGCAACCCTGGCAGGAACCGATTTTAAGGCTACGTGTCTGTCCAGTGATGCGGAGCGAGGAAATGCGGAACGGAGTTGCGGACTGTGCCGAGCTAGGCCGAGTTCACGCGACGAGTCATTTGAGCGGGCGGCGGCGGGAAATTAGTTTCCTCGCTCCGCTTCCCGGTTTTGTAGGAATTTTTAAATCTTGTTCGGCTAATCCCTGTCTAACTGATATGGAGTACACACAAATACAGAAAACACAATAAAAATAGGAATATTACACACCAAGACTTCTACCCGGCCCTGCTGACGGCGACATGCCTATCACAGCAGTGCCGTAAGTATGAGCAGTCCATCCGGTCCGCGATCATATCCAGGACGGCATTGGTGCTGCCCCACACCCTACGCACCAGAGACGCTCCGCTTGCGCATGGTCGTGTGGAAGCAATCGGTACGCGGCGTAAAGTGGAGCGGAGATTTTATGCAATTCCATTGGTTAATATTGGCACAGCTCCGCTCCGCTCCTCTCCTCTCCGCTCCGGTGGACAGTCAGCCTAAGACAAGATCTTTTGATTGGGTTGTCGTTACGGGTATTCAGAAGCCGAAAGTACAAACAGTCTTACCAAGGGGTATCGCCTACCCAGTAACTGAGTTGTGGAGGTCAGATTGGCAGGCACTCCAAGTAAAATACTGGTATTCAGCTGCATCCGGTTAGACTGGAAGCCGACCACAACATAGTTGAGAAACGACAACATCATGATCTTTTTATTGTTTGTACAAAATACAGTTTTTAAGAACCAAAATTTTAATTCGACTAGAATTCTTTCCTAATCTGCTAACTACGACAACTTTGAATGACCTGAAATATTTTTCCTTTTTATAAAAATAGCCGTGTTTAATACTTTTAGGGTTCCGTACCTCAAAAGGAAAAACGGAACCCTTATAGGATCACTCGTGTTTCTGTCTGGCTGTCCGTCTGTCACAGCCAATTTGCTCCGTAACTAATCGACCGATAAAGTTGAAATTTGGTACACATATGTATTTCTATGACCCAAACACGGACGTGTAACATAAATAAATGAATTTTGAATATGGGGGTTACTTTTGGGGCGCAAATAACAAAATAAAAATAAAACGTTTTGCATACTGAACCGTGTGACATATCAAATGAAAGAAGATGTTGCGAGAATCTGAAATATTTTATTAAAATAATTTTAAACTAAATACTCTTAAAGATATTTAAGAAAATTGATGGAAATTTACCATTCCCCCCCCTTATCTCCGAAACTACTGAACCTAAATTTAAAAAAAAATACAGAGAATGGTTCTTTACTAATAGATTACAGGAAAACCTATAAGAAGTCTATGGTCTTACAATAACATAGTGACACCCGAATACTGAAACGCCACTCAAGACTTAAGCATTACTTAAAACTCGTTTAAAGCCCTTTGATTGGTTGACACTAGTTTTAAGTAATGCTTAAGTCTTGAGTGGCGTTTCAGTATTCGGGTGTGAATCTCTCAATATTGTGCGTAAAAACTTGTGCGCAGTTGGAATGTATGGGAGAACATAATTATGATACAATGATAAGTTTGTTCTTGGGTTTAATTCATCCCAACTAAGGAACCCTTCATTGTGCGTGGTCCGACACGCACTTGGCCAGGTTTTTTGTGTTGCGTTTTGTGGATTTTTATCATTAAACAACGGCTTATGGTTCCAGGGTTGTGAATACGTGATAGCTCTAACGCACATGCGGACACCGAACGACATAAAGTTAGCCGAGGGATGCAACGACATCGATCTTATATTGGGAGGACACGATCATGTGTATGAAGTGTTACATGTGAGTAGAATATATTATTCATAAGGATTACTCGACTTATTGGCTTCAGGCATCTGAAAAAATCATGTACCTTTATTATTTGAATAGGTCTATTCTCGCTCTTAAATTGGCGTACCCGTTTCACCAATTTGTTAATCTATACGAGTACATACGCGTATTATAAAACAAAGTCGTTTTTCGTGTTTGTCTGTATGTCTGTTGTTCTTCTAAACCGCGCAACAGATTTTGATGAGGTTTTTACCATCGTTTAGAGAATTAATTCCGGAAGGTTTATGTGTATAATACGTTAGTATTAAAGTTACTTTTACTTAAGAAATCTCGATGTTTTGTAAACCGTGTGAAGCAGGAGCGGCGCTAGTATTCACTAAAGCTAAAGCTATTTGAATAAAATGAATTTTGCAACAGACTATCGGAATCCCTTGAATTTTTGTATAAATACTCTCAAGTGACAGTAACTGTCATTTACGCCCATTCGAATAATAATATTGTGAAAAAAAACCCTAACTTTTGGCGTTAATAAAATTTTAAAATATTATTTATTCCAGATAAACAACAAATACGTAGTAAAATCCGGCACCGACTTCAGACAGTTCAGTAAGATCAGCATCAACTTCACTGACGAGGGCATTACTGCGGACATCTCAGAGGTGGGAGTAACCAGCGCCTTCGCTGAGGACCTCGTTTTGAAGGAGAAAACTGATAAATATTCCTGTAAGTAGACAACATCACGTACAGTGATGTCAAATTCACGAAATTGAATTTAGATAATTTAAACTTTAAAAAATATAATTATATTGTAAATCTCACTCTAATTTAATTTATAATTTTTAAAAGTATAATCTTATATTTATTACATTTCATATTATTACATTTTCGGGTAACTTGAAGTTTTGATATACATTTTATTAAGGTAATTAAAAATTATATTTAATTTAATATTTATTAATAAATAATTTTATTAAATTTTTACTTCAATTAAACAATTCGCCACTTATGTGTAGTGCGATTAACTGGGCTCAAATCCTGACTCCTGAGTGCTACTCAGAGATTTCAACTCTTAAATTAATAATAATAAGCTTTTAAGTTTTCAGTATGTCACAACATTTTATTTGATGTTGTATGTGTTATTTAATAATTTCGTTCTTACGCCAATATAAACGCTATATATTTATTTCCTGCATGCTCTCAATAGAACCTTAATTTCTCTCGTATCACCACAAAATATATTAAAATAGCTCAAGTCGTGGAAAAAATAGCCAGTCAGCTAGATGGTAGCGTGGCTGACCGTCGGAAAGGGACTTTTCGAGGCTATTTTTAACCCTGGTGAGAAATAATAGGAATGATGAATAAGTACAAAAAATTACGATTTAGTCCGTCAGTCAGATAATAAAAAAATATTGGACACCTATTTTTTTCTTTATCATATTAATAAAAAAATGCTTCGATAAAACGCATTAAAGTTGGGGAGTGTCGCTACGTCACAAGTAAGTATAAAATATATATAGACGTGACGTCATGCCACATTTTAACTCAATGTATCGCCGTAATCTTTTGATTAGGTACGTAAAATAAAAACCGGGCAAGTGCGAGTGCGATTAATTAAACTTAAAAATTAAAGGGAAGTCCCCTTTAATTTTTAAGTTTATTTAATCCTTATAATTTGTTGTTATAGCGGCAATAAAAATACATTATGTTTGAAATTTTATCTGTCTACTTATTACTGTTCATGAGATACAGCTCGCTGGCAGACAGACAGACAGCGGAGGCGTAGTAATAGGGTTCCGTTTGGCACCCTTGGGGTACGGAACCCTAAAAAGAATAATTATTTCCAATATTTTTTAAACATTACATGAAAAGCAAAAAAAAAGTCTTAACCTATTCTCATGATCAAAATTACTGATGATCATAACTTTATTTCAGCTATGATCGAAGGCAAGATGGACGAAGTCCTGGGAAAGATCTGCGTTCCATTAGAAGGTGAGGTGTCATTATGTTTGTTTTGTCCAATTTCGAATTTCTTTGTGAAACCGCGCGCGATTTAATTGCCTGTGGCTTAACAAAAGTAAAAGCAACAATAAAACTTCGTCTTTACAGTGTTTAAACTATACGACACAATTTAGAAGTAGAATCAGCAAAATTCGTAAAACCGATCACTATCCGAACTGAGTGCGCCTTCAAAATCTGTATTTCTAACCCCCATCCCACCCATCCACCCATATCTCTCTATCTCTATCTCTCTCTCTATTTCTGTTTTGTGCTCGTTATTGTATTTAAATCTATTCTGTTTCATTTTCCTTATTATTTACTCGAGTTTATCATCTTTTTTTTATGCACGTTCTTCTGTGACAAATAAACTTATTTTTCTTTCTTTCTTTCTTTTTCTTTCTATATATAAAAATGAATCCCTATTTCCCTTGGTCACGGCATCACGCGTGAACGGCTGCACCAATTTCGCTAATTCTTGTTTTGTTGTGTTTGTTATTGTAAGGAAAAGGTTCTTACGGAAAGAAAAATTTGGAAAATTGCGCAGAAAATTGGAAAATTTCAGAAAACTACGTGCGTTGGATAGTTAGCGCGTTTGATGAATGTGAATTAACAGAGTAGGGTAGGTAGGTAGATAGGTAGGGCGGGTAGGGTAGGCAGATAATCTGCGTTAGCAATTCATTTACCAAACATGTAAACAAACACGAGTTTTAGAAAAAACAACTGTAATGTCGTCACATAAGGTTCAGTTTGCGCTAAAACTTCATATTTTTTGTGTTTTTCAACAAATCTAGTCGGTCTAAAATCAACTTTATGTACACTAGCATAAAGTTGATATTTGCCTAAGTAGAAAATTCGTGTTTGTTTACATGTTTGGCAAATAATTTGCGGACGCAGATTAAGATAAGTAGATAAGTACATAGTGCTACTCGTGCGAAGCCGAGGCGGGCAGCTAGTCACCAATATATTACTGCTTTAAGTGAAAATGATCTACGCAAACGCAATAACTTGTGAAGTCATATAACAAAAAATACCAAATACATTCGTAAAATTGAAATGAATTAATGCAAATTTTCAAATGTATGCTACATCTACGTTGTGTCGTACTGTAAAAATCTTGCATCGTGTAAATGGGAATTTAGTTTTTTTTCTCTCGTCATTGTTGATATGTTATTTCTTTATTAACCGGTAAAGCCCTGGGTGACCCTCAAGCACGTCAATTAGCACGTTAATTAGTTGTTTATCAGGCCTTTAACGGTTAATTGTTTTCCTTTGTATTTATTTATTAATACTTCATGCACAAATAAAAAATACTGTTCAATGGCGGACTGAGGCATTTTCTACCAGTTAACCTTAGGGTGATGCAGAGATAAAACATGGCAGGTGCAACATAAGGAATAGATAACTTGAAAATTAATACATACTAATATATAGATACATACATATAAACTGAATAAACTTTGTTAGGAGAAATAACGATAGGTAGAGGAGAAAACAAATCCAGCAAATCAGCGCTGCAATGATTCTGCCAACATTTACGAATAAAAAAATAATAATAAATATTATACAGGCTGTAAAAAGACACATCACAAAGCCGTAAACTACGCATACTGTACGTATAGCTAAGTAGCTTTGCGCAAAAATTATTGCTGGGAACCGTAATTTTTTTTTTTATAGAAAAAAACTAGTTTTTATTGCGCGCAATGTAACGCGAACCCACGCTTGAATGAACGGATTCAGTGTTAGTTAAGCTCCGCCCCTACGCTACGTAGGTAGGTACTTGTTGTTCATTGCGTTTTTGTAACTTCAAATGCGTAATCTGTTAAGATAAATCTAAAATTCAGGTAATGTTTGTTTGGAAAAAAGTTTCGTATTATCGCATAGAATTCATTTTCGTGAAAAAGTAAAAAAAAAAAATGCGACTTTGACCTTCAATATCTCCAGAACCAGTGGATTCCCAGGTATGGTCTAGTGGAAAAAAATTATGCAAAAAATGGGTAGAATATGTGGCTTTCGGCTTCGGAAAGTGTCTTTTTACACCCGATATATTTAACCATTTTTTTTTTTTTTTAATATTAAATTTGTATTGCCAGGTCGGTTCTCGTGCATCCGTCGCCAGGAGTGCAACCTGGGCAACTGGGTGTGCGACGTGCTGCTGGCGGCCACGGGCGCCGACCTCGTGCTGCTGAACTCGGGCACCTTCCGGAGCGACCAGGTGACGCTAGCACTACATCGGATCACTCAACTATTTCCTAATAAAAAAATCTATCATCCATCCATCAATCCATCATCTCTAGAGAGATCTCGTGGCTAACTAATAACAGCCGCACAGGTCGATCCATCAAGTTAAGCTACGCTTGCCGCGGTTGGTCCGTGGATGGGTGAGCCTCATTACATACCGAGACTCCTCCGTGCCTCAGAAAGCACGTTAAGCCGTTGGTCCCGGCTGTCATTCGTGGATCTTTAACGTCAGAAGCCCGAAAGTCTGACAAACAGTCTTACCAAGGGGTATTGTGTTACCCAATAACTGGGTTGTGGAGGTCAGATAGGCAGTCGCTCCATGTAAAATACTAGTATTCAGGTGCAGCCGGTTAGACTGGAAGCCGACCCCAACAAAGTTGGGAAAAGGCTAGGCAGATTGAACTAACCACAATATCTTTATTCCAGGTCCACGCAGCCGGCGATTTTACTCTCCGCGACCTCTCAACCATCATCCCGATGCGCGACCCTCTGGTCGTTGTAGAGGCTAAAGGAGAAGTTATCCTGCAAGTATTGGAGAACGCAGTCTGCAAGTACCCTAGTCTAGAGGGCAGGTTTCCTCAGGTGAGCTTAAACAGTTTGAAAATTCCCTGAATGGGGTGGTACGGTTCGTTGGTCTAGTGATCGCAAGCGCAGCAATGAAGAGAGAAATGTGGCTAAGTAGTGAACTAAAATATTGATTATGAAATGCAATGATTTATATCTTAACACTGTATAATTAGTTTTATATGTAAAAAAAAGTATTTGGAAACTTTCCAAATGCCTTTTTTACACCTAAAACGGTTACAACATCAAATTCAGTGCTATAATTGCAATTCATTATTAATATTCTAGTAGTAGAGAAATGTGGCGACATTTCTTATTTCCATACAGTAATATTGCCAAATTAATCTAAACGGGGAAATATTTGACATCTATTTGCGCCGTTGCCAACTTTTAGAATAAGCGCTCTTAATTAAATTTAAGTGAACTGGGGTTTCTTATCAAAAGTGACTGAGTGAGGTTGACTATACCGTAACTAGGGTGCGGTAACATTATAAAAGTATACCCTAATTTGGGTAACCAAAAACCCCAAATGGCGGTTTACCTCAACTATGTAGCTGAAATACCATAAATGCTATCGTTTAATTTTATCACATGTGACGTCGGTATATTTCTTTTTGCAGTGTATTAAGAGCGTTTATTCTGAAAGTTGGCAACGTCGCAAATAGCTGTCAAAAAATTACCTGTTTTGAATAATTTAGCAATATTACTGTATGGAAATAAGAAATGTGGCTAACTAGGGAACTAGAATATTAATAATAAATTGCAATTATAACATTGAATTTGCTGTTGTACCCGTTTTAGGTGGAAAAAAGGCATTTGGAAAGTTTCCAAATCATATTTTTACATCTAAAACTAAATATTCTGTGTTACGATATTAATTATTGCATTTCAAAGATGCATTGATTGCATGGGTGACATGCAATCAATGCATCTTTGCCAACGCAGTGGCAGTTTATTGATGCCCTTCTTAAAGAAATCAGCTGGACGGGAGGCAAAAAATTCTTCAAAGGCATTTTGTGCTGCCTCTCGGGTATTGATTTTTTTTCCCGCCAAGAAGTTATCCAAATTCTGGAAAAAGAAGTAGTCTGTAGGCGCAAGGTCTGGTGAGTAGGGCGGATGATGGAGAGCTTCCAACCCCAGTTCTTGCAACTTGGAGACCGTCTGCTGTGCAGTATGAGGTCGCGCGTTGTCGTGCAGTAGCAGCGGAGACGAGCGATTGACCAATGCTGGTTGGAGATGTGCCAGCTTCTCCATCATTGTGTTCAGTTCTTCACAGTACACATCTGCAGTAATGCTCACCCCGTTTGTTAAGAAGCTGTGATGAATCACACCGGCGCTAGACCACCAAACAGTGACCATCACTTTTCTAGGGGTAAGTTTTCGTTTATGGCATTGTTTAGGTGCTGAACCAGGATCCAACCAACTTGCTGAGCGCTTGCGGTTATCAAACAGAATCCATTTTTCATCGCAGGTAACAATGCGGTTCAAAATTCCTTCATTTGTGTGTCTGTTGAGCAGTGCAAGGCACGTCTCGACGCGTACTTTGCGCTGGCGATCATTGAGTTCGTGGGGCACCCATTTGTCAAGCTTTTTTACCTTGCCAATTTGACGCAAATGGACCAATATTGTTTTGACGCTAACGTCGAAAGCTGCTGCTAATTCAGCCGTAGATTGTGTATCATCAGCTTCCACAATCGCCTTTAATTCGTCATTGTCGACCAAAGTCTTCGGCGACCGCGAGGTTCATTTTTCAGGTCGAAATTTCCAGAACGGAAGCGAGCAAACCAATAACAGGTGGTGCGTTGGTTTGTAGTGTTAGCTCCGTAAACGTCGTTGATGTTGCGTGCCGCTTGTGCCGCGTTGCTGCCACGACGGTACTCATATTCCATAATTACTCGAATTTTTAACGTATCCATGATGACGAAAAAGATTGAAATGCGATGAAAATGTAATACTAATCAATAAACAAATGACTACTTTTGGAAAAAAAAAAACATGTTTTTAAAATAAAATTAATTTGAAATTAGAATTCTTAGCCAAACAAAAATTATTTTGATTTGAAATGGCCAGTACTGCAGAACGGCAATTTCATAGGTAAAGATATATAATATATTATATATTTGATCTTTTTTTATCTTTTATCTTTTTATTATTGAGATATTTGATATCTATTTGCGACGTTGCCCACTTTCAGAATAAACGCTCTTAAGCTTATTATCTCTTTCACAGGTCGCCGGCGTATCATTCGCCTTTGACCCCTCGAAGCCGCCCGGCCAAAGAGTAGCAGAACAAGTAGTGAAAATAGGCGACGAGTACCTCCACAAAGAACAATCGTACCGCCTGGCAGTCAAGCAGTACTTACAGAAGGGCAACGACGGCTTCACCATGCTGCCGCAGTGTAAAGTTATTGTAAGTAAATAGACGAATACCTCACCAAGAACAAACATACCGCCTGGCAGTCAAGCAGTACTTACAGAAGGGCAACGACGGCTTCACCATGCTGCCGCAGTGTAAAGTTATTGTAAGTAAATAGACGAATACCTCACCAAGAACAAACATACCGCCTGGCAGTCAAGCAGTACTTACAGAAGGGCAACGACGGCTTCACCATGCTGCCGCAGTGTAAAGTTATTGTAAGTAAATAGACGAATACCTCACCAAGAACAAACATACCGCCTGGCAGTCAAGCAGTACTTACAGAAGGGCAACGACGGCTTCACCATGCTGCCGCAGTGTAAAGTTATTGTAAGTAAATAGACGAATACCTCACCAAGAACAAACATACCGCCTGGCAGTCAAGCAGTACTTACAGAAGGGCAACGACGGCTTCACCATGCTGCCGCAGTGTAAAGTTATTGTAAGTAAATAGACGAATACCTCACCAAGAACAAACATACCGCCTGGCAGTCAAGCAGTACTTACAGAAGGGCAACGACGGCTTCACCATGCTGCCGCAGTGTAAAGTTATTGTAAGTAAATAGACGAATACCTCACCAAGAACAAACATACCGCCTGGCAGTCAAGCAGTACTTACAGAAGGGCAACGACGGCTTCACCATGCTGCCGCAGTGTAAAGTTATTGTAAGTAAATAGACGAATACCTCACCAAGAACAATCGTACCGCCTGGCAGTCAAGCAGTACTTACAGAAGGGCAACGACGGCTTCACCATGCTGCCGCAGTGTAAAGTTATTGTAAGTAAATAGACGAATACCTCACCAAGAACAATCGTACCGCCTGGCAGTCAAGCAGTACTTACAGAAGGGCAACGACGGCTTCACCATGCTGCCGCAGTGTAAAGTTATTGTAAGTAAATAGACGAATACCTCACCAAGAACAAACATACCGCCTGGCAGTCAAGCAGTACTTACAGAAGGGCAACGACGGCTTCACCATGCTGCCGCAGTGTAAAGTTATTGTAAGTAAATAGACGAGTAGTGTAAAGTTATTGTAAGTAAAAATAGATGAATAAGTAAGACGAATAGATGAGTACCCACACAGAGAACAAGCGTACCGCCCGGCAGTCAAGCACTACTTACAAAAGGGAAACTGCCATGCGATTCTGTAAACATCTCACCGTGAAAACTTGGGTGAAGTGAGCTGTCAATAGTGTCAATCCCTGTGGAATGACAGCTCACTCCACGCTCACTTCACCTAAGTTTTCACGGTGAGATGGTTACAGAATAGCACTGCTGCTCCCATAGCTTATAATAGAGTATTAAATAGTGAAAAAATAAGTAACTAAATAGACGAGTAGTGTAAAGTTATTATAAGTAATAATAGACGAATAAATGAGTACCTATACAGAGAACAAACGTACCGCTCGGCAGTATAAACGTCATAGCTTATAATAGTGTATTAAATAGTGAAAAAATACATATTTTCTTATCGTCCCTACTTTTCCCCGCAGATCCCGGAAGACATGTGTCCAGAGATCGGCATGGCGATACAGAACCACTTCGCAGCTATCAACGTGCGCATGGGCAAGTCGCGGCCCAGCAAACATCGACAGTCTCTCGTCACGCTCAGCAGGAGGTACAGTTACACTATTATATTTGTAAACCTGTACCCTAATTACGTAATACACGATCAATCAGAATCTTAATCGTTTTGAAACAGATTGCTAATCCATTGCTTCGTACGTTCGAAAAAAAAATCTGCTCAACAACGTAAATATCACAATGAATGTTGTTGACCTGTCAAATTGAAACAGATTAGTCGGAATTGTCAACGAAAATGTGTTGCGTAATTAGATAGCTGGGACTTTTCAAGTCTGCAGGATGCTATGAAAGTAAGGCCGTTTGTCTACCGCCACGTAAACGGGACGTCAACCGATGAACAACTTCGTTTTTTTTTAAATCTATTGTTTGAATACGAGGCCTTTGGCTACTTTTGTAGGTGTGTATTTTATGTCTTTTGTCTTTATATGTACGTTTTGTTTGTGCAGAATAAACAATTTTTATTTCTTTTATTTCTTTCAACGAGAACAAGATGACGTAACTGGTGACCGAAGTAGCGATATGTACATTTAGCCCACGTTCGTGTACGGACGTAAAAATATCGCCGCGGGATTTTATCGTGCACTGGATTTTCAACTTTCGGTGTTGAGAATCTAACGCGCTGGGACGCGCTCGTCCCAGCGCGATGAAAAAACACGCTGTTGGATTTTCAACTCTCATATCATAATCATAATCATTTATTTGCTTTGAAACTAGGTACACAAATAACGGTGTTTACAAAATGTTGACATCCCTGTACAATCTACCAATTAGACATGCAAATTATAGAATTTAAAGCTAGCTTAATGAGAATAATAATAAAGAAATACAATGTCAATAATTAAAACTAAAAAGTATAGGGTCATTTAAAAAATCATTAATTGAATAATAACACTTATCAAGTAATAGGGCAGTCAGTTTTTTTTTAAATAGTCTGTTTTCTCGGCGCTAAGCTGAGCGTTGAAAATCCAGAGCACGATAAAATCCCGCCGCGATATTTTTATGTACCGAGACTCCTCCGTGTCTTGGAAAGCTCGCTAAGCCGTTAATCCCAGCTGTCATTCATGGATCTTTGACAGTCGTTACGTGTCGTCAGAACCCGAAAGTTATCGTATTACCTAGTAACTGGGTTTTGGACGTCAGATAGGCAGTCGCGTCAAGTAAAATACTGGTATTCAGCTGCATCCCGTTGGACTAGAAACCGACCTCAACATAGTTGGAAAAAGGCTGGGCAGATGACGATAATTTCATTTACTTTTAGTTTTCTACATCCTATGTACCATCAAAGAAGTTCATATCTAACCACCGTAAGGACTATTCTTGCTTGCAGCGCTCAGCCGCTATAGCACCGGGCCGGTAACAGATGTGGTCATTGTGTTCACGGGATTTTGTTTTGAAACTGGTTAGATATGAACTTCTTTGATGGCACCTGAGTCTAAACTGAAATATTGCTATAACCTATGTATGTTCAAATGTATGAAACAGGCACAGTCTAGTGAAGATGTTAGATGGCAGTGAACTGGATGGTCCACCTCCACTACGCAGGGCCTCGTCGGCCGCGGTAGAGCCCAGCTCGCACAGCTCGCACAGCTCGCACTCCGGACATCATAGGTACGCTAAGTAAGGCTCAAGCAGGCTGGGAATACTGGGTTTGACATATTAGTAGTTTTTTGTGTTGTAGTGTGATTCTGAGACATATTTTTACGAATATTTTTAGCTGTCTGTTTTTGACCATAATTATTTGTACGAACTTTTCATTGTATGTGGATGTCTAGTTAATTAATTCAGGCGTGACTTTGATGAAATCCATTGTAAAATACGATAGATGACTATTTAGTAACCTAATCCGCTTGTTCTTAATGAGTCATAAAGAACCCTGTAAGAAATCGACACGTGTTACACCTCTCAGCGGGGCAGCCTCAGGATGACGATTGACTTGTTGCGAACCCGGATACGACGTGTTGCCACGTCAAGCGTCGAGCGCAGTGTGAACGCGCTTGACGTAGCAACACGGGTACGTCGTCTATTATATTTTTGTGAATGTCTATTAAAGATGATAATTGAAACTCAACTTTAATGTCTTTGTTATAGGGTTTAAATTGAGTTTAGTTTTTTTTTATCATTTTGAAAGAGTATTCGATTGTATATATCATCTTTATCGTTTCTTTGGTTCTTCTGTATAAAATAAAACTGAAGTGACTGTTTGTAATGGCAAAATAACAGCTTTTTACTAAATGCATATGAAAGTATATATGATACTTATAACAAAAAAACAATAATTACCTAATATTTTTGTCTGTCTATCTGCTTGTTCTGGCTAATCTCCGAAACAGCTGAACCGATTGTGACGGGACTTTCACTGGCAGATAAATGATATTTTTATTTTAGAAAAAGAATGCAGCTAGTTAGTATAATAATTAAAATTAACTTGTTCGGGAGTACAACCTTAATATTACTATCGGGAACCGACCCCTCCGGGCGCCACTGGGAATAACTTACGTGAATAACGTGTTTAGGGGCATGAGGAACAGGGTGTAAAGTTCACTCATCCACCATAGAAAAGGGAGGATCCTCCGACCAGACGGGTGTCGTGTCTGGCGGGCAACTGCCCAGAGGTTGAAGTCGGGAGCTTGTATATATGTCCACCGCGCGGTAAACTCTAATTGCGCGATGCAGGATTTGAATGACGTCAGGATGTTGTGTGACGTCAGGTCTTTGATGCGTAGTTCGCATGTGGCGATGTAGATGCCGCCACACGTGTAATGCTTGCTAATGAATTTGTGCTGATATTGCAATGCTTGCAAAAGCCTGCTAAGGCAACATACCACCAACACCAACATATAAGACCAATATTTACACTGTATTTTTTTTAATGCAATAAACATTTCTACTTTTATTTTAGACCATCCAGACATATCTATTGTAGTTACTGTTTTTAATAGACTTTCTTAGCGAATAAATTAAATCCATAACTGTCACATTAATCCTCCATTACCTTCGCAGGTTAACCCGCCGAGCGTCGCTGGATGATCTCGAACAACAATCGTGTGAACTAGCGCCTAAACTCGAAAATAGGATCATTGTGCTCAATAAACCAGAGGTTAGTACTGATTTGTTTAGTAAATTAATCAACTCAGCCTATCACAGTCTAATGCTGAACGTAGGAATGTGATATATTGACAAAATCAAAGTTATTTATTCAATCAGCACTTTTCGAACTTCAAAATTACACAAGACAGTCCCTCAAAACGCCCACCCTTCACCACTTCCTAGTGCTTAGCTGGGAACAAGAAGTGGCGTAATGAACCCCCAGCACACTGGCAAATTGGCCCGTGGATAATCAAGACTCGGTAAATCAAGATAATTTACAAATTATATATTTTTGATGACATTACCGCGTTCAGTGGTTTGATATTTCTATTTTTGGAATGCAATTATATATTGTTGATGACATTACCGCATTCAGTGGTTAGATATTTCTATTTTTGGAACGTAATTATATATTGTTGATGACATTACCGCATTCAGTGGTTAGATATTTCTATTTTTGGAACGCAATTATATATTGTTGATGACATTACCGCATTCAGTGGTTAGATATTTCTATTTTTGGAACGCAATTATATATTGTTGATGACATTACCGCATTCAGTGGTTTGATATTTCTATTTTTGGAACGCAATTATACATATATTGTTGATGACATTACCGCATTCAGTGGTTTGATATTTCTATTTTTGGAACGCAATTATATATTGTTGATGACATTACCGCATTCAGTGGTTAGATATTTCTATTTTTGGAACGCAATTATATATTGTTGATGACATTACCGCATTCAGTGGTTAGATATTTCTATTTTTGGAACGCAATTATATATTGTTGATGACATTACCGCATTCAGTGGTTTGATATTTCTATTTTTGGAACGCAATTATATATTGTTGATGACATTACCGCATTCAGTGGTTTGATATTTCTATTTTTGGAACGCAATTATATATTGTTGATGACATTACCGCATTCAGTGGTTTGATATTTCTATTTTTGGAACGCAATTATATATTGTTGATGACATTACCGCATTCAGTGGTTAGATATTTCTATTTTTGGAACGCAGTTATATATTGTTGATGACATTACCGCATTGATTTGATATTTCTATTTTTGGAACGAAGTTCCTTAACGCGGCTTGCGGTAGGAGTTGACTGGTAGAAATCGTCACGTAAGGAAAAAGCGTTATGCCCCCTCCATGCGACTTTCTGTCTCTATCTATCTATTATACAAGGTATTTTTTTTTAATCTCATAACTCTAATTAATGACACCAGCCGGTCGATTCTGTAAAAAATATCACCGTGAAACTTAGGTGAAGTGAGCTGTCAATAGTGATAATCCCTAGCATCCTGCCGGTCGATTTGTGACAGTGACAGCACACTTCACCTAAGTTTCACGATAATATTTTTACAGAATCGAGCGACATATCAAAGAACCAACTGACATAATTATGTTCTTTTTATTTCGTTTTTCATTCAAATTAATTCGACAAAGTCACGATTTTTTATGTAAAAAATCCTTTCGGTGAAAAAAAAAAAAAAAAACACGGGCCCTAGTGTGGTAGACTTTGAATAAAAATGATTTATTTACTCGTACTTATCAATGAAACTTAGATACACATATCGAGAGTCCAGTGGTAAGTTATCTTAAAAAAATAAAATAAAAATATGCTAGTTGCTTCTTTGACATGGTCTCATTAATACCCTAGTTATGGGATATAAAAAAAGCACCTTGTATAATAGACAGAGAGAGAAAAACAGGAAGTCGCATGGAGGGCGCATAACGCTTTTTCGTTACGTGACGATTTCTACCAGTCAACTTCTATATACGAATATGTGCGTGCGCGCGAATATCGCGTAAGGTAAGGAACTTCGTTCCTGACGAGGGTCCCCCGACCACACACGATTTATTATTTTTACAATTTAAATTATTATTCTTTTTTTTTATTAATTAGGACTTTGATCGCCTCGGCCATATAGTTAATGGAAATAACTAAAGTAAACCTGGTCGCTTGCGTGAGATAGCATTTATGCTTGTAAACAAAATTGAAAACATGATTTGTAAGTACTTTTAAAAATGGTTGCTGGGAATCTTTAAATCATAATCTTGAAACCATTCGTTAAACCTACTCTTCTCCATACACATATAGTTATTTATACAATGTTTATGCGCATTCTCAAAACGTCTTTCAGCTATCAAAAATTAAATGAATAAAAATGAACACTATTTCTATGGTCATAAGGTTGGTAAGTATCGGGCAGCTTTGGACCTGCACGAAAATATTTATTGCATTCCTCATTGCCTGGTATAACTCTATTATAGTTTGACCGATACCGCGCCTTAGGCATGTGCGCGGTTCACGGGGGGAGCAGTGCAGGTCGCTTATTCGTCAACTCTCACGGCGTCCCGCCGCTCATTTTGTCTACGCTCACGACGTCCCGTCCCCCGCTTCGCCGCACATTCCTAAGGCGCGGTACAGCGCGCTGTCAAACTATAGCTCTGGGTGTAAACCATTACGACCATTACGAGGGTATAAAATACAGTCAGGGAAATTAATTGATAAGCTAATTGACACCCTACGTCAGTTTGCCGTGTTATAGCCATTTCATACTTGAATTATAAAAGAATGACAGTTGTGATTTGAATATACGGACAATTTAAGTGAGTAGTCAATAAGCTTAATAATAAATTTCCCTGTCTCCACATTGGTGACATCTTTCTTTATCTGATTCATTACAAATTGCATTCAAAAGCATGGACTAAAAGAGGGAACTAATGTCTTAACATACCCTACACCTATCTGAGATGTTCTGGATATTCTACACCCCTTATACTGTGTTACAAGGATCTTTTGACGCTTGAGTGACATTGACAGAAGGCGCTGTTGGTAAACATACAGGGTCAAATTAAATTAGCTAGCAAAACTCCGCCGACGTGATGGGTATCGATATCTAAACATGATCAAATCATTGGTCAAATCAAATAGCGCTTTATTCTGAAAGTGGACAACGTCGCAAATAGCTGTCCAATATTTACCTGTTTTGATTCATTTGGAAATATTACTGTATGGAAATAAGAAATGTGGCTAACTAGCGAACTAGAATATTAATAATAAATTGAAATTATAACATTGAATTTTTAACCGTTTTAGGTGTAAAAAGGCATTTGGAAAGTTTCCAAACACTTTTTTTTACATCTAAAACTAAATATTCTGTGTTACTATATTAATTCAATATTTTAGTTCACTAGTTAGCCACATTTCATATTTCCATACAGTAATATTGCTAAATTAATCAAAACTGGTAAATATTGGACAGCTATTTGCGACGTTGCCAACTTTTAGTATAAACGCTCTTATGTCTGAATGTACGTAACAACACTACCAGCGATCGTCGACCCCAAAAAAACATCAAATCTTATTTTCTTTCTGGTTTAGTTATCGATATCCATCACGTCTGCGGAGTTTTGCTAGCTAATTTAATTTGAACCTTTGTATGAAATTGTATGTTTTTTTAAATGGTGGCGTTAGTTCTGATCTTGGCCACGAACCAGAAGATCCTTGTACAACTATACCAATTACTTATAACCCAAACAAAAAACTTGAAACCCAAAACCTCTCCCCAGGAACTGCAAGCACTAATCGCCGAACGTTCCCGCTGGGAATCAGACACCGTAATCCGCGAGGTAGACGAGGGATCCCCCTAAGAACTACCCTCCCTGTACGGCTGCTTCGTCTGGTACCGACACTTCCAGAAGTAGCGCCACAGAAGGTACCATTCTGACGCATTTCAGAAAGTACCACACTGTAAAACAGGAGGTTATTTTGGTTTGGAAAGACTTTTTTAGGTACCAGTGTGTGGATTTTGAGTACGTTTTGTTATTAAGTGTTTTGAGAAAGACGAGATTATTTTTATGTAAAGGTACCAGTGTAGATTTATGTTGTTTATAGATGAACAGAAAAAAAAAGATTATTCCGTATGGTACCAAAAAGTACCACATGAAAAAACGACCTAATTGTATGTGAAACCAATGGTACCGTTCAGACAGTGATTAATAAGCACCAATAACCACTATTTGTCTGAAAAATAACACCAGTAAGTGAAAATTCTTTGCTGTTTAAAAATTAACAATGGTAGAACTACTATTTGATGTATGTCAAAAACTTTTAAACATAATATTCGAAAATGTAAAGAAGGCGACTGGATGACATCTAACAGTAGAAGAGGTTAGAAAACTTAAATGGCAGCTGTATTTGCAATATTTTATTTTCGGCGGTATCTTGATGGCACTTCACATCGCTATTCATGTTAAATAAAATCACAATAGACGACGTATATTTAGTAACTTCACGCTGACGTGTCCACACGTCGGGTCCTAGTTCGCAACAAGTCAATCGCCATCCTGAGGATGCCTCGTTGAAAGGTGAAACACGTGTCCTTTTCTTACAGGATTCTTTATGACTCATTAAGAACAGTTACGCGGATTAAGTTACTAAGTATACGTCGTCTGTTGTATTTTACAATGGATGTCCGCGAAGTCACGCCTGAATCAATTAACTATCGATTTTTCGTATTGTTTGTCGAAATACGACGATGTGAAGTTACTCTATTCGCTTATATTTGTCTATTTCTCACGATTAAGACGAATACGCAAATACACGAACACTCGTATCCGCCGGTTGTCGGTTTTTGGTCACATATTGATTGCGAATATACCGAATAAATTCGTTTACCGTCCACACATGGCTTGCTCAGTAGAGTGCGGTGTTTTATGTACGCCTAACATGTATTGGTAATTAACACAGAGGAAATAATAAGTCGCTGCTGCCGTCAACACGTCCAACTTAGCAAAATAATAGCCAATAAATGATACTCTTGAATGTTCGGCATATTCAAAATTAAATTTAAAAAAAAAAACAAATTCAAAATTCAGAAGTCATTTATTCAAACTAGGCTGAGAATCAGCACTTTTCGAACGTCAAAATTACATAAGACAGTCCCCCAAAAACGCCCGCCCTTCACCACTTCCTAGTGCTTAAGCTGGGAAGAAGAAGTGGCGCAACAAACTCCCCAGCAGCACAGCTGTCTGTTCAGTTGGAAAAACTTGACTCTATATAATAATGCTTTAATGCAAAAATAATTTACATTAGCACAAATTGCAATCAACTCATAAAATAAAAACATTTTAATGAGTAGATTATGTCAACAATAAATGAAAACAAAATTTAAAATAAATTGACTTACAGTCAAATAAAATAATCCAAACAATTATATGAGCTCATATAGTATCATGTAGTCTTTGATTCTAAAAACACTTGTTTGTTGTTTCGCTGTTCATGGCGATGTGTGGACGGTGTGTTCGAGTTATTCGGACTTCTACACGACACAGGGTGGGTAAAAAATCGTAGATCAAACGAAACAGGGCGATAGTTGGGGTTATTTGTAGTAAAAAATATCTCTATGGCAGAGCCTTAACTTGATCTCCTTAAAAGTCTCCTTAAAATGGGTACATATTTTAAAACATTAAATGGTGTTTAGTTATTTCTAGGAAATGTATCATCACTACAAAAGTGATTTTATGACAGTTTGGTGGATTTATGAGTATTGGCACTTTTACTCTAATAGCCTATTTACCAATTTTGGCATTTTCTTAAAACAGCACTCAAATAGTCATAATTTTTAAAGAGATCAAGAAAGGGCTCTGCCATAGAGATATTTTTTACTACAAATAACCCCAACTATCGCCCTGTTTCGTTTGATCCACGATATTTTACCCACCCTGCTAAGCCAAAAGGCGCTATCTCAGAGATACGCCCTTTTAGTTTTTTTTATACCATTCAATAGCTATAACAATTTCGCATCTCATGGTATAAGCCAAATATCGCTATCTAACGTAAAACATTTAAAAAAACCACTCAGTTGTTTATATCCATATGTTTCCTTAAATTACAACGAATAAAAAGTTAATTTTCTCAAAACTTACTCTGATTGAGATAGCGCCTGTCGGCTTAGCAGGGCAGTATAGCCGAATAAAACGCAGTAAAAAAACGCGAATAACGATTTTACATCGTGACACCATCACAAATGATGGTGACATGGGAGTATGGTGACAATCGTGTTATAAGACTCCAGCGTAATACTAGGAACACACGTAGCGACATGTGACATAAACATAACTGGCGAAATGTGGATGTACAGGTACACCTCTGCCCGACCCTTCTGGATGTTATGTATGTTTATGTTACGTAGCGTCTTTTGTCGCCGACGCCTCGCTGATTTTAACTCCTTTAGCGACATATCGGCTGTCCAAATGTTTGTGTAGACGTGAAGGCCGCAGACAACGTGACCAATTTCCGTGAAGTTTTCTTAGAAATTGTTCCACCAATGTCGCGTCGCGCCTCTCTGCGGGAGGCTTGAGACTTTGAAATCGCGAGTGTCGGGCGACTAAAGTCGGTTATACCTAAAATAAAGTACATTTATAACTAGGATACGAGAAAAGGGTTGATTATCAAGACCGTTAACTTTTGAGTGGATGGGTTGAATAAATTAGTCATTTTTCTTTTGAAGTGAATAAAAATAAGTATCAGCTTAAATTAGGGATCGTAATTTACCTGTAAAGTTTTCCTATTCACTCCATTCAAGTGCTTGGATTGCGTCAGTAAATATTTTTAATTGAAAAAAAATCGAGCTTGTTTTTGAGAGAGGAAACGAAAAGGTAGAGAGAAGGAATATCTTATGATAAATGTAATGATAATCGTCGCCTTCTACTTTAGAAATATCATCGATTTTTTGTAATCGAATTTTGAATCACATAATTATTATTATAAATCATGTAGTTACATTTAAAGTTTAAAAGATGGCGCTACTATAACTTGCTTTTAAACAACTAGAGTACATATTAAAGTTACTATAGCACGAAATATTACATAAAATTACACATTGATTTACCAAGGCTTCTTGAAAAAAAACAAGGAAAATGATTACTTTTTGTTCAGTATGTGGCGGCATCTACATCGCCACATACGAACTACGCATCAAAGACCTGACGTCACACAACATCCTGACGTCACTCAAATTCTGCATCGCGCAATTAGAGTTTACCGCGCGGAGAACATATATACAAGCTCACGACTTCAACCTCTGGGCAGTTGCCCGGCAGACACGACACCCGTCTGGTCGGAGGATCCTCCCTTTTCTATGGTGGATGAGTGAACTTTACACCCTGTTCCTCATACTCCTAAAAGTATACTAAGTTTTATTCGAGAAGTTGCAGTAGCGCCATCTATAATAAAATTCCGTCTATTTTTACGTTCAATTATATCAAAGATCAAATCAGATCGGAATAGACATCTACCTCATGCATAGTATTCCAGTCTATTTAATATAGAACACTAAAGTGCTATAAATATTTAAGTTATAAATCACAATGAGTTTGACGGTGTTTTAAAGGCAGTCAGGATACCGTAAGATCTTGATGTCCCTGGTTTCATTTGAAGGGTGAAAAATTGTTGTTTTCGCGTTGGGCCTTATGGATTTCGAAAGCATGCATAATCAGCCTATAATGATCCCACTGCTGGGACACAGGCCTCCTCTCGGTAAGACGGAGTGGGCCGTAGTCCACCACACGGGCCCAGTGCGGGTTGGTAGATGTCACTTGTCTTGGAATTTTTCGTTCTCAGACGTGCCGGTTTCCTCATGATGTTTTCATTCACCGTTTTGAGAGCAGTGGTGATGAAATTATTTTCACAAAGTAAAGCGCCCGCCTAGGTTCGAACCAACAACCTACAATTCATAAGTCGGGACCGATACCACTGGGCCACAATTGCACCTGTCTGCTGTCAAAGGCATGAAGGCCCGTAAAAATCTCAATGGGTTTGCCTAGCCAATAAATGAGCTACATCAGTCGATATCATCGTGGCCCTACTAAACTGCCCCATACAACTTAGTACCCAGGATTAAATACAGTTATCTCTTATTAGTGTGCTCTAAGGCTATGAACCACGACTTCTAGCACTATAGTGTTCTGTATATAATTTCTAAAGTATCTAGTATTATAATGCTGTTAGGCTTTCATAGTAAAAAGAGTGGATATGTCGCGCCCAACTAGCTTAATTCGCCTTTGGAAGTAGCGCTAGCCGGCTACTGCTGCGGCAACGCTTGTTTTGCTCGCTCGGCTCGCGCGCGGTCGGTCACAGTTCTAACCTAAGCCATTTGGTGGGAGTGTGGCTTAGCAACTGCGACCAATTCGGCTCGCGCGTGGTTGGTCACAGTTCCCACCTAACCTATAGTGAATATCATTCAGGCCGCTAGTTGAAAGGCGCCGTTTACTAAAAAGGCTAGGCTGTTAACTTCTTCTTTTCGTGTGGTTAGTGACTAACCTGGTTGTCAGAGTTTTAAAGCCGCCCATGGGCCTCTGACTTGGCTTCACATGCCATCGAGTAATATCTCCCAGGCATGCTGGTTTCCTCACGATGTTTTCCTTCACCGTTTTTGAAGCAAGTGATAATTATACAATACGCACAAGAATCTGAAAAGTCAGTGGTGCGTGCCTTGGGTTCGAACTTGAGATCTATGACTTGGCAGTCTGACGGTCACACCACTCGGCTATCCCTGCTGCTCTGCTGCTGCTTGCCGTTAACTGAAAGGCTAACTAAGCTAGTTGGCTGCGATAGATATATACAAAGTATTTCAGAGGACAGTCTCACCGTGTAAATTAAAAATATAAGATTTTTTTAAAGGCGATTACTTTACTATTCCCGACACCATTCAACATGTCGGTTATAGTAATGTATATTCGGAATATAACAATGCAACGACTAAACATTTTTTTTAGTCATTAGTCATTGATTTCGAATTTTAGAGATAGATATCTCAAAAATTTACCGTACCATTAATAAATTATACCTAAGTATTCTAAGTCTTCTTCCGAAACATTTTGATTAAATTAGTATTTGCCCTATGTTATGGTATAATAATATAATTCGCCGGGACAGGCATTCCGAGACACAGTGGTCACGTGGGTGTCACAAGTCTACGTCATCAGATCTGTGTTACCAGTAGTGTGTAATAATAACTCCCCAACCACCGTTATTACCTGTACGAATCCGATAAAACAATGAGGTTTTAATTAACAATTACGTTGGGTTATGTTCAAATTGAATTGTTTCGTTTGATTAGACAAATGAAACGAAAGTTTAAATGCTTTGTACGTATTTTTTAACAAAATGATGATAGAAAATCTTTCCTTAATTCGTGTTTTGTTGCAATAAAGTGGCAACTGGATAGTGACGTAAGCATGTGTCACTCCCGGAATGCCAGACCTTGTTTTATTAGACCATGCCCTATTTCATGGTCGGCTGTAGGTAATCAAACCAATTTTTAATAACACCAAAATTCTAGTATATATCCACTCTATTAGGCCTACTCTTCCGTCAAATACTATAATATAAACTTACTCTGTTGTGAATAGTTCATGTCATTCATTCTCTGTGGGTAGTCCCACTGTTGGGCTTCGAAGCCCACTGTCCGATATTGCTAAATAAGTGTCATTAGCAAGTAGTCTAACATAGCTTGAAAGGGGACTAAAGATAAAAGTGACATTAATTTTAAATGCAAAACGAGGGTATTAGCTTTTAAATCAAAATCATTATCAGTCATCGTTTTTGGCAAATCTTTCATTCATTTAATTAATAGAGTAGTAAAAAAAACAACGCGCATCTCATCATCTGCTTATCTAACTATGTTGTGGTCGGGTCCCAGTCTAACCGGATGCAGCTGAATACCTGTATTTTATGTGGAGCGACTGCCTATCTGACCTCCACAACCCAGTTATTGGGTAACATGATACCCCTTGGTAATACTGGCTGTCAGACTTTCGGGCTTCCGACCCCTTGGTAAGGCTGGTTGTCAGATTTTCGGGCTTCTAACTACCCGTAACAACAGTCAAAGATCTACAAATGACAGCTGGGACCAATGACTTAACGTGCTTTCCGAGGCACAGAGGGGTCTTGGTATGTAAAGATGGTCACCCATCCACGGGTCAACCGCGGCAAGCGCTGATCGATCTACCCGTACGGCTGTTAGAACTGAGCCACAAGCCACAAATCATCGCGCATCTATTCTGACAAATAAATTATTTTGCTTCAATGATTGCACGTCAGGTTTGCTGCATTTTAAGGTGATTCCTTCAATGTATACCGCGACATTCATAATTTCCTGGTATTTTTCAAATTTGCTGTTGCGCTGTTATAAGTTGTGTATTGATCTAAATTCAATTTGCGGCAATTATGATAAAATAATAACTAAATTAATACATCGATCAATATGGCTCCCGAAATTATATATGCTGCGATTCGTCATATTTCACGAATTACGAGGCTAAAAATTTAATACACTGACGAGCAATTTAAAAAAGCCACTTGGAAAGTGCCCCAAAAATCTAAATAATAAAACCACACAAGCTACATGAAGTAAAAAAATTTTTTTAAAGAATTTTAGAGATGCTTTTTATACGCTATTAAATACACTTGAATGTTGCCTTATTTATTTATACATACTTTATTGTACACCACAAAAAATACATAACAAAAAATAATAATTAAGCACTACAAAATATACAATGGGCGACCTTATCGCTTTCCGCGATCTCTTCCAGACAACCTTAGAATGGACAGTGATTTGAGTGAGTTGCCTTTTACTTCAAGCAACTATCTTGCGTGGTTTCAGAAATATTTCATGAACTCTATTAGCGTTTGCTAGGCGATGCATAGACCCTTGCCTAGATACTTAACTTTTTTTTGCATTTGATATCGCCGAACGTTATAAAAGACTTATACCAGAAAGATGCTCTAAGTCCTCAAATATCTTTAACCCCATGTCACTTTTATCTTAAAACAAAATAAACGTCCTTAATTTGCCAAAAGCATACATATCATTAATCAAAATACAAGTATTTTGTCTCAAAACTTCCATACTCAAAGAATATTAATATAAAAAAAGCATTGTATTATTTATTAAATCGTGCATAGTATTTTTTTGGAGAATAAAATATAGATAGTACTATTAATCGATATAGGTAAGCTAATTTTTGATTTAATGCCTTAAATCTAGAATTTAACGCAAAATCTGCGCAAAACTTGCGTATGTCTGCGCTAATAAGTTTAAGGCAAAATAATAATATAATCAAGCTAGTAATAAGAGTTAATAACCAGCTAAATAACTTACTAAAGCCGCATAATAATTATTAATAGTTATATCAACCCCTTACAGATATCGAAGCTTTTCGATTTAGATCGAAACTGTGTAGTTTCGATCTAAATCGAAAAGCTTCGATATTCTCGATAATGTAATATCGATATTATTGTGAAAATCAATCGATTAATTCTTGTATAAAGATGTGATTTTTTATTCCTTTGAGCCTACGCACCGCGGTAACATTTTGTCTAATCCAAAACATAAGCAGTTTGACAAAATCGCATCAGTTTACTTTCACAATATTTCTTTCATAATGTTACAAATGCAGACATATTATCGCTCATGATTACAGCACGGCTCCGACACGGCAAATGACTTGTCATTCAAGTTAGGATTTTAAATCATATGCATTAAAGTCTATTTTACTATACAGAATAGTGGTCGGCTCGCCGGCCGCTCATTGCTCGTGAGCCGTCAGACGTAAAATAGACTTGAATAAATTTGATTTAAAATCCTAAATTGAATGACAATTTATTTGCCGTTTCGGAGCTGTGCTTAATGAGGGATTTCCTTTACACACCACACTGCTACTACTGCCTACTCTGCTTATACTCTTTTATGTAATATAACTATAATGTACGGACAAACCATTATATAACAAGTACAGTAAGTTAACTCAAATCGCACACATTTTCAACGATTGATCGATTCTAGTAACGAAACAACTTGGACAGTTCATAGACAAAATACTAAAGATTATTGTGAAAAGTAACACTAAATTATCTATGGGTAAAAATTATGAACATTATTTTTAAAGACACTACGAAGTAAATAACAGTCTCATGTCGTAATAACAATTGAAGTATGATTAGCAGATTATGCTTTGAGTATTATGTGAAATACTCAATAAAATAATGAAACTGGAAATAATGTAAGTTACCAAAAATTTGTCGAAACGGAAATTATATTATTTTAGTCATGTTTTCTGCAAGATGTCTCCACTATTAGGATTATTAAATATTAAAAATAAGTGATCAAAAGAATATAGTTGAATCCCTCTAACCATATTGAAGTGCAAAATGCATGTACAGTACAACTATTTTCTTAATGTCCCTCGGGAATCATCGTATTTCCGAATACAAAGGAATGCTAATTTCTATGTTCATCAATTAGATTTATTGTGTATAATAATTTGAATTCAGAACCAAGTACTTTAGCTCTACATAGTTCACAGGGAAATCAAAACAAAACAACAATGAAGTAATTAGTTCTGAATTCAAATTATTATACACAATAAATCTAATAATTGTTGGACGTGGAAATTTGCATTCGTTTGTATTCGGAAATGCGATGATTCCCGAGGGACATTAAGAAAATAGGTGTACTGTAATAAAATATTTAGTATTCAAGATATTACAAATACTTAAAACTTATAAACTCCAGGTATTAAGGTTAACTATTCATTTAAGTACAAAGTTTTCAAATGTTACACATCACAGTGGTGACATCTACATAAGTTTAGGTCAAAAAGCTATATTAATATATTTTACACGTACATACAGTATTTATTACAAGTACAGTGGTCGTCTAATATAAGTAGCTCACTTTGTTCTAGTATTTTGAAACACTAACTTATGTCAGTGCCTTCACAAAGTATAGTTTATTCTGCAATTTTTAGAGTAGGTCACAAAAATAAAGTACCGTTTTGGTACTTTTTAGTGACAGCACTTAAAATACACTGAGTGATTACTAGTTTAGTGGCACTGTTGATATTTTTGAAGTCCATATTAATATTATACAGATTTTTAATTTATTATTAAAATAATTATAATTTTGTAAAACTTTTTAATTTGTACTCTAGTTGATTTGTATAATTGAAATCGTGTTTTTGTATATTCGAATGTTGTATATTTAATTATGTTTTTAATAAAAGTCAAATGTAACAATTAAGTTAGTTCAATAACGTCACAAAGACATTTTGCTTAGCATAATAAGCTATTAGAAATCAAGCCTTATTTATTAAGCAATAAGATTGTTTTTCGCTGTCGCTTGATAGCCAGTGTTTTTGTATAGAGTCGTTATTTGTTGCAATTTTGGCTTTTCGCATCACTTTGTTTCTTATGAATATTTTTAACGATATGATTTAGTATGTAAGTTAATTTTCTGAGTCTAATAACCCCGGTTTCTGAGAAATGTATGTCAACCAATTATAGTAGTTAACACGAGATTAGACAGTAGAGTTAATAGGGATGACGCTTGGGTAAAAAAAAAAAAAATGTAGTTAGTCCGTCAGTCAGATAATAAAAAAATATTAGGCACGTATTTTTTGCTTTATCATATTAATAAAAAAATAGTTGGCTAAAACGCACTTTAAGTTGGAGAGTGGGGGTCGCTACGTCACAAGTAAGTATAAAATCTGCATACTCGTGACGTCATGGCACATATTAACTCAATGTATCGCCGTAATTTTTAGATTACATAAAAAAAGAAAAAATACGTATTGAATATTTTTTTATAATCTCCATGACGGACAAAAAAAAATGTTTATCATCAACCCTATTATCAGAAACTTGATCAGACTTTTTAAAACCGGGGGTTAAAATCAATTTATTCTTATTCTCTTCGCGATCATTATTATTGCTTACTTGTACGATTTTTTTTTTTGTAATCGCCGTTTGAAATTGTACTATAAAAACCTCTATTCATTTTAAAATATCGAACATTATTTTTATGTAACGATGAAAAATTTATATATTTTAAAACTGTAGCGATTAGCAAGTAATGAATACATAATAATTAATAAATAATAAGTGTTGTGATGAATATTATAATACTAGAATACAAGCTGAAATCAGAGGCTTCACTTGAGTATACGTTCACACGACACCGACAAAATAACAGAAATGAACGTCCATCTGCTCATTTTATTTCATGTTTCGATCATTCAGAGCTCGAGTGAAAGAGGCCAAATACCGAAATTCAACAACGTTGCACGTTGCGTTCACTAGTAAATTCACTTTTGATTCATTTTTTGTAGTTTCACTTCGAGTGGAAAACGTCGAATGAAAGACATAAATGAACAAAAAGTGATGTCTCTGATATGAGCTTTAGCGATAAAGAAACGCACTCCATTTTATTAGTGCTAGAGCACTGGACTATTTAGAAACGAATGTTTGGCGGACATCATAATACATACATTAAAATGGTTGACTTGATATTAAAAGCGGTACTCCTAGCAATTGCGCGTATCTTTAGAAGCTTCCTCTCTCAGGAGCCCTGGGGGCCTCAGGAACTCTGTCAACAAAGATACGGGCTCGTCCGAAAGTGATTGATACGTCAAAACAAGTGTCAAATTCAATTTTCCGGACGGGAAAAGACACATCGGGAGTAGGGACAACTGTCAAATCGTGTTGTCATTCGTTCTTAGTTCAGGCCCCGAACTTATCTTATGTCCGTAAGTGATACGGAGTACGATTCGCCCGTAACTTCGAACGAAACTACGGACAGCGTGTTTGAGACCATCGATTTATATCGTAGGATACGCCTTACTGCATCAAAAGATCACCGCAGTTGTGCTTAAGCTGTCATCTGTCACACAATGATTTACATCAATGCTTGAAACCCCCTATTACTGTTTTCTGAAATATTCCAAATAAAAAATAGTATCCTACCATTACCTACATTACTGAGATAATTAAAAAAATGTGGTGCAAGACAGGAAAAAAAAAAAATGTATTAAAGTTATTCCTGATGAATAAAAAAGGTAGAGGAGCAGCAGCTTTGAAATCAAAGGATGTTCTGGTGACATTCAAAAATATACTTTAAAGTCTGTTAGATACAGTGCAAGTTTTTAAGAACATCGACGCCTCACACGGTAACTCGGATATCCCTGAGTGCGTTAGTGCAGATCAGTTTGAACTTTGTGCCACTAAGAATAAGGTTTAAAATTCAATGTCATTAAAATCATAATGTCCGCTAAAACATTCTTATTAAGGCATATTAGCACGCCATTGCAAGTGATTTCAGTGAATCTTCGCTAGCTGTACGAATATTGTGATATATTTATGAGTTATGTTGCTAAGTATTCTTATTGTTTTTTGATTTGTCTATTATTAAAGTTAGTGTGAATTACTTTGTTGTTTTCTTTATTTTGTCCTAGTAACCTACAAGAAAATAAAAAGACCAGTGGAAAAGATCATTAAGAGGGGCTCGTGGGTACATAATTACAGCAGCACGTCGGTCTTCAAGGTTAAACAAGGCTTGCCGAGGTCAGTCCATGGATGAGTAACCATTAGGTACATACTGAGACCGCTCCGTTTTATTTGATGCGTTGAAGTGGTTCCGATATAGCGATATACTATGTATATACAGAATAAACAATTTCATTTCATAGTTGGGAAAACGCTAGGCAACGATGCTAACAGTGCAAAAGATCATAGTTAGTAGAAGGAAAAACTGGCCAAGTGAGAGTCGAACTCGGACACGCAGGGTTCCGTAACGTATTAGCTCACGTTCGCACGGGCGTAAAAATATAGCGGGATTTTATCGTGCACTGGATTTACAACTGGTTGAGAATTCAACACGCTGGGACGCACTCTCGTCCCAGACCGCCGCGGATTAAAATCGCCCGTGCGCACCTGGGCTTAAGATCTAACAAAAAATGGCGAAGAAAACAAGTTTCTTGTCTGGCCCCCTTTAATTATAAATTTTTATTATAGCGGCAATAGAAATACACAATCCACGCCGTGAAAATGTCAACTGTCTACCTATTATGGTTCATGAGAGTAGTTAGTAATACCAGAATGGTGGTTGATGGTTGGATGGTTTGGCACCCTTCTGGTACAGAACCCTAAAAGGAAAATGTCTTCACAATCGTTCTACTACCCTACAGTATGAGACACAAAAATGTTCCTTTATAAAAAGTATTATATTTTGTCTATGGCGTCTCTAAGGATTAGTACTAAGGTTCTAATTAAAATCCATAAATAAATATTAGAAATCATTTATTTACACTTATTACAACGAATAAATATCGCATACTCGACCATCACAGTTATTTACAGTTTTACACTCATTTATTTATTCACAATCATTTTAAGTCGAAGTCGATTAAATCGTCCTTATATAATATTACAGAAATAGTTGTAATTCTAAAGCGCGCGTCAACCATTGCTATTTAGACCTTATGTCAATGCATGTAAAAGTCACATGACGTGCACTGTCAACTCGTGATTCGCACGTAGAACCTGTAATTTCTCTATTCCAAAATGACATTTATAACCTGCACTTAGAACTCATATTTAGTGAGTAATTACTAGTTTTACCGAGGCAGTGTTGACGAATGAGCGGCCTGCACTGCCCCCGTCTCGCCGCGCACACGTACCTAAGACGCGGTACAGCGGTCTCGGTCAAACTATAAATTAATTCCTCAAATGGTGTTTAGGTAAATATTTCTAGTTTTGCGTAGAAATTAAGTCACTGTACATGAACATTTTATTTTGTTACTACTTCTTACTTCTATACCTGCAAAGATAGATTATATAAGAATAGATTCCTACATTGAAACAAAACAGTCACTTTTGGCTTTGAATAAATAAAAAAATCCATATGAATATAACAATGTTAGCCTCATTAATTTAATCACTATTTAATATTATTTACATACATTTAAGTGTACATGGTTTACTCATCATCATTACTGATTATTTCAATATAATACAATTATTAGGAAAACATCGTGAGGAAACCGGCATGTCCTAGAACCAAAAATTCGAAGACATGTGACATCCAGCTACCCGCACTGGGCCCGAGTGGTGGATTACATCCCACTCCCTCTCAACGAGAGGAGGCCTGTGTCCCGGCAGTGGGAACATTATAGTCTGATTATGTATGTATGTTATACAACTATGGGTAAAAATACTTATAGTGAGCATGGTCTTATAACATTTTACTATGGTCTTCGCTTTACATCATAAAATTAGCTCATGTGTGAGTGATTAACATACAAGATTATGACCAATTAGAATAAAGCAAGTCACTCACTCAAACATACAGGACAAGGTGTAAAAAGCTCGTTTTTATTTTATTCTCTACTATTAAGAATATCTGCGAATATTAATCTAGTTTAGGGTCGAGACTAGTTATTAATTCGTTTCAAACGTTTATTTAAAATTTCTAAAAAGCTACTGTCAGGCCTGGTGTCTCTAAACGGTTTATTTAGGGTTAGAAACTTACAAAGGTATGTATTAAGTGTCTGCCCTACAGTACTGTTCATCCTACAGTATTCAACATGAGGTCTAAAAGCTGTAAAACTGAGGATTTTGTAACTAAAAACCTAGTTAAGCTTTTTTAAATGACCAAAAATTAAATATTAACACTCTAAACAGAGGTAAATGTTGTTTTCATGAAGCTACGGTTTCCTATGACTGCGGTGGCCACATAACGACCGCAGTGACTTACGGCTGTCATAAAAATTATGGCAGCGGGGTGTGACTTTGGCTGCATTCCGAGTTACGCTGTAATCGATTTGAGCGTGAGCGCGATAACGATGTTCCGTCAATCGTCATAGATGACGTCTAAACATGCGCCATCTATTATCACCGTGAGCGCTGTCAAATATGACAGTTGTGCTTGTTATTATTATTTATACCTACCGTCGCCGTCGCTACCTAACCAAAGAAGAAGAAATTTGTGGTATTTAAACAAAGAAACTATGATATGCAAAGTATGACGTTGAGCGAGCACTGTGAGCGCGTTCACAAGCGTTCCAAATTGTTGACAGCCCTCAGCTGTCATAATCGGTATACTCGGAACGTAAATTATTGATGTCAGCGCTGCAAGCGATTATGTTCTAATTTGGAAAACAGCCTTTATGGTGTCAAAAAACGCTCTCTAGGGAAACACCAAGTTTCTTTTATACCTAATTAACGTTTCAGTGACGTCATTCGACGATAAATTGCGGACGTTATGTGGCAGCAACAGCAGTCTTAAGTAACCCTAGCTTTAAATGTGGCATAAATATTGCAAAATTCCGTACATTGAAAAGTGACAAATAAATTGCCCTTTTCCCCCTTCAGTGACATAGGCTGTCCAATATCAGCAATTCAAAGGGTATTTGATTGACCAAGTCTCATAAATCCACTTTAGCTCCTATGTTACTTAGCGGGATGGCTTGTAGTTCCGTTCGAAGGCACAGGAACTCTCCAGCAACACATGTGATGCAGGCACAGGAGACGCTTAGTACCCACCACGAAAATGATATGGGGAATGAACCGTTGTATAGCCAGCATGCGATGAGGTGGATCCCGTGGTATGTGCAACTGGAATATTAGAAAAAAAACGATTTTAAACAAAATTATATGAGGTCTGTGATTCTTATTAACTTCATTGAACAACTGCCTACACTTGCTTGTTTATACTTTCCATGCATTAATTGTTTCAGTCTGAAAACTAACTTAGTTGGCAGCATTATTTACTAAGCATTCTCAACCAATATGCTTGGAAGGTTTAAAAATAGAATTATACCCAATACTCTTTAATTTTTTTTAAACAGTTGAATAAATTGTATCTCATGCATTAAAATAACTTAAAAGATGATATAATAAACTAATGCAGCCCATCCATACATCAAAAAAAAACAACTACCTATCTTCTTCATATCATGTCAATATGCTAAGAAAAATAAAATAAAGAATATCTCACCTAAAATCCAAGCACAGTTTAGTTCTGCCGACAATCATCCACAGAATGAAGGCTCCAATAATTGCATTCAGTACAAATGCAAATATGACCGAGCGACCTTCGTTGTCTCGTACATGTATCTCCTGGCATAAGAAAAACAAAAAAAAAATTATAAAGAGGCTGTTACTGCTGACTGCCAAAAGTAAAACTATGTATTCCTAGAAAGTCAAAAGATGTAAATGATGCAATGCAATGCCAACCTAAGACACAAAGTTGTGACTGCACAATTATCTTCAAAAATTATAATAACAAACCAACCAGGTCACAATTACTTGAAATAATAAATGTTGCTACATTGTATCTTGTGGATGATTTAAGAGCTTGTTTATATTTGGCATATTCTTAAACAGTAATCTTGTTATAGATAAACAAACATATGATTTTTTTACGAGTATTTAACATGACTCAACTGAGGACAATTTAACACCATACATTCTTTAATTAAGTAATAAAATTTACAGGCTTATTCGTAATTAAATTAAAACTGGCTTAATATAAGGTCGGACATCTCAGGAGTGTTACTGTAAGGAAACTCCTGATATGTCCGACCGATAAAAATCAAACTTACATGATATTCGAAGATATGATCCAGAGTTCTAGTGGATCCCGTCAAGTCCTGCATGAGAGCGATGATCAGACATAACGAACAGTACAAAACAGACTGCATAGCCACTATCTGCGAGACGATCAAGCAAGGATCCCATTGTGTATAGCGGAACGAGCCCGTTAGCTTCTTAATTTTCGACATTTTTATCGAAAATTTTCACTCAAGTACTGAAAACTATCAACTCTTTCGGAAGTTATTTTAAGTGGGGAGCAATTTATTTAGTTGTTTTCGGGTATTTAAGTGTATAACTGTAAACATATGGACTTAATAAAGCGCTAATTTGATGAAATTATTTATTTTATTTGATAATATCCAATGACAATAGAAGAAGTTCCAACGCGAATGTCAAATGCTTCAATGACATTTCGGTTGACACCTGACAAGACGCACGTCGACATTCCGTACCCCAGATATTTTAAATCTTCAGCATGCAGCTAATATTTTCCAATACATCAATTCTTTTATTTATAAAAGAGATGGTTTAAAGATTTTATTTCATCAACAGTACAGTAAAATTTTATAATTTTTAAAGTAAATCTACCCTGCTGTCTTATGTATATTAGCCATCCAAATCGGAGGAACGAAGAAGAAGAGAGTTCTTGGCTATTTGTCTGAATGTTATAAATATTGAAATTCGACCATGTGTGCTGGAATGCACGTACATACGTTTTGTTTTTGCATTGCGTTTTAATGTTGCATTGTGTTTTATCAGCTGTTGTTTCAAATGGTGCTTTTTGGAACTTATATTGTTATCATGTTTTCATGGGACATAAAGAAAAATTAGGTAAAATTATTGCTCAAAGCATTCGGTACTTATGTTGGACCTGAGACAGTTCAGACCATTCAGATCAGTAAGCCATCATTCAAACAAAGAAAACTAGAATACATGTAAAAGACAGGTCACAATTTAATATTAACAAGCTAAATATAATTTAATTTGGTATTATCTTGAGTTGGATGTAGCATTCTACTCCTTATAACAGTAGAGTAGTACCGCGCAGACTCGCGTGGCGTTCGAGTCCGGTTCGGATGCAAAAAGTCGACAGCGTATAGACCGAATTTTGCCCTGAAAAAAAGATCAGGTTAATGATTTCAGTCAGAGTCTTGTTCTTTCCTCGTGGTTATTATATCCATAGCTAGTCATAATGCCCGGAATTTTCTACATACTTATACAAACGTAGGTTTTCGTCTGGTAGAAACTTTGATTCTTAAGCTCGTGTCCCATGTAGTTAGATAATAACAGAATTTTTCAACTAGTTTTTATCTTACACGTATCCAGTCATCCACTCGAAATTATCCATCAGCGTCCAGGCGGTGTACCCTGTCACGTTGATGCCGTCGTTTATAGCCAGCAGAACCTGGAAGATAAAATTATTATCACTAAGTCCTATAAACCTATCATGTGGTCACATCCGCTTACGTATCAACCCCCTACTGTCTACCTAAAGGACAGGCAAGTGTGCATAAGTAAGAAAAGTGTACCTATTACGACCCTATTGCTACTAAGAATTTTTGTTGGACAACCCAGTAATACTGCCTGACTGCAGGATTGTACCCAGGGCCTAATACTCAGTAGCTACGAGGTGTAGTGGTCACAAGACTACTACTTACGGCTAAATTCCAGTTCTGCAATTTATCGTGTATCTTACCAACTTACCAAGTTTTATTAGATTGACGCTACTCAATCAACTCAGCCCATCGCAGTCCACATAGGCCTCTACTAGGCTGCACCACAATACGCTGTCCTCCGCCTTTCGCATCCAGTCTGTTCCAGCCACCTTTTTAATGTCGTCAGTCCATCTGGCTGGGTGTAGATAGACGCTACTAAAGTTGTCAAACTAGTAGCCAAATTTTGGGCCGACTCAATTTAGATTGCAATCGCCACGTTAAGGGGGATGCGCTAAGGTAGCCCGCGAGATTCAAATTTTCTTTAGTTTTTTGCATTTTGCAGATCATTGTCAGGTTTTATGTTTATTAAAATATGATTCGCGACTGTAACAAATATGGCTTTACATAATTATAATTATTACAATCAGCAATACTACAACTCCATAAGTTAGCATAATTGTCAAATGTCATGATTTCATGAAATAGTCATTCAATGGGATTACATGAACGTAGAGAGTTACATTGATCATTTTTATGATTATAATTCTATAAATAAACATTTGATTCGGCCGCGAATCATATTTAGTCTTTTCGGAATTATGTACCTGTTCCAAATTATCCCTGTAATACTCCAGCCGCTGCGTGTCCACCAGGCCGGGGTCCAGTGAGGGCACTCCATTCTCGGTAATGACGATCTCCTTGACGTCGTACGTGGAGTTCAGCCACTGCAGCTGCTCTCGAAGACCTTGGGGGTATATCTGGAAGGATTACTTTGCAAATTACCGGGATTCGTAGGGCGCATAGAAGAATCCATCTACACACAAGAGAGGGGAGTGAATGATGTCGTCGACGTGACGGTTGACAGGGGAGAACGGAAAAAGAAAACCCGTAGCAACCCGGAGTTGTACTCTCGCGCCAGAAATGATAGAAACTATCGATTACTTAAATAAAAACATAATGAAACAAAAATCGGGTTCTTAACACACTGTGCCGTATTCATGATCTTCGTGTCAGTCAGATTTTAAATCCACCATATTCACAAAAAATATAAGTACCTACTTATACTTATTTTTAATTATTATTCATTAAGTTTAAGTTTATATAATACCTACCTAATCTATCTACAACCTTAAAAAATACTTAATAAAAAAATAAACTTATAATAATCAATGCAAGTTGATCTACTGCATTGCTCTATTCTGTGACCTACTCGAGTTCATGAACTTATGAGTGGTGCGCCTGGCGCGCGGGTCACCCGCGCATCGTAATTTGTTTCGTATCGCTACTCGTTGCGGGGGCTGGGGTAAGCGTTGAATGCCTACTGCGTTCGGGTTAACCCGGCCTTAAATCCGGCCCTGGCTGTTACCTACATTATAACGAGCTATGCGAACACAAATGTATGGAACAGCAGATTCTTTTTTCGCGATTTCGGGGTTGGTCCCATAGTGAAAGTTGTTCATAATGATGAATACAATGACCCCTTAAGAGGATGCAAACGAATTAAATTTCACATTGTATTATTCAAAACGTATTTTTTTAAACATCTGAAAAAGTTACTAAGTACGTATTAGATTGTTATCAAAACATTGTGTCGAAGAAACCTACAACATTGTGTTACATAGAATTGCGTTGTTTCATGTGAATTGCCTAATACAATAGCCGATGGTGAATAGATAAATTTCATAATTTGTATTTTTTGACTAAATGCTTGGAAAAATGCTTGCTTAATGGTTTTTAATGCCGGAAACTGACAGAGGCTAGGGGCTTGTGGCTAAGTAATAACAGTCGCACGCGTCAATCGATCAGGTTAAGCTACGCTTGCCGAGGTTGGTCCGAGGATGGGTGATCTTTACATACCAGCAAGACCTCGGGAAAGCACGTTAAGCCGTTGGTCCGGGCTGTCATTTGAAGATCTTTGACAGTCGTTACGGGTAATAGTTAGAAGCCCAAAATTCTGACAACCAGTCTTACCAAGGGGTATCGTGTTACCCAGTAACCATACAGTAAAATACTGGTATTCAGCTGCATCCGGTTAGACTGGAAGCCGAACCCAACATAGTTGCGAAAAGGCTAGGCAGATGATAATTCTTGTTGCTAGTTCGTAGGTACGTTCCAACTTAAGATAATTTCACTAAATAACTTTCATAGTTTCATGGTTCTTACCGAAAACCAGTCAACCGCCGTAGTATCCCACGAAGGATCCTTGTCCATGACTGTGTTCAGTTCCTCCGAGCCGTCGAAGAACCATTTCCCAGGAGGTTCACCTGGCTTCACCTTGCGGACCAGCCGAGTGGTGTAGTGGTTTAGCGCGAAGTAATCGTATGTTCCTGAATCAATTAGAGAAAATATGATGATTTATTTTACTTTACGATTTTTTTTAATTCCTTCTTTTCAGTATTGCCCACTGCTGGGTATAGCCCTCCTTTCTTTCCTGCCATACTTTCTTTCCGATTTGCGTTATCATCATTTCAGCTGAAAGACGTCCACTGCTGGACATAGACCTCCCCTAAGCACCACCACTTCTACCGGTTCTGTGTTTCTCGCATCCAGCGGATTCCTGCCGCCTTCAGCTGCACGCTTAGCATGACCACAATAGAAACGGGTTTTATCGACGGAAGAATAGACAAAATGACAGATAAACAATCACAATGTCATTTTGTCTATTCTTCCGTCGACAAAACCCGTAGAAAACTTGTTTGTCATGCTACGCGTGCAGCTAGGTCATCAGTCCATCTTGTGGGAGGCCTTCCAACGCTACGTCTTCCGGTACGCGGTCACCACTCCAGAACCATTCGGCCACATCGGCCATCTCGTTCTGCGAGCAATGTGCTTTTGTACCATCACTTAAAAATTCATAATTCAAAATTCAAAAGTCATTTATTCAAATTAGGCTGAGAATCAGCACTTTTCGAACGTCAAAATTACATAAGACAGTCCCCCAAAACGCCCACCCTTCACCACTTCCTAGTGCTTTAGCTGGGAAGAAGTGGCGAAACAAACTCCCTAGCAGCAAAATAGCTTACCATACCACACCATCATAACGAACCATGAACTTTTCCTTAAACCTCTGTCATTATTCGACTCTGTAATAAACCGAATTTGAGAGGGTGGGTAGCTTCAGTATCTTCGGTGGAGCAGACTGGATTGATGCTGGACTGAACGCAGGCAGGCACTTTACTTTGTGCAAATGAATCCATCACCACTATGTTCAAGAATAAAAAATTCAAAGAAAACATCTACCAACCTGCACCGGGCCCGCGTGGTTAATATTGTACGGCCCTCTCCCTCTCACAGAGAGGAGACCTGTGCCCCAGCACTAGACACTTAATAGGCTGATTAAGGTGCGCTTACCTACTGTCCGTAACAATTGTAGTAACCACACAGCACTACCAATCACGATAAACAAAGAATGGTAAGTATGTATGCTTACCTCTTACCAGCTCTATTTCTTCAGGACTGAAAGGAGGCAGTCTGGGATGCCTATAGCCTTCTTTCCTCGCGTTTTCATTTAACAGTTCCTCTAGTTTACGTGGCCATCCACCCTCCTTGGAGAAAATGGCGTGAGCGTAGCGACCTTCCTTTAAAAGACAAGAAAATAAAATGAACATGAGCCATGCTAAACTTAAAAAGGACCAAAACAATTTTCTAAAATAAACTTAGGTATGTACTTAGCTGTAGTAATAAATTGACATCTTACCCAGTGATCAATAGTTAGATCAGTCACTTCTTGATCCTCCGACGTGTATGGCTTGAACCAGAAGAACAGAGTTGCTATCGACAGCTTACCTGAAAAAAATTTGCGTAATCAGTAGGTACTGTATACGGTTTAAGTTAAGCGCACAGTTATCTATCTACTAGCTTTTGCCCGCGGATTCGCCCGCGGATGCGTGGAGGTCGGAAAATATCGCACCGGAACGTACTACCGGAATAAAAGGTAAATATTAGTTAGGATATCAATAATCATTTTAGAAAATAACGGTTTTTAATCTTTAACAAGACAGCGGCCGATCTAGAAAAAAGCAATCACAGTAGGCTGTACGACAGTGGTAGCAAAACTAGTAAAACCTGGCCACTTATACTATTGAAACTACGTACTAGACCCTTAAGGCAAAAGTGTTACCACCGACAAGCCTGTCAGCCTGCCAAGACTGTACCTATTTGATCCACTCCACAATTGGCGATTTTAAACGAAACGTCAATGAATTCAAGTAAATCTTACCTTGATACTTTTCTCTATAGGACTCATCATAGACCCTGTAAGCCCTCGCATGAGCCATCAGCACGTTCTTATTGCATAGATACCGGCCCAGCATCGGATCGTCGAAGAATGGTGCCATTTGCTTCCCATAGCCAGCGTCACATATTATAAAGGCTTCGTTGATGGTGAGCCAGTACTTCACGCGGTCAGCATAGAGGGAGAAAACCACTTCTGCGTAGTCTGCGAACCAGTCGGCAATGAGGGGGTTGGCCCAGCCACCTGCAAATAATTGGTAATTTAATTAAATGACTGAAGCGTAGGACTAAAACGTGGTCGCTCACAATGGGCATTATTAGAAGGCTAAAAAGGAAGGTTAGAAGGCTAATTGGCTAAAAGTCATATCCCAAAGGGATATGGAATGGGCTTTGCTTGGAATTTCCCCCAAGTGATGGAATCAGAAATGAAGAGATCCGCAGAAGAACAAAGGTAACTGACATAATCTGGAGAATTGCTAAACTCAAGGGGCATTGGCAGGGCACATTGCTCGCAGAACAGATGGCCGATGGGGCCGAAAGGTTCTGGAATGGCGATCGCGTACCGGAAGATGTAGCGTTGATAGACCTCCAACAAGATGGACCGATGACCTTGTGAAGGCCGCAGGAATCCGCGGTCGAAGTGGCGGTGCTTGGGCAGGCCTATGTTCAACAGTGGACGTCTTTCGGCTGAAATGATGATGATGTAGGTACCGTTTTAACATCAAACCGGTATCTTTCGTCTATTAGTCGAAAGTGAGACTACTGCGCAAGTGCTTGGTTATTATATTTTATCTGGAGGAAATTGTGCCAGATTAATGGCTATTACATGAAACTTATAGTTCGTATAACTGACGGAATTTAGTGTACCAAATAATCTACCTACGTTTTTGGGCAATAAAGGTACATAACATACAGAATCAGCCTATAATGTTCCCACTGCTGGGACACAGGCCTCCTCTCAGTGAGAGGGAGTAGGCCGTAATCCACCGCGCGGGCACAGTTCGGGTTGGTAAATGTCACATGTCTTCGAATTTTTGGTTCTAGGACATGCCGGTTTCCTCACGATGTTTTCCTTCACCGTTTTGAGAGCAGTGGTGATGAAATAATTTACACAAATTAAAACACCTGTTAGGGTTCGAACGTACGACCTACGACTCCCGCTAACACTGGGCCACCTTTCACAGGCGTAATATTACAAAAAGTAGGTAATTCTGATAAGCTTGTCATTTTTTCGTCAGTTCCGTCATTCTCAAATACAAAGAATGTACTAAATGGTGACGTTTTTATCGTAAACTACAAGCAATAAAAGAGATCCCAGATTATCTAGTCTGTCTTTAAACAGTTCTATTGTCGTAATTGCACTTATTAATCACACCATGTGACGCTTCACTAGACATTTTAACGCTTACCTAAATCTTGCAAAGACTGCGGCAGATCGAAGTGGAAAATTGTGACAAGAGGCTGTATGCCCTTCTCCAGTAGACCGTCGATCAGGTTGTTGTAGTAGTTCTTGCCATCCTCACTGATGTGGTTGGGATAGCCAGACGGCAGGAGACGAGGCCAGGATATTGAAAACCTGAAAAGATATCGCGACTCCTAATTATATAACTGATATTTTACCATCTGAATCGTTTTGAAACAGATTACTAATCCATTGCTTCACAAGTTCGAAAAATTATATTTCTCAACAAAGTAAATAATGCTATGAATGTTGTTGAACTATCAAAATAAAACAAATTAGTCGTAATCGTTTACGAAAAAGTGTTGCGTAATTAGATAGGATGTCTTTAATACCATTTCAGTCATTTCACACGCAAATGGAGCTACATAAATACTACATGGTATAAAAAATAAATACTTAACATAGTTAAATCAAAATCAAACTCAAAGTATTTATTTCAATTAAACCATTTACAGGCACTTTTGAATTGTCAAGGAATCGGTCAGTCAAAAATATGAAGCTAGTTGCCCATTCGAAAGCGTAGTAGGTACCTATGGAGAAGAACGGGCAAGAAACTCCACGGACACTCTTTTAAATAAAATAAATTGTTATAAAATATTGGTTACATCATTCATGGTGTAATTGTTAAATAATTATACATGGGAGAACAATGTAGAAAGACGTGCACGTTAGAAGCGTCAAATATATAAACATGGTATAAACACATGGTCGACGCACCCTGGAAATTCAGCCTCCATCTACCATCTTGCTAGATGGCTAATATGTAAACCACGGTACGAGCTATCGATATCTTTAACTAAACATATTATAAATTAAAGTCACTTTACGTGTCTGTCTGTGTGACCGTGCTGTTCTCCTAAACTACGCAATGGATTTTGATGCTGTCTTGACCTCCATTTAGATTTTTTTCCCGGAAGGTTTATGTATACATTAACCCTAGGCATAGGTACGTGGCTGGGTGTATCAGACCCACCTCTGCACAAAAATTGTGGCTTTTCATTAAAATTTGAATTTCTTCCCTAACCGCAATCAGTAGCTGGCCTTTATGAATCGCTGGACGGCCCCCGACCACTAATTCACACCGCCTTTTGTATGTTTCACAATTTTAAAGTGTGTTAGCCAATAGTCATCACAATGTCTTTATTTTCTTCTTTATTTTATTTTTTTGTATATTGGCACCTTATATTCATGTATTTAGTTATTATTTAATCGTGTTTTGTATTTTATGCTGTCTTTTGTGTGCACCAAATAAACGATATAACTATCTATCAATCTATCTATCTACTTCAGTCCGGAGCACGCTCCCGTAGTAGATAGTAGGACGTGCGTATAGTTCGCGCGGATTTCTACTAAGTAATCTATGTTATAAGGGTAATGAAGTCTATTTCTTTGTTAAAAATCGGCACCTCAGTATAAATAGTAAAATAAATAAATGTTGTTGATTTGTATTTTTTTTTTAATTTTTACTCATTATATACACCGCTAGTAAAAGCATTAGTACATTATAATAACTTATTTATCAAAAATTCTTTCAGAAAGATCAAGTTAAAAATCCGGGTCTGAAAGACCAGTCATACCGTGTATTTTTTTGTCACCAGGCATCAATCTGCCTTGCCTTTTCCCAACTATGTTGGGGTCGGCTTCCAGTCTAACCAGATGCAGCTGAATACCAGTATTTTACATGGAGCGACTGCCTATCTGACCTCCACAACCTACTAATACGATAATACGATACCCCTTGGTAAGACTGGTTGTCAGACTTTCGGGCTTCGGACGACCCGTAACGACTGTCACGGATCCACGAATGACAGCCGGGACCAACGGCTTAACGCGCTTTCCGAAGCACGGTGGAGCCGGTTATCACCAAGCATGCCGAGGGTTAATTATAATTAAACTTACAAAAAAAAAAAATGTTTTGTCTAGTCGTAAAAACCGTGCGCAGCTGGGGCGGGTCGCTAGCGGCACTCTATACACTTCCAAAAATAAATCCAAATTACATACCCAAAGTACTAACAAAAATAACAATGTCTAGCAGTAGACATTCGCAGGCTGGCAATTGGCATGATATAAACGGGCCAGTTACCTGTACATGTTCAGTCCCAACTCCTCACACATCTCGATGTCCCTCCTCCACAGGTGGTAGGAATCACTCGCCACGTCTCCGTTGCTACCGTCTACCACCTGTTCTGGACGGTCGTGCAGAAACTTGTCCCACATGCTGAGACCTTTATCTAGAATTTTACATATAAAATATTAGCTCGATTCTCGGCCAGTCTCATCCAGTATAACATCAATCCAAAGACAATAAACTTGGAAAATAATTTGTTACTTTAAAGTGGACTTTGAATGGCAATCCAAAGTCCACTAGGTTCCTATGGACAAGAACGGGCAAGAAACTCCATGGAGTTTTTAAAATAAAATAATTGTTACAAAAATATTGGTTCCACCATTCATGTTGAAATTATACATGTGAGAATAATGTAGTATGACGTGCACGAAGCGTCCTTAATAAAAATATAAAACAAAGAACAATAGAAAAATTTAAATAAGTCATGGCAGCTAAGAGATGACCAGTCCCAACTGACGGCGCCCGTTCACGAATATGACGCATGGAGCACAATTCAGCTCAACAATTTTGAAGGGAGCTAAATGATCCAATACACGTGCCACCATTTTATATTTTACTCTACTACTTTTAATTTTACTTTTACACAGTCCTCTCATACCTATTAACACTAATTTGAAAACGTTGTAAAAACCATTTCAAAATATTATATTTCACATAAACCTACAATGGCACTTATGAAACGTCAGAAGCTAGGTGCACGGTTCTAATTGGTCGTTTCCTATGGAGAAGAGCCGGCAAGAAACTCCACGGTTACTCTTAAAAACCTAGTACTTGTTAAAGGGCCTACACTAGGCCCTTCAACAAGTACCAGGTATTTAGCAAAATATAAAATGGTCCACAGATCTACAGTCTGTTATGTCTACAACGTTCTCACATTCACAAAATTTAAAAGAAAATAATCTACCTATATAAAAGATAAATAAAATAATAAAAATAAAAACCTATTTAAACCAATTTATTTTTAAAAGAGAAACCGTGGAGTTTCTTATCGGCCCCTCTCCATAGGAAACAATGAATTGGAATCGCGCAACTAGCTTCTGGCGTTTAATAAGTGCCCTTATAGGTTTATATGAAATAAAATATTTTGAATTTTAATTTGAATACTCATAGGCGCCAGGGCACATTCAAGTTAATGAAAGACATAATACCCGGTAAATGGTAGCTCTTTAGTACATAGTTCTCACACCTGTGCTATGCAATTATATAATACAAAGGAGATTGAGTTAATACAATGCAAAGATGGTCTTACAATCAGCAGCTCCAACAGTATTTTCAAATGTTAATCAATTAGTTGTGGTTGTGGAGCAGGACCAGCATTGAGCCAAGCATTTTTATCAGCGATTTACACCCTCAACTTATAATATGCCTGCCTGCATAGTGTGCGCTTTCATCCAGCCGAAACCAGTCACTCTGCGAAGATCCTTGATCCACCTATCTTGACGGCGTCCTGACTCCAACCTTACGTACCGTAATAGGTACAAAATAGCGAGTTGAAAATTAAAGGTTAATTTGAAAATCAGCATCAGACGACATCTGTCTGGCATTATTGCTGAAATGTAACTATTTGGCGCGGCCCTGAAGCAGGCACACAAAATCGTATATTTATATTTTTTGTTAGTTTTGAATGTTATTCAAATGAGTTCCTTTCAAAAGTACAGTGTTATAACAGTAGGCTGTAGATTTTCAGACCATTTTCTTTTTTTTTTATGTTGAAAGGCTTACACTGTCCTCCCATATTAACACTATTATTTGAAAACATTGTAAAAGCCAATTATTAGAGATTTAATAGAATAACCGTGGAGTTTCTTGTCGGCTCTTCTCCATAGGAAATGACCAATTGAAACCGTGCACCTAGCTTTTGACGCATAAGTGCCCTTGAAGGTATATGTAAAATAAAATATTTTTATTTTGAATGCCAAATAAACATTTTTCTTTTTTTTATTGCATTGATCAGAATTTCACCGGTGTCACTATGGCATCTCATCATCTGCCTAGCCTTTCCCAACTATATTGTGGTTAATAGCTTCCAGTATAATAACTGATTCCATGAAAGACCTGGGAGTCATATTCGACCGTAAGCTCACTTTTCACGACCACATCACATCAACTGCAAAGGAGTCCTTTAGGCGCCTTGGCTTTGTTTTAAGGAACTGTCGTGACTTTCATAACCCCCACGTTATCAAGCTTGTTTTTGGGGCATTGGTCCGTAGCAAACTCGAGTCTAGTGCGTGAGTATGGAACCCTTTTGAGAAGCAGTATGCGTTAGCTTTGGAAAAAGTTCAGAAAGCATTCCTTAGATACCTTTACAAGCACTTGTACGGGTTTTATCCTTTCTTGTATCCCACTAAATTCCTGTTGGGTTGCTTAAGTTTCAATTCTCTAGAAGTAAGACGGTTGCGCGATCAGATGACTGTAATATTTAAAATTCTTAGGGGGATTATTGATGTTCCTGATCTGCATAACGAAATCTGCAATCTATTTGTCCCAGACAATTACTGTCGTGGCAGGAAACACCGCTTACTGGCTGTTCCAACTTGCCGTACTGTTGCACACTCCAAGTCACCTATTCCTCGGACATTAGCCGCTACTAACGCTCTCCTGAACTCAAACACAGATATTGATATGTTTGCGGATGAATGGAAGATGATGCTGTCAGAATGTTTGAATTTTTGTGAGAAGAATGCATGACTGTGTTAAATAAATTATGTTTAAATGTTTAAATAGTGGGCTTCGGCCGTTCTATTTAAATAAATAAATAACTAGATGCAGCTGAATACAAGTATTTTATATGCAGCGATTGCCTATCTGACCTCCACAACCCAGTTGCTGGGTAATACGAAGCCCCTTAGTAAGACTTTTTCAAAGGTTCTGACGGTTGTCAAAGGTTCTGACTACGACTGTCAAAGATGTACCAATGACAGCCCGGACCAACGGTTTAGCGTGCTTTCCGGACATGGTGGGTGTCACTATCATGACAAATTATTGAAATAAAAAACCAGGTTCAAAAGTATAACGCAGTGGTGGTCCTAAGGGAGCGAGTAAGACAGCAACTTACCACTGACATTCCAGGCACCTTCCACTTGGTACGCCGCCGAAGCCGCCCCGAACATGAACGAAGGTGGAAACTTCAGCTGTTCCGTGCTCCATGACCCACAGATCAGAATACTGAAAATAAAGTAAAACATTACTTCTAACAAGTATTTGACTCCACATTTGCACTGGATTTCCTGACTTCAGAAAAGGAACCTGCACTGAAGTCCGTTTAAGAAAAAAGAAAAAACCTCCGTGCCCTTGATATTGGGTTTCGGCAGTGATCTGAATTGTTCATGCAAAGTGTGTTCGAATGAAGGACTCATTTGATGAATTATGTAATCAATGATTTTTATTATAAGCCTTTGTTGGCCCACTGTAGGGCAAAGGCCTTCCCTCTTTTTTATGTTATAAATGATAAATTATATTTATTTTAGAAAATTTATTTTAACAAACACTTCTAAAAATAAAAAATGTAAATAACTACATGAGTTCGGTTTTTCCTATCCAACACACTCTCTCCTAAAGTCTATCGTAAAATTCGTAGCATCTTCGTAGCTGTCTACGACGGACTCCATCGTGCTACGCCGTAGACCTACGTATTAGATTATACCTATCGGCTATCCCTCTCTATAGGCTACCGAGTTGCTACACCGTAGTCGTAAAGGTATGATTTCGCACCCCGCTTCACGCAGTAGTGCTGCGTGTGCGGCGTTATAGCCGCGGCAGTGCCGTCGCAGCAGTGCTGCCGCGACATTGCTGCCGTGCTCGGAATGCAATCTCATATAAACCTGTAGAAAATGTATGGGCAGCACTGCTGCGATAGTACTGCCGCGTGCAGCGGGGTTTAAATCATACCATTCATCTATTAGATAGCTAAGTACCTGGTACTTGTTGATGGGCCTACACTGTCCTCTCATACCTTTTAACACTGTAACTTGGAAACATTGTAAAAACCATTTACTTTTAAAAGAGTAACCGTGGAGTTTCTTGCCGGCTCTTCTCCATAGGAAACGACCAATTGGAACCGTGCACCTAGCTTCTGACGTTTCATAAGTGCCCTTTGTAGGTTTATGTGAAATAAAAATATTTTGAATTTTGTTTTTTTTTTAAATTGGAATATGTATGGTTAGGTACTCACAAATAAAGCAAGTAAAAACAGAACGATGATAACTGACCAGTAGATAGGTAAATAATATTTAAATAGATTAGCAACCTTCCTAGCTTATTCCGTTATAAAACAATAAAGATATTATCTTTTGCTAATTATATAATTGCAACATCCTCTCATAAACAATAATTTTAGAAACACAATATTTTTATGTTATTTTGGCATGCCTAGGTACAACATAAACTGCCGTGCTATTCTGTAAACATCTCACCGTGATAACTTGTGAAGTTAGCGTGGTGAAGTGAGCTTGATGTGAGCTGTCATTGCACCTAAAGCTAGGGATTGACACTATGGACAGCTCACTTCATGCTCACTTCACCTCACTCTTCACGGTGAGATGTTTACAGAATCGATAAGCTGGTTATAACGTGATTAATTTGATTATAATTTTAGACAAGGCAGTTTTTAGCGTGAACACAAAATTAAATTCACGAAGTTAATTGAATAGCCAATTAATTTTTATGTCAATAAGAAAGAAAGAAAAATTGGTTTATATGTCACAGAAATACGTGCAGCATAAAATTAACAGTAATCAGAAACGAATTACAAAATAGATCTACTTATGCAGACAGGGTGGTCCAAATACTGACATCACAGAAAAAAATAATTGATTCCTCATTTCCAGGGGTATCCGAAAATAACCTGTGGCGGCATCTACACCGCCACATGCGAACTACGCATCAAAGACTTGACGTCACACAACATCCTGACGTCACTCGAATCCTGCATCGCGCAATTAGAGTTTACCGCGCGGTGGACATATATACAAGCTCCCGACTTCAACCTCTGGGCAATTGCCCGCCAGACATGACACCCGTCTGGTCGGAGGATCCTCCCTTTTCTATGGTGGATGAGTGAACCTTACACCCTGTTCCTCATACCCCTAAAAACCCATGTATGTTCCGCGATTCTTGGTAGTTTAGGAATCATAATTATTATTTTTTATTAATTAATTTAAACACTTTCTTGGAAAAAATAACTTTATTTTTATACGGCTTTATCACATTATTGTTTTGCAATTTTCTTTGATATGGAATATACTTTCAGACATAAAGTAATCATCGTCCTATGTAAAAAAAAAAATATCGAAAAGGAGGCCTTTACGTTCGAGTGATACAGAGTCGAAATTTCTACTCCCAAATAAAATAAAAAAAGAAGTACCTATCATCCTCATTTAAAAAACCTAGGCGGAATATAAAAAAAAAGTCGACTCGAAAATTTCGACTCTGTATTATTATTACTCTACTCTCTATCTTGAATTAATGATAGGAAGACGATTATTTTATGTCTGAAAGAATATTTCATGACAATGAAAATTGCAAAAAAATAATGTGAAAAAGCCGTGTAAAAATAAAGATAGAACTTTTTTTTAAGCAGTTTCCGTAATTTTTTAATGTAATTTAATAAAAAAATATATAACTCGAAAACTATCAACAATCTCGGAACATACATGGAGTATTTTCAGACCCGGGCATGAGGAATATTTTTATTAATGACGTCATTATTTGGACCAGCCTGAATATCTCTAAGGCTTAGAGATATACAGGTTGGTCCAAATAGTGACGTCTAAGCGATACAAAAATACGTGCGGTGGACTCAACGCAAATTTGCAGCGGGAGGCACTGTGAATTAACTGCATGCGTTTTCTTCATCTCAATGCACACACTTCTATGACGTTCCATATTTCAGATTCAGATCCAGAAAAACGCAGGGCAGTGAGAAAAAAAGAAAAATTGCGATGCTCTTATCTAGCTATCCCCACTGTATCCGACCTGAAAGAGTGTTTGCATCCGCATCGAATCCAAGGAATGATTTATTTATTTATTTATTTAATTATAATTAATTACAACGGCTTGCGTCAATGACAGTAATAAACAGGTAAAACTAATCTTATAACTAAACATATCACATAAATAAACATAATTCAAAAACAAATAACAAGTCAGAGATCAAACATACTTAACAATAATTTTAAGAAAATATGGTCCAAAGCGCCCGTAGTACCATTTGTATCAAGGGTACAAAATCCGAATTTTATCCCTCCGAATTTAGAATATTTCCCATTCGGATGGAACTCGGAGCTCTAAGTATAGTCGAGAGTTGGATTCTGAAAAATCCATTTTGTGTGCAAGTCTACACGATAAGATATTTTTCAGTTGTTTTATCTGGCAGTTATGTCATCACCATCATAATTTCGACAGAGGTCCACAGCTGGACATAGGCCTCCCCCAAGCACCGCCACTTCGACCGGCTCTGTGCTTCCCGAATCCAGCGGATTCCTGCGGCCTTCACGAGGTCATCGGTCCACCTTGCGGCAGTTATATATTCGTAGATAAAGATAAAGATGATATAATACGAGTACGTACCTGAATACAACCACACTGATATAACTCATCCTAACGACTGAATTATGAGACTTAAACATCATAAAAAACTCTAAACTTAACTGTGTGCGAACAAGGTAATCTAAATTAAACCACAAAGGCAATAACAATGGCTTTTAATTACCTGTTGATAATTTTATGAAATTCGCGGCCGGGCAAGTACCAATGTTACTTTTTAGGGTTCCGTACCCGTACGCAACCCTATTAAAAGCCTCCGTTGTCCGTCTCTCTGTCGGCGGGCTGTATCTCATGAACCGTATTATGCAGACAGTTGAAATTGTCACAGATTGTGTATTTCTTTGCCGCTATAACTACAAATATAAAAATAAAATAAAGTAACAAAAATGAAGGTGTGGGGATAGGAAACGTGTTTTTTGCAGCGTTTTTTGCTAAATATTGAACCCTTCGTTTGCGAGTCCGACTCGCACTTGGCCGGTTTTTCAATTCAAATGTACTTTCTGAGTTTATCTTGGATATTACTGACATCGGTGGAGGAAAACATCTCGAGGAAACCTAGATTATAACTCTGAAATCGCAGACCGGTCTTGAGCAAGCGTGGTGATCAATTCTCGTGCCTTCTCTGTAAGAGATGAGGTTTATAATATAATTACTGACTAACGGCTAGGGCTGCGCAGGGTAGGCTGCGCAAGCCGTTAACTGATAGGTAGGTAGTTAGGTAGATAATTAATTAAAACAGCTGGACAAGTTAATACATATAATTAGAGAGGTATAAGCAGTGATAGCCGAGTGGTGTGACCGTCAGTCTGCCAAGTCTCTCAGGTCTCAAGTTCGAACCCAAGCCCACCTCAGACTTTTTTTTTCTTCTAATTATCACTTGCGACTTGACTTGACTTGAACGTAAGAGCTCAACGGATTTTACGATTATACCACAGTATAATAAAGTATCAGTATTATGTCTTGGTAGTGACCTTGTAATAATAACCTGCGGCGGCTCGGTAGATGAACCTTCCTTCCTTGTTGCGTACACTATACACTGAAATTTCGGAGCGCGTTGTTTCGGCTGTTTTCTATGAAGACATAATACTGTTACTTATTTATTCTGTGATTATACTTATTGTCATTTCGAATGTATTTTTATTATGAATCGGAGGCACGACTAGAGGTTGGTTTTGCCTGGGGATGCATAAAGTCGTATTTTCTTACGAACATTATTAAAATATTGACTACTGAATTTATCGATTACTATTACATTTTTCTTCCAGGAACCACCTTTAATTTCCACCGTGTACCTATTTAGTGGTTCTCACATTACGGAATCCTAACACGATTGATCAAAAAGATGGAAGGCTACCCAACCCTTTTAGATCATTAAATAAGTCATCACACTTTTAAAAGATTAATGCTTTTGATAAAATGTTGAAAAGGATTCTGTACCATTTTTATTTGTTTTGTTCTGAGATGATGATGGATCATTCAAACTCTTTGGTCAGTGGAGGAACATCGAAAAACTAAACAGCATTTTTTATAATAAAGCCGTTTTATTTTGTGTACCTACTTATCTTTAAAATATCAACATTTAACCAAAATAGTTGGAAATAAGAAATTTGGCTAACTAGCGAACTAGAATATTGATTATGAAATGCAATAATTAATATCGTAACACCGAATATTTAGTTTTAGATGTAAAAAAAGTAGTTGGACTTTTTTCCAAATGCCTTTTTTACACCTAGAACGGTTACAACATCAAATTCAATGTTATAATTGCAATTCATTATGATTATTCTAGTTCGCTAGTTAGCTACATTTCATATTTCCATACAGTAATATTGCCAAATTAATCAAAACAGGTAAATTTTTGACAGCTATTTGCGACGTTGCCAACTTTTAGGTTAAACGCTCTGAAAACTTCAAAGTACCATACTCCAGCTCAAGGTCAAAGTGTTACCACCGACGCGACGTGCGTTATATTTATAATTAACTCTTGCCCGTGACTTCGTCCGCGTAAAATTTCTTGGTCCCCCGTCCGACTCCGTCGCATCGCATAGCCGCCGCGCTATAACTTCGTTTTTCTTTTCGAATTTATTTCGTTTTGCTCGGCTTCTAAGTATCGTAGCGTGATGTAGCCTATAGCCTCTTCAGCTTCATTATTAGTACCTATAGATATAGATTAGCTAAACATAACTAAGTCCAGCATGTATGAAGTCAAAGGAGCGACTCCTAGTCACCTTGGAGTAGTATCGCGCAGACTTGCGGGGTGTGCGCATGCGGGTCGGATCTGTAAAGTTCACGGCCGAAGTTTACACTGAAAAAATTAAATTAAACAATAAAAATCTTCTGACAAAAATAAAACAAGTAAAAAGTAAAAAAAATATAGACACGATGTGAACGACACGCCTCGCTTAAATCTGCGCTGGTCTTCGTATTTTTCCCACAGAGAAACTTGTTACTAAATAGACCCTGACTACCGTCTATCTAAAACCTACTCATTGAGATCATTCCAATGAGCCCTCTACTATAAGTTGGTGAGGGAGTTGGAGACCCTGCACATTCCAGGTGATGCTGCGGCATCAGTCCAAGGTTACTATGTTCTTCTAATATAATTGAAGTAACAGAATACCAAATTTTGACTCGATCAGACCTGTGGAAGATGCTCACATAATGCATCAACTAGAAAAGAGCTAATAATCTTCAAACGGCTGAACCGATTTTTTTTAACCATGGCTTAGAACACTGTCGATCAAAACACCTCTCTAACAAAAAAAAAAAGTTAAAATAGGTTCAGCCGTTTGGGTGCTACGATGCCATAGACAAACTGATACATATTTTAAACTTACGAAAATACCATAAGATGTTTGACTCTTCTGAAGAAAATTTAACAACATACAAACTTAATTAATTTAATGAACAGGCATAATAACTCAAGGATGGATACCATTGTGTATAGTGAAACGAGCCCGTTAGCTTCTTAATTTTCGATATTAATATCAAAAAATTTCGCTTAAGAACTGAAAACGTATCAACTCTTTCGAAGGTTATTTTAAGTGGGAGCAATTTATTTAGTTGTTTTCTGGTACCTATTTAAGTTTGTGGAGATAAGTATAGGGACTTAATAAAGCCCTAAATTCATGAAAATAGAATTTTTAATTGATAATATGCGATGGCAGGGCATGAAATTCCAACGCGAATGTAAAAAAATTAACACTTGACAATCACGTTATGACCCACGTCAACATTTCATACCGCAATTATTTTGAGCCTTTAGCTGGCATAAAAAAAAATCTGATGAGAAATTCACTTGTTTGATAAAGAGACCGTTTATAGATTAAAAAAAATAGGAAAAAGAAATAACGACGATTTAGAGCTCATAAAGTATTTGTAACCTGCTGCTTACTGGATATTTTAAAAACGAAAGAAGAGTGATTGTCAATTTGTATGAATTTTAAAAAAGATTTAAATCAAAACGCAGACGCATTGCATCGCATCATGCTCGTATTTACAAGCATGACGCGATGCAATGCGTCTGCGCTTTCTTTTTCCATGGCGTTTTTTCAGTACTTTAGTTGTTGAATTGCGTTTTTTCAATAGTCGAATGGAAAGGACCTTTTTGGAACTTTAAGATATCGATCATATTGGTCGAACTTCATTCATTAAATTCCCATGTAATCATGGGAGCTAACAGTAAACAAAATAAAAATTTGGTAACATTAATACTCAAAGCAGTCGGTACCTAGGTTTGACCTGATACATTAAACCATGATTCAATTAAAGAAAACTGCATATAAAAGGCAGATCATAATTTAATTTCCAATCTAAACATAATTTAATTTGGTATTATCTTGAATTGGGTGTAACATTCTAGTCCTTATGACAGTGGAGTAGTAACGCGCCGACTCACGCGGCGTTCGAGTCCGCTTCGGATCCGAGAAATCCACTGCATATAGGCCGAACTTTGCACTAAAAAAATAAATAATTAATTAATTACATAATAAAAAAAGGAACCTGTTATTTCTCTATATTTTTGAATAATATTATATAAACAGTTAACAGAATTAAAATAATAATATGTGCATGTATATAAAAAAACTTTTTCAAAGAAAAATTTTTCACTTTATAGTTGTGGTATCTACCCCACACAAATTCGAATAAATGTAAATAAGAGTGACAGGAAGTTATCATCATTTCATCCACATAATATACTAAGTGGGAAAAATACGTATTATTGAAGCTTACTCAAAAACTATCCAAGCAAAGTTGATAAAATTTATATGGGGCCAACTTGGGAGCGTACCTTTTCATACAAAAACAGAATTTTCAAAATCGGTCCACAATTGACGGAGAAAAAAAAAACAAAGTCGGTTAAAAAGAAGGGGACAGAATCATAAAGAAAATTGCACACATATCAATTAGGAAAGTGATCGTCACCGTATCAACTCGAGCCATTCAGTATTCCTTGTATAAAACTCCCTACTGCAACGCACACTAATCGGAATCGTAACGTTATCGCCTCACCTCGGGACAAGCTCACGAACCGCGGCGATACGGTGACGATCCCTTTTGCCATCAAAAAATTCGTCCGCATCGCTGTCAACAGGAAAAGTGCTCAAAAGGCTGGCAGCATTGCCACGTTGTATGTTGTGTGCCTGTAATTAGCTAATATAAGCTATTATTCTCTGACTGCATTTTATTCATAATCCCTTACAGATACACAAACCATCCATTCTTTCTTTAGTTCTCTTTCTGCCTGCCAGTCATCAACATTAAAATTTCTTCTTCTACTTGCCCCGTGAATTAATTTTGCAGCAAATGGCCAACTCTTGGGTTGAACTGTCGCAATGTAAGTAGGTAATATGAGGTTATGAATGAACAAGTAGTTCATAACTTACACATATCCACCCCTCCACTTCAAGTTATCCATCAGCGTCCAGGCGGTGTACCCTGTCACGTTGATGCCGTCGTTTATAGCCAGCAGAACCTGGAAGACAAAATTGTTAAATCCATGTCTATCCAGGCCGCTCGTTTGTGGAATGCATTGCCAGTTCAAATAAAACTAGTACAATCGTTACCTGTATTTAAGAGATTCGTGAGGGAACATTACTTGGTTGTTGTGAATTGATCGATCTTGTTCTCGTAGCTGTAATCTCAGACCAGAAAACCGGCCGGCCAAGTGCGTGTCGCAACACGCACGATGAAGGGTTCCGTGGTTGGGATGAATTTATCCAAAGAACAAACTAAACATTGTAGTTGAAAAACATCTTATCCCATGCAGAATGTATGGGAGAACATGTTTTAGGCGCGATAAGGCGCCCATTAAATGAAACTCGATCCAGTTGTAATAGACGTGTATTTATACCACACAGCACAGTATCCAAGCGACAGCGGAAGATTATATGTATGTACGAACACAGGTTAATAAACTTGTTAATTACACGTTACACAGAGTCTCGTAATAATATTGAGCTAATATCTTTCTATATTCAGATTCAAAAACCCTCTCGTCTTTTATGAACCATAGACTAACTGCCCTAGACAAAATAGTGTTGTCAGGATATAACTCACAGTGGGAACCATAGATAATTAGTTGGTTCGCCACAATGTTTTTCAAACTGCAAATTTAAGTTAGTCGATTATCACTCGTTAACCTGTAAAGCCTACTTAGCTGTGATAGTTTTCCTTTTAACTTTGTTATAAATACTACTGCTGTGATTTTTGTCACAAATCCAAGTTCGACCATTTACCTGGCAGGGGGGGACACATGACTCTAACAAAAATTAGCACTTTAGAGCTTAATATTTCGCAAACGGATCCCTAAATTTAAAAATGGTTTCCACCCCACAGGGATAGACGAGAAAAAAAGCCACTTTATCGGCGTGATTAATATGTATACCCATGCCAAATTACAGCTTTCAAGTACTAAAAGTCTGAGATATACAGACAGATAGACGGACATGGCGAAACTATAAGGGTTCCTTGTTTACTACGGAGCCTTATAAAAACCAAGACAGAGCGCTGCGAACAATACAGTTAAGCATGCCAAAACTACACCTCCGCTCTGTGCATACACGCTCACGCGCACACATTTACAATTAAAATACACCTCACTAAATGCACACATGTTTACAAAACCAGCCTCACGTCACTGTCGACAGCGCTATGTCTTGGTTTTTTATTTGGTTTGAGGCTGTAATAATCAGTGGTCGTCATTTATTTTCATTGTAGTATGTACTCGTATGTATTTATGTAGCATTTATTATATCTATTATAGTATTTGTATCTTTAAACTTATTATTATGCACCAATGACAACCCCATTTTTTATGTCCACGCCCTCATTGTCCATTCCAAGGTTGCCTGGCAGAGACCACAGACAAGGCATCCTAAGACGAAAATGCCATAAAGTAAGAAATGAGTACCTACATAAGGGGAAGTTTGAAAGTGGCCTCAGTGAAAGAAAATTTGAAAGGAAATCGTTTGGCCTGGTAATGAGCATGTGATGAGGAGGGAGGTAACGCATGTGACTAAAATAGTGATGAACATTAAGGTAATGGATGGAGAGGGAGAGGAAGGCCAAGGAATAGATAGATGGACTGTGTGAGGAATGATAACTTCCAGTTACAGCTTTATGTAAGCGGTCACGCCCTTTATGCCTGGAGGCTTTTATTAAGACGTTAAGTTTTGTTTACGTTTAGTTTTTATTTCTGCCCGAGTATAGTTCTCGATGATTTTGTTTGGTATATTGGCGTGTGCTAGCTAACATATGGATAATAATTTAAATTAGGTTAATTATGTTGAATACTATTATATAGAGTCATTTTTTTTTTTTTTCTAACTGAACAGACAGCTGTGCTGCTGGGGAGTTTGTTGCGCCACTTCTTCTTCCCAGCTAACGCACTAGGAAGTGGTGAGGGGTTTTGGGGGACTGTCTTATGTAATTTTGATGTTCGAAAAGTGCTGATTATCAGCCTAGCTTGAATAAATGACTTTTGAATTTTGAATTTTGATAGGAAATAGAAGGGATTGATATCAGGGGAGAATGGCAGAAGAAAACGTGTTGCGCCAACCCCACGTAACCTAGGAAGGGAGATGATACTGTAATAATATAAGATGATAATGTATGTTTTGTAGTGTTATTTAATTTGTTTAGTTTTATGTTTCTAGTGTACTTTATAGAATATATACATAAATAAATAGTTATCAAGTATTATCAGACACCTTTTAGAGCTATTGTGGTCACTTGCCAACGTCAATGCCATACCTATTACATAAGAGGCAGGCGTAAGGTGTATAAGTAAGCAAAGTATACGTATTACAAGCTTAATGCTAGTATGGCGGCATCTACATCGCCATATGCGAACTACGCATCAAACACCTGACGTCACACAAATCCTGCATCGCGCAATTAGAGTTTACAGCGCGAACGACATATATAAGACTATCCGACATCAATCGTTGGGCAGTTACCCGCCTGACACGACACCCGTCTGGTCGGAGGATCCTTCATTTTCTACATATATAGGATGAGTGAACTTTACACACTGTTCCTCATACCTCTGATTTTTTTCTAGTTTTGTTAGAAAACCCTGCAATACTGCCCGACTGCACGATTGTATCCAGGAATAGGACCCCATACGCAGTTGCCATGCGGTGTACTGTTCCGTTCCGGTTTAGCAATAACCGTTTATGCTACTAACTTACCAAGTCCTAGCCTTATAGCCTAGTCTAGAAATTATTGATGGCAAATTGGCTATGAACTATAGCCAAATCTATAGTATAGCATAGCCAATTTGCCATAAATAATTTCTCTTCATAATTACCTGTTCCAAATGATCCCTGTAGTACTCCAGCCGCTGCGTGTCCACCAGGCCGGGGTCCATTGAGGGCACTCCATTCTCGGTGATGACGATCTCCTTGACGTCGTACGTGGAGTTCAGCCAGTGAAGCTGCTCTCGAAGACCTTGAGGATATATCTGAAAGAATAGAATAAAATTGGTACAGTTTATTATGTAAACCATACTAATTGCCGATATTTAAGTAGAAATTGTTAATACATGACACAATGGACGGTCTTATCGCAAAAAGCAATATTTTAAAGACAAAAAAGCCTTTTCCTAACTATGTTGGGGTCGGCTTCCTGTCTAACCAGATGCAGCTGAATACCAGTACATGAAGCGACTGCCTATATGACCTCCACAACCCAGTTACTGGGTAACACAATACCCCTTGGTAAGACTTGTAGCTTGTTAATCTGACATTATTCTAATCTGCAGTTTTATTTATGTATATAGCTTGTAATTTATGGCTTCATATTTTATCAAATGAAATGTGAAAGTAACTCTGCCGGACTGTTTGCGGTTTAACTTCTATATTTGGTGCACAGGTAGACCATAGGTTAGTTTTTCGGGATAAAAACTAACCTATGGTCTACCTGTGCAGGTAGACCATAGGTTAGTTTTTATCCCGGTACTTAGTACATTCCCGTGGGAGAATATCTGATCTATACGCGGGCGAAACCGCGGTCAAAAGCTTGGCAATTATTATGTATTCGAATGTACAATACAGGCGATATAACTTTGGGCACGCCACAATTGTGGCGATAAGTCCCCTCTTTGAGGAGTGGCTAGAGAGGCGCCACGGCGTCCTCACCTTCCGCCTGACACAGGTCCTCACCGGACATGGTTGATTCGGGAGGTTCCTGTTCAGGATTAAGCGGGAGGAAACGCCCGGGTGTCACCACTGTGTGGATCGCCCGGAGGACACGGTGGAGCATACGGTGGAGGTCTGCCCAGCTTGGGCGGAGCACCGCCGTGTCCTCACGGAGGCGATCGGCGGCGGCGATCTCTCGCGTCCGGCCCTGGTTCAGGCCATGGTCCGGAGCGAGAGTGCATGGGAGGCCGTCACCTCCTTCTGCGAAGCAGTAATGCTCGCGAAGGAGGAGGCGGAGCGCGCGAGGGAGAGGCAAAATGCGCGCCCTCGCGCCCTTAGTCGCCGCAGGAGACGCCCCGGGCGTCGGGAGTCGAGAGCCGACTTCCGGCCACCGTAGGCGCGGGCTTGCGGACGGTGAGCAATGGGTAGCTCGCCGTCCGATAGGGACCAGGCCCGGGTCGACGGCGCGTTGTGTTCCACGCGCGCCTCAAAGAGATGTCAGCACCAACTGACGGGGTCCGGAAGGGCCAATGCCTGCCGGGGTTGTGGGTTTGTCTGAAAGGGATATCGCGACCTCGGCACACAGGCAACGGAAGCAACACGGGTGGGTTTTAGTCAGTAAAAGTCTGACACGCCCTCCCGCTCCACCCGGAGCGGGAGAAGTTATTCGATAATTTCCCATCCTCAAAAAAAAAAAAAAATAAGGCGATATAACTTGGCAGTTCCGAACTTCGCGCAGAAAGCTGCGCAATAACATTTTTTAAGAACCAAATGGTGACATGAGGCGAGTGTGAGTGAGAGAACATGCGCGAAAGTTCGTAGTGCCTATGTTCAGACCTGCCAAGTTATATCGGCCGTATTGTAGCAGGTGTCTATATTATAAAATTGACAGACAACAGGTGTTAACTAAGTGTTACAAACGCTGAAATGTTCAACTAGATTACATATTACCACTTGTCATCACAAACAAAAACCACTGGACCACGATGGTTCCGACTTGCAATTTTTTTTTTATAAACGATAAATCTCTTTGTTTCATAATTTTTAATAAAAACTACATTAAATTACCTCTCTATTAAAATCAGTTCTATTTTTTATGATTCATTTGAGAAATAAAAATAAAAATCCGCAACCTTTGCGAATTTCCGCCATTTTTTTTGCAACATCCGTTAGTAACTTGACTTGTTAAGTGACTTGTTGATTGTTACTTAATATTTATTATTTTTTCTTTTAATTTTATGTGCCATGCGTTTTGATGCTTAAAATTTTGATAAAAATCAAATAAAAATAAAATACATTTATTTCGAGCAACCTTAACTCATATGTTCACAACAAATACCGAAAACACAATTAAAATAGTACTAATATTACACACAATAGCATGGCATGGTTTATTGCTAGCTCTGTCTTTCGTGCTCACAATACCACAAGAAAGATGGAGATAGGGCGTTTAGTTTCATATATAATCGCAATAAAATTGGACCATAATCTACCTGTAGTAGTAGGTACAGCAAGTGTCAGTAGACTATGACGTGTCACCTGTCGTGGTACGGCAACTGTCATTTTACAGTTTCTTTCAAACATGCTTTATTATACAACGTGTAACGGAAAGGGTATATACATACCAAGGGCACGGCTTCTTTGGATGATATTAAACGATATTGGAAGGGTTTTTTAATCCTATCTCTACATGTTTGGAAGTTATGAGACTTTTTAATACATTGATACCAGAAACCGAAGTTTTAAAATTGAAATAAACACATCACTAGCACTAAGTCAGCTGATCGGTGTCAGCGAACTATTTGTAAGTAAAAATAAACGTCTTACTCCTGGTATTTCTAAATAAAAGGTTCCGCATGTTTATTTTTTGTTTACAAAATATTATTACTGACTTTTCCTAAACTTTGATGATGTCTGTGAACTAGTTACAATACAATTAATAAAATTGGTCTAGGTATCAAAATGTAACGAAATAATATTTAGAAACATTACACACTTGTTGGTTTTTTACGTAGTTGTCCTTTAGAAGATTACTTTGTAGATAATTATTATCTACATAGTAATCTTCCACCCACCACCCACCTTACCATCGTACCCACAACACAGTAAATACCTACCTAATTCAAAAACAATATTCCTGTAAAGAAAAGTGTGCAGAGAAGTTAAAAAGTGTCGGCGGCATATGTATGTAATTGATCTTGTTTTAAATAGATAAACCTACCTATTCGCTGTTTATGATTGTCAGCACAATACTTTGGGCAATATCATAATAATGTTTACACATACGATCCAGGAGATTCGATTCACCTTACTATTGAATCGATTTTCTTGAAGATCGCTTTAAAACGATTTGTTTCGAAAAATCGTCAGCTCGTACCATTGCATTGATCATAAAAATCGAATCTTTACGTGCATCCTACCAGGAATTAATTGCTTAAATAAACATTATTATTTGCCATTAGAACTTAGAATAGAAAAAGGATTTAGTAACGATTTATGTCCAACTGAACCCAAAACATCATTTCAATTCATTTCTTTGCAACTTATGCTACTCCTAGTACAAATAAAATCACAGTGGGTTCCGTTCATAATTGTTAAAATATGTTTATTTTTTAATAATTATCAATAAACTATTATCAACAAGGTAATAGTTTTGTTTTATTACAAAATAATAGCACGAACGCATAATTTTTGTCTGTAGGACTAACCGAAAGAATTATCGGAAGTTCACGGTCTGTCGGTGCTGTTTGAAGAGGTACATGGGTTCTATTGGTTTGAGCACGTTTAGTCTTTATAATTCAAATGAAGTCAATAAATAATAAAAAATGTCGCAAAACTGCATCTAAATGTAGAAAGAAATTAATAAAAGTACTAGGACCGCATGAGTAACAGGAATTGTTATTGCCGAATTGAAAATCGTTTGCTCACAGATCCCTGATTACGTCGTTACACACACAATGAGAGCATCTTAGTGTGTGTAACCTTTGGGTTAGGGTCTTAGGGTATGTGAACCAATTGCAGTCCCTGTAGTTTCTATTACTCCTGGTAAATAAAACTTCTAATTCAGATTTCTAACGAGATAAGGCGGCATATGATCATTAATGGATTGAAATAAAAGATTTTCCGGAGTTGCGGGAATGTCCTTACAAGATAACGGGGCCCCGGAATGCAAGGGCAACTGAAGGAACAGGGTGGTTTTTAGTCAGTAAGAGTCTAAGCACTTCCTGCCGTCCCACCTAGGGCTGAAAGTGAGTCATTGATGATTTTCCCACCCCCAAAAAAATAAAGGATTTTTCAATTTTGCATTTGAATAACGTAATTAGTCAGCTCTGATGTGTGAGATTTACTTAAAAGTTTAACGGAGTTTAGTTGAAATTATTATTAAGGATGTAAAATAATCTTGAATTCTTGAACAATATTTTTCAATAGTAGTGGACACTAATAGGACAGCTACCCTATAGGTATCTAAATTTAACGAAATAATATTTTTGTACCAGAATAGCAGGAAAAGAAGCTTTATTTAGCATTATTGTTTGTTCTTGCTTTGCTCGTCAGTCGACACCGTTCCGCGTCTCCGTCTAGTGCACTCGTTCCTATCCCTGAGATACGCGCATCAGTTCAGTGCGGTAAAAATGTACCTAGTGTACGCAGTGCAGTGTGATACAATGGACCTAATGAAAGTGCGGATTGAGGCCGCTTTCAGGACAATTACACCAGACATGCTACGCAATGTTCAGGTGTCCATAAACAAGCGAGCGGCCTTGTGCATACAATACCAAGGTAACCACATCGAACCCCATCTTTAAAAATGTAAGTCAATTTACTAAAATAAGCAAAGCTTTAAGATTTTACTGTTTACTCGGTAATAAGTAATAATAAGAGATGAAACTAGTTAACCTACCTAAACTTTGTTTCAATTTTTTACGTAAGTTCTGTTATCTCAGTTTTTACGTGCAATTTCTGGCTTGATATTAACGAATAACCTGTAAATCAATAATTACGCATTAATTTTTACATCATGGTAAAGTAGGTACGGTTTAGTGCGCGCGCGCGCAATCGCATTGGGCGGCGCGGCGGCGTCGTCGGCATGTTTTTTCTTTCGTCAGTTCGCGCCGACAAAGAAAACCGCCTGCTGTAGGCTACTACTGTACTAGGCGCGCTGAATTACGGAGGAGATGTATCATGATATTGGCAAGTAACGTGGAAAGTTATTGACCTACGTAGTGCGGTGACACGTTTGTTATGATTTGAATTTAAGAAACATATGAAACCGAAAATTTGGTATCAATTCTTAGAGTATTTTATTTTGAGTTGAAACTACGTATAGTGACTCTATACCAGCTGTTATCTTTAGTGCTTAAGGATAGCAATAGGGTTTCTGTTACACGCTGTATAGCACCCGTCGTGAAAATGTGACAATGATGTAGTTTTTTGGCAAATATGTCGCATTATCAGTTATAAGAACAGTTATTGTACCTGTGCGCTAAACCCTGGGTCCCGGGGTCCTGGGTTAGGACATAGGATACTTTTTTATCCCAGTAATACGTTCCCGTGAGATACGCGGCAGGGGTTGCCTTGGGCAAAAGACTTATAAAATTTTATAACTTTCATAGTTCTCACCGCAAACCAGTCGACCGCCGTGGTCGCCCACGAAGGATCCTTATTCATGATAGTGTTCAGCTCCTCTGAACCTTCGAAGAACCATTTCCCTGGCTGTTCTCCTGGCTTCACCCTGCGGACCAGCCGAGTTGTGTAGTGGTTCAAAGCGAAGAAGTCGTAAGTTCCTAAAAAAATTGCTAATATGTACTGGTTTCTGGTTTTAGCATCTTGAAACGGATAGTAGGATAGTATGATAGTAGGAAGTAGTAAGTAAGATAGTAGGAAGTAAGACAGTAGGAAGTAGTAAGTGATATAGTAGGATAGTAGGAAGTAGTAAGTGATATAGTAGGATAGTAGGAAGTAGTAAGTGATATAGTAGGATAGTAGGAAGTAGTAAGGAGGATAGTAGGAAGTAGTAAGTGATATAGTAGGATAGTAGGAAGTAGTAAGGAGGATAGTAGGAAGTAGTAAGTGATATAGTAGGATAGTAGGAAGTAGTAAGGAGGATAGTAGGAAGTAGAATAGTAGGAACTAGTAAGTAAGATAGTAGGATAGTAAGAAGGAGGATAGTAGGAAGTAGAACAGTAGGAAGTAATATAGTAGGATAGAAGGAAGTAGTAAGGAGGATAGTAGGAAGTAGAACAGTAGGAAGTAGTAAGTAAGATAGTAGGATAGTAGGAAGTAGTAAGGAGGATAGTATAGATAAATAATGTAGAAAAACAGAAAGAAAAAAAAGGTTTTTTTGTTTTTCTGTATATGTGGTATGGGTATGAGATGCGGAGGAATGAGGAAAGTTTTCAGTATGAATGTGGATGCCTAAAGATTAGAGGAAGGCCTCTGAAACGGTGGATGAATTGTTTGAAAGATGATATGGCTAGAAAGGGGGTGAATACCGAGATGACGACTAATAGAGAAGTGTGGAAGAAAAAGACATGTTGCGCCCAAATGAAATGAGATGAATGACCTCATGACTGTGAAAGGAAAAGAGTTCTGTCAAACTTCGATCGACTAAACCTATACGGTGACAAAGGGACCGCATTTTCCTCCCATGCTCACTGGGGAGAACAAGTTTTAAAATTAGGTAAGTACATAAATAAAGAAACTTACCTCTAACCAGTTCAATTTCTTCGGGAGTGAAAGACGGTAGTCTCGGATGGGAGTAGCCTTCCCTCCTCGCGTTGTTATTTAACAGTTTCTCTAGTTTGCGTGGCCATCCCCCCTCCTTGGAGAAAATGGCGTTGGCGTATCGCCCTACCTTTATAAGAAGATAATATGAACATGAGCCAATATTTTCAGCATAAACGTTTTAATTTGACGTTTACGTTATAAACAAGTAGGTATCTACTTAGCTATAGTGATAAATTGACACCTTACCCAGTGATCAATAGTTAGATCAGTCACTTCTTGATCTTCCGGCGTGTAAGGCTTGAACCAGAAGAACAGAGTTGCTATAGACAGTTTACCTGAAAAAACAGCCTAATTACTGTTTATCTATATACTGTATCAATCAACATAGATAAGCCTATCACAGTCCACTGCTGAGGATATGCAACTCGCAGTCTGCTCCTCAACCACCGCGTCGTCTGTCCCAGCCATCTTTTTAAAGTCCATTTAGCCGAGGAGCGTCACACACTACGCTTGCGGACACGCGGTCTCCACTCCAGGACTCGTCTGCTCCACCGGCCATCGGTCCTTCGACCAACATGACCATCCCACTACCACTTCAGCTCTCCACAAACAAACAGCGATATTTAAATGAAACGTCTTGCAATGAAAGGAGATCTTACCATGATACTTATCCCTATAGAACTCATCATAGACCCTGTAAGCCCTCGCATGAGCCATCAGCACGTTCTTATTGCATAGATACCGGGCGAGCATCGGATCGTCGAGGAATGGGGCCATTTGATCCCCATAGCCTCCGTCACATGTTATGAAGGGCTCGTTGATGGTGAGCCAGTACTTCACACGGTCGGCATAGAGGGAGAAAACTACTTCAGCGTAGTCTGCGAACCAGTCGGCTACGAGAGGGTTTGCCCAGCCACCTAGAAAAATGAAGGGTTCCGTAGTTGGGATGAATTTATCTCTAAACATTATAGTGAAAAAACATGTTCTCCCATACATTCCCACTGCAAATAATGTAAGTTTGTATGTACAATATTGAGAGTTATTTTCTTAAATAACTTTAAAACAGCTTATTTTATAATAGTAAAAAATAATTGAAACCCTCACAGCAATGCCTCTGATATGGCACACGGTACACCTTGCAAAAGTTTTTGTTAATTTTCTATTTGCGTACCAAAAGCCCCTTATTCAAAATTAATTTATTTCCGTTAGACGTTTGTGGGTCACAGAAGTTCATTTCGGAGCAAATTGGCTGTGACAGACAGACAAAGACACGAGTGATCATAAAAGGGTTCCGTTTTTTCATTCGGACGTACGGAACCCTAAAAATAGGTCATTTAAAGTATGAATTTACCTAAGCATCATAATGATGCCTTAATGGTTTCGTATATAGAGTCTTGAGTTGAATACCAACTTAAGAGCGTTTGTCCTAAAAGTTGGCAACGTCGCAAATAGCTGTCAAATAATTACCTGTTTTGATTAATTTGGCAATATTACCGTATGGATATATGAAATGTGGCTAACTTGTGAACTAAAATATTTTTTATGAAATGAAATAATTTTTCAATTTAGATGTATAAAAAGTGCTTGGAAACTTTCCAAATACCTTTTTTATACCTAAAACGATTACAACATCAAATTCAGTGTTATAATTGCGATTAATTATTAATATTCTTGTTCGCTAGTTAGCCACATTTCTTATTTCCATACAGTAAGACCTTGTAAACACATGTGATATGCAATAAAGATTTGAATTAAAATTTGAATTAGATTTTTTTTTTCTTGCTTGAGGTTCGAATTTTGATTTTAATTTGAATTTTTGTTATTTTTAATTTGTATGTGCTTTTTTTATCGTGTTTTTTTATGGATCATGTGGTCTGCAGTAAATATTTTTATTATTATTATTATTTACTCAAACCCCTTTTATTAACTTATTATTACTAGCTTCTGCACGCGGCTTCACCCACGTGGACCCTAATTCTATTTATAACATAAAAGTAGCATAAGTTATCTGCCAAGAAAACTCCCGTTAAAATCGGTCCATCCGTTTCGAAATTTGCCGGAACATACAGACAGACAGACAACATTTTTTAGAGATTGTGTTTTTTATGTAAGTGCCGTAATATACTTTCATATTATGCATTTAGTAAAAAGCTGCTCTTTTGACATTACAAACAGACACTTCAATTTTATTTATTTGTATAGTTGTGTATCGTCGCCCTAGAGTGAAAAGCTCGGAAATGCAACTTTGACTTTTTATTGTATAATTTTTTTTGAAAAAAATCCTCGCTACACAGGCAATTTTGTGGCGGCATCTATAACGCCACATGCGAACTACGCATCATACTGACATCACGCAAAATCCTGCATCGCATAAGCAGATTTTACCGCGCGATCAGCATAATAATATAAATTCCCAGTTGCCCACCAGTTTTTCGCATATCAGAGGGTTTCACTCTAAGACAACGGTATGTAGATAGTACCATGTAGTGTTTTAAATATTCTACCTACGTATTTCACGAATACAGTCGTGATGACACAAAAAGCGATTTTGATTAACTCGCCATCTGTCAGTTCCGTCACCTTATGAATGCACTAAAAGATGACCTTTTTATCGTACAAGCAATAAAAGAGATCCTAGATCATCGAATTAGTCATAAATTAACAACTGGATTGTCGGAATTGCACATATTTACCAGAACGTCACGGTATCGTTCCGATCCGCCAGCGCCTATCGCACTTAACGCTTACCTAAATCTTGCAAGGACTGTGGCAGATCGAAGTGGAAAATTGTGACAAGAGGCTGTATGCCCTTCTCCAGTAGACCGTCGATCAGGTTGTTGTAGTAGTTCTTGCCATCCTCACTGATGTGGTTGGGATAGCCAGACGGCAGGAGACGAGGCCAGGATATTGAAAATCTGTAAGAGGAGAAGGTGTTTTTTTTATTAATCAATGTTATCTGTCCCGCTCCTTGGCGAAGACTTTCACATCTGCCGTCCGTTTACTAAAAGGCCGTTAAGTGACATTTTGTCAAATTTGAGTTATATATACTACGTAAAAGAGTAAATTTTTCTCTATCAATCAGTCTGGGTCATATTTATCTATCTATTTTTACGCTAAAGATCTGGAGACTACACACACGGCTAACTACATCATTTTTGAGATCGTTCAACACTTAAATACGGTTATGTCACTTTATAACACTATAATACGGCTACATGCTCGAAACCGTCTATTTTAAAATTATATTAATCCACTATGCAATCTTAAAAAACGGTTATATGAAGCTACAACATTATTGGACCGTTACATCACTTTAAAAGCATTTTAATGATTTATAGCAATACAAAGCACATTGGCATTTACGATATCTAAAAGACAGTTTTCTACAACTACCACTCTACAAAACCGTTACTCACACTTAGCTGGCTAGTCGTTGGTAAGCCAACGTGACTTTGGAGCATATACAATTCTAAAAGACAGTGACCGTTATTTAGTTGTGATTGTTTCAAATAATATGACAACGAATGCAATACAAAAAACGGTTAAGTGACATTTCAACGCTAAAAGACGTTTAACTGCCTTTCCGGTATGCCCCCGCACCTCGCACACTCCAGCCATGCTATTCTGTAAACATCTCACCGTGAAAACTTGGGTGAAGTGAGCTGTCAATAGTGTCAATCCCTGTGGAATGACAGCTCACTCCACGCTCACTTCACCTAAGTTTTCACGGTGAGATAGTTACAGAATAGCACTGCTGTTATCCGTAACTCCGCGGAAGAGTAAGACGTGTCTGCGAGCGATTGTGTGTGTGAATTCCCGCCAAAAATGGAGTCGAACGTGAGGTAAGCCGTTTTAATTATTTTTAAGATTATAAATTGCTATGTTATTTATTCCGTTCGTAACGCAGTCACTTGTACCAGTTTACATTCTTCTTAAGACTAATAAATTGCGATATCATTTATTCAGTTCGTAATTATATCGCGCAGTAACGAGTAGACGGTGTTTTGGATGTTATAGCAATACATTCGGTAACCGAGTACTGGATGCTGATTATTCTTGTTGCTTCTATTGTTTTTGCATTTTGCTTGGCCTGATTGTATATAGGATGAGTTTTTATTTATGGATCTCTATGACAGCTTGTTATCCGTTAGGGATAGGAAGATTTGTTCTTAAAAATCCATCTAGAGTTTTTGAAACGCAATAAAACTACATTCAAGGATTTTTGAAAATATGTTTTATTCGGTCCAAAATCGGAGAAAACGTGTCTATACGACTTTTTATTCGTTATAAAAAGTAGGTAAGATTTTCGTAAAAAACAAATATGATTTTCTGTTTTCGGACCGATAAATATATTTTCAAAAACTTGATGGATTTCTAAGAACAAATCTTCATAATATATTTAACGGTCAGTATAGCTGCTATAGAGATTCCTCAAAAACTCACCTGTATAGTTACTCAATAATGCTTATCTATATTTATTTGACCTAGATATATTTGGTAGGTGTATAGGACATTTGATTACTAAAAATAATAAATTCGTGCAAATTAATTCATTTTTACTTAAAACTCATATTTTTGTTTTATTATTAATACGATTTTATTTCTAGATTTAAGAACTCAAGAGTCAAAGCGATGTTAGAGATATGCAATGATGGATGCCAACCAAACGTAGTTAAAAATAAAGAAAACCAGCCACCGCGTCATCAACGTCGTCAATCTTCCACCGAGGTATGCAAGAAAACTTCGTCAGGCAGCAATAAATATATCGCGAAACATATACCACAAAAAAATATGGTGAACTCATTATATGCAGTTGATTATTCAATGACGTCAAGTATTTTTCATAAATTGAATGAAACGAAAACTTCTCTCGATATGGGTCTAGATTTCTCCGAACTGGTTTCTACTCTTAGTGCAGATCGACTTCCTAACTTAAGCAAAGAAATTTTAATGTCTTTAACTTGTGACGAAATTATGCCACCTTTGTCGTCATCACCGCTGCCTTCACGTATTTTTTCGGAATTGTGTGATACATCTTGTATAAATGATAACCATACCGAAATAGTGTCGCCAATACGGTTAAACCACTCACCATCAGTTAGTACAGATCGACTACCTATCTTAAGCAAAGAAAGTTCTTTAACTTGTAACGATATTATGCCACCTATGTCGTCGTCGTCACCGTTGCCTTCACGTATTTCTTTGGAATTGTGTGATCCAAAATATAATACAAAAATTGCTAATTTAGCCAGAGTGGACGTTAAATCTATGGAGCCTAAAGATTTTTTAAATTTCCAAAACTATGTATCTGATAGACGTATACAAACATCATCACCGAGAGTATATTTAAAAGATATAATAGAAGTACGTTTCCAAAGAAAAAATTACGACATCTTATATAAAACGGAAGTAGATGATCCTGATTATAAAGTTTTACGATTTATGACCGATAGATATTTAAAACACACGGATGCTTTAAAACCAGAGTTTAAAAGTGTACCAAAAGGTATCGACAAGACAAGAAAAGACGCAGTCATCAACGCGTTAAAAGATATTAGCGTACCGCACAAAATGCAATTCTGGTACGATATGCCTGAATGTGTGGAACGCGTGAGCACGGCTAAAGGAAACAGATCTAATTTGTAATATTGGATCTTGAAGACTGATTTTATATTCCAAATCTGTTGACTGTTTTTATATTAATAATTTTATCTATAGTACAAGTAGATTTATAATGTTGATTTGGTTCCTAAATAGCTAAATATATAATATTTAGGTACATGGTTTACAAGCTGGTAAACACAATAATAAGTCATTATTGATCTCGTTAGAGAATAAGTTTATATTTTAGTTTAGTTTGTATTTTATATTTTTGTTAGAAAACAAAAAAACTTTGCTTATGTACTACCGAACTTTGTATGTTTTTTTTTAAATGCGATTATAATTGATAAAACGACTAGCGGCACTGTATGATGGTGCTTGTGACACCTTACATACAATGCCGCTAGTTTAAGTAATTTTTATATTAGTTATTCTTTTAGAGTTGATTTCTGTTTTTATGTACCACAAACGTTTGTGAGCACTTTTTAAATTTAATAATTATTTAAATTTCCTTACTTATTTTATTATACATGCAAGAAAAAATATTAATGTTTTATTTTAATTACCTAACTGTCACACTTTACACGCACACAAATTAAAAAGCTAGCCCAAAATCTAACACATAATCGTCCATTTGACTTTAGAACAATATAAGTTAGCCAGTGATTCCTACACTAAAAGACAGTTCTTGTGCACTTAATATTCAGAAACTGTATTTAAGATCATAAATCTGTTTAATATTAGTATCTCTAAACAATAACATAGACAGTTAAAGTCTAATAACGTTTTTTCACAAGTACAGTTCATTGAGTTTCAATTAATTTACAATTTAAAAAGAAGGTTAAGTGATTTAACTGTTATTTAGCTTTGAAAATGCATTAAACTGTGACTCAAAGTAAATGTATGGCGGTTACAATTCCATTACAACTCTATAAGACGGCTGTATGTCAGCCAGCCGTTTTTTTGTATTGTAAAATGTCCCATCATGAAATACATATACATGACAAAAACACGAAACCTTAATTTGAAACAATATTATTTCACTTATCACTCATTTAAACCCATAGAATGAAAGCTTAACAGCTATCAAGTATTTTGGTCTAATAAACAAAGCTGTATGTCTAATCAATTTCTAGGGACATTATTTCCCACCTTTTAGACCATAGCTCAAAATCAGGTTTATTCACATAACGGCCTTTTAGTAAACGGACGGCAGACATCTCTGTTTGAAAGAAAATATGTTTATGTGCAATAAACATGATGCAAAGAAAGAACACAAAACAAAAAAAGAACAAGTTAGGGGAAAATATGCGTCACATCCACGCAAAACGACCATCGCTCAGCATAATGCTGCGACCCTATGCAAGACCTCCGTCTCGAAAAGTGCGGTGGGGCTCTCCCCAGCGCTGATTTTTCAGCGACAGCGGGCGTAGACGTTATGACGTCGACCGGTGCAGCATACAATGAGATATAAATAAGATATAAATATAAAATAAATATACAATAATTTAATCTACATGTTTATATAAAATATAATATTTAAAATGGCACCCTTCTCTTAAAGGCGACTTATTTTAACCGAGGGAAACAGTTCATGAGGAAAAAAAAAAATATACTAATATAGTTTTTGTAACCTCTTAAGGGGTCATTGTACTCATCATTTTGAATAACTTTAACTATGGAACCGACGCTGAAATCGCGAAAAAATAATCAGCTGTTCCCTACATTTCGACGAGATATACGAACATAAAAATGTAAGGAACAGCTGATTTTTTTAAGACCATTTAATATCAAGCGGGCCATGGTCTTGTTTGCTATTTAATGACATAAAAAACCAGGGCTTACCTGTACATATCCAGCCCCAACTCCTCACACATCTCGATGTCCCTCCTCCAAAGGTGGTAGGAGTCACACGCCACGTCTCCGTTGCTACCGTCTACCACCAGCTCGGGACGATCATGCAGAATTTTGTCTAACATGCTGACACCTTTATCTGAATCATAAAACATTATTAGACAATCTTTGACTCTCTCGTGGGACCGGTGCTTCTCAGGCCAGGCAAAGTATTGGTACTTAGGTTTTTCTAAATGAAATATCTTAAGAGCAGCCCGGAGTCTGGATTTGTGACCTATTGATGGCAATAGTGGTGAGGTGTAGGAATGTATACGTCATGACACCTCAAGTGACACTAAACACTATGGCTATACGCTAAATTGCTATGAAATTAGACAGAGAAATCTGACGTTTACAAAATAATTCATACATTAAGAAATACGACCTCAACTGGTTACGATGACTTAAGCACTAAAGTGTTATAAATATGTGCAAAGAGCTTAGTTTGACCTTTAACCTACATAATAAACATGTCCATAAAAGAAGAAGTATTCCCAAAATGTTTTAAAATGACAATAACAATTGGACGTAGTTAAGCGGAAAGGACCCAACCCACACAATGGGCGAAAATGAGTTATGTATACCAAAACACTCTTTGTAGTTAAAACTTTAATATCACAAAAACAATCCCAACGCATCATGTTATTATGACCATACGTTACCAACCCGTATGTATGGCAGGTCATACGATCACATAACACGATCTGATCTTAAAACTTGAATTTCTCAAAACTAACTCTGTGTGCATTGGATCATTTCCACTTAACTACGTCCAATTGTTAAACCTCTGTAAAAAAAAACGTATAAAAACGAACATGACCAATATTATCGCGCAATAACTTTAATCCCCATTTTAACTAAAAATTTTGAGTAAGACGTCATGTATAATAAAAAAGAGAACTTCTTGACGACTTGTGACATTCCCAAAAAGTACAATTCAGCTTTAGAAACGGCAGCTCTACTGCTTTAGCATGTTTCTCTTTAGTAAAACATATCACTGAAAGTCTTAATCAAAAGTCCAAAATGGCTGCGTCTTTCTAGACATGACGAAGGCCTTTGACTTCGTCTGCCATAAAACACTACCCTCAAAACCTTCTCATTATGAATCCGTGGAAAGGTCAATGACTGGATCAAAAGCTATCTTGCCGAAAGACTACAATGTGTAGAAATAACAAGGTCTTATCACTATAAACAAAAAGACTTTAGGTCGGAATATGTACAAAATAATTATGGCGTACCACAAGGAGGTATCTTTTCCACGTTTCTTTTCCTAGTGTATATCAACGACCTGCCGGAGGTGATAAACAAAGATTGCATATTGTTCGCTGATGACATGACATTAATCATTCAAACTGACAATAACAATCATTTGACAAACGATTTTTTTTAAGCTTTAGACGATGCAATCAATTGACTGCATAAAAATAACTTAAAAATAAACATGACGAAAACAAACATAATAAAATCCCAGAAATTTAACGCACACATAGATAATCTAGACATTCAATGTAAAGATTCTCACGAAAAGAATCAGGCAATCTGTTAACCTCGATACTGCAATGGTTGCTTACCATGAGTACGTATCCATTGTACGTTTATTAGACGGTATTATAATTTGAGGTAACTCAGTGAACGATGACAGATTTGTTGTGCTTTGAAAGCACAAAAAATATATGTCCGAGCAATATATTGAGCTCGCTTTTTAGATAGCTGTAAGCCACTGTTTCAAAAACTTAAAATATTATCTTTACCATGTCTGTACATTTTGGAAACTTGAATTTTGGTAAAAAAATATTTAAAATCATTTCGATAATATTGGAGACAAGCTAAATAGCCGATCACGCCATAAAGACAGAATACGGTTGCCACCACTAAAATTAAAATTATTTAAGAGATATTATGTCTACTGCATTTCTATTATAATATGCATTCAAGATTTACCTACCATAGCCATTGTTAAAAAAAATCTGTTTAAACTTTTCTATGTAAAAAATATTACACCATTAAGGAATATTTAGAAGATAGATCAATGAACCTATACCTAATGAAAATTTGTAATAATCATATAATAATAATAATCATAATGACTTTGTAATTGACATAACTGTATTATCTATTGTACCATATTCCAGCAAAAAATATTTTTGATTTGACTGATGGATTAAAAAAAGAAAAACAATATGGCGGATTTTTGCAATAATCAAAAAACAAAGCAATTTTTAAGAATGCTACTGCTCGATTACTTACCACTGACATTCCAGGCCCCTTCCACTTGGTACGCCGCCGAAGCCGCCCCGAACATGAACGAAGGTGGAAACTTCAGCTGTTCCGTGCTCCATGACCCGCAGATCAGAATACTGAAAATAACGATCTGCATCAATATTGCTTCGTACAAATATCTTATTCTTCATAAGTTTTTGTAACAATAACAAATGAAACTGCACTAAAGTCCATTCTGCTATTAGTATTCAAAACTGAGTGGTAGTTAGGTTTTATGCGATCTAAATTAGCCGCCACCTTGTTTTTTCGTAGCATTTGTCGTAGCGTTTGCGTAGCAGTCTATGACGGACTCCCATCTTGCTACGCCGTAGAATTTCTTAATGAATACACTTCTAGGTTACTCGCAAAGATAAACATAATTATTCTTTATATTATCATTTTCTCATTGATATAACAGTAAGTAGATATAATTAAATAAATAGTTAGTAACCTTCCTAGCTTATTGCTGTGGTATCTGTCTAATAATTTAAGTTGCGGGAAGTCCGCATGTTTCATTGAGTTCGCTCCGGAAAAACATTGGGTGCAACTCTACATCCTAAGATTTTTTTCATACATTACATTATTTTTGTACAATTAACCGCTATCATAGAGATGATTAATACGTACCTGAATACAACCACACTGATATAATTCATTCTCACGACTGAACTATGATAATTAAACATCATAAAAACTGTAAATTTAACTGTCTGCGAACGTTATCTGAATTAAACCACAATGACTATACTCATGAATTGCCTGCTTTTAATTCATTCAGTGCAATTCGCTAAAAGTCAATCGCGAGATCACTAAGGCCCATTGTACACGGCAAGGTATCGTCGGTACGTCGTATAAACCCCGCCGCCGCACTGTAGATCGAAAAAAGGCTCTCGAAGACATAGAAGCTTACATTTTAAAGTGTCGGTTTTTGCTTGAAATGGCTTCTAATAGCCAATATTAAACATAAATATATCATAGGATACAAATTAGATTAGATTAGATTGGATGCAAATTATCAACTTCTATATATTTTTTTGCAAAAAAAATTAATGGAGCTAATGCTTATATTATTATCTCCAGAACGGAGAGAATAACCGTTATATCCTTGCACACGGTGACGTAATTATTTATTTATGATTTTTTGAAGTACTTGATTTTTTCAGATTAGGTCTCGTTATATGACGTACGTCAAAAAATCCCACTGCTGGGACATGGGCTTCCTGTCGGTGAGAGGGAGTGGGCCGTAATCCACCACGCGGGCCCAGTGCGGGTTGGTAAATGTCACATGTTTTCGAATTTCTGGTTCTAGTCTAGGACATGCCGGTTTCCTCACGATGTTTTCCTTCACCGTTTTGAGAGCAGTGGTGATGAAATAATTTACACAAAGTAAAACGCCTGTCTGGGATCGAACCTACGACCACAACGCTAGTAAGTCGCGGCTGTTACCACTGGGCCACCACTGCTCTCCATTATTACATAGGGCATTATCCATTATTACAGTAGGGAAAATAATTAAATATCTAGTGAAAAATGTCATTGACCCCGATAGCATACATCCGCCATGAAACCGTAGCAGTGAAACCGCAGTAGTTCAATTCAACTGGCTCGCGTCATGTTCCGCAACATGACGCGAGCCAGTTGAATTGAATTACTGCGGTTTCGCTGCTATGGTTTCGCGGCGGAGGTGTGCTACTGGCGTTAGTGTCGAGAAGGTTAATTGCTTTTGCCTGGGAATGCATAAAGTCGTATTGTTCTTACTAACCGTAATCATTATAATATTGACTGTCGAATTTAACGATAAGGTAGATATTATAGACCCACCCAAGCCGGGCAGTCCTCCACCGTATGCTCCACCGTATCCTCCGGGCGATCCACACTGTGGTGACACCCGGGCGTTTCCTCCCGCCTTATCCGGAACAGGAACGTCCCGAAACAACCGTGTCCGGTGAGGACCTGCGTCAGGCGGAAGGTGAGGACGCCGTGTCGCCTCTCTAGCCACTTCTCTTCGACAACTTATCAAAGATTTAATTTGTTTCGATTTGACTTGCAAATAGAGGCAATTTACAAGAGACTATTTACAAGTCAAATCGAAACAAATTAAATCTTGCTGCAGCTGTTTAAAGTAAAAAAGAAACAAATGAACATATTGGCGCGGGAAAAATTATCGTTCGTAATTGATTCTGGAATTTATAATTAATTTACCTACTTAGTTTGAATTTATGCGCTTTATTTGAGTGCCGCTGCAGCGGCCGCCGAGTGCCAGATCCCCTCGAATTGAATTGTTGGTGAATCATTTGGGTTAGGTTAGATTAGAACAGTGACCATTAACGCGCGAAGGCGAGCGAGCGAGCTTTTGTGTGTCTCACACTTGTAAGAATCCATTTTGAAAGAAATAAATTATAATGAGCAAGATTATGTACACAAAGTGACAACTAACAATGATATTTGTTAAGCTACCACTTATCAATAATTAGACAAGTTACAATGTGTTTATATGCAATTTTGCTTTGTGTTTTTAACTAGGCTTTTTTATTCTATTAGACTAAATAGAATCTTAAACTCCTCATGATATATCGTCGAAGCCTTAGCATGAGCTATCAAAGTGTTCTTGATACATAGGTATCTGCCGACCTTGGTATCATTCAGGTAAGGGGCGTGCTGCAGGTTATAGGGCTCGTTCAGGGTCAGCCATAGCTTCACGCGGTCTGCGTTGAGGGTGAACACGACTCTTGCGTAGTCTGCGAACCATTCTGTCCAAAGAGGACCATTCTGTCTACACCAATACCGTTATCTCGTCGCAGAATATATTATGGGAAAAACAGAAATAAAAATAACTGATTATGAAACCCCAAAAATTATGTACGTAATAGTCAAGATAAAATCTAGATGTTATATAAAAACTATGTTAATATCTTCCAAGTTAATGATTTATAACCTTGTAAACTCCTAATTGTGCATTTAGTGAATAGAAGAATTTAAATAGACATTCTCACATGATTACGTAGGTACGTACGTAAGTCCTACGTATTTTTCTGTTCCTTTCTTCTTGTCTGTGTAAATAAACTATTAAATAATAATAAGACATAAAACTATCCGTTATTTCTATTAGCTATTTGTAAAACTACCAATGACACTTAGGCCACGCGCATTTTGGACACGAATTTGTATCGTACGTTCGTACGATCGTGGTCGTACGAATTGAGACGCACACTGAATACGTTATTCTCCGTCAAATAGGTGATGTTCCGATGATATCGAATTGAAAGCATGAAAAATCCCATCAACTTCGGATTGTTTTCGGACGTCGGAAGTATACGTACGTATACGTACTACTAACTCACACTCAGTCAACGCACTTCCTTTGTACTTGAAAGGTTGGAATCTTTCGTGCGTGTTCGCACAAGTGAAATTCGTACGAAAACACGTCCAAAGTGCGCGCGGCCTTACTTTACAACACCTACCGTCAATTTTGTCACAATCACCACGCTTGATAAACCACAGACCGCAATCCACATTGAGATGGGAACCAGAGGTTAGCACGAATGCGCGACATAAACCTAACGGAAATTCGAACGAGTTTTGAATTTAAAATACAACTAATCATATTGTATCTTGGTTTCAATTTTAGCGGGAAACAGAATTAGTATCCCCCATAGATATAGATACTGAGCGACCGTGCTGTGCTCGGGTGAAAATAGAGAACACAAATTTTCCCAGATAATTGAGACCTAGCCAGATCAATGCCTGCCTATCTGACCTCCACGACCCAGTAACTGGGTAATACGATACTCCTTGGTAAGACTGGTTGTCAGACTTTCGGGCTTCTGACGACCCGTAACGACTGTCAAAGATCCACGAATGACAGCCGGGACCAACGGCTTAATGTGCTATCCGAGGCACGGAGGAGTCTCGGTATGTAAAGATGCAGGCAAGCGTAGCTTAACCTGATGGATCGACCCGTGCGGCAGTTATTACTTAGCCACGAGCTCCTCAGCATAAATACAAATTGTAAAGATAAATTTGTATATTTTATAATGATACTGTGAATTGCAAATTTATTATTTGCAGTTGCTGAAAATCGCCCATATTTAAATAAAATACTTTTTGCATCGGCGTTTTTAATATTTCTTGATTAAATACAGTATGGCACAAGCTATACATTTTTTTTGAAATACTTGTTTAGTTGTTGCGGTAGAGCTCGTATAAAAAAATGGTCTAAAAATGACAACATTTATGGCTTATATTGGCTTGCGCACACTGGCGGACGGGACGGCAGTGGATTTTAAATTTATCAATTTAATTTAATACTTATCTAATCGATATAAGGTATATATTTCAATGCTCGGTGATCGGGCTTGGAGCATCGCGGAGCATCACAGCGCAGTTTTAGCGAGCATTGCAATCACCTAATTTCCATTGGATAAGTATTAAATACAACTGATTTTTTTGTTTAATCCTCTGCCGTCCCGTTCGCCAGTTTGCGCAGGCCCTATTTCTTAATAAAAAAAAAAAAAAAAAATATGTACTTTACTCGATGAGCTCTAAATTAGACAATAAAACCCCACATGACAGGGTAAAATATCTTTTTTTCAAAATAAAAATTTGTAGTGTAAAGAAAACAAAAAATGGGGACTTAATATTTTTACTTTATTTATTTTTTATATTTGTTGCTAGAGCGGCCATAGAAGTACACAATCTGTGAAAATTTCAACTGTCTATCTATACTGGTCATGAGATACAGCCCGCTGACAGACGGACGGACAGCGGAGCCTTAGTAATAGGGTTCCGTTTGGCACCCCGGTATGGAACCCTAAAAACCCTGATATACCAGAGTTCTTTACTCATCCATTCTCATCGCCCAGACGCCAGTTTTACTGGATATTATAGAATATACGCAATACATATATGTATTTTGCGTGTATTCTATAATACATGCAATCTATATTGCGTGTATTCCATAATCTTTGTAAGATTAGTATAGAGGTGTGTAATAAGATAAATATAAAAAACCAGCCAAGTGCGTGTCGGACCACGCACAATGAAGGGTTCCGTAGTTGGGATGAATTTATCCCAAGAACAAACTTAACATTGTAGCTGAAAAACATTTTCTCCCATACGGAAGGTATGGGAGATCATATTATTTTTCAAACTGCAAATTTAAGTTGGTCAATTATTACTCGTTAATATGTAAAGCCTACTTAGCTGTGATAGTTTTCCTTTTTACTTCGTTAAGTATATATACTTACTACTATGTATGTGGTATACTACTTACTGCTGTGAATTTTTTCACAAATCCAAGTAGGTACAACCATTTACCTGACAGGGACACACACACTTGACTCTAACAAAAATTAGCACTTTAAAAGATTTTGGCACATGAAAAAGGATTTTCACACTATAAGATAGCCGAGAAAAAAAACACCCCCACTTTACAGGGGAGGTAACATAAAAAAAACTAGTTTTTTTACCGTTTTGTCGGCGTGATTAATATGTATACCCATGCCAAATTACAGCTTTCTAGTACGAACCGTCTCTGAGCTAAGCCGCGGGCAGACAGACAGACGGACATGGCGAAACTATAAGGGTTCCTTAATTACTACGGAATCCTAAAAAGATAAACTGTTTCCGTCATGGTCAAATATTTTCCTACCTACATATTTTATTACGTGTAATTAGATTATTGTCGAACTCATCAAAGAATAAGATGTTCTTATCTAACATGATGTTGAGAGCCAAGAGATAATACAAATGAAAATCTTAGATAAAACGGCAGTGTTTGTTTGTGTAAAGTACCAGCTTATAATCATCTCTACAAAGCAAATTCTTCTCATATTATTAGTACCCATATAAAAAAACCAATGGAGGAACATGTGACAATACCTGTTCCAAGTATACTGTTCCTGGTATACTAAATAGCTCTGGTGTCTGGATCTGTGCTGAAGAAACCATTCATTATCTGTTCTTCAAATAGTTCATCTGGTTGCGAGTACCTTCGGGATATACCTGGATTAGGGGTTGTATGAAATGAATCAAAATCCAAAGTCCATTATTCAAACCTAAACTAAGAATCTATACTTTTCAAAAGTCAAAATTACATACGACAGTCCTCCAAAACGCCAACTCCAAAAACCACTTCCTAGGGGAGTGATATAAAGATTCGAATGAAGTTATTGCGACGCACGCTATTTCGAAAAAAATTAAGAGTGGTACGCCAGTTCCAAAACACATAGTGCTTTGGCTGGGAAGAAGTGGCGCAAAAAACTCCCCAGCAGCACAGCTGACTGTTCGATTAGAATAACTATAAATGGAACTTGAAAAGAATTAGGCAAAAGAAGTATGCAAAATAATTTACATTATGCAAAAAAAAATTGCCATAATTATGTCAGCTAGCACACTCCAATATGCCTACAAAAATAATGGATAATGGCAACAAAATAAGGGTTTTTCTGAATAGTTTTCTACCATATGACATGATTATCTACCACATAGCCAAATAAGTATTGACGTTTACCTTATCGCCAGAACAATGCTTTTTGAATAGTTTATTTTTATTATATTGTTATTTAACATAATGCAAATAAGGAGCTCCTTGTCATTTTGTTATATTCACCCAACTGTTTATGAAAACATAAACATAGCATCATTACTGTATTCATCGACGTGATATATAGAGGTGCATTAGTACACCTACATTCCGCCAGTTAATGTTTATATTCCATGTTGATAGGGAGCGAGGCTATTGCCATCAACTGTTTCGATTTCAGAAAACCCATATAACAAAATTCAAATCAAATGTCATTTATTTAAATTAGGCTTAGAATCAGTACTTTTTGAACGTCAAAATTACATAAGACGCACGCCCTTCACCACTTCCTAGTGCTTTCGCTGGGAAGAAGAAGTGACGCAACAAACTCCTAAGTACACTTATTATTTGCCTTTAAGTATGCAACTAGTAACTGCCATTATTCTTAATTCATTGCTAGCATTTAAATAATTAATTGTGAATGCAGCAGCAAACGAGTAATAAGAGTCACAATGGACAAGATAATTATTATAATTCAATGGTACAGGTACTTATCGCAATTCCACGTAAATAAAATGTTGCAAACAGTACTAATGTATAATCAAAGATGGTTGTAACAGGTTAAACACGATATCTGTTATCACTGTTACTGTTACACAAAAATAACAGATCCAAATATCTGTTATTAAAAAAGAGCCTGTTATTATTGTACGGACGATAAGTACCTACGTATTTTAATTCTCAATTGAATATATTCTTTATTTCTTTTCGTTTAAAGTCAAAAATCGTATCCAAAGTTTTGAATAAAAATGACGGGATAATTTGAAATTATAGAATTACGTTTAATTATAATTTTTTTAAGTCATCCGGTTATACTGGAAACCGACCCAAACATAAAAGGCTGGGCAGATTGTTTGATGAATACTCCGTAAACATAGTCAAAAGTTTTCTAAAAAATTAAAATTACAATTCACCAGTTCACCTTCCGTTAGAAAGCATTGAAAGCGATAGAATTTAATTAAAAACGTAAAAGATTCTTTATTTAAAAAAATTAAATAAACTAACCAGCCAGTTTCAATTGAATATCATCTTTCAATTAAAATAATGTGATTCACTCTGCTTTCAACGCTTGACGTGTCCACACGTCGGGTCCGGGTTCGCAACAAGTCAATCGTCACACGTCGGTGCTCCGCCCAAGCCGGGAACACCTCCACCGTATGCTCCACCGTGTCCTCCGGGCGATCCACATAATAGTGACACCCGGGCGTTTCCTCCTGCCTTTTCCGGAACAGGAATCTCCCGAAACGGAGCGTATTCGGTGAGGACCTGCGTCAGGCGGAGGGTGAGGACGCCATGGCGCCTCTCTAGCCACTCCTCAAAGACGACTTATCGCCGCAATTGTGGTGTGCCCATGGTTGGGTTAGCCTCAAGTAGCAAGCAAGTCAGAGAAATTCTCAGACAATTTCTCGACAATAATAAACGGTCGTTAAAAAATACACTTTGCACTTGTTAAAGCCAAAGTCAAATATTTTATTTCAATTGCACATTTGAAATAAAAACTACGAGTACCTTTTGGAAGGGGCGGCTAGAATCAATTAAATTTTTTGTGAACTTTGACTTTGACGTTACAAGGGCCTATTTGAGATAAATGATTTGACTTTGACTTTGAAATCCTTGAACATCAAAATCTACTGTTATTTATTGAGGTGGATTTTATTGCTATTAACGACACGTAATTCAGTCGAGAGAATGAGTTATATCAGTGTGGTTGTGTTCAGGTATGTTTGATGTCATAGTTATCTTAATCTTGTGAAGTCGGTTTTGTAACTGACAAACCACGTAAGGCTAAATCGTTGAAGGTAGAAACACAAAAAACTCTTTTCTCAAAGTGTATAAAACTAAATCGTGTGTATTTGTTCAAACTTCAAAACTATTTGTTAGATTTTGGTGCAGTTTTCACTATCATAAAATGTTTCCTGAAAAGGTTGTAATTTTAAAGGCTGTTTGTATTCATATTTAATGACAGTATTGAATTGCACCACGCAATGTACGCATATTGGCAGTGTATTATGGTGGATTATGGTCCACTCTCTGTCATGGTAATTTTGGAAAAATTTATACGTATTATTTTTGCCTGTAGGTAACACATACCAAACCATTTGTGCGACTTCACGTTTCAAATGAAAATAGTGGCGATCGATCGATTAGAGAATCATATAAGCTTGTTTATATCGCTGTACCTTCCTTATTTAAAAAAAACGGCATGAAAGCCAAGTTCCGACTTACATTAGTCACAAAAAACCCGTCTGCAAAAACACATAATTGAAAAAAGAAAAACAAGCATTGAATTTAGTTTTTTATAAGATAATTGCAGGCGGAGACAATCCAATAACCTGAAATTTGCTGTAACTTTTGTTTGTGATATTTATGTTTTTGCAGTCGGGTTTATTATTTTTTTAAATCATTTTGCTTTATTTCAAGTTTTTTAGGTCGCAGTAAGATGGTTGTATTTAGCCGTGATATGCCTGGGTCGCGGGAAAGTCCGAAAGGGATACCGTGGCCCCTGGCAACGTACAGGCAATACTGAAGGAACACGGGTGGGTTTTAGTCAGTAAGAGTCTGACACGCCCTCCCGCTCCGCCCAGAGCCGGAGAAGTTATTTGATAATTACCCAACCAAAAAAGAAGCCGTGATATATCCCTATCCTATCCCGGTTCATAACTGTCTTACTAGGAATATAACTACAATACGAGCACGATCTAGTAACTAATATAACTATATGGCACTCCGACCAAATAGTAATAGTAATTTATTTGTGTAATTGTAAAATACATAAACTTACGCCCTCTCATTGACGCAGGCAGAAACTATAGAATACCACTAGAGAATACTATTAGATACTTCTTTTGCTTCGCTAAACATTCATACAAAACTGGAAATAATCATAATAAATTATTTACTCGCCTAAATAAACACAGGGTACAGAAAAAATGTGAAACCCTGACTCCAGACCTAGGTTAGACTACCTGTAATTCAGGAGCCAGTGACTTCGTCCAGATAGGTTACAATTGAGAAAGTATTATGCAGGAAAGGTTTAAAATAATATTAAGTTTAATCATAAATATACCAAAAACATAGGTATCTTTTTTTAATCCATAGATGCTTATGCTGCTTTTTGCTTTGCTTTATTAATATGTGTTACAATATTTAACACAAATAACTATTAACACTAGGTACTAAATACAATAACAAACTATACAAATAAATACAAAAAACAAACGGACACTTAGGCGTCGAAGTATTCGTCCGCATCGCTGTCGTAAGTAAGTAAGTAAGCAATTTCATTGAATATGTCACACGGTACAGTGTGCAAAACTTTTTTCAAATTTTCTTATTTGTCTCCCAAAAGTGACCCCCATATACAAAATTCATTTATTTACGTGACACGTCCGTGTTTGAGTCACAGACATTGATCTGTATGCCAAATTTCAACTTAAACGGTTCATTAGATTCGGATCAAACTGGCTGTGACAGACAGACGAGTAGTCTTATAAGGGTTCCGTTTTTTCATTCGTCCGAATCCTAATTAATACGGAACTAAGAAATACGGAACCCTAATTAACCTTAAATTGCAGACCATTGTCATTCCTTGACTGTAGTATTTCAGTACATGCGCTTCGAAAACCGTACTTACTGCTACGATATAAAGGCGCTATCAATGTCAAATTGCTACCACTGAAGTGCGGCTCACTGTACTCAATAACCTATCAAAACAGCAACAAGTATTTCAATTCGACGCGATTTTTTTTTCCCTTTCTCTACTTGAGTTAATTAAGTATGTAAATATTATTTACTAGCTTCTACCCACGACTTCGTCCGTGTGAAATTTCTTGTTCCTCCGACCCACTCCGTCGCATCGCATCGCCTGCCCGCGGTATTACTTCGTTTTCGCTCAGTAATTTATTATATAATTACTAACAAATTAATGAGCTAGTTATAAGCATTTGTATTGAAAACTTAAGAAAGAATTTTAATTCTATTAGTTTATACAAAAAAAATATTTTATTAAAATAAAATTTAAAACCCCAAAAAAAATATTAAAGAAATTCGTAAATATCTTTTTCAAGCCAAATATATTCAAATTTATTCTGACTGTTGTTCTTTTTGCTCGGCTCCTTAAGGCTTTGAATGAACAATAAGGACAAACTATAACCACACCACACCACACCACACCATAACTATAACTATACTTGTATATTTTGTAGTGCTTAATTATTATTTCTTGTTACTTATGTATTTTTGTGGTGTACAATAAAGTATATATAAATAAATAAATAATAAATAAACTATGAGCTCCGTTTCACTGGCTTCATAAGGTTCATAACTAATTTATTGGGCTTTGTATAACCTTTTATAACAAACTACCCTCTTCTTTGCTAGATTTGCCTTTTAATGCGTTTAAAACTAAAGTAAAATCTAACCTTTGTTCAAAGGCATATTATTCTATCAACGACTAGATAAATGATAAGAATAGTTGGTCGCTGTGATTAACTCAAGATAATGTTTATGTTCTTTCTCCAGAATTAGCTTACCTACTGATATAACCTGTATGAGTTTATATAATTGTTTATTTTATTTGACTTTGTAAGTCAATTTATTTTAATTTATTGTTGACATAATCTACTCATTACAATGTTTTTTTTATGAGTTGTATTACAATATGTGGTTAGCTAGTGACCTCGACAATTAATCATATTATTCTTGTGTGAGCAACAAGTTCGTCATGCTCCCTTAGATGTCACTGCTTGCGGTAGCGTCTGGGGTCGGGTTGCCTCCTTCCCTCAAATATGGCGAGGAGGGCAATGGCTGATCTTTACGTTATGCTCGTAACCGGGTGCTTGTTGTCCCTGGTCATCTCGCTGATCATGGTTTAGTTATTGTTATTAGTAATTAACTGCTTATTTATTTTACCTCGATGATCCTAGTTTATCATTTATAACTCCCAGTTACAGCTATTGATATCTATATGTAAGCGGGCACGCCCTTTATGCCTGGAGGCTTTTATTTAGATTCTGTTTACGTTTAATTTTAATTTTTTATTTCTGCTCAATGTTTTTGGTTGGTATATTGGCGTGTGCTAGCTGACATATGGCTAATAATCTATTATTTAAATTGTTTTGTGTTGCGTAATGTAAATTATTTTGCATACTATTGGAATTGTTTTTACTAACTGAACAGACAGCTGTGCTGCTGGGGAGTTTGTTGCGCCACTTCTTCCCAGCTAAAGCACTAGGAAGTGGTGAAGGGTGGGCGTTTTGGGGGACTGTCTTATGTAATTTTGACGTTCGGAAAGTGCTGATTCTCAGCCTAGTTTGAATAAATGAGTAGTTATTTATTTATTCTTAATTTTTTTTATGCATTTTTATTTTTTTTCCTTCTGCTTGTGCCAGATATTAGCGCTTGAATGCGCTACATACAAACAAACGAACAAAAGAACGTACTCTTCAGCTTTATTAGTATGGATAAGAAAAACAATGCCTTTAATTTTTTTTTTATTAACTACTCATGGTCATGTTGTACAACCGCCTTCGTTAATTTAAACAATGGTCACATGGTAACCGGTTTTTGACAAAAAATTATAACAATTATTACCTAGGCATTGTAGTTAAAATAAAACAAAACCAATTGAAATGACGAACATTTTGCTTGTTAACTCAATTAAAATGATTAAGTCTTTATTGTTTAAAAACCGAATAATCTGGGAAGGTTTCTAGCCTGTTTATAAATTTCATTATACTATTTATTATACCTATGGGAAAATACAATCCTAACTAATATCATAAATGCGAAAGTGAGTTTGTTCGTTTATTTGTTACGCTTTCACGCTAAAACGGCTACACGGATTTGTATGAAATTTGGCACATTGGTAGACCATTACCCGGATGGGGACATACGATAATTTTTATCCTGATATTCCCACGAGATTTATGCGGGTGAAACCGCGGGGCGCAGCTAGTAATAATATAAAAATACTGTTTTTTTTTATTTGCGTGTGGCAAGATCAAAACGTTTCAAATCATGTCTACGGCGTAGCAAAGCAGGAGTCCGACGTAGACTGCTACGATAACGCTACGAGTAAATTCTATGAGAGACAAAACTACGGGAGTGAGCGAAGCCATTAGAACCCAGAGTTGCCATATTTTATACCTTTGACCCCACAATCAGCTCGTGCTTTGAATAGCATATTTAGCCGTTCAAAATTTCAACAAATTCAAAATTCAAATTCAAAAGTCATTAGTTCGAAATAGGCTTAGAATCAGCACTTTTCGAACGTCAAAATTACATAAGACAGCCCCCAAAAACGCCCGCCCTTCACCACTTCCGAGTGCTTAGCTAGGAAGAAGAAGTGACGCAACAAACTCCCCAGCAAAAGTCGCTACCGACTACCCGAGTCAGAAGACCAAAAGTGTGACAACCAGTCTTACCAAGGGGTATCGTATTACCCATTAACTTGGTTGTGGAGGTCAGATAAGCAGTCTTTCTGTGTTGGAAAAAGGCTAGGTAAAGTTTGACCCTATAATTAGCTGATAAATTATTCCAAGGTCGGGTAAAGTGTTTATTGGGATTTTCCCACTTGGAATAAGCAGTAGTGGCCCGTAGTTTGGAATTGTGCCAAATCACATTCCTCCACCACTTTTTGTTTTAACGACGGTCAGATTGGTCATCCCATGGGATCGTACTATACCGGTATAAAAAAGTATCCTATGCCCTACCCCAACTCATGGTCTATTCGTGTGATCCATTCAGCCGCTAAGGCTTGAAATAGTAACAGACAGACAGACTGACAGTTACTTCCGCATTTATAATATTAGTAGGATTTTGTTTTCAGTATTCTGATCTATGGGTCATGGAGCATGGAACAGCTGAAGTTTCCACCTTCGTTCATGTTCGGGGCGGCTTCGGCGGCGTACCAAGTAGAAGGTGCCTGGAATGTCAGTGGTAAGTAACTTAGCATATTATTTTCTATTTTAATTGTCAGTTTTTTTAATAAGGGTCTTAAGCCAACGAATTATAAATTAAAAGCCTTAACCATCTAGCTGTTAGTCGGTCTGTCTGCTAGGTTTATCAGTTATAATTTCAGCTCAATATTGCTTAGTTAGAAGTACGGCCAAGCAGCGATAATGTGAAGCAAATTTCATGCAAATTCCTTTCCCACGAAGCGGGCGCATGACGCCTTTCCGAACTGTAATTTTCATTCAAAACGTTGGCAATGACGTAGACGGAAAAATAATAAATAAATAAATAAATTTATTTCGGACAGCTAAAAAGATCCATAATTTGTTTGAAATTTGTCGTTTCAACCCCAAATCTAGGAAGGGACAAACCGGGGCCCGTGCCCCGTGCGCCAACTTCAGGGGGCAAAAATTCAAGCGCAGCACAAGTGTACCACCCAGCACACCGCAACTTTGCAACAAATGTTGACGCGCAGCACATAATATATTTCTTTCTTTTTTACACGTTTTGGCGCCCCTTATGGATTGGCGCATTATAGATCGATAAAATATGATTAATATGTTGCTGCCAAAATTTTCATTTCAATACAATTTGAATTTCGCGGGCGCATACAAAATTGGCGGGGGCGACAGACGGGCGCGATTGGCGGGGGTTTGCAAAACACAATTGTTAGTAACTTAAAATAAACAGGAATTACTGAGTTGACCACCCATCAAGTAGACACAACGAGAAATGGAAAGTAGGTTATAAGTATTCTCACAAATTGCCTTATTATGGCGGAGGAAGTGTCTGCCGGCACAGCCTTCAGGATGCTATAGTGACTGCCTCTTATTCTGCTCAGGAGTGAGGCCATTTTTTTGCGGATGATGAAAAATTTACCTTAAAGAGCTTAATATATTTATTTCTTGGCTGTACAGAATGCATAGACATATGTTTCGGCTTAATCATACGTCTTTTTACACCCTGTATGCTTTTCACTCCCGTGAACTTGACCTTGTAGGTATTACATATTCTTATTATATCTACACATTTAAAACTACACGGCAACTACATACAATACAGTAATTTGCATGATCCTCACAATGATCTGACCAAAATAATGTCTGGATCTTAAAATAGACGAAACCTCTCAGAAATTGTTTAGTAGCTACTTCTCAGAGTAGGAGACCGACCTCATCTAGTTTTAAAATACGATTGTTTTTTTTTTGACATGTAAAAGTGTTTTTAAAACAAAAAAAATTATAATATATCTCTTATCATTTGTTCTTAACCCAGATTTTTATGTGACCCCTCTAACGCTTCTTATCACGTTTCAGATAAAGGGATCAGCATGTGGGACAAACTCCTGCACGATCGTCCGGAGCTGGTGGCGGATGGCAGCAATGGTGACGTGGCGTGTGACTCCTACCACCTATGGAGAAGAGACATCGAGATGCTGGAGGAGTTGGGACTGAACATGTACAGGTACATCTCGACGTACAAGAGGAACGTCTTTTATAAGCAACATCATCATGGCTGACCTTTTCCCAACTATATTGGAGTCGGCTTCCAGTCTAACTGGATGCAGCTGAATAACTACTAGTATTTTATATAGGGCTTCTGCCTATGTGCCCTCCACAACCCAGTTACTAGTTAACATGATACCCTTGGCAAGATTGGTTCACAGACTTTCGAACTTCTGACCACCCCTAACGACTGTCAAAGATCTAGGGGTCTCGGCAGGCGGCGGTATTTATTTATTTATTTAAACTTTTCACACTCAAAAAAGTACAAAGGCGGACTTAATGCCTTAGGCATTCTCTACCAGTCAACCAAGGGTGGTGAAGAGATTACATGGCAGGTGCTCTGTTCGAGAGGAACAAAGGAAAAATAAGGTATAAGGGGGGGGGGGGGGTATTAGGTATAAGTAGGGTGTGACCACAGAATAATACAGATAGGACACTCCGTAAAAGTCCACACTCCGCGGGTCCAGTTGAAAACCAGCGTCAGGCACTTATAGTTGTCTGGAATTTTGCTGAACTGGGCCTATTTGGCGCAGCTCTAAGGCACACTCCCCATCAAATTTCTGCTTACGTCGCACTGTACACTTTTTTATTTGATTTTTTTTTTCTTTTTTGTGTCTACTGTGTAATTATAATATTGTGTGTGTTTTAGTCTGTGCTAAATTAATATGTTTTCTTTCTTTCTTTAAAAATAATTTTAATAAAAAGCAACTCGTGCTACGACACAATAAAGTGTAATTCAGGTCGCACAGCGCTAATCACCTACAGTTATATTCACCTAGAAGTAGCCTCTCTTTCTATTGCGTGGCTGTTAGATCTTCTAACTACGTTCCGTTACACTCACTGAATTGGCCCAGCATAACGGGCCCGCCGCGTACTTGTAACTTCAAACCTAGACTAAGGAGTGTCCCATCGTGTGACATTATTATTTATACTGCCCACGGCTTTGCTCCCGTGGTCTGTATCACAGAAACCGTGCATTTTTTCCAGCAGAAAGAAACCTATGTTGTTTAATTCTCTAGTTTATTTATTGATGTGCAATTCACGTCTATGCGTTGGTCCATTAATGAGTGAGTGAAGTTAATGTGTGAACATAGTTTTGCATTTATTTATAACAATCTTACCTACACTATCATTACAGATCTATGATCCAATGCGACAGATTGGCCTTACTAACTAAATCCTAAATCTACACCTTATACTTAGTAAAAAAATATCTTAATGTAAATAACTTATTACATATAGTGTAACTTTTGCGAATTCACTCAAGTTGCACCACAATACATCAACCCTCCCGTGAACCTCATTCACCACGCGTATGGCTCTAGTGAGAGGAGTTCTCGCCAGTAGGTTGGTCCTGGCTGCAGGCACAGCGAGCAGGGGCGGGCGTTGCCGCCTCCACACGTACCGGTCGGGCACGTACAGCTGTAGGTATTAAAATATTACTAGGATTCAGCACTATCATAGTGTAGACTACGAATCGGTAAACGCGACAAATAAAACCTTTACCTACGCTAAATAAAAAATCATTCATTCAAATTTGCCTGAGAATCGGCAGTTTTTGAACGTCAAAATTATATAAGATAGTCCCCCAGAACGCCTACCCTTCACCACTTACTAAAATATCCCATTTCGATGTGATTGCTACAAGATCGATTCCTTATCTTCCAGATTCTCAATATCCTGGCCTCGTCTCCTCCCGACTGGTTTCCCCAACTACATCAGTGAGGATGGCAAGAACTACTACAACAACCTGATCGACGGTCTACTGGAGAAGGGCATCCAGCCTCTTGTCACAATATACCACTTTGATCTGCCGCAGTCCTTGCAAGATCTAGGTACGTATGGGTGGAGTAAAAGTGCCAAAGCAAAGTTTATCTTATCGCTTTCATTCAACATGCTATGGATATTATACCAACAAATGGTTTACTAAAAATCTGCCTAGCGTTTTCCCAACTATATTGAGGTCGGCTTCCAGTCTAACCTGATGCAGCTGAATACCAGTATTTTACATGGAGCGACTGCCTATCTGACCTCCACAACCAAGTAACTGGGTAATACGATACCCCTTGGTAAGACTGGTTATCAGACTTTCAGGCTTCTGACGACCTGTAACGACTGTCAAAGATCCACGAATGACAACCAGGACCAACGGCTTAACGTGCTTTCCAAAGCACGGAGGAGTCTCGGTATGGAAAGATGGTCACCCATCCACAGACCAACCCCGGTAACCGTAGCTTAACCTGATGGATCGACCCGTGCGGCTGTTATTACTTAGCCACGAGCTCCACTAAAGTACATACAAAAGTAGATAACAGGGATCTCTTTTACTGCATGTACATACGATAAGAAATTCATCAGCTCATTTCTCTCTAAAGTTAACGGAACTGACAAAAGTACATAAATGCTAATAAAGAACACTTTGTGTTACAACACGCCTGTACCTACTCACCAAAGGCCTACACAACACGTGCGAGCGTGATGCGGGTCGCGAAGCACGTTGACACTGAGCGGTGTTACACTACAACACAAGCCGCTCACACAAACACGACTGCTTATCCCTCAATCCGTAAACGGCTAAATCTGTAAGCGGGGCGAGGGAAAGCTACATATCTACCTGTAGGTGCGTCGAGTCGGCATCTTCGTCGCTGGTCGTCTTCGTCGGGCCTCCCCCAGGCAACTGGGGGTCTCACCTGGCGGGGACAGACCGCCGAGATGTCGTGAAGAAGCGACGCTATAGGATATAGCGTCGTGGCGCGCCTACAGAAAATTCATAGCAACCAATCACACAGACGCACTTTGCCTGCGTCAATTCTACAAGCCGCTGTAGGCTAACACATCGAGGGGCCCGTTTTAGCGGGTCACTGTATGGCCTCCGCGGGCGAGGGGCGAAGCCCCGACCCCGCTCGCCACGCCCCCTTGCGGGGGCGTCGCGACATCCCGATAGTCACCAAAGGCATAGAGCATTTCGTTCACCCATATTTCGCGAGCTATAGGAAACTAGCTTCGACCCGCGGTTTCACCCGCATACGTCTTGATCTCGTGAGAATATCGGATTAAAAAGTACTCTATGCCCTAACCCAGGTCATGGTCTACCTATGTGCCAAATATCATCCAAATCCGTTTAGCCGTTTTTGCGTGATTGAGCAACAAACATACAAACGCACAAACATACAAACTTTCACATTTCTAATATTAGTAAAATCAATAAGTAAGTTAATTTCGTTCACTGCTTTTAAGCGGGCATAAATCTAGGTTGTGAGCTGCTGTTGAGAATTTCCTTATGGAAATTTTAATAACACTATACCAAATCCGATTGACTATTAGGACCCCATTGCTCATCACTTGTGACTACGAATGAATGCCGGCGCTCATCAGGCGGCCTGGAAGGGCAAAAGGTTTCGAATCTTATTTTCATACTCTTAGCACTCACATCTCGTTTATATCGTCACAAAGGGACTTCAGCTTACCGCAGGATGCTACAGCATGCTGCGTTCCGCTTTGATATGCCATACAAATGTTAATACTTTGCCATTCCATGCCTTGACGTGTCGGCTATTAAGCGTCGGCCTTGAGACAGGTTTTGTGATAAGACGGTTTTTTTAAATGTAAAATCAAATTTAACCTTACTTATCATTTCCAGGTGGCTGGGCGAACCCTCTCATAGCCGACTGGTTCGCAGACTACGCAGAAGTGGTCTTCTCCCTCTATGCTGACCGCGTGAAGTACTGGCTTACCATCAACGAGCCCATGGGGTTATGTGATGGGGGCTACGAGAACTATGCAGCCCCTTACTTCGATGATCCGAGTGTCGGCCGGTATCTGTGCAATAAGAACGCGTTGATAGCTCATGCTAGGGCGTACAGAATCTATGATGAGTTATATAGGGATAAATATCATGGTAAGTATGTTTTTCGGTTATTGGTTTACAGATGCAGTTAAAAACGTAGTTAATGTTAAGCTCTGTCTAAAAACCAAAAACAGTAATTCAGAGTACGAACGCGCGACGTAAATGTAACATAAATTCAAAAAAAAAAATTAATCCAAAATACCACTATTTTATTAGATAGCATTTTGGTGTGAAGTTTTGCGTCAAGCACAATTAGTATCACCGTTAAATGTGAATAAAGTCTTTAAACTAAGCAAATTATTATTAAGGGCGAAACGAGAATTTTCAATTGTAAAATCGTTCGAATGAACGTTGCGTTCATGCGAGGCCCACAGTTGTGTAATCTTTAGGTTGAGTCTCTTTTATTTGCTTGAATCATATTTCTATCATCTTTATTGTTTGCATTTAAATATTAAAATAGTTGACGAAAAGAATCTATTTTTTTTTTTGGGAAATTAAAACCCACTCTTGTTCCTTCCGATATCCTTTTGTCAACTTTACCATTTGTTTCTTTAATTACAACGTAATTTTCGGTCCATTATATTCGGAGCAAATTGGCTGTGACAGACGGACAGACACATAAGTGATCCGGAACCCTAATACTCTTTTCGCACATAATATTTACTTAGTTTTAAGACTATTCATATTTATAGGGTACCTCTGTGCTTGTGGGAATAAGTTTATTTCATTATTACCAATATTCCATTAAATCAATCAATTCATCCTTTTCAGGTAAGCTGTCGCTAGCAAATCTCTTTTTCTGGTTCAAGCCAGTGACGCCGGAGGATCAAGAAGTGACTGATCTAACTATAGATCACTGGGTATGCGCATTTAACTGTTCCTCTTTACTAGCTAGTTGTTTATAACGTTGATGACAGTTTTATGGTAAATTAACGAAACGTAGGTACTGTTTTTTATATGTTTTTGGGACATGTTCCTTCAACACCTTTTTTCTGTTTTTCTAGGAAGGTCGATACACTCACGCGATCTTCTCCAAGGAAGGTGGATGGCCTCGTAAACTAGAGAAAATATTAAATGAAAACGCGAGGAAGGAAGGCTACTCGCATCCCAGACTGCCGCCTTTCACTCCCGAAGAAATAGAACTGGTTAAAGGTATGCCTGTGTTTTTTACCCAGCCACGCGACAACAAAGCCATACATACAGGGTGGATTTTTGAGACGGGCCGGGACACTAAGGACCGTTTCCCTTAACCGTTGCAGCTACAGAAAAACGTTCCTAGGAAACTCTCCTTAAAATCTCTTCTTCTCTTCTTCTGGTCTTTGCTGAAAATCAGCGCTGTTGACAATAGGTTCGTCCGAAGTCACTGCATTCAGCTGAGCAATGACCTATTCTTGCACAGATACGACGCACAGCTTAATTGTTCTTGTTATTGTTGTTACTTGTTACACAAACTGTTATTTATTCCACTTTGCAATCGGAATTTTGTAGGTTTGATTGTTTGTTTTCATTTTGTAAATGTCGCAACAGATTATGTATAAATAATGGACACGTCAAGCGTCGAGCGCAGTGTGAGCCACTTCGCCCGCCAACCCCAGTTATATAGGATTACTACCCCCCTACCTCGGCTAGGATCGTTATCAGCGCGATAAGGGGCTGCGAATAAACGCAATAACGGTGACCTTGGAATACTTGTATTTAATTAATTCAACAGTGTAACGTTCTAAAACTCTCCTCTACTTTTTTCAGTAATTGCTAACTGTATTCACACATTTTGTTTTTTTTACAATCAGGTAGAAAAAAATACTCACATTTTATTTTTATTGATGCAGTTTTGTATAAGGATTAAAACACTCTTCTGGACCAACTGCGATAAGAGTATTAGAAAAGTCACAAATCGCAAAATACATTTCCCTCACACTACACAGTGCTGGATCCTCCTCTTAAGTTATTTCCAATCACTCCAGGAACATACGACTACTACGCGCTGAATCACTACACAAGTCGGCGGGTCCGCAGAGTGAAGCCAGGTGAACCTCCAGGGAAATGGTTCTTCGACGGCTCTGAGGACCTTAACACAGTCATGGACAAGGATCCTTCGTGGGATACCGCGGCAGCCGACTGGTTTGCGGTGAGCGTCTTTTATGATTGTTTACTAAGGATATTATGTGACCCTGAACACCATCTAGTATAATAGCACTTATCAATCAAATACATATCCATATATAAATTTTCGTGTTTGTACTGTTGACCGTTGAAGAGTTTCCTTGTCTGAAGCCAATCTTATGTGCGGTAGCCAGATCATGGTGGACTTTAGAACGGAATATCATAATTAAATGCGTACCTATATAAAATTTCGTGTGTGTACTGTGTACCATTGAGGAGTTCCCTATCCTGGTTGCAGCAGCCAGATTATGAAATGGAATTTAGAACGGACCATCATAATTAAAACGTATATAAGATTTCGTTATTGTACTGTTGACCGTTGAGGAGTTCTTTCGTCTGAAGCCACTCTTGGGTGCAGCAGTCAAATCATGGTGGACTTTAGAACGGACTATCATAATTAAAGCGTATGTCGGATTTAGATGGTATGAGTCTCTCTCGTTATGAGGTATATTTTAACTACTGTGGGCGTACTAATGGGTAGTGTTGGTTATGCGCAATAGAAAAACAGTTGCAGTTCAGATCAAATTATAATTTGCAATAACATTACTTACACTAGCATTTCACACACTGTAAGTACACGACACAAATAAGAAACAAACACGTGCGTTGGTACGTAGCGTCTGCCAAGACTGCCGGAGCTCGACTGTCGCAACAGTCCGTCCCCTCACCAGTCTCCGCTGCATCCCCTCTACCGACGATCGTGTCCAAGCGGTAGGGCGCGCTTGCGTTTCCGGTAACGATATTATTGTAAACTACAAAACTAAATAATAGATGGCGCTGCCTGTTGCACCGTGGCGCCATCAATCCACGACACGGCCATTCCTGACTAGCACCCGTCCTCGGGTGTAGTACCTGTGGACAAAATGTACTCAGAGTAATCTAGCTCGGCTATCCTGCCAATAGAAACAAAAGTTGATGCTTAACTTTCATGATTAACAATGCCCTGTTATTAAGGCTTCGTACACAGTGCTCTCTGCACATCATCATTCATTGGAAAAGGTCCGATCAACAAGTTACAACACAGTAATTCTGTTACTCTTTACCGTAATTCATAAGCAATGCATACTCAACTCATGAAACATTTTTTTTTTCTAATCTGTGCACCAACACAGAAAAGAATCGCACCAACGATTCTCAAAAATCTAGCGCAATATGTGCTACAACACATGAAGCGCTCTGTGCACCAACACAGACAGAAATCGCACCAACGATTCCTTGTAGACCCATCGCCACATGTTACTCATGAGGTGCGGTCCAAAGTTTTGAGTTTGAGTATACAAGCCATTCTTAATCAGATTTGGTCTCACTACCACTGTCATCAACTATGACGTCTAATTCTCGAGGAACTTGGTGATCGGGGATCTTCCTCACACGGTCATGGGGGTATTTGTAAGTTCGTTTAGAGCTTTAAAGCTCGTACAGACCAGCGCGACGCGACGCCGCGCCGCGACACGAACAATACAATTTCTAAGAAAACTTGACGGTATAACAATAACCGGTGTCGCGTCGCGCTGTCGCGACGCGCTGGTCTGCACGAAGCTTTATGCTCTCAATGTGTAACGATCGGTAACAATTCTACAACTCTGAATGGTCCCTTATATTTGGAGTCTAATCTAGTCTGGTTGTGTTATTCGTTTTGAAGCAACACAAAGTCACCCACCGAAAACCTATCCAGTCGCGCTTTAGTGCTATCGAACCGTTTTTTTTGTCATATAGAGCTGACTTTTCGAATAACCGGGCTGAGTTTTCCCTAACTTGTTCGATATCTGCGTCAGTATCATCGTCGTAAGCAAAGAGACTAAGACTAAGGGGGGCACGCTACTTTACCGACTAGTCATTCGAGTGGACTTGCTTTTGTTACCCTATTGACTGTACAGTTTAGTGCCAGCTGCACATCTCCTAAGGCATCCTGCCACGACCTATCTTCGTTCACTTCAACCGCGGTAAGCATAGACTTTAACGTGCTCATTGTGCAAAAACCTGATTAACGTGCTCAACTTGACCGTTAGCTCACGATGATCCCGTAGCTATTAAATGAAGCTTAATGTTTTAACTCTCACAAAAATCCCTAAACTCATGTGTTAACCTTTAACCAAAACTCAACAACAGTGCCTTTTCGACTCGGCCAATTCTGACCATTTACGGGTTCTAAATTTTGAGATTAGGAAACTTTAATCCTCAACACTTAATTCTTTTAACAAAAGAATACTTCTACTTCTCAATGAACTAAACAAACTTTGATTAATCATAGCAAAAATCATCAACCAGAGCCATGTACCATCGTTTTCCACACAATCATCTTTTTCACTAAGATCTTTAGACACTTGGAAACCCACACACGAGTAAACCACTCTAACGCCATGGCTCTCCAGCCAACCAGCAATCGCATTGCTCTCACACATCCAGCGCATGGATCAAACTATGGTCTCTCTAGACCCCGACCTCCGCCAGTCTCTACTGGTACGGTCACACACAATACGGTCGATAGAGAACCCTACTCGCGTGGTTCCCATAACTTAGGCTTGCTCATCACCACTGTGATCACCATCTACTTCGACTGGTACACGACCTACTGGCATCTTTTTTTTTAACTTACCGTGACTTAGTAAGTACTGTAAGTACGGTTAGAATTACCATTATTATTGCTTTAAACTTTAACGTATAGCGATCATCTTTAAAAACTTCAGCTACATTAAACAGACCTCTGAACTTCCGATCCAACTAACTCCGATTTCGCTTTTTGATTTCTAATTACACGAAATAGGCAACTGATTTTTTTTTTTTTTTATATCTGCCTTTGTCCTATCAAATATTACTTTGCAAATAAGTGTCGGAAAGCACATCACAAAATTAAAACAAAGAAAACACAAAACCGATCTACATAGTTGGTGTTCGCTAATCCTTACGTAACATAAGATCCGTTCTGTGCTGAATACACGTGTTTGACCAATACCGGTCAACGCAACAATGTTATTAACTCGTTTGCCACTTAATTTGGCTGCACAACTGTCCTTAACTAACGAGCATTCAGCACCAGAATCGTAAACAAAACAATACAGATCACCTTTTTGTTCTAACGTGCCTGAGGGCAAACTTCCACTCGCCGTTCACTGTTTGCAGCACGTGCTCCTCCATCCGATTGGCTGCCACTGCATGGTCATGCACCGGGCCGCGATATGTCCTAGTTTCCCACACGTGAAGCACACGAAGGGCTTCGCCGACTACTACGGGCCTGCTTGGCTCGATACTGAAGACGTCGTAGATCTTCTGCTGTCAATCGGCTTGGATTGGCTGTCGCGCACCATAATCGCGCATAATCGCTTGCATGTTTCGAAATTCATAAAACAGAAATAAAAAAATGGGTTAGAATTGGTAAACTAAACAAAACTACACAAAAAACTTTATGAAAAGTTTTGCCGGGTATTTCGCAAATATCTCAGAAACGGTGCGTCTGAGCTCAAAAATAACCAAATTTTAATAACCCTTTTATAAACCCCACGAAATGGATAGGAATGCTGAATCCAAAAAAAAACTTATTTTTCAGTTCTACCCTCGAATTATAATGTTCGAAAACACGGCACACCAACGGTCACTTTTACCGTTTTCATTTTGCGCCTGAACCAACACGAATCCCAATTCTGATATCGGATTTAGATGGTATGAGTCTCTCTCGTTATGAGGTATATTTTAACTACTGTGGGCGTACTAATGGGTAGTGTTGGTTATGCGCAATAGAAAAACAGTTGTAGTTCAGATCAAATTATAATTTGCAATAACATTACTCACACTAGCATTTCACACACTGTAAGTACACGACACAAATAAGAAACAAACACGTGCGTTGGTACGTAGCGTCTGCCAAGACTGCCGGAGCTCGACTGTCGCAACAGTCCGTCCCCTCACCAGTCTCCGCTGCATCCCCTCTACCGACGATCGTGTCCAAGCGGTAGGGCGCGCTTGCGTTTCCGGTAACGATATTATTGTAAACTACAAAACTAAATAATAGATGGCGCTGCCTGTTGCACCGTGGCGCCATCAATCCACGACACGTATATAAAATTTCGTGATTGTACTGCTGACCGTTGAGGAGTTTCCTCATCTGGAGCCAATCCTGGGTGGCCAATCAGGTCATGCTTATCATAAAAATGTATTGTCTTTGGAATTAAACGAACATGTTAAATGTCAACTTCGTAGAATAAGAGGAAATGGTTTTGATTCAGCTTAAAAAATTCGCCCTAAACAAACTAACTTATAACTGAAAAACATTGCTAAATGAATAAAAGCTTTTAAAAAGAACAACTTTTTTTTTTTTGTGTTCCGTACCTCAAAAGGAAAACCGGCCAAGTGCGTGTCGGACCACACACAATGTAGGGATCCGTTGGCGAAATATTATGCTTTTAACTGAATTTTTTTGTTAGAGTCAAGTATCCTCCCCCAGTTAAATGGTTGTACTTGGATTTGTGAAAAAATTCACAGCAGTAGTATACAGCGTGTAACAGAAACCCTATTGCTATCCTTAAGCACTAAAGATAACAGCTGGTATAGAGTCACTATACGTAGTTTCAACTCAAAATAAAATACTCTAAGAATTGATACCAAATTTTCGGTTTCATATGTTTCTTAAATTCAAATCATAACAAACGTGTCACCGCACTACGTAGGTCAATAACTTTCCACGTTACTTGCCAATATCATGATACATCTCCTCCGTAATTCAGCGCGCCTAGTACAGTAGTAGCCTACAGCAGGCGGTGTTCTTTGTCGGCGCGAACTAACGAAAGAAAAAACGCCGCCGCGCCGCCCAATGCGATGGCGCACGCGCGCACTAAACCGTACCTACTTTACCATGATGTAAAAATTAATGCGTAATTATTGATTTACAGGTTATTCGTTAATATCAAGCCAGAAATTGCACGTAAAAACTGAGATAACAGAACTTACGTAAAAAATTGAAACAAAGTTTAGGTAGGTTAACTAGTTTCATCTCTTATTATTACTTATTACCGAGTAAACAGTAAAATGTTAAAGCTTTGCTTATTTTAGTAAATTGACTTACATTTTTAAAGATGGGGTTCGATGTGGTGACCTTGGTATTGTATGCACAAGGGCGCTCGCTTGTTCATGGACACCTGAACATTGCGTAGCATGTCTGGTGTAATGGTCCTGAAAGCGGCCTCAATCCGCACTTTCATTAGGTCCATTGTATCACACTGCACTGCGTACACTACATTTTTACCGCACTGAACTGATGCGCGTATCTCAGGGATAGGAACGAGTGCACTAGACGGAGACGCGGAACGGTGTCGACTGACGAGCAAAGCAAGAACAAACAATAATGCTAAATAAAGCTTCTTTTCCTGCTATTCTGGTACAAAAATATTATTTCGTTAAATTTAGATACCTATAGGGTAGCTGTCCTATTAGTGTCCACTACTATTGAAAAATATTGTTCAAGAATTCAAGATTATTTTACATCCTTAATAATAATTTCAACTAAACTCCGTTAAACTTTTAAGTAAATCTCACACATCAGAGCTGACTAATTACGTTATTCAAATGCAAAATTGAAAAATCCTTTATTTTTTTGGGGGTGGGAAAATCATCAATGACTCACTTTCCGCCCTAGGTGGGACGGCAGGAAGTGCTTAGACTCTTACTGACTAAAAACCACCCTGTTCCTTCAGTTGCCCTTGCATTCCGGGGCCCCGTTATCTTGTAAGGACATTCCCGCAACTCCGGAAAATCTTTTATTTCAATCCATTAATGATCATATGGAGCCGCCTTATCTCGTTAGAAATCTGAATTAGAAGTTTTATTTACCAGGAGTAATAGAAACTACAGGGACTGCAATTGGTTCACATACCCTAAGACCCTAACCCAAAGGTTACACACACTAAGATGCTCTCATTGTGTGTGTAACGACGTAATCAGGGATCTGTGAGCAAACGATTTTCAATTCGGCAATAACAATTCCTGTTACTCATGCGGTCCTAGTACTTTTATTAATTTCTTTCTACATTTAGATGCAGTTTTGCGACATTTTTTATTATTTATTGACTTCATTTGAATTATAAAGACTAAACGTGCTCAAACCAATAGAACCCATGTACCTCTTCAAACAGCACCGACAGACCGTGAACTTCCGATAATTCTTTCGGTTAGTCCTACAGACAAAAATTATGCGTTCGTGCTATTATTTTGTAATAAAACAAAACTATTACCTTGTTGATAATAGTTTATTGATAATTATTAAAAAATAAACATATTTTAACAATTATGAACGGAACCCACTGTGATTTTATTTGTACTAGGAGTACCATAAGTTGCAAAGAAATGAATTGAAATGATGTTTTGGGTTCAGTTGGACATAAATCGTTACTAAATCCTTTTTCTATTCTAAGTTCTAATGGCAAATAATAATGTTTATTTAAGCAATTAATTCCTGGTAGGATGCACGTAAAGATTCGATTTTTATGATCAATGCAATGGTACGAGCTGACGATTTTTCGAAACAAATCGTTTTAAAGCGATCTTCAAGAAAATCGATTCAATAGTAAGGTGAATCGAATCTCCTGGATCGTATGTGTAAACATTATTATGATATTGCCCAAAGTATTGTGCTGACAATCATAAACAGCGAATAGGTAGGTTTATCTATTTAAAACAAGATCAATTACATACATATGCCGCCGACACTTTTTAACTTCTCTGCACACTTTTCTTTACAGGAATATTGTTTTTGAATTAGGTAGGTATTTACTGTGTTGTGGGTACGATGGTAAGGTGGGTGGTGGGTGGAAGATTACTATGTAGATAATAATTATCTACAAAGTAATCTTCTAAAGGACAACTACGTAAAAAACCAACAAGTGTGTAATGTTTCTAAATATTATTTCGTTACATTTTGATACCTAGACCAATTTTATTAATTGTATTGTAACTAGTTCACAGACATCATCAAAGTTTAGGAAAAGTCAGTAATAATATTTTGTAAACAAAAAATAAACATGCGGAACCTTTTATTTAGAAATACCAGGAGTAAGAGGTTTATTTTTACTTACAAATAGTTCGCTGACACCGATCAGCTGACTTAGTGCTAGTGATGTGTTTATTTCAATTTTAAAACTTCGGTTTCTGGTATCAATGTATTAAAAAGTCTCATAACTTCCAAACATGTAGAGATAGGATTAAAAAACCCTTCCAATATCGTTTAATATCATCCAAAGAAGCCGTGCCCTTGGTATGTATATACCCTTTCCGTTACACGTTGTATATGTATAATAAAATTAAATGGAAAACTATCAGAGCTAAGTAGACTGTACTGGTTAACGAGTAATAATCAACCAACTTAAATTTGCAGTTTGAAAAACGTAATGTCCCATACAATCCGTATGGGAAAACATGTTTTTCAACTACAATGTTAAGTTTGTTCTTGTTTATTTTATATGTTGTATGAGGAACGCTTCTGCAAAGTTTCGTACTTCATCCAGTGGTTTAGACTGTGCATTGGAAGCCTAAGTAAATGAGAAAATGATACCTTCTATCTTCTAGATAATAAGTATATATCAATTAAAAAATCAGCTGTTCCCTACATTTATGTTCGTATATTTCGTCGAAATGTAGGGAACAGCAGATTTTTTTTTCGCGATTTCAGCGTCGGTCCCAAAGTGAAAGTTGTTCATAATAATGAGTACAATAACCCCTTAAGAGGTTTAGGGTAAACAAAAACTAAGGTTGTATAATAAATAATATTAAAAATAATGAAAAAAATAATATCTTCCCTGGTGATGAAGATACCGTTTAGAATGTATTAACACGACAGAATCCCTGCAGATATATCCACAAGGTCTTCGCGAGCAGCTGAACTGGCTGAACTCCACGTACGACGTCAAAGAAATTATTATCACCGAGAATGGAGTGCCCTCAGTAGACCCCGGCCTGGTGGACACACAGCGGCTGGAGTACTACAGGGATTATTTGGACCAGGTAAGGATATATCACGCTAGACGAGAAATTACAATGGGGACCTCATATAACATCTCTTGCGGGGCGGCTAAGCTCGGCCGCTTATGCTGTTAGAAAGATAAGACAGTTAACAGATGTAGAAACCGCGCGTTTGGTCTATTTTAGCTACTTCCCCAGTATCATATCGTATGGCATTTTACTGTGGGGCTGCTGACATTGAATCCATCTTTATTTTACAAAAGAGAGCTGTCAGAGCCATTTATGATCTAAATCGTCGCGAATCTCTCAGGGAACTATTTGAAAAGATTAATATTATGACGGTACCTTGCCAATTAATTTATGAAAATATTATTATGTAAGAAAATATCTACATATTTTTAATAAAATAAGTGATAGACATAATTGTAATACTAGAAATAAAGATAAAATACATCAACCATTTTTCAGATTATCTAAAGTAGTACATACATCTTTCATGGGGTAAGTATTGTGTTAAATGTTACAACAAAATACCTTGTGATATATTACAATTAAATGAAAGAAAAATTAAAACTCATATTAAAAGTACACTTTGTAAACAAGCATATTACAAATTAGAAGATTATATCCAAGATAAAAATGCTTGGAAATATGCTGGTCCTGCTCCATAGGACAATTTAGAGTTTAGACAAAATCAAACTGGTTGCTAAGTTAATTATATAGTTTGTTATTTTATTTTTATAACACTGGTTTTAAATTCTGTGATTACTTGAACTCACACACTGACTTATTAGTATTACTTGTGAAAATGTTAGGAATATCGTATAATTTTGCAATGTTTGTAAGTATGTGAGCACCATGTATCTATCACATAATTAATTTATCTGTCATTGCTTCATTTTTCATTATTTTTACCTATCGTGGTACTTATAGTAATCTAATTCTAGATGCATCGTCTTCACATATATGTATATAATGTATACAAAATATTGTAAAAACATTTTAAAAGTGTAACGGGGGAGTTTCTTGCCCATTCTTCTCCATACGAGAACTACCTTTTGGAAGGGGCGACTAGAATCAATTCTATTTTGTGTAAAATTGACGTTCAAAAGTGTATCTTATGTGCCTAATTGAAATAAATTGTTTGACTTTGACTTTGATATCCACGAATTTAAACAAAAAAAGAAGTTGTTCTGACTTTTACAGCCTTACAAGGTCTTTAGACCCACGTTTTAAACGATCGAGCCGAGAACTGGGTGGCTCTAGAAGCATGAAATTTTGCACAAGATCTCTATGTAACGAGGACTAAATAAATATTTTTGAAAATTCTTCCCCTACGGGGTTTGAATAGGACAAGAAAATTTGTGTGGAAGCTCTTCATTTTAACTGATGTAAAATTCCATCGGGCATACTGCTTGTACCTATATCATAAATTAATATAATATTATGTTGTTCAAAATCACATTGAGAGCCCGTTGCTGCTTCCAATCATACCTGCATAATATTACAATTTTGTATTCCAGGTTCTGCTGGCTATAAGCGACGGCATCAACGTGACAGGGTACACCGCCTGGACGCTGATGGATAACTTCGAGTGGATGGGTGGATATGTGTAAGTTATAAACTATTCAGTAACCCCAGCACCTATCTAGGTAGATATTTATTCATTCAATTATACAATCATGACACGTGTCTTTCCATCTTCCTAACACGGCGGGAAGTCTTGGGGCGACTGCAAACAGTAAAGTAAATAAATATATTCAATCGTAATACTGCAAATAGAAAATAATTGACAATATTAATGAGTAAATACCAAAATAACTTTAAACAAATGCATACGTACTTATTTATTATAGAGTATGTATATGTTAAAAATTATTATAAATACCAACGACCTAGTGCTTAGCTGAAAAAAAATAGTACTTTGATTTAAATTTATTATAATCACGAAAAACCACTAGAAACATGACGTTGCCAGCCCGCGAGAGATGAACACTCTATAGCGGTCCCTAGATGAAGGACCCTGTACTTTGCATGTCATTCGCATCAATCAATGCAACTAAACGACATGCCAGCACGCCGTGCCATGCGGCATGACAGCACGTAATGCGTGTCATGCCGCATGATCGTCTAGGGACCGCATTAGTAAGGCGTACGAAGTCGCGTCCTGTACGGACCGACATTGAAATACTAGTGCTCTAACATTCTGTTTCTGTTTACCTGAGATTTTGAATACTAGGGATGAAATTGGTTCGACATATGAAATGTGCCTAAAAAAATATTGTTTCAGCTCTAAATTCGGTCTCTACGCAGTGGACTTCTCGGATCCAAACCGAACCCGAACGCCGCGCGAGTCTGCGCGATACTTCTCCACTGTGACGAGGAGTAGAATGATACACCCAACTCAAGATGCTACCAAATTAAATTATGTATAGATTGTTCATTAAATTATGATATCTTTTTTATTTGATTTTATTTATTAACTTTTATAATACCATCAATTTAATACCACAATAAATGTACATTTATGCCGCCAAGCAGCGTAAGCCCGGTTCGACGGCGCGTTGTGTTCCACGCGCGCCTCAAAGAGATGTCAGCACAACGGAAGGTGTCCGCTAGGACCGATGCCTGCCGGGGTCGCGGCAAAGTCTGAAAGGGATAGCGTGGGCCCTGGCAATGTACAAGCAACTGAAGGAACACGGTTGGGTTTTACACACTGACTTATTAATTGTAAAATTTTAAGAAAATCGTCTAGTTTTACAATGTTTGTAAATATGTGAGAACCATGCATCTATCCCATAATTCATTTATCTTTCGTTGCTTCATTTTTATTAATTCTTGTTTTTTTTACCTATTGTGGTAATGTTTTTTTTTTTTTTTGGTGCATCGTCTTCACATATAATTTATTATGTACCTAACTAATGTACGTACATATACAAAATATTGTAACACTTTTTAAAAGAGTAACGGTGGAGTTTCTTGCCCATTCTTCTCCATACGAAAACTACCTTTTGAAAGGGGCGACTAGAATCAATTAAATTTTTTGTAAACTTTGACATTCAAAAGTGCCTTACAAGGGCCTATTTGAAATAAATGATTTGACTTTGACTTTAGTCAGTAAGAGTCTGACAGTCCCGCTCCGCCCAGAGCGAGAGAAGTTATTTGATAACTTCAACGCTCAAAAAAAAAAAAAAAAAAAAAAAGCAGCGTATGGCTCTTTGAAAACACACGTTTTTTTTGCCGTGAAAAACTACGGTTTATTCGCCTTGTGCAGCGGTTGTCAGTATTGTATGGATCACTATGAAAGCGTGTTGAGAAATACGTTTTTTCTACCGCGTGGTTTAAGTATACGCCCGTCAAGAATCCGTACCGTGTTAAGAGGCCTTACCGTGTTCTAATTTGAAGGGTATGAGCGCCGCTTGTAACTACAAGCACATGACACATGACAGCATTATCTCTGAGGGGCAATTCCTGTATTTTGAAGAACGTTCGCATCTAATCTCAGTCTGAATCTGTCAAAAAGAAAGTTCAAAAACTAAACCTGACTACTGAAAAATCACGCTCTAAAAAGTATGAGAAAAGAAAATATTTTTAACGTGTTTAATTACGGAAATTGACCTTATACAATTTTTACTTTGAGCTGCAATCCAAAATATCTGTATTAAATTATCAACGTAAGTTGGTATTTTAATTAATAACAAGAACGTGTTATTTGAATGCAGAACTTGATTGTTTTTTTTATTTTCGATTACTCAACTCATTTTTGACTAAATAGAGAAATGCTTTATATTTTGCAATATATTACAAGCGTTGTGTCATCGAGCTTCTCTTTATTTTCGATGGAGTCCGACAGTGACCGCAGTCAGCTCATAATCATTAAAACAATCGACGCGCGTCTTCGCTTCCAGCACGCGTAGCATGTCGACAGAAGAATAGACAAAATGACAGATTGTGACTGTTTATCTGTCATTTTTCTATTCTTCCGTCGACAAAACCCATGTCTATTGTGGTCTTGCTAAGCGTGCTGCGCGGGATTCACCTCATTCTTGCCAGAGCTTAAAATATATGATCTCACAGTACCTTGTCGTAAATTTTACTGATTATTATCAACAGGTAAAAGTGCACTAATATTATGAATGTCCTTGTGAGTAATAGTGGTTTAATTCAATTAAAACTGAATAGTGCCTTGTCTGCAGATAACTGTAGCAAGCATGTTTTATAAGTTATTTAGTCGTGAGCATGTATTATATCAGTGTGGTTGTGTTCAGGTGAGCTTATCGTTATAGTTATCTTTAATCTATTTATTATTATAATCAGGTGTTCCTTTTGATGTTCCATAACTCTAAGGTTATATGCTATTAGTAAAAATAATACAAAAAGTCCTAGAAATGGTAAAAAAAAAAAAAAAGATAAAGATATATTTATTTTGTACTCATATTTTACAAAATAAATATATCTTTATCTTTATCTTAATGGTGTTCTAAAAATACATAGTTTCGAAGATAATCGATGTCTGTAGGTATCTAAGTTTCATTGATACGTACGAGTAAATCATTTTCATTCAGACCAATCATTCATATTTAAAGCTAAGAAAATGCGACATTGTCATATTTTTTTCCATATGTACAGAAACAGTCTGTTTTTTTTTTTAATATATATTTTTCGCGTAACGGTATTTTACATAATTATCATGAATTTGTCGAATTACGTTGTATGAAAAATGTAAAAAAAAACACAAATTGTACATGTAAACATCGAGGCAATTCAGCTGTTAAATCAAACAAATATAGTGTGAAGACTAAAACGAGTTGGTGTAGTGTAAAAAGTGTAGATAATAGTGACAATGACATACATATAACACATGGACAAAGTGTTTATATTATTATATCAGACTCTTAGAAAGTGGAAAAGGGTTTTGTAAAGTATAATCTTCATTATTCTAAGTTTTAAAATAATTATCACTTAAAAAATTCAGTTAGACAACAATTGCTTATTATTATTAGTCTTATAGGCTAGATTGTAACTCAAACTCAAAGCATTTATTTCAAATAAACCAATTACAGGTACTTTTGAATTGTCAAGGGGTCGGTCAGTCAGAAAGATTAAGCTAGTTGCCCATTCCAACGCGTAGTAGGTTCCTATGGAGAAGAACAGGCAAGAAACTCCATGGACACTCTTTTAAGTTGCCCATTCCAAAGCGTAGTAGGTTCCTATGGAGAAGAACAGGCAAGAAACTCCACGGACACTCTTTTAAATCAGAATATTGTTACAAAATATTGGTTACATCATTCATGTTGAAATTATACATGTAAGAACAATGTAGAAAGACGTACACGTTAAAAGCGTCCGTAATAAAACAATAAAAACAAAAACAATGCAAAATTCGTCCCCACTGACGTCGCCCGTTCACGAACATGACGCATGGATCAGCACCATTAAGCTCAACCATTTTGAATGGAATTTAATGATCCAACACACACGCCACCACCAACGAGATATTTGAGTGAGCATGACATACTCTCAGCCGCCAGGGCACGTTCAAGTCAATGAAAGACGTAGGTACCCAGTAAATGGTAGCTTTAAAGTAGGTACATAGTGCTCACACATGTGCTATCAATTAATTCGATCCTGGTTCTATTTAAAAAGGATTTAAATAATTGGATTTGGATTTTTTTAATTGTTTTGTTTTTTTTTTGTACATTGTTCTCACATAAAATATAGAAGCAAGAAGAATAATGTACCCAGGATTGTGTAATTTCCTATACTTATTTAAAAGAGTGTCCTTGGAGTTTCTTGCCAGTTCTTCTCCATAAAGATCTACGTTTTGGAACTGTGCAACTAGCTTCAACTTTCTGACTAACTGACCGACTATTTGACAATTCAAAAGTGCCTGTAAATGGTTTAATTGAAATAAATGCTTTGAGTTTGAGTTTGAGTTTGCTAGTTGATTCTTTGACATGGTCTCATTAATACCCTAAAGCTATGGGATATCAAAGGGAACACGTTGTATAAATAAATAAAATAAATAAATAAATAGGCCTGTTCTGCCCATCTATACGAACATAGTATAAAACAAAGTCGTCGCTTTTCCTGTCTGTTTGTATGACCACTTAGTTCTTTACACATTGGTTTTTGATGCAGTCTTCGCCATCGTTTAGAGAATTTCTTCCAGCAGTTTTCTGTGTAAAACACTTTCATATTAAATTTAAAAAATAATATACGCGTTACGTAAAAACCGGGCGAAGTGTCGCAAATTATGAATGTTATGAATGTAAAGTTGTTTGGTGACTAATTAAGTAAGAGACTAAAAAGGTTAACGTGGGGATATTCCGATTTGCCCACACGTAATTAGCCGTTCAAACATTTTACTGCCCAATTTTTTATTTACTCATTTAAATATTATTTGTTATGACTCGTTGTCATTTAGTTAATTGCTCAGTTTTACTGCCGAACTTGTTAATAACATGCATTTTGTAATTTTTACTTAACAAAATTACTATAAACAATTTTCGCTTTAAATCAGTGCCAATATAAATTTGGATAGATGGAAAGAAAGAAGAGATTCAAAGAAAATAATGATGAATAGTGTAGTGTAATAGGAACACGGGTGGGGTTTAGTCAGTAGCAACCAAAGGCAACAAAAGGTTTTTGGGTTTTGGGGTTAAGGGTTTAGGTGGCTTTTTTTTTGGTTGTGAAATTATCAGATAACTTCGCCCGCTCTGGGCGGAGCGGGAGCGTGTCAGACTCTTACTGACTAAAACCCACCCGTGTTCCTTCAGTTGCCTGTACGTTGCCAGGGGCCGTGGTATCCCTTTCGGACTTTCCCGACACCCAAAGCAGGCATCGGTCCTAGCAGACCCCGTCAGTTGTGCAGACATTTCTTTGAGGCGCGCGTGGAACACAACGCGCCGTCGACCCGGGCCTGGTCCTTATCGGACGGCGAGCTAACCATTGCTCACCGTCCGCAAGCCCGTGCCTACGGTGGCCGGGAATCGGCGGTAGTATAATATTTGATTTGCTCCCGGTAAACTAACAAGTCGAATATAAGTGGTGTTGGTGATCGATAATAGCATCACACAATTATTTCAGTTTAATCGTTGACATTTTTTACATAATACTTAGTCACGTTCTTAAACTGTGTTTTAAATTAAAATAATGGAGTACTTAACCAGTTTCCCTGTAGGTACAATAACAATGCTTTATGGGTGTCAGACAGGTCAAAGAAAAAAAATGTGACCGTGTAAAATAACGACATGTGCGATGAAGTTAATTATATATTGTTTCAAAACCGGATAAGCTGGGAAGACCAACCAATTGTACATAAAATAAAAAACCGGCGAAGGGCGTGTCGGACCACAACAATGAAAAGTTCCGTAGATGGGATGAATTAATCTTAACATTGTAGTTAAAAAACATGTTTTCCCATACGGGGGGGGCGTATTTTCAACTGCAAATGTAAGTTGATCAATTATTACTCAATAACTTGTAGAGCCTACTTAGCTGTGATAGTTTTCCTTTTAATTTAAATAAATATACTACTGCTGTGAAATTTTCCACATATCCAAAACCAACCATTTAGCTGGCAGGGACACTTGACTCAAACAAAAATTTGCACTTTAAAGCTTAATATTTCGCAAACAGATCCTTGAATTCAAAACACTCACAATATTTTTGAACGACCTTTCCAACGACACCCTACACCACGGGTCTATACCATGTTATAAACACCCCACATTGGTATAGACGAGAAAAAAGAACATCCGCACTTTATGTGAAGGGGAGATACCATAAAGAATTATTTTTTTCTTATTTTATTTTACCACTTCTGTCGGCGTGATTAATATGTATAGGGGTTCTTTGTTGACTATGGAATCCTAAAAAAATAAGCCTATATAAATTACTAATTTTTGCCTGCGACTTCTTCCGCGTGAAATTTCTTGTTCCCTCGTCCCACCGCGTCGGATCGCATCGCCCGCCTGCACTATTGCTTCGTTTTTGCTTAACGTTCTTACTAACTTTTTTTCTTTTTGCTCGTATTTTAAGGGTCATATCTTGGTGTTAACCTATAATAACCTTCCTCAAGCAGTAGGCTATCAAATGCAAGAATAATTTTTCTAATCTGACTTAGCGCGAGATTAGCGCGTCCAATCAAACGAAAAAACAAAATACAATCAGCTTTATTATTACGGTCTTAATCATAAAAAAGTTAAGTATCGCACATATAAAAACTTGCTAAAATCCCGTTGTCAAAAGTGTTATTCATTAGCACCTCAACATTCTATAAACCTACAATAAAGTTATAAAAGCCAGTCACTGTCAGTCAACACAGGTTTTGAGGAACTTGTCCTGTAAATAGTTGTGAACAAGTTGTGATAAATTGACGATGGATTGTAATAGAGATACCGTTCGTCATTTTTAGGGTTCCGTACCTCAAAAGGAAAAAACGGAACCTTTATAGGATCACTCGTGTGTCTGTCCGTCTGTCCGTCTGTCACAGCCAACTTGCTCCGAATCTAACGGGCCGATTAAATTGAAATTAGGTACACATATGTAATCAAAACACGGACGTATAACGTAAATAAATGAATTTTGGGACTACTTTTGGGGGGCAAATAAGAAAATAAAAATAAAAAGTTTTGCAAACTGAACCGTGTGACATATCAAACGAAAGAGGATCTCAAATATATATTTTTTATAATTTTAAACTAAATACTTTCAAAGATATTTAAGAAAATTTATGAAAATTGACTATTCCCGCCCCCCTTATCTCCGAAACTAAAGAACAAAATTTTAAAAAAAATATGCAAGGAACGGTTCTTTACTCATAGATTCCAGGAAAACCTATAAGAAATCTATGGTCTTAAAATAACATCGTAAATCTCTCAATATTGTTGTTATAATGTTAAGTTTGTTCTTGGGATGAATTCATCTCAACTACGGAACCCTTCATTGTGCGTGGTCCGACACGCACTTGGCCAATATTTTTTAAGCACGTCTTCCTATTATCTACACCAAATGTGTTATTAATCTTTAAAAAAAATATATACTTGCGCAGGAGACAGCTTGTGTGTGAAAACAAATGTTTATGTGTAAGGTTTTTTGCGCGCAGGAGACACGGCTTACTGTCTACAAAATGTCAGTTTCGTAAACAATCGTACTTCGAGGAGCTGCAGTTGTATTTAATTTCGTTTCATATTAAATACAATGCAAACTTTACAAAGCTTCGATACTATTGACAGAATTGTACGTCTTGAAAACCGTCCGCTTCAAAGAAAGGTTTACAGCCGGTCGATTCTGTAAAAATATCACCGTGAAACTTAGGTGAAGTAGGCGTGAAGTGAGCTGTCAATAGTGTTAATGCCCAGCATCCTGCCGGTCGATTTGAAAGAGTGACAGCTCACTTCACGCTCACTTCACCTAAGTTTCACGTTGATATTTTTACAGAATCGACCGATAGAAATAGAAGTGATCCATTTGCTTTGGACGACGAAGGCTTTCGGAAGCGTTACCCTTTATTAAATCTACAGCGACCTTGATAATTAACCTTATTCGTGAGGATCATAGAGGTCCTGATCCCTCACCAGAAATCCAGTGGGTTTATTTAGAGGAAGACTTAGGTGACTCTGGATACAAATTAGAGCCAAATCTCTTCTTTAAAATAGGAGTATTTTAAGGAAATTCAAATGCTAATGCTATTTTACAAACTTTTACAAGGAGACGTTTTAGCGAGTAGTTCATTAATAAAAAGCTTGTATTATAAATATCAGTTTAATTTATTTTTATAATACTCTAATTTGGCTTTTAAAACTTGTTTTTTCAGAATTAAGTTTTTAAAATTTTGTTTTCGTTCGCCATCTGTGCCTCACGCAATTCTTTTCTGCAGGCCGTTTCAGTTTCTGCTATTTGTAGTGCAGCGCCATCCTTACTTAATATTATTAACCTGAAATACAAAATAATGAAATAATTTGTTTTCAAATTATAATTAAGTAAACCAAATTAATTTAATGAATAACTAATATTACGAGTCATTAATAGATAGATATTCTATATATATTTATTTATTTATTATTGCATAATGCGCACTCAGTTACAGGCTAGGCTAAAACTTGCCCTGCATATGTCTGTATATCAATCTGCCTAGCCTTTTCCCAATTATATCGGGGTCGGCTTCCAGTCTAACCGGATGCAGCTGAATACCAGTATTTTACATGGAGCGACTGCCTATTCTATCTGACCTCCACAACCCAGTAACTGGGTAATACGATACCCCTTGGTAAGACTGGTTGTCAGTTTCGGGCTTCTGACGACCCATAACGACTGTCAAAGATCCACGAATGACGGCCGAGACCAACGGCTTAACGTGCTTTCCGAGGCACGGAGGAGTCTCGGTATGTAAAGATGGTCACCCATACACAGACCAAACCCGGCAAGCGTAGCTTAACCTGATGGATCGACCTGTGCGGCAGTGATTACTTAGCCACGAGCTCCACGAGCTGCCTGTACATGCTGATATTAATCTATTATATTCTTCAGGCTGCGGTTTTTTTTTTTAAATTCACGCCATGCCTACTTAGGACCTTTGTAACGTAAAAGTAAATTATATAGGTTCCTAATTCGTAAATAATGCCAGGCCGCCCCATTTTTCGCGATTGTGTTTGTGTCAGTGTTTTTATTTTCTATTAAGGAGACCCTCTCCCTGACCAATACTTTCAAAACAATCTAAGGAATAAAAGCAAAAGCTAGCATAAGTATGAGAGATTGAGAATGTTTACAAAACAAAACTTACTTCGAACGCATTCTAGCTGTACCCATGGCGATCGTAACAATAACTAATGTCATCTTTGAATTTTATAAAGTAAATAGCTAATATGTGTTGAAAATTAAATAAGTCAGCAGTAGCCATAAATTAAAAAAGGAAAGAAATACAAGGGTTCGTAATGTGCCAACTTATAGCCTTTTTTTATGGCGGGCTATGTTGTCAATCGTAGGTCGGAACATTACTAGATAACTTTGCCCATCATCATAACTTTAGTTTAAAAAAACCCAGAGCATTGACACTAACATTAATAAACTTTGTAAATAATTTTCTATAACTTGTTATAAAGTAAACTAACCTGTGTTCGCAAAATTTACTTTCAAATTTGCATTAAAATTTGCCCACATAAACGCGCACCTCACTCAACGAGTTCCAACAAGTTACTAATCGAAGTTAGCAACAAACACGATTGACAGTATTGCCATACATATAACCTATTTTCTACTAAAGTCAATCAATGTTGCCATAATATTAAGATATTTTTGCACATCAAAGATATGCTTATAAATTGTTGCCTTTGGCAATGTTGGCATATTTCACGGTACAATTTTTCGTTATTATTTCCACATGAGACTTAAACATAACTTGCGAAATATGGGTTACTAATATAGGTACACCACTGTCTAACCCCTGGAAAACAGGCGTGATATTATATTTTATTTTCAGTATTCTGATCTGCGGGTCATGGAGCACGGAACAGCTGAAGTTTCCACCTTCGTTCATGTTCGGGGCGGCTTCGGCGGCATACCAAGTGGAAGGGGCCTGGAATGTCAGTGGTAAGTTACAAGTGAAAGAAAAGACACTTATACTGTGGTAAATCCTTTTAATCAGTAACACTTAAGTATACAATAATTACACTTTACACTTAGCCTGTACTGTACAGCTCGACAGTCCAAAATATAATGTCCCAGAAAACAGTATTCGATTTACTTGACACCGCGGCAAAGCGCTCAATTTTTAGTCAATAGATGGGCGTAAAACTTATATAAAATGTTAACTATTTATTATATTAATTATTAATGTTTTGTATTTGAACTCAAGTTAATTTCTACTTATTTAATCGTAACATAATATTTAAACACAGTATCATATTTTATCGAACCAAATTACTGTTACTAGTCAAGTTGCGTTACCAATAAAATCTTAAAATCACATTGAAATATCTTGATGTAATTGTAAATGCTTACACAAGTTACAATATTGTTTAGATTTCTGTACCCAAAGGATGCCTATGTTCGTCTGTCTGTCATAGGGCCATCTTTTACGGTAATAGGAAGCCAGTTGTTTTTTTTACAGAATACGTTTTACCATCATGACAAAGTAAGGTAAAATTGAATTCGTTTAACATAAAATAAGGTAAAACTATAACGGTTTTATTACAAAACAAGATCTAACGTTAGTCCAAGCCAAAGCAAGCCTGTGAAAGAGTTTTTGTATTTCGAGCTTTATTCCGAATTAAAGTTCTTGCTGTATTTCGATTAAGAAAAAAAAAAAAAAAAAAACAATCATCATGCTGAGTGGCCTTCTTGTCACAGTTATGACGTGCCAGCAGCTGCCGACTATTTCTGTTTTGTGCTCGTTATTGTATTTAAATCTATTCTGTCTCATTTTCTTTTTTACTCGAGTTTATCATCTTTTTTTTTTATGCACGTGTAAATGTGACATCTCATTCTGTGACAAATAAACTTATTTTTCTTTCTTTTCTTTTCTTTCAAATAAAGTTCTTACTGTATATCTATTACAGAAAACTGTCTCGTTGGTTTTGCCACATCTAAAAAAAAACAGTTTTGTTGGTACGAAGCCTAGTCCGACTCGTATATAAAACTCGCATAGAAAATGTAGTCCTACTCGTATTTGACTAGTTATTTTTCTACTTAAAAGAACTTTCCTACCGAAGCTTAGCCTTGTTCTTGCATTCCAGACAAAAGTCCCAACCTGTGGGACCAACTCATACACGACAATCCCGAGCTGGTGGCAGATGGCAGCAATGGAGATGTGGCGTGTGACTCCTACCACCAGTGGAAGAGGGACATCGAGATGTGTGAGGAGTTGGGACTGAACATGTATAGGTAATTGCCCCATCTTTGCTGACCTGGGCCAAGCTGCTAATGCCCATTTCATAAAAGGTCTTGTCTCTTTCTCTTTCCGACTGATTATCCACCGGGGTAACTCTTCTTTCGCCAAGAATCACATCATACAACGGTTATTTAAAAAGATAACAAGGTGTTCCAAGCAATATCCAGCTTGGATTCTTGTTAAAATTGTTTGGTTTGGAAACATAAATATTATTTCCAAGTGTGGGACTTCTTTCCACTGTGGTTGCAGATTTCATTTCTTGCTCCAGAACCTAAGCGTATTTTAGGGTTCCGTACCTCAAAGGGAAAAACGGAACCTTTATAGGATCATTTCGTTATCCGTTCGTCAGTCTGTCAAGACACAGTTTCTCAGGAATGGGTGGAGGTATCAAGTTAGAGGATATCAAATACGTATATATGTTCCCTTGGAGCTTCAAAATAATCAAGCTTCTAAGTCATACAATACAAAATACGGCCATTTATGTGACATATTTTGATACTCACATATAAATCAAAACCTCGCATGCGAATCAAGATCTCGCAGCACAAGTAAAGGAAAACGTCCGAAAATTGTTAATTTGTGGTATTAGCACATAAAAATTGCATTACAAACTTACATTTGCAGTTGGAGAATTAACCGTGACGTACCTATATTGATGTATGGGAGAACATGTTTCTCAACTACAAAATTAAGTCCATTTTTGGGATAAATTCATCCCAATTACGGAACCCTTCTTTGTGCGTGGTCCGACATGCACTTGGCCGGTTTTTTTTTTATGTCATAAGGCCGCCCAATTGGATAGAAGTTGAGTATGGAAGAAAATATATTAATGACCTGGTTTCCCCTGTTACTTTTTAGAAAAAAACTAGCAATATAGGACTCGCTTCTCTTATTTCAGGTTCTCAATATCCTGGCCTCGTCTCCTGCCGTCTGGCTATCCCAACCACATCAGTGAGGATGGCAAGAACTACTACAACAACCTGATCGACGGTCTACTGGAGAAGGGCATACAACCTCTTGTCACAATTTTCCATTTCGATCTGCCGCAGTCTTTGCAAGATCTAGGTAAGTGTTTAGTGACTGCAACGGCGCTGGCAAATCGGAACAATACCGTCTTCTACTTTTTGTGTAGTTAGTGACTAACCTGGTGTCAGAGTTTTAAAGCCGCCCATGGGCCGCTGACTTGGCTTCACATGCCGTCGAGAAATATCTTTCAGGCATGCCGGTTTGTCGGGAGTCGAGAGCCGACTTCCGGCCACCGTAGGCGTGGGCTTGCGGACGGTGAGCAATGGGTAGCTCGCCGTCCGATAGGGACCAGGCCCGGGTCGACGGCGCGTTGTGTTCCACGCGCGCCTCAAAGAGACAGCACCAACTGACGGGGTCCGGAAGGGCCAATGCCTGCCGGGGTTGCGAGTTTGTCCGAAAGGGATATCGCGACCCCGGCACACAGGCAACGGAAGGAACACGGGTGGGTTTTAGTCAGTAAAAGTCTGACACGCACTCCCGCTCCGCCCAGAGAGAGAGAAGTTATTTGATAATTTCCCACCCTCAAAAAAAAAAAACACGATGTTTTCCTTCATCGTTTTTGAAGCAAGTGATAATTAATAGACAAAACGCACATGAATCCGAAAAGTCAGAGGTTCTTAGATTCAAATTCGAAACCAATGACTTGGCAGTCTGACGGTCACACCACTATGACTAGGCTATCAATAATACCGTTACACAACATAACAGCACGCCTGTAATCCCCAAAGGGTAACGCAGAAGTATACCCATAGAACACCCCCATTTCTCCAGCTATGAAGTCCCATGTACTAGGGCGAGAGCCTATTGCCACCAACCAGGCACAAATACAGACACCGACCTGCTACTGAGATATTTATTTATTTATTTATTTATTTATTGATAGGAGAACCAACAGCTATAACAAATGGATAACAGTTGAAAATGAAATTACTGATAGAAAAACCCTATAACACTTGCAAATCAAATCAAATCAAACATATTTATTTCCTAGAATATGGTACATAAGGTGTTACAGTAAATTTGTTTCAGCATACCGTGCCATAACATGGCGTGCAAATGTATTTACAATCAGCGATGTCAATTAATCTAACTGACAAATTACAGCTTCTATTGATTTGTCTTCTAAATAGTCCTTAATGGTATAATATCTTTTAAATAGTAATAGTTTGGAAAGTATTTTTTTAAACATTGTCAGCGGTAAGTCTTGAAAACTATTTGGTAAATGATTGTAAATAATAATCGACATGCAGTATACATTTTTCTTAAATAATTTTAGTTTTATTGGAGGTAGCCGAAATCTATCTTTATGCCGTGTTCGGCTATTTGGCCTGTCAGTTGTCACTTTTACCGACCTTGGAATCGAACGCCCGTTACGTCATGTTAAATGTGTACAATTCTGACAATCGAGTTGTATAATGACGAACTAGATAATCTGGGATAAAGATGTCACCATGTAGTGCATTCATAATCGTTGAAGGTGACGGAACTAATAAAATGACCTGCTACTTGAAACTACCTTTTGTAACAATTTTAATTAAGTTCCCTTCAAAATGGTTGAGCAGAATGGTGCTGATCCATGCGTCATGTTCGTGAACGGGCGCCGTCAGTAGGGACTGGTCATCTCTGAGCTGCCACGGCTTATTTTAATTTTATTCTTTAATTGATTTTTGTTTTTATCTTTTTATTACGGTCGCTTTTAACCGCTTTTAATTGCACGTTTTTTCTACTTTGTTCTTAGATGTATAATTTCAACATGAATGATGTAACCAATATTTTGTTTTAAAATAATGTCCGTGAAGTTTCTTGACCGTTGTTCTCCATAGGAATCTACTACGCTTTGGAATGGGCAAATAGCTTCCTCTTTCCGACTGACCGACTCCTTGACAATTCAAGTGCCTGTAATTGGTTTAGTTGAAATAAATACTTTGAGTTTGAGTTTGAACACCACGCCTGTATGTCCCCTGTATTTCTAGAAAGGGTGAGCAGGTTCGGAGAGAAAGCGCCGAGGCCAAATTCTGTTGCCAATTTAAATTGCAGTGTAAAAAAGGCCTCTTTATGTGACATAACATTGGTTCCAAATCATGATCTGATATAGATCATTGTAAACCAATAAACAAAATGAATTTTGTACAATAAATTGACGCTATTTTGTTATTAGATACCTTTGTGAAATTAGCTAGATAACATTGATTATTTTATGAGAAATATGATTCCGTTTACTGCTTAGATGATTAGAACTTTATGAGGTTACCGCAAAATTATAAAAAATAAAGCCCCAAATCCATTCGATAAAGTATATTTCCAGCGTTACGTCATTATTGTGGCTCGTGCAACACTTATATTTGTTTGCCGCAAGCCATATTAGGGCCGGCAAAGGATATTTATGCGACGAATCGAAAAATATAACTTATGTGTATGACTATAAAATTTAAATTTCAATGATGATGCCTAAGGACGTCACGGTATGCCGCGGCATGCCTAAGGATACTGCGGTATTTCAATACAAGAACAATCTCTATGAAAACTTCATGGAAATTGTTCTACCAGAATCGCGTCACACCGTCGTCGCGTCTGGTAACAGAAGCCTTTAAATACAATTTGCACGTTAGAAATTGTCAGTGGACGATCTCGCGTACCTACATTTTACTCTGCTACCTTAACCGTGGCCTGCTGCGGAGAGACGCCTTAATTTTTATTTATAGCAAATCGCGCACGTCCATCTAGCAAAAGTCCCCGTCACGAGAAGCTATAAATTTTGTAAATGAGCCATTCCGTGAAAAATGTACACGTTACTAAGTGGACAAAATGGACAATTTTAAAATCCCAGTAATAATTCACGACATTAAACGGACGTGACGAACTCCCGCTTTACTAACAATAATGACGACAAAACCAATATTCTTTGTTCTTTTAGAGGGAATCAATTATTTCATTACATACGCAGATATATAAAGTATAATTCGCAAATTAAAGAATGTCTTAAGAAGTTCCCAGTATTACGATATTAACTGTGACTATAGTGGACTTCTTATTTGACTACTGTAATTCATACGCCTTTCGTCACCGATTACCGCATCACGGTTGCCCGATGGGTAAAAAGAAATGGCTGATCTACCATAATAATGTTACGATGACAATAAAAAAACTTGTTTTGATAGTTTTGTACTATTGAAAGCAAATAAAACAGTAGTGACTAAACTGGAATGTCCACCTTGGTGCTTATTTGATTATCATTATTTCAAGAATTTTATTGTAATACAAGTTTATAAAATTAATGGTGTAATTAAAGAAAAAACAGTACTCTATTAAACCTCACAAAAAACCCTGAGGTGTGTCTTAAAAAACCATGAACATCGGTTAGTTAAAGTAAGCGACAGGAGGTGTGACACGCTAAAATTGCCTGTTTTGCTTCTTATTTTTAATTTTTAATCAGTTAAATAAGCAACAATTGACTGTGTTATACATTTTTTTTAAAGCTTATGAACTGACGAATACATTTAAAAAAAACTGCATTCAATAGAGAATAAGAAAGTCTTGTAAATTGTTTGTAAATGTTTGTGACAGTACTTTTTCCTTAGGTGCAATTTTTCTCGGAATGGCTCAAATAAAGAACTTCTACTAAGTTACGTAGCGACAATTCAATCAACAGCAAATAATCCCAAATTCAATAAACTCAAAGTAACATACGTATAATACGAAACTAACGAGCAATTTCACTTGGTCGGGTTATATTTTAGCGATATATAGCGCTGTCGTCTAATGTATTGTGGTACCGGAACTCAGAATTACAGACCTTTTTTTTTTTGAGCCTGGGAAATTATCAAATAACTTCTCCCGCTCTGGGCGGAGCGGCAGGGCGTGTCAGACTTTTACTGACTAAAACCCACCCGTGTTCCTTCCGTTGCCTGTGTGCCGTGGTCGCGATATCCCTTTCGGACAAACTCGCAACCCTGGCAGGCATTGGCCCTTCCGGATCCCGTCAGTTGGTGCTGACATCTCTTTGAGGCGCGCGTAGAACACAACGCGCCGTCGACCCCGCAGACCTAAGTCACTACTTTCGCTTTTGTGTTTGTTTAGTTTATACCTACTAGCATTTGCCTTAGGATTTACATTTTCACAGTGCGAGTGCGGTGCTCCTCACCAAACCATGTAGCATATGTTATCCAAAGTGGTCATACACCTGCACTTCTGAGGACCTTAAAAACGGTACTGTTGCCGCGATTGGCTTGGCCACATTCTGGGCCCAACTAATTGCAAGCCATCCAAATCATTTTCACAGCACGAGTGCGGTGTTCCTGACCAAACCATGTAGCATATGTTGGAGTATCCAAAGTGGTCATACACCTGCACTTCTGAGGACCTTAAACACGGTACTGTACCCACAGGACCAACTAATTAAACAAAATAATTACATATAGGCATTTATCATGTTTAATGCAAATAAATATATTCTATTCTATTCTATCATCGTCTCGAAAAGAAGGAGACCTTTTCACACTTTCGGTCTACCGTTTAGTTGGCGACACAGGTCTCCTCTCTGTGAGAGGGAGTGGGCTGTAACCCATCACGCGTCACGCGGTCCTAATGCCAGTTGGTGCTTAGGCGACCCTCATATCACAGGATGTGTAAACAGAAACAGAGTCCAAGTTACTTTTTTCATATTTTTTTTGGTTTATTTGCGTGTGCTAGCTGACATATAGCAAATAATTTAATTTAAAGTTTTGTGTTGCGTAATGCAAATTATTTTGCTTAAGTAGTATTGTATAGAATCAAGTTTTTCTAGTTGAACAGACAGCTGTGCTGCTGGGGATTTTGTTGCGCCACTTCTTCTTCCCAGCTAAAGCACTAGGAAGTGGTGAAGGGCGGGCCTTTTTGGGGACTGTCTTATGTAATTTTGATGTTCGAAAAGTGCTGATTCTCAGCCTAGTTTGAATAACTTTCCTTCGAATTTTGAATTATGGATTGCTCTCCAGGTGGCTGGGCCAACCCCTTCATTGCCGACTGGTTCGAAGACTACGCGGAAGTGGTCTTTTGCCTCTTTGCGGACCGGGTGAAGTACTGGCTCACCATCAACGAGCCCATGATGCTATGTGATGGAGGCTACGAGCAGTATGGAGCCCCTTACTTCGATGACCCGGATGTCGGCCGGTATCTATGCAATAAGAACGTGTTGATAGCTCATGCTAGGGCGTACAGAATCTATGATGAGTTATATAGGGATAAATATCAGGGTGAGTTTATTTTTATTTTTATTATCGGCTGAAACCAATGAAAAGGTACAGGATAAAGTCTAGGCTACGTATGTCGTATATCCTTACTAATATATCGGGTGTAAAAAGACACTTTCCGAAGCCGAAAGCCACATATTCTACCCATTATTTGCATCATTTTTTTCCACTAGACCATACCTGGGAATCCACTGGTTCTGGAGATATTGAAGGTCAAAGTCGCATTTTTTTTTTTTACTTTTTCACGAAAATGAATTCTATGCGATAATACGAAACTTTTTTCCAAACAAACATTACCTGAATTTTAGATTTATCTTAACAGATTACGCATTTGAAGTTACAAAAACGCAATGAACAACAAGTACCTACCTACGTAGCGTAGGGGCGGAGCTTAACTAACACTGAATCCGTTCATTCAAGCGTGGGTTCGCGTTACATTGCGCGCAATAAAAACTTGTTTTTTTTTATAAAAAAAAAAAAAAATACGGTTCCCAGCAATAATTTTTGCGCAAAGCTACTTAGCTATACGTACAGTATGCGTAGTTTACGGCTTTGTGATGTGTCTTTTTACACCCTGTATATGTTGCAGTCAAAACTCTTAACCAGTCAAAAGTACTATTGACTAACAAAATCAGTCAAAAGTACTTTTGACTGAACAGGTTGGTTAAAAGTGGTTTTGACTGAAAATGATTGGTTATTAGTACTTTTGACTGCAAATTTGTGGTTAAAAGTACTTTTGACTGACGCTCTTCGTCAAAAGTAGTTTTAACTGCAATAAAGCATCAGTCAAAAGCACTATTAACTCCCTAGATGTGAATAAAAAAGATATTTATTAAATGTGAAATCGTTTATTACGAAAAATTTGGCATTACAATCAATACAAAGAAAACATACACTTAAAAATTGTCATTCAATTAGGTAATCAGAAAATTCACAGGTTATAAAAACAGGAACTTTTTTTTTTTTTTTTGAGGGTGGGAAGTTATCAAATAACTTCTCCCGCTCTGGGCGGAGCGGGAGGGCGTGTCAGACTTTTACTGACTAAAACCCACCCGTGTTCCTTCCGTTGCCTGTGTGCCGGGTCGCGATATCCGTTTCGGACAAACCCGCAACCCCGGCAGGCATTTTCCCTTCCGGACCCCGTCAGTTGGTGCTGACATCTCTTTGAGGCGCGAGTGGAACACAACGCGCCGTCGACCCGGGCCTGGTCCCTATCGGACGGCGAGCTACCCATTGCTCACCGTCCGCAAGCCCGCGCCTACGGTGGCCGGAAGTCGGCTTGCGACTCCCGACGCCCGGGGCGTCTCCTGCGGCGACTAGGGGCGCGAGGGCGCGACTCTTGCCTCTCCCTCGCGCGCTCCGCCTCCTCCATCGCGAGCATTACTGCTTCGCAGAAGGAGGTGACGGCCTCCCATGCACTCTCGCTCCGGACCATGGCCTCAACCAGGGCCGGACGCGAGAGATCGCCGCCGCCGATCGCCTCCGTGAGGACACGGCGGTGCTCCACCCAAGCTGGTGGTGACACCCGGGCGTTTCCTCCCGCTTTATCCTGAACAGGAACCTCCCGAAACAACCATGTCCGGTGAGGACCTGCGTCAGGCGGAAGGTGAGGACGCCGTGGCGCCTCTCTAGCCACTCCTCAAAGAGGGGACTTATTGCCACAATTGTGGCGTCCCCAGCGCTGGGTTGCGACAATCGCACTCTCCATGCCGCCATGAGATCCCGCCGGAGCTCTGTCCGCTGTGCCGCGATTTCTCGCGGCAGCGGAGTTACGCCCCGGCGTTTCGCCTCCTCGCGCAACTCCCACATGTGCGCGAGGAAAAAACACAGTACCTACGTTTTCTATTACGTTAATCGCTTTTCTTAAATAATTTGTAACTTTAATTGAAATTTAAAAAAATCAAATTTAATTGTTGATAGCATAATGAGAACCTTGTAAATTATATATGTTTTACTTATTACACATTATTTATGCATCGTAATTAAAATACGTGTTTTTTTTTTAAATAACTTTACAAGGCTATCAGTCTACAATGACGAATTATTTATTCATGCATCTCAAACTATTATGGCAGTTTGAATTACACAGCAATCCTTTTTTCATAAAAGTTTATATGTGCGTTTGTCGTTATTTATTTTATTTTTAATTATTTTTATCGACCACCTTAACTTTTTAAGAGTTTTGACTGATACAACCAGTCAAAACCACTTTTGACGGAATCACTTAGTCAAAAGTACTTTTAACCAGTTCCATTGGGCAAAAGTACTTTTAACTGTTATTTTAGTCAAAAGTATTATTGACTAAAGCATACGGTCAAAAGTACTTTTGACTGATTTTGCTAGTCAATAGTACTTTTGACTGGTTAAGAGTTTTGACTGCAACATATATATTGAATTACTGCTTAGCCTTCTTCCTCTCTCCTTATTTTGCTGTGCCCGACAGGGTCCATATTGCTCTCTTACTTATTATACCATCTATGTAATACATATGGAATGCAATAAAAAATTGAGTATTGAGTATTGAATATAATAAATGCGAAAGTGACTTTGTTTGTTTATTACGCTTTCACGCTAAAACGGCTAAACGGATTTAGATGAAATTTGGCATATGGGTAGACCATGATCTGAGTTAAGACATAGGATACTTTTTATCCCAATATTCTCACGGGATCGAGACTAGTGCGGCTGAAACCGCGGGACACAGCTAGTATTTTTAACCGACTTTCAAAAAGGAGGAGGTTATACGTACTATCGGCCCAAGTTAAGCATACTCACTTAAGAAAATATTCCTGCGAGAGCGCAGCTAGTGACAAACCACACCCCTTCCTAGTTTCCCCCAATTAGAGACAATATGCATTTGTGTGAGTAATGAGCGAGTAACATAAAATAACAAACATTAGCTAGAGCGCGGCAGTGCCAATTTGCTCTCGCTAATTGTTGACGCTTCCCTTAAATTCCTATCGCCATTTCATTTTACGACCTGTTTATTTCTATCGGACTGATTGCCTGCCTAACTGTGACCTCTGCTTGTATACCGGACTGTGATCGAAAGCCTCTTCTTGACCCTAGCTTGTATCCTGGACTGTGTGTGTATTGTGTGTGGGCTGTGACTAACGTGGTGCAACCATGACGACCCGAAACCTGATTCAGGAAGAAAGGAATCAAATTATTGTTTTGCATAGACAAGGGTTAAATATATCCCAAATAGCAGTGGAGTTGAACATGCAAGTAAGTTATGTTTTTGTATTCAGATAGAGGGAGAGATATAGAAATAAATAAAGTGATAGTAATATTATTATTTCATAGTTTGTATTTTTCCTTATATTGCAATTTAAAAAATATTGGTATTCAGCTGCATCCGGTTAGACTGGAAGCCGACCCCAACATAGTTGGGAAAAGGCTAGGCAGATTTATATATAAAAATAATAAAATTATTATAACTTTCAGATGGATTCTTTTTAAAAGTCTCATAAGATATTACCTACTTATAGTAATGCATTCAAATAAGATTGTTCTTTTTATTTATTTTTGCTTTCAAAGACGTTGTTGGAGCCTTTTATGACCCGATAATAAATCCTAAACCAAAACAACCTAAACAATGGTGCCTTATCTCACAGCGTCGTTGCCGCATTTTAATTAGAAAAACCAGAGCGCATTCGTCGCATTTCTAGAGGCTTGATCATTATATTTCAAACTACAATTTTTTTTCGCCCAAGCACAAGATAATTGTTTTTTATAATTATTTTTAACATTTATTTTATCATAATACTGCAGATGGAAAGTAATTGACAATAATGTAAATTTTTGTTAGTAGTGCTCGTAAATACTTACCAAAAAACTTAAAAAAAATAGCACACATAGTTTTAAATACTAACGATTTAGTGCTTGGCTGGCCGAAAAATAGCAAGTACTTACTATTTTTTCGGCCAAGCACTAGATCGTTGGTATTTAACCACGAAAAACCTTTAGAAATGCCACGTTGCCAGCCCGCACGGGATAAACACTTTTAAATAGTAGAGATAAAGCACAAATTTGCTTGGGACAGTTTCATACAATGTTGGAATTTACGCTATGCCATTTTTCTTACTCATAGGTATACGAGGTGTAAATTGCAATATCTGAAAACCTCTTAAGGGGTCATTGTACTAATCATTATGAACAACTTTTACTACGGGACCTAACCTGAAATCGCGAAAAAAAAACAGCTGTTCCCTACATTTATGTTCGCGTAACTCGTCAAAATGTATGGACCAGCTGCTTTTTTATCGCGATTTCAGGTTTGGTTCTCATAGTAAAAGTTGTTTATAATGATGAGTAATGACCCCTTAAGAGATTTTCAGTTATTGCATTTACAACTTGTATTTTAAAATATAGTTATGAATGTTATAACTACTTAAATTAGTTATAGAAAAGTTAAGAGTTTATTTATCATGAAGTCAACCAAAATGCACACCTTAAGTATTTCAATACTTATAATTTTTATTTATAGTGTACTAGTTGTGCCCTTTGAATAAGACTTTTGTAGTGTACTCGTATTATTATACAAGGTTCCTATATTATGTAAAAAATCGATGCTGATTGTTTTTTTTTTTTTTTTTTCGTTAGAGAACAACGGTGCGCCGCTGGGTGCGAAGATATGAAGAAGGAGAAATTACAGAACGCGTTCGTGCACCTCGACCCCGGGCTATAAACGAAAACGAGTTAAATAATATGATAGCCACGTATGAAGAGAACCCGTTCACACCCACTCGCAGTTTCGCACAAGAATACGAAGTTTCGATGCAAACTATTAGAAACGAGTTGCATCGAGCTGGAGTCCATCACAGACGTCCCGCAAAAAAAATTATTTTGACGCAGGAGCAGAAAGCTGCTCGCGTGCGATTCGCTCGTGACTACAGGGACTTCGATTTCTCTTACGCCATATTTTCTGATGAAAAGTGCTTTAGGTCTAGCCAACAAGGTCGTCGGAATTTATGGCGTGTAGATAACACAAGATACGAACCTCGAAATGTGAACCCAAATGCAGAATCGGGAAGAATTGTAGTGAACATGTGGGGCTGGATGAGTGCTGCTGGACCAGGCGAGCTCGCTTTTATACCAGGGAGGGCAAACGGCCAAAGTTATTTAGAGGTGCTACAAACCATCATAGTACCCACAGTGCGCACGGTGTGTGCGGGTCCACAACTGGACGTGCCAGAATTTTATTTTTTCCAGGACAATTGCCCGATACACCGTGCGCGGGTTGTTCAAGAGTGGTTGCGAGGGCAACCACAAATTAAAACAGTGCCATGGCCCTCCCGATCGCCAGACTTAAACCCCATTGAAAATTTGTGGGGTTTAATGGTCCAGAGATGGGATAGTAGAGCAGAAAGAACGAAGGAAGCACTTGTCACACATTGCGAACAAGTTTGGGACACATTCAGAGGTTCGAATTTGTGCGAAGTCCTGGCTAGGTCCATGCGTAGCCGTTGCGATGCTGTGATAGATGCGGGAGGAGCAGCGACGAAATATTAAGTTAATATAATTTTTAACATGCACTATGTTAATTAACGAAAGGCGTTCCCGTTAACCCGCAATAGTCCAAACATGCTACAATTAATGTTACCATTTAAAAATTCGCGAAAAAAAAATCAGCTGCTCCCTACATTTTGTTAAGCTAGGTATGCGAACATAAATGTAATGAACAGCAGATTTTTTTTCGTGAATTTTCGAATGGTCATATTTTGGTAGCATGTGGACGCTATACTATTGCGGGTTAACGGGAACGCCTTTCGTTAATTAACATACTGTATAATTACATTATACAGGGTTATTTTTCTAACACCTGGTAGGACTATATTAGTACAACCACTTTTGATCTATGACTTTTTAGAATACCAAAAGTAAACTTTCAAGTTTTTGTTGTAATATTTGTAATAACACTTTTTAGATCTGTATTTTGTAGTAAGTACCGCTGCGACCCTGCATTCGCAACGTGCGTTTATTTAATTAACTACTTACATATTTTGGTACCGCGTAGTTGTTCAAATTTAGAGCGATCAAAATAAATATTTTTAATTGTATTATGAAATTATTTTTTTATGAATTATTAAAAGTCATACAACACAAGTTGTTATTTATGATGTTAGTATTATAGTCCTACGAGCTTATTAGTGTTTTATCATCAAATGACTTCTCCCGCTCTGGGCGGAGCGGAAGGTCGTGTCAAACTTTTACTGACTAAAACCCACCCGTGTTCCTTCAGTTACCTGTGCCAGGGCCATGGTATCTCTTTCGAACAACCCGCGACTCCGGCGGCTTGCAAATAACCCTGTATAGCTATTTTTATTAGGTTTATTTTTATTATTCCAATTTGTATTATATTACTTCGTTGATTAATGTCACAGGGTAGACTGTAGACCGTAATCATAGTTTAAAATATTGCCAACGAGTTTGAAGTCTTCTTGTAAAATTATTGATGTCAATTTAGTGTCATGTTGCCTTTATTGGTGGATTTGTTGTTTTATTTACAATCAATGTTGTCGTAAGCCCCGATCTCGTTAGTTTGTTATTTTACATATTCAGTAGTGTCATCATATCCGTCCACCTCATAAATAATTGATCTCATTTGCTTGATAAACCTAGTCTGTAGTGTAATGTAATTATTGCAAATTATAAAAATTATTAAGATTCTTAAATTGTACTAATCTTAAAACTTTTCAATTTCATTAGAACTGCACGAGCAATATTCTCCTAATCTTATTTACTGACAGGCTTTTTGCCTGTTGTTGTTGTGTTGTCTGTTTGTCATTGTTGTGTTGATTTCATATTTTGAACTTTACGATATAAGTGTAGATAAATACAGTCTATAAATGATATTATGAGTAAGAATCTTTTCACTTATAATATTTTGCATTTTGATGATAATTTCTGTGTAATTTTTTGTTATAATATGTTAATTTCTGGATGAATCTTTAATGTTTTGAAAAAGTCTATTAAAAATAAATTAAGTTACTTATATTGTTTTTTTTTCTACAACAGCAAATCCTTAAAATTGTTCTCAAGTAGATTTTAACTAACTGTTTATTTTTTCACACTGAGATTACAGCCGATAGTTTCATACAAAAAGCACTTACTATACATCTTTTATTATACAGATAAGATTTAAATATCAACCTAAATAAATCTTTAATCCTGCATAATGTTAAATGAACACAAACTAAAAATATATATTTCACTAGTACCCAACATTTTATTTCAATCCTTTCACTCTCACTGCTGCCAAGGCACAAATTATAGTTTAGTTTAATTACTTGATAAGCTTCTGAATTTTAAAGTGGCGTAGGAACTGAATCATTGTTAGATTTTTCAAAAAAAAACTTGACATGCAATGCCGGTAACGCGCCTGTAGCGTTGATTTCTTGATTTTTTGAATTGTCAAACTTTGACTAGAGCATGAATTATAAAAGAGTAAAGTGTTGGTTTGATTATAATCCAGTCTTAAAGTGCTCATCCTGCACGGCATGCCTGGGCATTTTAATTGCAACGATACCTTGTTCGTTATACAGGCTGAAATTTAATTCATGGGTATCCTCTTAAGGGGTCATTGTACTCGTCATTATGAACAACTTTGACTATGGGAACAAATATGAAATCGAGAAAAAAAAATTGCTGTTCCCTACATTTTGTCGAGTTATGCAAACATAAATGTAGGGAACAGCTGATTTTTTTTCGCGATTTCAGGTATGGTCTCATAGTTGAAGTTGTTCATAATGATGAGTACAATGACCCCTTAAAAGGATGCCCATGAATTCAATTTCACCCTGTATTATTTTAATGAATAAAAGGTAATATTACAATTACCTACTGTTAAAAGTATTAAACCAAATACAAGGAACAACTGCAAAACATTTGAGATAATCCTAAGGTAATAAAAAAACGTATGGCCCTTGTATTAAGCCGTCCTCTATTGTTTAACCGAATTTCCAGACATTCCCACTAAATAACAATGGGTCTTAGATAATGAACTTATTTTTATTTCAGTTGCAAGAGTTGCGTTAGCTACAAACAAAAAGCTCTGATAACATTGTATGAACTGCGCAGAGTATTGGTTCAAATATTACTGTAATTTTCAAGTATTCCCAAATTTCCCAAGTATAAACAAACACATAGAAATTTAGATAGTTATTTACTTTTAATAAAGTCGATTAAACACAAAAAATTTCAATATAAACATTTGATACCTTCATGCAGTGCCGGTCAACGCACCTATACCTAACGTATTCAGGGAGCCGTGAGATAAAAGGTAAACAAACCATAAATGTCCGTTCAATCGATTTTGAATGCTATTGTGTTGGTGGCATGACAAATGGCAGCTGCAGTAAACAGTTGGTATTGTAACCACTTTTTTGCCTTTAATGCCATCCATAAGCCTACGGAATAGAAGTCAAAATCGGTGGAACGGACTGTAATAAAACGGTTCGTTTCAATGTCTCATCTTATTGTGAAGGGAATATGGTGCGGTTGCTGCGGCATGCGGCATCACATAGGATATGGTGAAAATTGGAGAGGCAGTGAAAGTGTTCATAAATAACCTATATCTATAGACCCGATAGAGAGAGGAAAATATTAAAGTGGATTAATACATATAAATTGTAGTTTATTAGTTATTACAAATTATTTTTGTAAATACTGCAATATCAATAATACATTTTCTAAACCAAACAAACAGAAGATATGAGTACTAAAATTAATTCTTGTCAATAATAAAATAACAATTCAATTCAATAACAAAGAGCTCACGCCGCCGCCGCGCCGCGCTGACCGTGACCATTAAAAACTCGTCTCTTAGCAGAAACAAGTGAGCATAGTACGCTCCTAGTGTGAGTGTCACACATTCTATACATGATTATACTAATACGAACACCACTAAAATACGCTTTGTGCATCCTATTGGTCAAAACTCGTGCATTGTGCGATCGAGTCGTGAGTCGTGCTATGCGATTATCGCCTTTAAGGTGAGCATGCGGAACTTTGGCCGATTGTACGTCGCGTACGTATGCTTTTTTTTTAATGTTTTTCCGTCGATTTCTCCGTCAATTGTGGACCGATTTTGAAAATTCTTTGTTTGTTTGAAAGGGTGTACCTATATACTCCCTTGGTTTTGATTTTTCGTTTTTTGCCACCGACTTCCGAAATTAAAGTTATTTTTCACTTTATAGTGTTTTTTTTGGAAGTCGGATGTATTTTTTTTTTTTTTTTTGTAAAAAGTTTTTATTTATAAAGTAAATAATCCCATTTTCTCTATTTTAGTTTAGTTTTTTTTTTTTAATATTTTTTTACAGGTAAGGTGTCACTACCAACTCTGTTCTTCTGGTTCAAGCCATTCACGCCAGAGGATCAAGAAGTTACTGATCTAACTATGGATCACTGGGTATGTGACAAAGCTTGCTAATATCTGTTTTTGTTTTAAGAGAAAACTTCTTTAGTATCGTTGAGCGATGTTTGATTGGGAAAAATCTTATGGGTTCGCGTCACCGACATGCTAATGTTAACAGTATATCTGTGGCTTTGACAAAAAAATGTATGCTATAGTTTGATCGGGACCGCTGTTCCGCGCCTGAGATGTGTGCATGGCGAGACGGGGGGCAGTGCAGGCCGCTCATTCGTCAATGATCAAGACGCGCGTCCCGCCCACCGCTCATTGGTCAACGCTGCCCCTCGCCTCGCTGCGCATTCTTAAAGCGTGGAACAGCGGTCCCGGTCAAACTATAGCTATGAGTATGAAGTATTGCGCATTTTATAATTTTAAGTTTCCACTTCTGTCGGCAGTCCCCATGACTATGTTTCTTTTTATTTAAGTAGTTACTTTAGCAGTTGGGCCTCAAAAATCAAAGACAAAGTTATTTGCCAGAAACAAGGCTCTATAGGTTATGTCCATTGAGAAGGTTGTCAAGGCGCCATTCAACAGGGCAGTCACCCAGGAAAAAAATGTCATTACCTTAATTTTACAAGCAACCTAACTAAATCTCCTACGAGCAAAAATAAGATAGACCAAGGTACACAGTAGAACTTAGCCTGGATAAGCTTCTTAAATCTTCTAGCGTGGCGCAAATAATACGGGAATTGCTCAAATCGTAGGCAAAAAACCGGCCAAGTGCTTGTCGGACCACGCACAGTGAAGGGTTCCGTCCATAGTTAGGATGAATTTATCCCAAAAACAAAATTAACTTTGTTGTTGAAAAATATGTTCTCTCAAAATTTTATATACGTCACGGTCAATTCTCCAACTGAAAATGAAAGTATGGAATCGCAAAAAAAAAAAAAATGAACGATTTTCGGTCTTTCTCCTTTACTTGTGTTGCTTCCTGCCAAATTTTATGATTGTAGGTCAACGGGATGTACCTTGTAGGTTTTGATTTATTTACGAGTATCAAAATATGTCACATAAATGGCAGTATTTTTTATTCCGTTGACTTAGACGCTTAATTTTTTTAGAGCTCCAAGGCAACATAGATCTACGTATTTGATATTAATTTAAACATGAAACCTTCACGCGTTCCTAAGAGGTTTTGACCGACTGACAGACAGACAGACAGACGGACAACGAAGTGATTCTATAAAAGGGTACCGTTTTTTCCTTTTGAGGTACTGACCCCCTAAAAATACCTAGTCAGCAAGTTGTGTTTCTGATGCCCAGCATTTACTTGCTTTAGATACTATCAATCTTTTTAACAGGAAGGTCGCTACGCTCATGCGATCTTCTCCAAGGAAGGTGGATGGCCACCTAAACTAGAGAAACTGTTAAATGACATCGCGAAGAAGGAAGGTTACAAGCGTCCCAGATTGCCTCCTTTCACTGCAGAAGAAATAGAACTGGTTCGAGGTATGTCTGTGTTTTTATCAATGGTCTACCCACCATTGCTGTATGGTTGTGCTCTAGTTTGCTAAGAAACCGATGAACGGTCACACAATAACGGCTGTCAAATACTTGTACACAAGTATTTGACAGTAAGTGACAGGTTTTCATGACGGCTGTTAAAATATGAAAGAACCGCTTTTGCGAAATATATTTAGTAACCTAATCCGCTTAGCTGTTCATAAAGAGTCATAAAGAACCCTGTAAGAAATTGACTCGTGTTTCACCTCTCAACGAGGCATCCTCAGGATGACGATTGACTTGTTCCAAACCCGGACCCGACGTACTGACACGTCAAGCGTCGAGAGCAGAGGGCTTGTCTGTTGTCTGTGAGTCTGTTTTTCCTGAACAACTTAAATTGGCAAAGGTGGTTCCGATACACAAAAAGGGTACCAGAACGGATCCCAAAAACTACCGGCCAATATCCTTACTACCAATTCTATCGAAAATTTTTGAAAAAATAATGAAAACTAGGTTAATGACCCACTTACATTTAAATAGAGTAATTAACTTTAAACAATTTGGATACCAAAAGGGGATAGGCACCTCAGATGCCATAGACAATCTTGTTAATGACATTATTAGTAAATTGAATAACAAAGTGAAGGTAGCTGGCTTATTTATTGATTTAAGTTCAGCGTTTGACACAGTAGATCACGAGCTACTTCTGGCTAAACTAGAACATTATGGCTTTAGAGGAAAAGCGTTAAAACTTTTGACATCTTATTTAAAAAACCGTAGAATGTACGTAGACATAAAAGACATTAACTCAAACAATTGTGACGTAAAGTGTGTGAATGAAGTAATATATAAGTCAAAGATGACCAACATAAGCCGTGGGGTGCCTCAAGGCTCAATCTTAGGACCAATATTATATTTAATTTTTACAAATGATTTACTGAATTTTATGAATAATACCCAACCCGACGCAGGACTTGTAATGTTTGCAGATGATACGAACGCCATAATTGGGTCGCCAAACTTAAATGAGTTGACAGAAAATGTAAATAAGTGTTTAAAGAATCTTTCTGTTTGGTTTACAACCAATAATTTAATAATAAACCCAATTAAGACTAATGTGATGTTGTTTAAAACAACGTCACGTAACAAAGATAGCATAGATGTCAAGCTCAAAAAGGAAAATATTGGACTGGTGAACGAAGTCAAATTTTTAGGTGTTTATATAGATTCCCTATTAAATTGGAAAAAAGAGCTCTCCGCCATTGATTCCTCAATATCTTCAGCTTGTTACGCGCTAAGAAGCCTCAGGGACGATATTGATCTAAGGCAGCTAAAATCTGTATATTATGCATTAGTAGAATCCAGGTTACGATACAGCATTATGTTTTGGGGTAGCAGTTACGGGTATAATTGCCAAAGAGCATTCATACTACAGAAACGTGCACTAAGAACTATTGTCAGAATCCCACAACGAGAATCATGTAAAGAATATTTTAAAAAATTAGGTTTTTTAACAGTACCAAGTTTATATGTTTTAGTATTACTCAGCCGCTTTGCGAAATACATACACGAGCACGAATCACAAGAAGAACGTGAACTTAGGGAAAAAACTAGAAGAAACGTTATAAAAAATAAAATTGCACCGAAACTTAATATTGCTAAACATTGCTCTAAATACCAAGCAGTGGAATTATTTAATAAGTTGCCTACTGACCTAAGATCACTGATTTACAAAGGTACTCTATTCAAAGCCAAACTTAAAGCATTCCTGTTAGATAAATGTTTATATTCTATATCTGAATTGGTGACAAGTGATGGTCAATAGTATTTATATTAATTTACCTTTTTGACATTAAATATATATCAAGACATTATCCGATTTTATGCATTTAATAGATTAGATTTATAAGCATTTGACATGATAATATTTACAATTTAAAATAATTTATATAATTACTATTTACATTCTATTGACACAATATTTATATTATGTTATTGATTTTATTTTTAGTGAAATTACTGTTTGATATTCATAATTTATTGTTTTTAATGTACTACCTAATTCAAACACAATGCGAATTGTTATATGAATAAATAAAAAAATAAAAAAAAATAAAAAATTAGTCTTCGTCTCCCCCCCCCCAGGTCCTCTGTCTTGGGGGTGACTACTGCGACAAACTCAAACTCAAAGCGTTTATTTCAATTAAACCATTACAGGCACTTTTGAATTGTCAAGGACATTATTCCAACTTGCATACAGTCCATCAATTTGGTTTTGGTTCCCTATTTTGTTTTAAACCCATTCACATTCATGCTCAAAACTTTCTTCACGACATTGAAACCCTACAAAAAGTACAAAAAGTTCACAGAAAATTATTAAGTATGTCTATATTCTAAGATTTAACTAACTTAAATAATTATCCAGGAACCTACGACTACTACGCGCTGAACCACTACACAACTCGGTTGGTGCGGAGAGTGAAGCCAGGTGAACAGCCAGGGAAATGGCTGTTCTACGGCTCAGAGGAACTGAATACAATCATGGATAGTGATCCATCATGGGGGACTACGGCTGTTGACTGGTTTACTGTAAGCGCCTTTATAATTAATTATACTTATGATATTATAGCACAGTTTTTTTTTTTCTTAGGGTGGGGATTTATCAAATAACTTCTCCCGCTTTCGTGTCAGACTTTTACTAAAACCCACCCGTGTTCCTTCCGTTGCCTGTGTGCCGGGGTCGCGATATCCCTTTCGGACAAACTCGCAACCCCGGCAGGCATTGGCCCTTCCGGACCCCGTGAATACTTAGGTGAAGTGAGCTGTCAATAGTGTCAATCTCTAGCATTAGGTGGAATGACAGCTCACTCCACGCTCACTTCACCTAAGTTTTCACGGTGAGATGGTTACAGAATAGCACTGCTGGACCCTATCGGACGGTGAGCTACCCATTGCTCACCGTCCGGAAGCCCGCGCCTACGGTGGCCGGAAGTCGGCTCGCGACTATATAGCACCCTAAGGCAGTGGTCGGTAAACTGCTGCTCGCGAGCAGCATGCGGCTCTTTGGCCTATAGAGTGTGGCTCTGTACAAATTTCGATGACTGTGAACGTAGATACGCGCGGGGTTCGGGATTTCGGCCATTAAGCAAGACATCAAGTATAATCAAAATTAAAACTATATTTCAATGATTTATTTCCAAAGTATTTTCATCAAAAATTGACAGGACATCGAAAATTAATCATTTATACACCTCAAAGTTTTCCAAGGGTAACTTGTCTTCATAATATTATAATCAGCCGATATGATGATGATGAAGGAATCCTACTTCTTAGTAAGTTAATTTTAGGAAGCGTTGTGTAGTGAAAGAGGTTGGGAGTTTTAAGGATAAAGAAAAGTGTATTGAGACAGTTTGGACACACAGAAAGGATTGGCTCTCATAAGAAATCTTAGTCGTTATACTATTGATATTCTGCTCCATTGACTAATGAGTTTGCAGACCACTGCTCTAAGGGAAGGAGGTAGAGGTATAAGCCAAATGTCAAGAGGAACATTTTGATTATGAACGTGGGTGGCAAAAAGAGTAGGGAAACACCAAATAAACAATAAATGGACTATATGAAAGATGATATCGCTAGAAAGACTACTGAGATGCCAAGTAATAGATAAGTGTGGAATAAGAAGACATCCAGCATCGACCACAAATAAGATGGGATATGGGCCAGATTGAGAGAGATTTGTAACACCTTCTCCATATTTTATAGGCTCAGGGCAACGACACCTAGCTTGGCAAACGGATTGGTGTCTTCTCATAATCCCCATTTACGACACCCATCCGCTTGATCAACTCTGATGATTATCAAAATAATTCTTCCAGGTCTATCCGCAAGGTCTTCGCGAGCAGCTGCACTGGCTGAACTCCACGTACGACGTCAAGGAGATCATCATCACCGAGAATGGAGTGCCCTCACTGGACCCTGGCCTGGTGGACACGCAGCGGCTAGAGTACTATAGGGATTACTTGGAGCAGGTAATTTAAAAGCTGAAGCAAATAATGGAGATGGAAGGTTCAAGAATTAAGGGCGGTCCAGTTCGGTGGAGTTTCTTGCCCATTATTTTCCATACGAGAACTACCTTTTGGAAGGGGCGACTAGAATCAATTCCATTTTGTGTAAAGTTGACGTTCAAAAGTGCCTCTTATGTGCCTAATTGAAATAAATTGTTTGACTTTGACTTTGACATGCACGCTGAAATCCTATAACTAAACAATACAAACTCACTGCTAGGCAAAGGCATACTACTATTACTATTACTATTTACGCTTCTCTCTGCTATTTGCTGCTACAGCCCAATCTCTCTCGTTCTAATTCGTCTCGCCATCTTTCATCGCCTGGATCTTCTACGGCGAGGCTTTTTAGGGTTCCGTACCTCGAAAGGTAAACACGGAACCCTTATAAGATCACTCGTGTATCTGTCTGTTCGTCTATCACAGCCAATTTGCTCCTAGTCTAAGTTGAAATTTGGTTCACACATCTATTTCTGTGACCCAAACACGGACGTGTAACGAAAATAAATTCATTTCGAAGATGGGAGTGACTTTTCGGGGGCAAATTGAAAAATTAAATTAAAAAGTTTTGCTTATTGTATGTGTGACATACCAAATGAAAAGATGTTGTGAGAATCTCAAATATATTTTTTTATACTTTTAAAATAAATACTTTTAAGAAAATAGATGAAAATGGGCCATTCGATGATTTGTGTGACGTCAGGTCTTTGATGCGTAGTCCGCATGTGGCGATGTAGATGTCGCCACAAACATGTTCTTCAACTACAATGTTAAGTTTGTCCTTGGGATAAATTCATCCTAACTACGGAACCCTGCATTGTGCGTGGTGCGACACGCTGTCGGCCGGTTTTTTTTTTCTCCTTTGGTATCCATTCTGATGTTAATTTTGTCCAGCATTTATTATCTTCTTGTAACGGTCAGCAACGCGCAAACCGTTACCATGAATTCAAGACGTAACCTAACAACCTGTGTATCGCCCAATTTCTTCACTTCATTAAATTTAATTTCTCGACAGTTTCACTGGTCTATTGGTCACCAGCACGCCTGCTGAGCTTGGGGCAGGAGCACCCACGGGTGTTACAGATAAGCCAATAACTTGGTTCGCGGGCTATGTGATAACACTTTACAATAAGTTTTGTCTTCCAGGTTCTGCTGGCCATAAACGACGGCATCAACGTCACCGGGTACACAGCCTGGACGCTGATGGACAACTTCGAGTGGTTGAGTGGATATGTGTAAGTTACAAACTAAAGCCTTAGCACGAACGCGCGACGTAAACATAATTTAAATTCGAACGATTTTTTAAACGAAAATGCTTTCTTAAGTACAGCATGTTGGTATATTTTTTTGCAACATGCACTTTTTAGTATCTCCGATATTTATGAATAAAGTATTAAAACTAAGTAAATATTTTGTGTGAAACGAGTATTTTTAATCTTATAATCGTTCAAATTTACGTAACGGTTACTCCTTTTTAATCTTTAAATCGTTCTTCACGTTACGTTTACTCCGATGGTAGGCCCATAGTCCATTATAAATGAAGCGTAAAATATTGGCTCATTTATTGAAACTAACAAATTATTTTTTTCAGCCCAAAATACGGTCTTTACGCAGTGGACTTTTCTGATCCGAACCGCACTCGAACCCAGCGTGAGTCTGCGCGATACTACTCGACTGTTATCAGGAGTAGAATGATACACCCAACACAAGATGCTACCAAATTAAATTACGTATAGATTGTTAATTAAATGATTAAAAAAAAAATCCTTTTGTTTTTTTTTTTTTTGTTAGTATGTGGATGAAAAAGATGGCCTAGACAAAGTGACATTCTATCAACGATAACGATGATGAAAAAGTCAAAAATTTATTGACTTAGTGCTCTGCTGCACTAGGCGTAGGCAGCCAAGTAACAACAGCCAGGCTGCAGCAAACGAAATATTGAGAAAATTCTTGGCTGTCTTGTGCTCGGGCTCCAATTAGATATTATGTGTTGGATTGGCTTCAGGCTAAATGATAACAACCACATGACTCAACATTAAAAAAAAAAACATTCAAAATCTAGTCTCAGCGACAATCTACGTGAAGAACTTGTCAAAAATGAGAAATGAGAGGTATTTTTGACAGATTGAGACTGAGATTAGAATGTGACCGTACCTTAAAAATACGGGAATTGCCCCTCAGATGTTGTCATTGGCAACTTTGAAGTCATTGGCTGGTGGCATAGTTCCACCGTAGCAAGATGGATGACAAATTGTATTTTTTAACGCCCGACGCAAAAAGAGGGGTGTTATAAGTTTGACCGCTATGTGTGTGTGTCTATCTGCGGCACCGTAGCTCTTAAACGGGTGAACCGATTTGAATACGGTTTTTTTTATTTGAAAGCAGAATTTTTTGCAATGGATCTTAGACATGTTCGATCAAAATCGGTTCAGCCGTTTGAAAGAAAGAAAGAAAAGAAAGAAAAATATTTTATTTGGGACACGCACAGGAAATACAAACAGTAAGTAGGTAATAACAAAAATAAAAAAAATAAAAAATACAAAATAAAAACAAAAAAAAAAAGAATTATAACGACCTGTGCGAGACCAAAAAGGCTCCTATCTCAGCATAATGCGGCGATATTTAAAAAATAAATACCGCAGCGCTGGTATTCTGATAGGGCCCACTGTGATGTCACGTTTGAAGATTAACAGCACTTTTCTAGTTGATGAATCGATGTCAGCGTCTTCCACAGGTTTGGTCGATTTGGAATTTGGTATTCTGTTACTTGAACATATTTAATGATATTAGAAGAACATAGTAACCTTGAACTGATGCTGCAGAGTGAGCCCAAATACGATACCAACTTACAGCACAGGTATCGTATTTGGGCTCATTGGAATGTTCTCAATGAAAAGGTTATAGGTAGATGATGAACAGGGTCTGGTGATGGAGTAGGAAAGAGAAATGAGGAAATGCTTGTGTCGGGGGTTTTTTTTAAATTTAATATAATTTCACTTGTACTACCAGCACGCTTAGCATGACCACAATAGAAACGGGTTTTGTCGACGGAAGAATACACAAAATGATAGATAAACAATCACAATCTGTCATTTTGTCTATTCTTCCGTCGACAAAACCCGTTTCTATGGTTGTCATGCTAAGCGTGCTGGAAGTAAAGATGAGGTCATTTTATTTCAATATCAATATCAATACAATAAAAATATGTATTTTCAGCTAAGTAAATAATATACTTATTATTTCATTAGCTGAAAATACGTATTTTTGAATTGAGAGAATATGTTTACCGGTTTTGTTTAAAATATTTGCTAACATATCCAATTTATATACAATATAAGTACCTATTTTCGAAGCGAAAGCAAATATATTAGGTGTATTCTGGCACACGTATAGTTTAATTTATTTAATAAAAGCATCTTAATATACTTATTCTATGTACCTACTTACCATTGTCATTTGGTTTAAATAGGTTTTTATTATTTCATTTATTTTTTATATAGATTATTTTCTTTTAAATTTTGTGAATGAGAGAACGTTGTAGACATAACAGACTGTACATCTGTGGACCATTTTATATTTTGCTAAGTACCTGGTACTTGCTGATGGGCCTACACTGTCCTCTCATACCTTTTAACACTGTAACTTGGAAACATTGTAAAAACCATTTACTTTTAAAAGAGTAACCGTGGAGTTTCTTGCCGGCTCTTCTCCATAGGAAACGACCAATTGGAACCGTGCACCTAGCTTCTGACGTTGCATAAGTGCCCTTGCAGGTTTATGTGAAACAAAATATTTTTAATTTGAATTTGAATTTTGAATTTGAATTTATATTACAATAAATACTGCCAAGGCCATACCGTACGAAAGTCACTAGTTAAAACTCACTAAGTACTCACCCTAAAACGCCATCCTATCTGCGGGAACGCTTTTCCTACGCCTGTCCTTCTGATGCACCATGCAGGTCGCATCTTAGAAATCTCCTTAAATCCCCTCCCCACTCAACCGACTTCTACTCCTACTCCTTCAGCGTGCACGCGGTTCGATTGTGGAATTCACTTCCGCCTGACATTAGGGACTGCCAAACTGTTGCAGTTTTTAAAAGAAGAGTGTAAGAACACTATCTTTCCACATCGTCATAGTTGCATATTTTGTATTTATTATTTTATACTACATTATAATTATAGTATATATATTTTAGTGATATTTATTTTAGAAGTATGTAAGTAAGTTTATTCTCATATTGTATGTTTATAGTTAAATTAATGAATAATTAAGTGTTTTTATTTTATTTCTTTTATTTTCTCTTCTACTCTTACACACATTGTCTACATCTCTTTAACTACTTTCCTATCGCAGGTATGCTGGAAGAGATTTCTTTAGAAATAAGCATCACCTTTGTACGTATTTTTCTGTTCCTTTCTTTTTGTCTGTTTATATGTGTGTACATAAACCGTTAAATAAATAAATAAGTACTTTTCCCCAATGTTTTACGAATCATTTGTTATTTCAATCAATCAACTATGCCTTTCGCAGTCTACTGCTGGACATGGGCCTCTCCCAGGCTGCTCCACAACGCCCTGACCTCCGCCTTCCGCAGCCAGTCTGTCCCAGCTACCTTAGTAAACAGTTGGTTGTCATTGTAACCACTTTTTTGCTTTCAATGCTTTCAAATGCCATCCTTATGCCTACGGTTCAGAATCGGTTGAACGGACTGTAAAAAAGGTTTAGTTAAATGTCTAATATTATTTCAAATGGAGTATAGTTGCTATCGAAATCCGGAAACTAGGTACTATAAAATAGATACGTATGTAAAATTGTACCTAGTACACATCAAGCTATAATTTCAAGTATAAGGTGAACTCGTATTGTACGGAAATTCTATACGATACGAGATCAGCATAAACTGGGAAATAGCTTGATGTGTAGGCGTGTGGGCAATAACGTGACTGTAATCCCCGATGGGTTAGGCAGATGTGTGCACCTATAGGTACACCTCTACCTCTGTGTTGCTATAGTAACACCCACATTTAAAAGAAAAGAAAGAAAATACGTTTATTTGCGGTACACATGACGCAAGGTAAGAATAAAACACGAATGACAGGCGTCACATCCATGCAAAACGGCCATCGCTCAGCAGAATGCTGCGACCCTATGCGAGACAGAGCCCCAGAGCTGGTTTTCAGCTACAGCCGGCGTTAACATTCCGCCAGTTACGTTTAAGACCCATGAACCTATTATGAACAATAATTATTTTGAATATTCGTCTAAGTACCTACAAAAGATTTATTATTTTCAACAAAAAAAAACTTTTCGGTAACTTAAGAGCGTTTATTCTGAAAGTGGGCAACGTCGCAAATAGTTGTCAAATATTTCCCTGTTTTGATTAATTTGACAATATTCCTGTATAGAAATATGAAATGTGGCTAACTAGCGAACTAGAATATTGAATAAGGAATGCAATACTTAATTAATATCGTAACACCAAATATTTCGTTGTAGATGTAAAAAAAAGTATTTGGAAACTTTCCAAATGCCTTTTTTACACCTAAAACGGTTACAACGTCAAATTCAGTGTTATAATTGCAATTAATTATTAATTGAATAATATTAAAGATAGATTTTTAAAGTAAATAATCGATAATTTGTCATGAATATTCAGAAAAAGACGGGCGGGCACATGCCCATGGGCGACATTGTATATAATTATATTATATATATATATATGTCGCAGGTTTTTCATAAAATTAGGTTTTTAAAAACCCTGACCTAGTTTGGGTTTATGATAAAGTTCTTGTCAAAATCACGGGTTTGCATTGTTTTATGACAAATAAATGGTTCAGATTAATATAGATACGTGTACATAATTGAAACATTTCATTTCATAATTGGATTGAAGGAGGACAATATTGATTGGATCTTGGATGTAAAATTTTGATAAATAAATAATTGTTTTCTTTCTACTAAGTTGCAAATGATGATGGATTGTTTTATTTATTTCATTTAAATTGATTTATTTGTCATAAAACAAAGCAAACCCATGATTTTGACAAGAACTTTATCATAAACCCAAACTAGTTCAGGTTTTTGATCAAAAATCTGGATTGTTACAGGTTTATGATGAAATTAAGTTTAAAATGTGTCATCTTCCGGTTTTTCATCAAAAACCTAGGTTTTTGATCAAAAACCTAGGTTTTTGATCAAAAACCAAATTTTATGAAAAACCTGCGACATATACAAATATTGCTCGTTTAAGTTTTAGTATAGGATAGGATAGGATAGGATAAAACTTCCGGAATAAATTCTCTAAATAATGGTGAAAACCACATCAAAATTCGTTGCGTAGTTTAAAAGAACATAGCAGTCACACAAAAGCGACTGTAATTTATAAATGGTATAGATATAGTAAATAGGTACAGATGACGTTATTCCGCGATAACACTACCACCACGCGTTTTATGGATTGTAAATAAATATTTCAGTAAGTAATCCACTCAGATATCTTACACGTTTTGTTGCAGTACACTATTACTAAAATTAACTCGACTGTCTGTTTGTCCGTCATTCACAGGTTTGTATGTTTTAAACCGTGAATAGGTAGCCAGGTGAAACCTTCACAGAATGCGTTTTACACTGGCCTATTCAGGCAATAAATAAAAAAGTCAACCTTTTATACAAGAAACCTAAACAAAATATATATTCAAACGTTTTTAGTTTTATCTGTAGCTAGAGAACCGTTAAGCGCCATTCCAACTCGCACTGAACGGATTGATTGTACCTACCTACAGAAATCGCTAAATCAATTATTCAAATTTCGAAATGCCCTATAGGTATAATGCTCTAGCGTTTTTAACCTCCTTTTAACCTTAATATGTAAAACTACCTCAATACATCCATCTTCGTTCGACCGCTATCCTTATTTATGAATATGCAATATAAAAACGGATTATCTTATCACTGTCTTAGGACTTCATTGGCTGTTTACACACGATACGATTTTTACTTGAGTACCTACATAAGTGGCGAAATTGGAGGCACAAAGTCCTTAGTTGCGGCCGTTACTGAAGTTGCATTCTCCATATCACCTACGGACTACGGACATAAGATATGTTTGGATTGACAAAAAGATTTGACAGTTGTGCCTAGTCGCGGTGTGTTTTTGCCTGTTCGAAAAAAATTATTTGTCATTTGTTATGAGTGAGTTTTTAGCTACTTTCGGACGGGCCCGTATCTTCGTTGACGGACTAACGGCCGAGCCCAATAACCTATTTTCAGTAAAAGACAGATCGTTATTCACGGTAGACAGTATAATTCTATCTGTCATTGAATGTCATTCTTACGGAATGACATCCAACGTTTCCATATTCTCAGATAGATTATTGGGACGTTAAAACCATAGAGATAGATAGGTTTTTCCATCTCCAGTATGCCAAAACTGGTGATAGATATGATATCACTGCGAGCCCTATCAGAATACCAGCGCTGCTACATTTATTTTTAAATGTCGCAGCATCATGCTGAGACAGGAGCCTTTTGGCCTCATACAGGACTTTCTACTTTTATTTTTGTTTTTTTGTGATTACCTGTGCGAGTCTCAATAAATACTTTTTCTTTCCATAAAGGTTATTGGGTTCGGCTGTTAGAGAGTAGACCCCTGACCGCATGACCCATCTGGCCGATCTATTCTGTAAAAAAACTTATCGTGAAAACTTAGGTGAAGTGAGCTAGAAGTGTAGGTCAGCACCTACACTTCTAGCTCACATCAAAAAGAACAAAAAGAGGATGACCGCTTTTAAGGTCATTTTTCATACTGTGTGACAGTTCGTCATTCCACCGCCGGTCGATTCTGTAAAAATATCACCGTGAAACTTAGGTGAAGTGAGCTGTCAATAGTGCTAATCCCTAGCATCCTGCCGGTCGATTTGTGACAGTGACAGCTCACTTAATTTATATCTCGGCTCTCTCCACAGTATTATATCTCGGCAGTGATCTTCAAATAATTACCATCGGCCGCTCGGTAGACAAACGCGTTCCACACGTCCGTGCGTAACGCGCACTCGCTACTGTTACGTACTGAATACACTGAGATTTCGAAGCGCGGTGTTTCGGCCGTTTATTATGAATATAATATAATACTGTTACTTATTTATACTATGGTTTAAGGGTGCGTCAGACGTTGGTAAATTTAAATATCCATGTCACGAGTAGGTTTTTTATTCAATTCTAAATATAAATCAATATTTTTCTCGTAATTATGCCATCAAGTTACAGATTCGCGGGGGTTGCATGCCAAAACCATGTCAGGCAAAAGCCTTTACAGTTTCCTACCCAGTTATTTATTATCACTTGTTTGTGTCCCACTCCACTCTAAACACTGACTGCTTTTTTGAGGGAATAAAAAAGAAATAAGGTGTATCCAAGGCGTTTTAGGGTTGCGTACCTCAAAAGGAAAAAACTGAACCCTTATAGGATCACTTCGTTATCCTGTCCGTCCGTCTGTCTGTCTGTCAGTCTTTCAAGACCCTTTTTCTCAGGAACGCGTGGATCAAGTTGAAATTAATATCAAATACGTAGGTCTACGGTCCCTTAGAGCTCTAAAAAATCAAGCTTCTAAGTCAACGTGATAATAAATTACGGCCATTTATGCGGCATATTTTGATACCCGCAAATAAATTAAAACCTTTAGGGTACTTCCCGTTGACCTAGAATTATGACATTTAGTAAGAAGTAAGGTCTTACAGCACAAGTAAAGGAACAGTATGAAAATCGTTAATTTGTAGTTTTCACTTTTTTTTCGCGATTAATAAATTTACATTTACGAGTAGCATCACGTATATCGATGTATGGGAGAACATATTTTGTTTTTGTGATAAATTCATCCCAACTACGGAACCCTTCATGTCGTGATGGCCCAGTGGTTAAGGCCTCGCCTCTCATGTACGAGGTTGTGGGTACAAATCCGGGCAAGTACCAATGTGACTTTTTCAATTCATATGTACTTTCTGAGTTTATCTTGGACATTACTGACATTGGTGAAGGAAAACACCGTGAGGAAACCTGGACTTTATAGTTAATATAAGTCAGAAATCACCAACCCGGCTCGAGCAAGCGTGGTGATCAATGCTCGTGCCTTCTCTGTATGAGAAGAGGCCTTTGCCCTGCAGTGGGACAGTAACAGGCTGGTATTATTATATATTATTATTTATATTTTGTTGGAGAAAAATAAAATAAACCAATCAATCTACATATAATTGGGAAAAGGCTATCTTTTCCCGAGGCAACTGAATACCAGTAGTTTTTTTTTTTTTTTTTTTTTTGTGTAAAAAAAGGTGCAGAGTAAAACAATCTTATTAACCGCGTATCACAATCAACAGTTCTATTGATAAGAAATTCACTCTTGCAATAATAATAAACATTTTTAATTTTATTTTTCCGAAAAAAGGGTGTTTTTTTGGAGAAACGTTCGAGGAAAACGAAATAGACTTTTAATTTATGTAAGTACCTTTTTTTTTTTTTTTTGAGGATGGGTAGTTACCTAAGTAGATATGTAGGTAAATGACTCATTCTTAGGTAAATCCGAGAATTGATCACCTAATGTGGGCTTTCACGAAAAACGCCAATGTCACAAATTGTCCGCAACATGTAAAAGTATTATAGGGCCTCATATAAAAGTGTCCAAATGATTTGGTTGGCGCTTAGTGTCAGATATGTTGTGGGTAACAGCACTCGTCCTCTGGTACGTACCTATTTATTTACTATTTCCTGACCCGAAAGCCGATAGAGAAATAGACGATCCGAGTTGGCCGATTTAAAAAAAAAAATGTTATTTTTTTCTCGTAAAATCCTTATTCGTATTATAACGAACATTTAAAAAAGAAAATTAACCAAATCAGTCCGCAGTCAGGCCGGTCTCAAGTGATGCGCTTATACCTTTAATTTTATTTATTTGCTAACATGTAAAACACTGGTTAGTGCATGCATTTTAAATTTCATGACACAGTATTAAGATATGCACCATGTAAGGGCACCGCAATTTTATTATTTTATAGAAGAAATATAATTATTATATATTTTTATTTAAATAGAATATATTATAGATATTCTTTACTAGCTAATTGATTAGAATTTCGATAAAGTTCATTGAACTAATGTTGTTTTCGCCAGTCCCAAAAATATCTATGCCAGTTTACGAAAAACAGCTAATTTTAGTAAAACAAAAGTGATAATTATTTTAATTCGACTCCAATTCGATAATATCTTCGAAGCATTCAATAGTAAAAACTATACAATGACATGAATATTTACTTTGTAAAGTATTATATTATTTTAATTATTTTGAATGTGAAGACTATGTGGGTTATTGTTAAATTTTCTCAGCTAGTTTTAATCATGGTCTGACAGTTTGAATAATTTATGCGGCCTACCAACATTTCCTTTATTTGGTATTGTTCGTCGAATCGTTGAGCTCCTTAAGAGGGGTTTTATCCTAAAAGTTGGCAATGTCGCAAGTTGCTGTCAATTATTTACCTGTTTTGATTAATTTGGCAATATTACTGTATGTAAATATGAAATATGGCTAACTAGTGAACTAGAATATTGATTATGAAATGCAATCATTCATATTGTAACACCGGATATTTAATTACATTAAATTCAATGTTATAATATTGCAATTCATTATTAATATTCTAGTTCGCTAGTTAGACATATTTCTTATTTCCAAACAGTAATATTGGAAAATTAATCAAAACAACGACATATTTGACATCTATTTGCGACGTTGCCCACTTTCAGAATAAACGCTCTTAAGTTCTGAGTTGAGCTGCACGATTACTGATAAATGCGTGCACTGACTGAACAGGTCCACTCAATCTGTGTGGTTCTTTCCTCAAAAGATCATTTCAGATACCAATCTACATGGTCTTCACATGATCTGACCAAGATTATGTCTGGAGTTTAAAGAGACTGTTACTTCTGAGTTTGTTTCGGCCTTTCTTCTCTGAGTAGTCACATATAAAACTAAATATTTATAGTAAACCATGGGAGTAGCCATGCTGATAGTAGTTCGAGGTACATTCAGGGAAACTAATTGAAAAGCAAATTGACATGTAACTTCAATTTGCCGTGATATAGCCGTATCATATAACTGTCAAAGAATGGCAGTTGTGATTTGAATATACGGACCATTTATGTTGGTAGCAAATTTGCTAACAATTAATTTCCCTAATTTTACCAAATGGGTTTTTGTCTACTGCATAACATGCATAATCAGCCTATTATATTACTGCTGGGATCCAGGCCTCCTCTCTTCAAGAGGGAGTGAACTATAATCTACCACGCGGGCCCTGTGCGGGTTAGTAAATGTGTCTTCGAATTTTTGGTTGGACTTGCCGGTTTCCTCACGATGTTTTCCTTCACCGTTTTGAGAGCAGTGGTGATGGAATAATTTACACCAAGTAAAGCGCCTGACTGGGTTCAAATATACGACCTACAACTTGTAAGCCGCGGCCGCTACCACTGGGCCACCAACGCTCTACGTTTTTTACCAAATATTTAAATAAAAACAAACACATTATTAAAAAAAAAAATGCACCTATAAAGAGCCACGGGCAGCATGGCGGTAAGACTCAAGCTAAAGCCCCAATTCCACGATGCAAGATGCAATTCCTGTGGCATACAATAAAATTGAAGCAACAAATGACTTGCATCGTCTAATAAACACTGTTTAGACTGTGGAAATGTTACTTCAACTAAATGGTATGCCACAGGCAATTAAATCTCACCATCTAAATCAGGCTTTACGGTCCAATGCAATGTTCGGGATCCAGACTAAAGAACCTCCTCATAACGTATGCCGTGTCCAAGACTACTGCATTCTGTATCTTCCTCGTCATGACCGTACTGTTTTTGATACAGTTATACCTTCTCGAGATAATAATAATAATAATAACCCCACCGCCGTATCTCTACATTGACGTCGTGGTGGGGCTTGCGCGCTCCAAACTTTAGGTCTGTGCCGGTTGAGTTTACTTTGCCGGAACAGGTCTAGGATGAGGAGCCAGACCAAGAGAGATACAGAAACCCGCAGGGCAGCTTGTGGCGAGCTGTTGGGCAGTAGCGACCCCACGGACCCTATCTCCCGGGAGAAATCTTGTTCCTCATCTCTGGCTTGCCTTTATTGGCCGGCTGGAGTGAACACTGACGAGGAACAGAGCTCCCACCTCATTCTTGCCTTAATTGGCTGGTTTGAGTGGAGATTCGCAAGAGCAAACGTGCTCGGAGGAAGGAAGTATTTCAGTAAGTGCTCGTAGGGATCTTGACCATCTTCCGGGCTCTGGGATTGTTCTGAAAGCCGTGGAATACCTCTCCACTCCTCAAGCACCTCAGGACATGTTGCCCCCTTGTCGCTACGTCACTATGTGCTAGCGACAGTTTCCGGGGGCCCATTATTGAGTGTGCAAGTCACCCCCTGCCATTTTATCCGTGTACTTATAAGACATTGATCAGGCAGGGGCCATAGTCCTTCCATAGTTCCAGGTCACCAGTCAACTTAAGCCCAACCCAAACCCATAGTCCAATATCTTTGTTTCCATATCCTGCAATAGTCCTACACCAACCGGGGGTTATCCTTGGGTGCACTTACATAGTGCATACAGGGATAATCGTCGGTTGGTGCCTCATTTCATTAAAACTCCTAACGGGCCTCTGCGAGTTGGCTTCGGCTCCTCGTACGCCTTCCAAAGGTCCGGGACCCCAAGGTCCCGAGAAAGGTTAAAAACTAAAAAAAGATAATAATAATAAAATTTTATTTGTACATTTGGAAAACATACATAAGTACACAGGATTAAAAATATATTGTACAATAGAGTCACATTAAAGGGCGAACTGATGCCTCCTAAACTAGGCCAAAAGCCTGTGTTTTAGGAGCCAAGGTTCCTCCAGGTATGACATACAACTGAGGTGCTATTCTGTAACTACGAGTATCTCACCGTGAAAACTTAGGTGAAGTGAGCGTGGAGTGAGCTGTCATTCCACAGGGATTGATACTATTGACAGCTCACTTCACCCAAGTTTTCACGGTGAGATATTTACAGAATAGCATGGCTGGTATTAAGTGTCGTGCAAGTACAAATAACACAACATAAATTAAACAAACAATGCCTTTGTTTAAAGATGTTGGTCTAAGATGGAACAAAGATTTCTTGTCGATGTATTGAGGCTGATTGTGCTTTTTTTTATTTCTAACAATTCTTCTTTTTCTAAGGGCTTCAGTAAGCCACTCATGTGGCTACAACCTCCAGTTTCCACAGTGGTTCAAGTTCGGAGCCGCAACAGCAGCCTACCAAATAGAAGGTGCCTGGAATGTTAGCGGTAAGTGTACCTACTCGTCAACACTCGTACACATCGACACGCTAACATAAATGCATTTACACTCTGCTATTTACCGAATCTAAAATTGCCGATAAGATAAAGATAAAGATATTTTACTTTGCAAATACTACCAAGTCAAGGTGTTACATAATATAAATACAGAAACAGCCATATTTTGCCAATTACAAGGCATGCAAAAATAAAGAGTTTAGGTACAATTAAAATACATATTTCCTAATAATACATAATAATATTCTAATTCATAATTCATTAATAAAAATAATCAGTCAATTATAAAATTAATGTCACAATTTCTAATAGTTATTTAAATACAATATATAAAATAGTCAATAAACTTCTTTCTCCAATAAAAAATCTTCAACCCTATAATAAACTTTGTCTACTAAAAAATTTCTAAGCTTTTTTGAATAATGTGAAATTATAGTCCTTCCAACAACTTGGTATTTTGTTATATATCACCGGTGCCATGCAGCAGACACTCTTGCGCATCAGAGTTGTTGTCCGATTGATCGAGTATTCGGTTTTTGGTTGATTGTTGAGGCTCTAGGCCTGTACCGCGAAAAGCTACAAGGTTGAACCAAGAAGCAGGCCTACGTTAGCTATCGATGTAAGGAATAACACATGCATGTATTGCATTATTAAAACCAACATAACATGCCTTGATTCCCCGAAGAGTTAGGCAGGCCTGTAGCCTATTGCCATCAACCGGCAATTGTGCTGTGATAGCCTAGTGGTGTGACCGTCAGACTGCCAAGTCATAGGTCTCGAGTTCAAACCCAAGGCACAACAACTGGAGAAATGTGGGTGTTCTATGGGTATACTTCTACCGAACCCTTTGGGGATTACAGGCGTGCTGTTATGTTATGTAACGGTATTATTGATAGCCTAGTCATACTGTTGTGACCGTCAGACTACCAAGTCATAGGTCTCGAGTTTGAATCCAAGGCTCGCACCTCTGACTTTTCGGATTCATGTGCGTATTGTATAATTATCACTTGCTTATAAAACGGTGAAGGAAAACATCGTGAGGAAACCGATATGCCTGAGAGATATTTCTCGACGGTATGTGAAACCAAGTCAGAGGCCCATGGGTGGCTTTAAAACTCTGACACCAGGTTAGTCACTAACCACACGAAATGAAGAACATCGGCAATTATTAAATCTATCTTCTTGTAATAATAAGGCTTTGTTTTCCAGACAAAGGCGAAAGCAAATGGGACCGTCTTACTCACCGGTATCCTGAAGTGTCATCAGACCGCAGTAATGGCGACGATGCCTGCCAGTCTTACTATCTATGGAAGACAGACATCAAGATGGCTGAACAAATGGGCTTACAGTTTTACAGGTAGGCTACCTATGTAAACAAGCTATGTTTCTGTTTACATGTACAACCCCCTTAGTACTACTATGGGCATGTGATGTCGAGGAATGAGGAAAACGTCGTGAGGCAAGTTTTGTGTATGAATGTAGATGGCTAGTAGAGTATGGCGCGACAGATACACAAGTGGCGAGGGGCGTGGGTGTGGCGACGTTGTGGCGCGGGCCTTGCGCAGCTCGTTTCATATTTCATACAATATGTATAGGACCGATCAGGGGCGGGACATACACAAGCGGCGGGGCGCGGGCGTGGTGCAGGCGAAACATGAAGGAGCGGCAACGCCCGCGTTCGCCTCTTGTGTATGTTACGCGCGCCCGCGCCTAAGGGAAGGAACGATGGATGGACTGTGTAAAAGATGATATGGCTAAAAGGGGGTGACTACCGAGGTGACGACTAATAGAGAAGTAAGGAAGGATAAAAAAACCGGCCAACTGCGTGTCGGACCACGCACAATAAAGGTTGGGTTGAATTTATCCCAAGAACAAACTTAACATTGTTGTTGAAAAACATGTTCTCCCAGCATAGATAGACAAGACTAATGATCACGAGTGATTGTTCGTAATAAAAATACACAAATATAATAGTGACAACCTGTGCGCGCTTACATTTAAACGACTTCTAGTAGGCGATCGTTTGACGGATCTATAGTTCGTCCTGTTTTCTAGATTCTCAATATCCTGGCCGCGTCTCTTGCCAACTGGTTTCGCCAACAACATCAGCGAGGATGGCAAGAACTACTACAACAACCTGATCGACGGTCTACTGGAGAAGGGCATTGAGCCTGTCGTCACTATATACCACTGGGAAATGCCGCAAATGCTTCAAGATCTGGGTTAGTGATGAAATAAAGTAAAACTAAAGGCGCTTCTCCACAACAGCCCATGGCTAAGCTAGGCACGAATGCGTGGCAGGCAAACTAATGAACCGCGCAGCAAACTTTGCAAATCTCTCCGTGCACATTCTACGGAGCAGTGAACGGTCGACTTCATGACGGTCTGTTCACACATACATTATCAGGTGCATGACACCTGATAATATATGTGTGAATGGAACGAATGTTCGAAATGGAGAGAGCTAAAAAAGTTATAAACTAAGGGCCAACTTTTCAATTGTCAGATAACTTTTATCTGGGGAATATGTTTGACGTTTTGACAGCTTTTGTAAGTATAGAAAAAGTCATCTCAAAAGGTAAAACTAGCCACCACAGACAGACAAATTAAACTCCGGAGTCACACGTGTTAGGGCATTTATTAAATAAATCTTTCCATTGCATTAAATGAACAGATTACGTGTGCCTCCGAATTTTTAATTTGCCTGGCTGTGATATCTTGTTCATGTCTTATTAGATGACTTTTTTTGTCGTAGTTGGGTTTTAATTTTATAACTTTAATTTTAATTTATATTATTTTGGGGTATATATTTATATATTTTTTCATGGCTTTATGTCCTCTAGAAGGCGCCATATTCATTAATTTAATGTCATATAACCAGCGGACCATCAAGACGCTTCCAACGATACCGCATTTGTAAAATTATGATGAATAGTTTAGAAGTTATGAGCGAACAGATGAACATACATACTGATCAAAATCATAACCCTCCTTTTTGTTTCGCCGTAGTCGGGTAAAAGTAATGTCGAACCACCATATTGATTCCTCAGATAAAAGTTATCTGACGATTAAAAAGTTGGCTCTAAGACTCGAAAAAGGAACAGCAAAGTAAGTGGTAATAGTAATTTGCTTTGCATTTTTGACAGTTTATGTCCACCTTGCAAGTTTAAATTACCTATATAATGTTTGTGTTCATATACATAATAACTATAGGCACGAAACAGTTTGTAACATGCATACTTTTTCCTCATTAATTTAACAAATGTGAATGTTTGCTAATTAAGGTTTTTGTTACCCAATCACCGTCAAGGGCTGACAGATTTTATTGTGTCACACAGATAGTGGATTAACGCAAAGCATGTCATCTGCGTTCGCAATTTGCTTGCCAAACATGTAAACAAACACGAATTTTCCACTTAGACAAACATCAACTTTATAGAAGAGTAAATAAAGTTGATTTTTAACCGACAAGTAAGTACTGTTGAAAAGTCATATAAAATATGAAGTCGTAGCGAAAACTGAACCTTATGTGTAGGCTTTACAGTTGATTTTCGTAAAACTCGTGTTTGTTAACATGTTTGGCAAATGAATTGAGAACGCAGATATGTCACAGACTCACGGATGAATACAGATGGTTCACTCCGCATTTTAGGTATGAAGCTACAAGTAGGTACGCGGCGGGCTCGAATTCAGAGGGCGTAACGTAGTCAGAAGATATAAGAGTTACGCGATAGAAAGAGAAGCAACTTCTAGGTGAATATAACTGTAGGTAATTAAGGCTGTGCGACCTGAATTGCACTTTATTGTATCGTTACAAGAGTCATTTTGTATTTAAATGATTTTGCAGATTGAACCATCTGTATTAATCTGTGGTTATGTCCTTATGTGTGTTCCAAAAGTATCTGATGAAATTGTAAACCAAATTTATTCAGGTTAAATTATTTCACAATCGCTCACTAAAGGGCTTAGGCTATTATTAGTAACACATTCATCTGCATTTAGAAGATTTTATCTTTATATCTCATCACTTTTTCCAAAAATGATTATTTGAATAACATTATAATTGAATAATCCTTGACGAAAATTGAGGTGATAAAAAAAATGTGGTGATTAAAAGTTAGAATTTCGGGTTTAAATATTCAAATAATCAAATCAAACCACTCAATTAGTAAGGGGCACTTCAATTTGGCGCCCACAGTTACGTTTTCTGATTTATTTATGTACATTTTCTTTAGATACTTTTGGAACTGACAATAGTATACTTTGGAGAGTACAGGCCTGATGTAATGTTATGTTTGAGTAAGTAATACGCAAAAACAATTTAATTCGCCTGAAAAACTGATAATTTAAATTCCAGGTGGCTGGGCCAACCCTCAAATCTCCGACTGGTTTGCTGACTACGCGAGGATCGTATACACCCTCTACGGTGACCGGGTGAAGACCTGGATCACCATCAATGAGCCTCTGGTAGAATGTGACTGGTACTACGGCCAGGGAGTCCTGGCGCCTGGGTTGGACTATTTCGTGGGGCCATACATTTGTAATAAGAACCTGCTGTTGGCACACGCGAAGGCTTATCATATCTATGATCAGGAGTTCCGGTGTAAATGTAATGGTATGTGGTTTCATTTTAATTTATTGAATAGAGCAGGGCTTCCCAAACTTGTAGCTCGCCGTCCGATAGGGACCTGCCATGCTATTCTGTAAACATCTCACCGTGAAAACTTGGGTGAAGTGAGCTGTCAATAGTGTCAATCTCTGTGGAATGACAGCTCACTGCACGCTCACTTCACCTAAGTTTTCACGGTGAGATGGTTACAGAATAGCATTGCAGGCCCGGGTCGACGGCGCGTTGTGTTCCACGCGCGCCTCAAAGAAATGTCAGCACCAACTGACGGGGTCCGTAAGAACCAATGCCTGCCAGGGTTGCGAGTTTGTCCGAAAGGGATATCGCGACCCCGGCACACAGGCAACGGAAGGAACACGGGTGGGTTTTAGTCAGTAAAAGTCGGAAATTATCAAATAACTTCTCCCGCTCTGGGCGGAGCGGGAACCCTCCCGCTCCGCCCAGAGCGGGAGAAGTTATTTGATAATTTCCCACCCTCAAAAAAAAAGGGCTTCCCAAATTTAATTTTACTGTGACGCCCTTGGCAGTTTGCCATTTTTTTGCGGCGTCCGGGGGAGGCGTCGTAAAAAAAGATACAACACACTGGTAGGTACTTTATGGCTAAAAAGGGCCTTTTTTAGCGAAAAAGTACCTATCAGTGTGTAGTTCTAACCTAGTAACAAGTTATCATAAAAACTCCAAATAATATATTTGCGACCTGTACTTGTTCTTTGTTGCTGCAACTGCAAAAGAGCCCGGTAATAGCTCAATGCAGCAGTGATGATGAAGAGCAATAACACAATAACTCAGTTTGCGAAGCCCTGGAATAGAGAATATAATTTGAGTTTAAACTCCCGTCTTATTCCAAAACACGGACTAAATTTGGTACTGGGATTGGTACTAGCTTTAGTACCATGACTAAATAAAACGTTATTATAAAATGAATTTTATCTCTAGTTCCAGAACTATTTATGGTACTAAAGTTAGTCCGCCGAGTCCCCTAGTTTATCTTTGGTACTAATTTATTTGACGTTTGCGTTGTCATTGTTTTGGTGTTTGCGCGGGTCTATTTAAATAAAAATCATAAAAAATGGATATTAATATGATCGACTTGATGGATTTGGAAGATCTGGATATGCTGGAGACGTTTCGGCGATCTTACAGACATCGTCATCGTGAGAATCCATTCGAATTGAGTGACGAAGATTTCAGATATAAGTATAGGTTCACAAAACGTTTTGGAGAAAATATAGTGGCTATTTTACGTGTGGATTTATCCCACGACCCTCGAGGATGCCCTTTGAGTCCTGAAGTGCAAATAGTTTACGCATTACGCAACTGGGCTCGACATGAAATATGTAAGCTTGGTCAATGCTAACCTAACATTATAGACAAAATTCTAAACATTATAGACAAATAAAAAAATATACTAATATTATTGATTTATTCGTAGATTCAAGACGATACAGCTGATTTGCATGGTGTACCAATTGTCAGCAAAACGTGTAAAAAGGTAGCGGACATTTTATCACGGATGTTCCGAAGATTTATAAAAATGCCCATTACTCTAAATGAACAGGAGGAAAACATTAGGAAATTCCGCAGTATTGCTAATTTGATAATATGATGATACAAAGCATTGCTTACCTAATAATAAAAAATTCCATGTTTTACAAACCTTTTTTTCAGAACTCCAGTTTACACCCCTTTTTTTTGTTGTTCCATTTTATAATGTAGCTCAAACACTACAACTCACGAACAAACCACGTAACAGTAACAGTAATATTAAAAACAATAATTAATACAACTATGAAGTGCTTTTATTTATTATTATAGGACGCAACATAGACATTCATCTCAAATTACGCGCGCTGCCGTCATATGTAAGTCGCTCCACTTCACGCTAGAGGTGTAGGTACAAAATATGAGAACGTGATTATAAAAAGCCCGTCAAAAGTACAAGTTGTGCTTGTTCAATATATTGTAACCTAAACAAAGAACTATTTATGACATATTTTTGTATTGATAAATAATTATTTAAGCATTTCAAGTGTTATTATAATATCAACATTTAGAGAAACAGAACGTTGCTTCAAATAAAGCCTGCGTGAACGAATGAAAGAATGCCATTTTTGTTTCTTATCTGTAGATATTATTTGAACCATGAACCTTCTTTGGTACTAACTGATCCTCGAATAGTCTTCGTTTTGTAATAGGAACACATTTTGAGCCTGGAACTGGCTTTATTACCGTAACAATCCAAGACCTTTTAGTCTTGGTTTAAACCATTACTTATGCAGTTTTTTGTAATAAGACGGTTAAAGTTTCTCAAAAATCATGTATGATAGAATTGTTCCCCTTTAAAAGTTCAAAAAAAAAGTCCGCGACAGCATATGTCTATCTTTTAAGGTTAGCTCACTATAACGTTTTTTATGCTAACCAAATTTCTTCTTAAATAATGCATTATTTGCGAAGGTGTTTTTTATAAACATTATTAATCCTTATCCAAATAAATACGTTATTCATCACAAGTATTTAATTTAAAACAAAATTGCCCTTTACATCATAATAGATTTACGCCAAGAGTGTTTTTCGCACGGGCAACTATATGTTGCCCTATCGAGATCTAGTTCTGGTGAAAATCAATATCTACTTCTGGCGGAAGAAAACAAAACTAAAAATATAGTGTACGCAGAAGTACTTTAAAATAACATTAGTTTCGTTTTTTTGAAAATAACCTACAATCTACATGATATAAGATTATAAGACCCAGTACTTACTCACCTATATAAACGAAGTCGCGGGTTAAAGTTAGCGTTAGCTCAAAGTAACTATTCCACGCTGACGAAGTCGCGGGCGGAAGCTAGTAATTAATATAGTAACACCGAATATTTAGTTTTAGATTTAAAAAGTATTATATTATACTTTCCAAATGCCTTTTTTGTACCTAAAACGGGTACAACAACAAATTCATTGTTATTATTGCAATTCTTTATTAATATTCTAGTTCGCTAGTTAGCCACATTTCTGATTTCCATACAGTAATATTGCCAAATTAATCAAAACAAGTAAATTTTTGACAGCTATTTGCGACGTTGCCAACTTTTAGGATAAACGCTCTTAAATTACTTAGCGTGATCCACCATTATATAAAAAATACTGCAGCATTCATTTTGAAATAAATATTACATAAAGTTGAGGATTAATGTTAAGTATAAGTTTATTAGACATACTTAAACACTATTTCGGAATTTTTACAGACAAAATTCAATGACTGGTTTTTGACCTTAGTAGGTACTCATAGACCAGAGGGCCAATTCCCTTAATTTTAAACGAGCGTTCGCATTCGCATCTCATTCTTAATCTGTCAAAAATACAATCAATTTACGAAAATTTTTGACAAGTTTGACAGATTGCGACTTGAATGTGAACGTTTTTTAAGTACGAGATTTGGACTTCTGGTATGTTTAAGTTAAAAATGACACACGTGTCAGTTCAAGTCCATTTAATACACGTGCAATGTTAAATGGGCTTGAACTGACACGTGTGTTATTTTTATTTAATTTTAATGACTATATTACTTTTTTCTCTTTTTTTGTTCAAACTTTATTTGAATATTGACGTAGTAAACTATTTTTTTTTTCTTTACATGTTTTTTTTCTTATTTTGTTTTTTGAGAAAATCAATTAATATCGTTTGATTAATGTAATTATGTTATCAAGTTTTAGTATCAATGACATCCATGAATATTCGTACGCCTTCCGGTATAACATAGCGCGCTTGTAATTGCGCTGTTTTTTTATAACAACTATTTTATTGTACCTATGTTAACAAATGATTAAATGATTATGATTATAACATTAACTAGAAAAAAAAAACAAAGTTACCGCCAAACAATAAACTTCCTACTAGATCATGAAAGTATAATAATTGATCTAAATATAAGGCAGATACAACACGTCGTGTCCGGGTTCGCAATAAGTCGATCGTCATCCTGAGGATGCCTTGTTGAGAGGTGAAACACGTGTTGATTTCTTACAGTTCTTTATGACTCTAAGAACAGTTATGCGGATTAGGTTACTAAATATACGTCGTCTATTGTATTTTAAAATGGATTTCCGCAAAGTCACGCCTGAGTCAATTAACTAGCAGATCATGTTTTTATATAAATTTCCGAAATTTTCACCTTAAAAAGAAATTACCTAAACTATCGGCGCCTTGGAGCCTTCTCCCCACCGCTCAGTCTCGCTCTCACTCAGTCCGCGAGGTAGTGAACGAGCGAGATATAGAGTGTGAGAATGTGTTGAGTTGGAAGAAAACGAATCTTGCTGACTTCTAGATAAATTATTAATTAATTGTAACAACATGGTTACAATAGAACGGTCAAAAGTTTACTCGAGAATATTAGTAATACATCTATTTACATTAGGTAATGCATATGCACTAAATAAATATGTGAAATTATACATGTGAGAACAATGTAGAAAGACGTGCACGTTAGAAGCGTCCGTAGTAAAAAAGATAAAACAAAGAACAATTCAAAAATTTTAATCAGCCATGGCAGCTAAGAGTTGACCAGTCCCAATTGACGGCGCCCGTTCACGAACATGACGCAAGACAAAACATTTGAGGGCTTGTGACTAAACTTTTTACCCTCTTTGCAGGAAAAGTGTCAATAGCGAATCATTTGATATGGCTAAAACCATACTCACCAGGTGATGAGGCGTTGACGGAAGCAGCCAGAGAATTTATAGTAAGTGCATTTTGTCTTCCGATGATCCGACAGAGAACCAAAGTTATCGACATAGGTCACAGAATAAGCAAGCTGAAGTGGCAGTGGCCACATTAGCCGTTGACCGTGGGAGTAGTCGTTCTTGAGTGGAGACCGCGAATCGGCAAACGTAAGGTAGGACGCCCTCAGGGTAGGTGGAGCGACGATCCTCGCAAGGTGGCTGGTAGCAGCTAGATGAGAGTTGCGAGCTGAATGGCGTGCAATCGGAGAGGCCTATGTCCAGCAGTGGACTGCTATTCACTGGTGATGATGATGATGTGTTTTGTCTTTACAATGATTGTAAAGCAAACATGTACGGGGATGGTGGAAAATAGAAATATTTGGAAGAAAAAGAGGAGGTCTTTGACTGGCGGTAAATAAAAGCCGAAACTCAACTTGACGAAGTAAAAAGTAATATTACATAGACTTACGAAGAGAAAAAGTATTTATTGGGACTCACACCAGCAGCCTAATTACGTAATGCACGATCAATAATAAATTGAAATGAATTGAAACAGATTGCTAGTCCATTGCTCATCCGTCCATTCATAAGTTCGAAAAAATAATTGAGCAGATTTTTTTTTCGAACTTATGAAGCAATGGACTAGCAATCTGTTTCGATTCATTTCAATTTATTATTGATCGTGCATTACGTAATTAGGCTGCTGAATATAATTGCACAAACTTGCAGGCTTCCGCAGACAGGCGCGATGTGACAGCGCGACGCGACTCTAATAAAACAATTTCTAAGAAAACTTCACGATAGAACAATTACCAGCGACGTCGGCGACAAGTCACGCTCGTCTGCACGAGCGTTAATGCTTTATGCGATGTTGAGTGGCGGTTTCAAATTACTACAAAATCTATTAGGATTTAGATAGTGCTTGCCCTTAAAAGAATGAATAATAATCATATAAATCCTTGTTATTTATTTAGACGGGCCGTTATACTCATCCTATATATTCAAAAGAGGGTGGATGGCCGCGCGTGGTGGAGGAGACAGTCGCAAGGGTCAGCAAAGAACTCGGCTTCACAGAATCAAGACTGCCGCCCTTCACGCAAGAAGAGATTGATCTGATTAGAGGTAAGATTTTGTTAGGAGAAAGTAATACATAAGTATCCCCCTAAGGGTGAATTTCACCAATGAAACTAAACGCTATCAGCACTTCTAAGCCGCGTTTAAGAGCTGTCAGTGTCATGTCATCATTGTTGTAGAATATTGACACTGACAGCTCATGAACGCGGTTTAGAAGTGCTGATCGCTCTTTTTCTTTTCTTCTGATCGCTGAAACATTACTTAACATGGATATGGACGCTATGGAAACGTAGAATTTAATCGTCTACAGTCATAGCTCTATAATATTTAACAATTTATAGCCACAAAACATATGACACATTAGGTACTTAGGGCGAATTTCACCAATGAAACTGAACGCGATCAGCACACGTATTACCGCGTTCAAGAGATGTCAGTGTCAATATTCCCTATATCTATGATGACACTGACATCTCTTGAACGCAGTCAAGTAATATGGAACACAAATCATAGACAAGCAAATGAATTCTTGCTGATATATCTTTTTGAAACTGACTGTACGTAATAAAATATCTTTTTTTTATTTCTGTACTCGTATCAACCTATTTTATATAAACCTATTCTCCCCAGGCACCTTCGATTACTTCAGCATGAACCACTACTCCACTAGACTGGTGCGCAAACCCAGACCCTCGGAACAAGTCGTGAGGTCAATCTTCACGTACATTGGAGACTTGGAAGTTGTGCTGGACGCGGACCCGACCTGGAGTTACGGTTATAGTCCACTTATGACGGTAAGTGGCTGGAAATTAGTTGTTAAGGAATTTTGGATGGGTCCATTCATACATAAACTACTGCCTTCTTCCCAGGGGATAAGCAGAACCTATAGAACACCACCTACTATTACAATTCTTACATACTCCTTTTGTTTCGTTTACGTTCATACATCTTCTTTTTTTTTTACGTTGGGAAATTATCAAATAACTTCTCCCGCTCTGGGCGGAGCGGGAGGGGCGTGTCAGACTTTTACTGACTAAAACCCACCCGTGTTCCTTCCGTTGCCTGTGTGCCGGGGTCGCGATATCCCTTTCGGACAAACTCGCAACCCCGGCAGGCACTGGCCCTTCCGGACCCCGTCAGTTGGTGCTGACATCTCTTTGAGGCGCGCGTGGAACACAACGCGCCATCGACCCGGGCCTGGTCCCTATCGGACGGCGAGCTACCCATTGCTCACCGTCCGCAAGCCCGCGCCTACGGTGGCCGGAAGTCGGCTCGCGACTCCCGACGCCCGGGGCGTCTCCTGCGGCGACCAGGGGCGCGAGGGCGCGAATCTTACCTCTCCCTCGCCTCCTACGTTTTTACATCTGGAGAGCGTATTCTGAAAGTTGGCAACGTCGCAAATAGATGTCAAATATTTCGCTGTTTTTATTAATTTGGCAATATTACTGTATGGAAATAAGAAATGTGGCTAACTAGCGAACTAGAATATTGATTATGAAATGCAATAATTCATATCGTAACACCGAATATTTCGTTTTAGATGTAAAAAAATTACAAACTTTCCAAATGCCTTTTTCATACCTAAAACAGGTACAACATCAAATTCAATGTTATTATTGCAATTCTTTATTAATATTCTAGTTTGCTAGTTAGCCACATTTCTTATTTCTATACAGTAATATTGATAAAATTAATCAAAACACGTAAATTTTTGACAGCTATTTGCGATGTTGCCAAGTTTTAGGATAAACGCTCTTACACAATTCCTCTAAAAGCAATTCATTTTCGGAATTCCCAGCAATTTCTCTATGGTGACACATATTTAGCTGAATCATATTCAATTCAATTCATATCAGAATCATATTTGGTGTAAATATTGCCGCATGAAAAAAATTAAGACCGTAGTTTTACCGGATAATTTTTCTTTACAGTTTTTCATAATCAAATCAGATTTTTATTATATATTTCTACAGTTTAAAAATGATTTCATTATAATATTAAACTGTCAAACAGATGAATTGCGTAATATGAATTAAATGTAGATAATATTATGAATGGTCAGTTTCTGTCAGTTGTGTGATTCATAATATTAACAACACATATTTAGAAAATATGCAATTATTTTTTAGTTACACAATCAAATTAAAATTTGACAACTGGGTGATTTACCCCAGAACATATTATTACTGGTATATTTAGATTTTTTCTACATGAAAAATAAATTCGTACGTACGTACAAACATATTATGATTCTGCCAAAGCGGCCGCTAAATAATATAGTATATAATGTTATCTATTATATTATGTAATGTTAGCATGTATATTTTAAATTCTAATTTCGACCAGATATACCCGCAAGGCATACGCGAACAGATGGCCTGGCTGAAACAGCAGTACGGTGACATTGAGATCTTCATCTCGGAGAATGGATATTCCAGTAGGGGGTGTAACCTTACAGATGACGGCCGAATCTCTTTTATCAGAGATTATTTAGAACAGGTAATGAAAATAGCTATTAATTTTACGTTGATGATTTGTAGGAAAAAGAAAGTAAGACAATATGTTTATTTGGCACATATCATAAGTACACATAATGTAGTTGATGTTGTTATTGGTGCATTCGATATTGGCGCAACGTTGCTTGTGGTAACTGGCGCTACTGTTGTTGATGCATCGGTTATTGGCGCATCAGTGCTTATGGTAATTGGCGCTACTGTTGTTGATGCATCGGTTATTGGCGCATCAGTGTTTGTGGTAGTTGGTACTATTGTTGGTGTATCAGTTATTGGCGCAACGGTGCTTGTGGTAGTTGGCGCTACTGTTGTTGATGCATCGGTTATTAGTGCATCAGTGCTTGTGGTAGTTGGTACTGTTGTTGATGAATTAGATATTGGCGCATAGGTGTTTGTGTCAGTTGGTACTGATGTTGGTGTATCAGTTATTGGCGCTACTGTGCCTGTTTGGTCTTCGTTATAGTACTTGCGCTGCACGCTGGTCGGAAATCCTTTACTTGTGCTTGGTATTGTTGTTGGGAAAGGTACTGATTGTATTTGGTCTTCTTGTGGCACATGTTTGTACGGATGTGCGGTCTACTGTTCGACAGCCTAGACAAACGAAACATTTTCGTGCGTTAGCTAAAAAAAATTAAAAAAATTAAATAAACCTTGACCACAACTTAAAAAATCTGAGGGTTGTGTTTGATGATCATTATCATTTAAAAATAAAATTCGACGTATATCAAACACCTTGAACAAAAAAAAATTAAACTTACCCATGAATACCGCACAAAACGTGACAAGCACTATAACGAACAAAATCTTCCCCATTTTTACCTTTGTGAACTAATTTGTAAGCACAGTCCTTCACTGCTTTTTTGCATGAACAACGGTATGGAGTTCTCTTGAATTACTATTGCATGTAGGATAACAGTTTATTGTCCCCAAAAAATTAAATAAAATTGATATTATATTGCACTACTAATGGAACAACGATCTTTGTGTTCTGATTACTTGTAATGCGCGTAATAATTATGAATAATAGATTATCAATATAACTATACAGCATGTTATTTACAATCAGCGTTTTGATGTAGGTACTTATAGATTAGAAACCCCCCCCCCCCCACCGCAATTGCCAACTAGGTGAAATTAGGTGGAGTTCGATAGAGAAAAAAAGCCACCATGTCCATTACAAGGTCGGCAAGTATTATTGGGTTTTCCTGGATTCGTGCCCAGTTGATGGCAATAGGCTCGTCCCGTATTACATGGTACATAAACGTACCATCGAAGAAGTTCATTATCTAACCACCGTAAAGGACTATTCTTGCTTGCAGCGCTCGGCGACTATATAACCGGGCCGGTAACAGATGTGTTCATCGTGTTCACGGGATTTTGTTTTGAAACTGGTTAGATATGAACTTCTTTGATGGTACATACATTCATAAACTGACGCCTTCTTCACATGGGGGAAAGCAAGAAACGAAATAGAACGCCACCTGCTACGATTCTTAAATACTCCTTTTGCCTAGTTTACGTTCATACAATCTGGTCATGCACGCACGCCAATTGCGAGTACTTCGCACTTGACTTTTCTGAAGAACATCACCAATAAGGGCAGTATAATATACATATGTCCTCTTAGAGCGTTCCCGGCGTTACCACTCGCATCTGCCTTGTAAAACCTAACTGGTGAAATGTGGGTGTACCATCGAAGAAGTTCATATCTAACCACCGTTAGGACTTTTCTTGCTTGTAGCGCTCGGCGGCTACAGCACCGGGCCGGTAACAGATGTGGTCATCGTGTTCACGGGATTTTGTTTTGAAACTGGTTAGATATGAACTTCTTTGATGGTACCTACTATAGGTACACCTCTGCCTTTCCTTTCAAGTATTACAGGCGTGATGTTATGTTATGTGTAGGCTGAGCTATGCCAAGTGAGCGAGCACTAATCCAAAAGTAATCCACAGTGACCTCTTATCGTGCTGAGATTCTAGCTGCATGCACTATTGAACGATAATAAAAGTAGTTGGGGAAATTAGAAATACACCGGAGACACCATCTGCCTAGCGTTTGCCCAACTATGTGCTAACTATGTTGAGGTCAGCTTCCAGTCTACCTGGGTGCCGCTTAATACCAGTATTTTACATAGAGCGGCTACCTATCAGACCTCTACAACCCAGTTACTGGGTAACACGATAACTTCTGTCGGATTTTCGGGAACAACTTGTTGTCGGATTTTCGGGCTTCTGACGACCCGAAATACACTATAATACTTTCACTATGGAACCAACCCTGAAATTGCGAATTCCCTACATTATAACGAGCTATGCGAACATAAATGTATGGAACAGCTGATTTTTTTTCGCGATTTCAGGGTTGGTCCTATAGTGAAAGTTGTTCATAATGATGAGTACAATGACCCCTTAAGAGGATGCAAACAAATTAAATTTCACATTGTATATTATGACAAACATTTAAATGCTCACTTTTTAAACACCATGTGTGCAGTAAACGTATAGAACCATACACTTGAAAATTTATCTTCGAGTACATAGTGTACGTACGTACCGCTAGATAATTGAATTATGTTGATAAAATAAAAAACCCTTCTTCATAGATTAAGCAAACACCTAAAGTAAATGTTCACACCTTGATGACCGTTTTCACTAACTCTAAGCGAGGCTTAAAATAATTTATAATCAATACATAATAATAATAATAAAATCGTAGAGAAGTCAAAACTGTACAGGGAATACTATGAGATAAAGTGAAATAATTGCTATGAGGACCAAGACCTCGATACAAAAAATAATATGTTTGTCTGTTTATCTAATTCAAAAAAAGTGTCTAGGAATTAAGGTATTTAAAAAAAAAAATGTTACTTACTGTAACTAGAATATTTAACATAGTTATTTGAGCAGAGGTCCCCAAACTAGGCAGCGCGTGTATCTTTGGCGCCTGAGTTGCGTTATCTTAAATTTCATTTCAGGACGTTTGAAAATGGACAGAATACTTAATTAAACAAGGGTAGTGAACTATCAAGATAAAATAAAAATAAATTGAGCAAGTTAAATAATTCTAATTAATGTCATACATATAATAATGTCATATAATAATGCCAAAGCACATACTGAGAACATGTTTTTCAAACTGCAAAAAGTTGGTCGATTATTACTCATTAACCTGTACAGCCTAATTAGCTGTGATAGTTTTCCTTTTAATTTCGATATACTACTGCTGTGATTTTTTTCATAAATCCAAGTACAACCATTTAGCTGGCAGAGGGGGGACACTTGACTCTAACAAAAATTTGCAGTTAAAAGCTTAATAATAGGTCTTTACCTATGAAATTGCCGTTTTGTATGAAAAAATTTAAACGATTTTTTTCATGTATTTTTTATTTGTATTAATCGAAATAATCACCCATGCAATCAATGCATCTTTGCCAACGCAGTGGCAGTTTATTGATGCCCTTCTTAAAGAAATCAGCTGGACGGGAGGCAACAAATTCTTCAAAGGCATTTTGTGCTGCCTCTCGGGTATTGATTTTTTTTCCCGCCAAGAAGTTATCCAAATTCTGGAAAAAGTAGTAGTCTGTAGGCGCAAGGTCTGGTGAGTAGGGCGGATGACGGAGAGCTTCCAACCCCAGTTCTTGCAACTTGGAGACCGTCTGCTGTGCAGTATGAGGTCGCGCGTTGTCGTGCAGTAGCAGCGGAGACGAGCGATTGACCAATGCTGGTTGGAGATGTGCCAGCTTCTCCATCATTGTGTTCAGTTCTTCACAGTACACATCTGCAGTAATGCTCACCCCGTTTGTTAAGAAGCTGTGATGAATCACACCGGCGCTAGACCACCAAACAGTGACCATCACTTTTCTAGGGGTAAGTTTTCGTTTAGGGCATTGTTTAGGTGCTGAACCAGGATCCAACCAACTTGCTGAGCGCTTGCGGTTATCAAACAGAATCCATTTTTCATCGCAGGTAACAATGCGGTTCAAAATTCCTTCATTTGTGTGTCTGTTAAGCAGTGCAAGGCACGTCTCGACGCGTACTTTGCGCTGGCGATCATTGAGTTCGTGGAGCACCCATTTGTCAAGCTTTTTTACCTTGCCAATTTGACGCAAATGGACCAATATTGTTTTGACGCTAACGCCGAAAGCTGCTGCTAATTCAGCCGTAGATTGTGTATCATCAGCTTCCACAATCGCCTTTAATTCGTCATTGTCGACCAAAGTCTTCGGACGACCGCGAGGTTCATTTTTCAGGTCGAAATTTCCAGAACGGAAGCGAGCAAACCAATAACAGGTGGTGCGTTGGTTTGTAGTGTTAGCTCCGTAAACGTCGTTGATGTTGCGTGCCGCTTGTGCCGCGTTGCTGCTACGACGGGCCTCATATTCCATAATTACTCGAATTTTTAACGTATCCATGATGACGAAAAAGATTGAAATGCGATGAAAATGTAACACTAATCAATTATAAACAAATGACTACTTTTGGAAAAAAAAAAACATGTTTTTAAAATAAAATAAATTTGAAATTAGAATTCTTAGCCAAACAAAAATTATTTTGATTTGAAATGGCCAGTAGGTACTGCAGAACGGCAATTTCATAGGTAAAGACCTAATATTTCGCAAACGAATCCCTGAATCCAAAAAAGGTTTTCGCAAACTCCAAATATTTTTGAACGACCTTTCTTACGATACCCCACACCATGGGATAGATGAGAAAAAAAAACATCCCCATTCTACATGTAGGGGAAGGTAGGTACCCTAAAAAACAAAAACAAAAATGATTTTATTTTTCCATTTTGTCGGTGTGATTAATATGTATACCCATAGAAAGCTGTAATTTGGTATACCCATGCCAAATTACAGCTTTCTAGTACTAACCGTCTCTGAGCTAAGTCGCGCACAGACAGACGGACGGACAGACAGACAGACAAACAGACGGACATGGCGAAACTATAAGGGTTCCTTGTTTGCTACGGAACCCTAAAAGAATTGCGTCCATGATGCGCAGAGTGCGTGGAACCGTCAACGGCATTCTGAGGGTCATTAGTGATAAGCCGTGTTGCGCCGATAAGGCGCATTGGGTGCATGTACCAGGTGCATCTGGTTAGTGCAACAGATTCATGAATTAAAATTTAGTATTACATTTGTTACTAACATACGAGTAGCTTTTAAGTAGTGTGTATTACTAACATCATACGGACGGAAAGGTCTAAAATAACGTATTTTTATTTTATTCATTTATTTTATAGTGAGTGTGAGTATGTGTGGTGGTGAGTTATAAGTGTGGGTTTTTTTTTTGTAAAGCAACCGAATGACTGTGTGAATGACTTGCTTGAAGATTTTGATATTACCTAACTCACTATTTCCTCAGTTTCATTGTATGACAGGGAGAGAAGCGAACCTTTTGTCATTATTTTATATGAATGGTTGTTACAAGCTTCAGCACAGATTAAGACCTTTAGTACCACAGCGGTTGCTTATTTTTTTGTTGTTGTTTGTTATTTTGTTTTTTTTTTGTTTGTTTTTTTGTTGTTTTTGTTTTTTTGGGTTGCTTGTTTTTTTGTTGTTTGATTGTGTTGTTTTTTTGTTTTTTTATATGAGTGTGTGAGTTAGAGGGGCATTATTTAGGTAATCTCTCGCCTTATCGCGTGTTGTCGTGACAATAGATTTCGGTTAGCAGAGTTACTTTCCTCACTCAGTATTTAGAACATTTATTTATTTTCCAGGTCATCTTGTCCATCAAAGATGGCGTCAACGTCACTGGGTACGCGTACTGGTCGCTCATGGACAACTTCGAATGGACATCCGGATATCAGTAAGTAAACTCTTCTTCTGTTTAAGAGCCCATACTACCTCAGCTCAAATTCACTTTTTATCTCGCTCGCCCCATATTGTTTGCGGACTGAGTGGGGTGCTGGCGGCTCCAAGGCGCCAATAGTTTAGGTTAGCTTTCTACGACGAAAATAATGATAATATAAAAAAAAACATAGTCATTGCTTTATAGTTAGTTCAGTTATTATGCAAAGTTTCATGATCTAATTTGAAGTATTTTTTGGGTTATTGTTCGGTTTGGAGGTAACTGTGGTTTTTTTTATGGAGATTTTTTTTACAATCGTATTTTCGTCAAACATTAATCCTCAACTTTAACATTATATTTATTTCAAAATTAATTCAGCGTATTCTGATCAATTAATTTCGTCGTTTTCAGATCAAAATTCGGCTTATACGAAGTGGACTTCTCGGATCCAAACCGCAGGCGCACGCCACGCAAGTCAGCGGTATACTACTCGAAAATGATCAAGAGTCGATCCCTGTATGTTCCACTGCCATGTGAAACTAACCAATTCGATTAATAAATACAATTATTCTTAAGACTTATTATTTATTTATTTATTATTTAATAAAGAAGGAACGAAAATACGTTTATTTGCGGCAAACATGACGCAAAGAAAGAACACAAAACAGCAAATAACAATTTGGGACAAGTTACATCCACGCAAAACGGCCATCGCTCAGCATAATGCTGCGACCCTATGCGAGACAGAGCCCCAGCGCTGGTTTTCAGCGACAGCCGGCGTTGATATCTCAATCATTATTAAAATGAATGATAAAGTTTTTTGTAGGTACTGATTTAATTTTCTGTTCAAAATTAATCATGACAGCTATTTTTTTCCGTACATAGGGGTAATAATAAATTAATAATAATAAATTGTTTTATTGACATAAAAAAAAGTTGTTACATTTGAATTTGAAGCCCTGACTCCTGAGCTAGGTAGTACCTGTGTTACAGGAATCAGTGTCTTCACACGTTTTTTGAACATTAACAAATTATTCAATAAAATAAAAAATAAAATATCTTAAAAATGTAGGAATCTAATTTCGTGCATGCATGCTCTTGAGTGGATTGTGTACGTGTGTGTTTGTTGTGCATGTGTATGAGTGTGTATGTGTATGGGGTCAATCTATTAGAGTATTATGAGTCCGCTAGCTGCAATGATTTTGTAACTTACAATTTGCAAAGGTACAGTAACGAATTGACATACCAAGATATATCAATCAGCAAACCGAACAGGTAACTTTATACCTACATAGATCAATTGTGAAAACCTTTGTAAATATATCTCTTTTTTTTATTGCCTATATTATTATTTATATGTACTAAGCTTCTGCCCGCGACATCCTTCGCGTGAAAGTCGTAAGACACCACCATGTAATAAAATAACAGTCACATTTTTATAAAACTTCCCTTTATACTACGTTTTTAGTTTTGGTCTCAGCAGCCAAAATATACAGAGAGTCAGGACTAGTGACGCGGAAGCAAGCGACGTACAGTTGTCCGTGTGAGAAGCAGCTCGTCCTAAGGTCGACACCAGCCGGTCGATTCGGTAAAAATATCAACGTGAAACTTAGGTGAAGTGAGCTGTCACTGGCACAATTCGACCGGCAGGATGCTAGGGATTAGCACTATAGACAGCTCACTTCACGCTCACTTCACCTAAGTTTCACGGTGATATTTTTACAGAATCGACCGGCTGCAGCCTTCAGTAGCCATTTCCCATTGCTTGCGAAGTTTTTACGTTTTTAGTGAACGAATCGCCTGCTTTCCCGCATAATATACAACCTAATGATAACTGAAGCATTCTTACAGATTATTCCGGACGAAGAACAACTATCACTAAATGATTATTACAGTAGATTTAAAATCTCTTCTACCTAATAATCACACACGGGATTTCTCATTAAGTCACCTAATTAGATACTTACCACCACCATACACCGACGCCATAGATATTTATTTTTATTATAACCATAGATGTCAGGAAAGGGCTAAACTTCATGAATTTCTATGTACGTTCTACGACCTATCGTTATAATACTTTGTATCACAAAATGTAAAAAAGAAGCACAGTAAATATAAAAATAATAATCTGCTGTTCCTTACATGTTCGCATAAAAGCTCGTACACACCAGCGCGACGCGACGCCGCGCCGCGACACGAACAATACAATTTCTAAGAAAACTTGACGGTATAACAATAACCGGTGTCGCGTCGCGCTGTCGCGTCGCGTTGGTCTGCACGAAGCTTAACTCGTCAAAATGTAGGGAACACCAGATTTTTTTTGCAATTTCAGGTTTCATCCCATAATAAAAGTTGTTCATAATGATGAGTACAGCCGGCTACTAACTAGCGAGCTGTAACTGTAACTTGTGTGATACAGACGAGGTTCAAGTGTTTAGCGTGTTACAGTTTAGACTCATGACGTCGCCCGAACGCTTTCACCGAGCGTACTCATTTAGCAAGCTGTAAATGTAAACGGTTTGCGAACAACGTACCTATACCTACACTATGTTTTTTGGTGACAATACATGCAACGGTTACGGTTACAGCTCGCTAGTGACTAATCAGCTTAAAATAACCCCTAAAGAGGTTGTTAGAGTTTTACAAATAACCCTGTAGAAAACACAATTTGCGCGCAGGACGCGCTCCCTAGCGCAGATTTTTTGCGTCCCGCGCTACGCGACGGAGCGCGGTACAATATGTTAAATGCCTTATCGCTGGTAGAATGTCACTTTGTCTAGGCCATCTTCTTCCTCCAGGTCCAAACAACAAAAAAACAAGAGAGAAAATTATCATCATTTTAATTAACAATCTAAACGTAATTTAATTTGGTAGCATCTTGTGTTGGGTGTATCATTCTACTCCTGATAACAGTCGAGTAGTATCGCGCAGACTCACGCTGGGTTCGAGTGCGGTTTGGATCAGAAAAGTCCACTGCGTAAAGACCGTATTTTGAGCTGAAAACAAATAATTATAAGTTAGATACGATAACTAATGGTGGTGCATGTGTTGCATCATTATGTTCGTTTCAAAATGGTTGAGCTGAATGGTGAAGATGCATGCGTCGTGTTAGTGAACGGGCGCTGTCAGTTAGGACTCCCCACGGCTTATTTTAAAGACTGTCTTTTGTATTCCAGTGTGTTAGCGCTCTAAATGAGCCAATCTTTTACGCTACAATTATAATGACCAGCTTCTAACTTACATGTATCCACTCAACCACTCGAAGTTGTCCATCAGCGTCCAGGCGGTGTACCCGGTCACGTTGATGCCGTCGTTTATGGCCAGCAGAACCTAGAAGACAAAACTTAATATAAAGTATTATCACACAACCTAAAAGACATGTCATTAGCTTATGTGTAACACCCGTGGGTGCTCCTGACCGCAGTCGTGCTGACCACTAAACCAGTGCCTGTCGAAAAACATAATTTTTGGAGTAAGTCCAGAAATGGGGCAGTATACAACGTGTATATTTTGATATCCCATAATTCTAGGGTATTAATGAGACCATGTCAAAGAATCAACTGGCTTATGAATTATTCTTAAATAAGTTTTTTTTTTTTGTTTTTTTTTAATGCGTTTGTACGCACAATATTGTGAGATTTACCGTGTTATTTTAAAACCATCGACTTCTTATAAGTTCTTATAGGTAATTTGTGAGTAAAGAACCATCTATGTTTTTTTTTTTCAAAATTTTAGGCTCGGTAGCTTTGGAGGCAAGGGCCACATAGTAAATTTTCTTAAATATCTTTGAAAGATATATTTTATTTTAAAATTATTTGAAATCCTGGCAACAAGCCCACGCGTGATATGTCACACCGTCACACGGTACAGTTTGCAAAACTTTTATTTTTATTTTCTTATTTGCACCCCAAAAGTGACCCCCATATTCAAAATTCATTTATTTACGTTACACGTCCGTGTATGGGTCACAGAAATACATGTGTGTATCAAATTTCAACGTAATCGGTCTATTACATTCGGAGCAAATTGGCTGTGACAGACAAACAGACGGACAGACACACGAGCTATCCTATATGGGTTCCTGTTTTTTCCTTTTGAGGTACGGAACCCTAAAAATTTACCTAAAATCACCATTCATGTTATTGAAAATACCGTGCATGAACAGAACCGCCCTTAATTCTTGAAAAATTTCCTTTAAATGACCTGTTCTAGATAATCTCTGTAGTACTCCAGCCGCTGTGTGTCCACCAGGTCGGAGTCCAGTGAGGGCACTCCATTCTCGGTGATGATGATCTCCTTGACGTCGTACGTGGAGTTCAGCCAGTGCAGCTGCTCGCGAAGACCTTGCGGATAGACCTGGAAGAATAACTTTGTTACCATCTCCGGTTGGTAAAACGATAAATGATTATTATGAGAAGACACCAATCCATTTGCCAAGCATTGCGGCATTGACTTAAGTACTCTAGGCATTGTTAGAGTAGAGAGTTACAGAATTATAATTATAAATGTTTAAAAAAGTGGCCAAGTTCGCCGATTAACGAATTGAGATCTAAATGGGTTTCAAGTTCTATGGTGATGAAAGAAAGTTTATTCGATTACTTATTACAACTTGGCAAGTTTGCAAATTCTCAACAGTTACTAATAAATAAATTGACTTAAGACTGTGAAAAATTGAATCAGGGATAAAAATTGTGATTTTCGGACGTCAATATATCAAGAACTGCAAGTTACTATTATAAATTAAATTATAAGTATTAGATGGTTAGACCTCAGGCACGCAAAATTCTAACTTTGTAGTTTTAATAGTTTTTAATTTAGGGGGTAGTCAAAAGTAGCTCAATATGGTCTGTGTAAGATAACACATGGGTTTGCTTCGCTCTGTTGTTTTACGACCGTACTTGGCATGACACACTGCTGTGTGTCTAATTATGAGGGCGCTCACCGCAAACCAGTCAACTGCTGCAGTCTCCCAGGAAGGATCTTTGTCCATGATTGTCTCCAGTTCCTCGGAGCCGTTGAAAAGCCATTTCCCTGGCTGTTCCCCTGGCTTTACTCTTCGCACCAACCGAGTAGTATAGTGGTTCAGCGCATAGTAGTCGTAGGTTCCTGAATAATTAATTAGATTAACATTGATAAATATTTTCTATCGGTTACCACACAGGCGGTATTGTCAACACTTTCCGTACAAGCCAAGCGTGTCACAGTCCATACAAACCAAGAGTCCTTCAGACCGTATTTTGGCCATAGCGGCCAGTCTCAACGGAGACTAGCCTTTGGAGCTTCTCTGTTCCCTCACTCTCATAGTCCATAGGGACGGTACGCATTCCCACATGAGCGGAGAGAGATTAGGCGCTTCTCGTATTACGAAATCAGAACTAACGCAGCCATCTTGTTTTTTTAATACATTTCAAGTGACATTTCACAAAACAATTTCAGAAATGTTTACCAACAGCCGGTCGATTCCGTAAAAATATCAACGTGAAACTTAGGTGAAGTGAGTTGTCAATAGTGTTAATCCTGCCGGTCGATTTGCGACAGTGACAGCTCACTTCATGTTCACTTCACCTAAGTTTCACGTTGATCTTTTTACAGAATCGACCGACAGAAGTTATACGCTCAACGTACGTTCGGCGCCGTGAGTCTTATAAGTACTGCCATTTTTAAGATTCAAGATTCAAGATTTATTTATTGTTTGTCACAGGTGGAAATTCAGCTCTTAAAATTAGTATTATAACAAAGTATCACTGTAACATACCCATGGGGTGTACAATCTTTAAAATTTACAATTACATGTCAAAAGAAAAACAAAATAAAATCATTCAAGTAACATAATAACCCTTAGAGAAAATAATGTAAGTATAAATATCAATTGGTATTTGTCATAATTATTGCATCATTAACGTCATATTAAATAATTTTTTGTAAAAACATTTGTCACTGAATTAATTGAAGTCCAAAGAAAGAAAAAAAAAGAAAAATAATATAAACCGTCATAACAAGTATACAAAATAGTCAAGGCAATATAATATTCATTACCACTACATTACAGATAAATAAATTAAACAATAACTAACACTTTTCATAATTATGCATTATCATAATACCATTAAATAAATTTCAGTCTAGACATTTGTCATTAAAGAATTCATTAATTGTATAATATACTTTCTGTATCAGTAGTTTTTTAAGTTTGTATTTAAAAGTAGCTAATGTCTCAGTGGTTTTAATAAAGTCTGGCAATTTATTATAAATTTTCACACCCATACCAAATATGCTTGATTTAAACTTAACTGTTCTACTCTTAGCTGCCTTAAGGTCATTTTTATATCTTGTACTTCTCATTGTCTCATAATTACTGATATCTCGCTTTGTCATTGAGGCTGCTTCCAATATATACATTGACGCTAGGGTTAAGATTTTTAGTCTTCTGAATTCTGCTCTGCATGAATCGGTCTGTTTATGGCCACATATACTTCGGATACATTTTTTTTGGGCTTTGAATGCAAATTCTCTGTTAGTAGAGTTACCCCAACACAGTATACCATATTTTAGAGTAGAACCCACATATGCATGATAAACATTGAGTAATACGTTTTCATTTACAATTTTTCGAAGTAAATAGAGAGCATATGAATACTGATTAAGTTTTTTGCAGACACCATCCACATGCATTTTCCAGTCAAGTTTTGAGTCGATATGGACTCCTAGAAATTTGGTGTTACTGACCTGATTTATTGAATTACCTTTATAATTAACATTGATTTTATTTGATTTTGTATTTTTATTTGTGAATGTCATATAGTTTGTTTTATCAATATTTATTTTTAAATTATTAATTATTAACCAGTTTATAATATCTTCGAGAGATTTATTAACCTGAGCTTCAAAATTTTCTTGACCGGTATCTGCAAAAATGGCTGTGCTATCATCCGCAAACAATATAATGTCCTGGTCTATAGACCTTGGTAAGTCATTAATATATATAACGAATAAAAGAGGCCCAAGGATACTTCCTTGGGGAACGCCAAATTTTACAATTTTAGGGTCCGACATATAGATGCGTTCGAATTTTGTGTCTATTTCTATTTTCGTTATTCGTGTTATTTGAAAACGATCAATTAAGTACGACTTAATAAGTTCCAAGGCATTCCCTCTTATCCCATATTTCTCTAATTTGTTAAGTAGGATATTATGGTCAACATGGTCAAAAGCCTTAGTCATATCCATAAAAATAGCGGTTATTTGTTGCTTGCTATCCAATCCAGTCATTACTTTCTTAAGAAAATTAAAAAGAGCATCATTGGTGGATCTTCCTTTACGAAAGCCAAATTGTTCATTAGTAAATAAATTATTGAGTTCAAAGAAATTATATAAATTATTATATATAACCTTTTCGAAAAATTTTGCCATCACTGGTATTAACGCAATCGGTCTGTAAAAACGCATATCCTCTCTATCTTCTTTTTTAAATAATGGATTTACGATCGTAGTTTTCAATTTTGAAGGAAAAACACCTCGTTCTAGACACTGATTGATAATGTTACTAATTACTGGAGCTATGTGACTAGACACTCGTTTTATAATGTTCGTACTTATGTTGTCGTACCCTGTACTATTCGTATTGTTTAATCCTTTTATAATTTGATCTATTTCATGTGGATTGGTTGGCTTTAAAAAAATTGAATTTGAATTTGTATTGTACGTTTTTGTAACTGAGCCGCTAGAGGTAGAAGTAGACTGTATTTCATCAATGAAGTAGTTGTTGAATAGTTGTGCTATTTCCTTAGGATTTGTAACTAGTTGATCTTTTACTTTTATTTGTGCAATATTTTCTTTTGGAGTTACTGTTTTATTATTATTTATGATCTTCCACATTGCCTTTCCCTTGTTTGTAGCTGAATTAATATAATAACTGTTTTGAGCCTTTTGCGTTTTTTTAATTATAATTCTAAATCTTTTTGAATAGTTTTTAAATTTTGTTTTATCGTTAGGATTTGACGTCAACCTATACTTCCACAATAATTGGCGTTTTCGTTTCGAGCAAATTTTTATACCCTTACTTAACCATGCAGGCTTCTTGGAAATTGGTATTTTCACACGTGTATCTGGGAAACATAAGTCATAGAAAAGACAAAATAAACCATAAAAAGTGTCAAAGTTTTTTTCAGGGTCATCATTAGTGTAGCATTCGGAAAAGCTGAGATTTTTAAGACAATTTATAATTTTTAATATATTTTCTTCGGAATAGTCACGTTTAGTTTTATACCAGTGTGTGATGTAGTAACTTTTCTTTACTGGGCAAGCCAATAATTGTGCTGTATGGTCAGAGAGTGAAAGTTCCACTATTTTTGTTTTTGAGCCTCTAATATTATGTGCTATATTATCAATACACGTCATGCTATTTAGTCTGGTAGGTTGATTTATTGTCAATGTTAGGTTAAAGCTTGATAGTAATTGTTCAAATTGTCTGGATATGTTGTTTTTCTCAAGTCTGTTAATATTAAAGTCACCACATAATATAACTTTTTTATTTCTGTACGATATTTTACTTAATAATTCTGCTAGCCTAGAAAAAAATTGATCCATTATGTTTCGTTTATTTTTAGGTGGTCTGTAAATGCATAATATTATAATTTTGTGGTCAGTCAATTCAATACCACTACATTCGAAAACATTAGTTATACTTAAGTCTCTAGCTTCTGTAATAATTTTAAATTTGTGGTTTGTTCTTATCATTATACATGATCCCCCATTCCGGGTTTTACGTGAAAAGAAATCTCCTAAAATAAAATTGTGTAGTTTAAGTATTTTGGTATCTTCCGGGGTCATATTGTGCTCGGTAATGCATAAAATGTCAATAGGATTTTCATTATTGTTTTTACTTAATGAGTATAAGTGTACATTTAGCTCATCTAATTTAGTAATGAGGCCATTAATATTTTGATGCAGAATGTTTATATTTTTATACTCGAAAAAAATCTTTATTAGTAGGAGAACTCTCATTTTGATGATTTGTATTTTCATTATTTTCTGTTTGTGTACATTTGTCATTATACATTGGAGCAGTATCAACGCTGAGCCTTTCCATCGAATACTTATTAAAATTTTGTTTATAAGCAATCCGTAATATTTCCCTTAGTGTCAACTGAGATATATGTAATGCCAAAGAACTATAATCTGGAATAAACATTGAATAATTCATGCTAATGTATGTTGCGTGAATGTATTGAGAACACATAAGTTTACACGCAGCCGGCGCGGCGATTCCGGGCTCTGTGACTTTCAGTGGGCGTAACGTAGTCAGAAGATATAAAAGTTACGCGATAGAAAGAGAGGCAATTTCTAGGTGAATATAACTGTAGGTAATTAGCGCTGTGCGACCTGAATTGCACTTTATTGTGTCGAAGCAAGAGTCGCTTTTTATTTAAATGATTTTACGGTGTGAACCATCTGTATTCATCTGGGGCGTGGCTAAAATCAGTGCTAACGCAGCCATCTTGTTTTTTTAAATACATTAGAAGTGACATTTCACAAAACAATTTTAGAAATGTTTACCAACAGCCGGTCGATTCCGTAAAAATATCAACGTGAAACTAAGGTGAATTGAGCCTGAAGTTAGCTGTCAATTGTGTTAATCCCTAGTATCCTGCCGGTCGATTTGTGACAGTGACAGCTCACTTCACCTAAGTTTCACGTTGATATTTTTACAAAATCGACCGACAGCTTCTATGAATACGCAGTTATCCCACTGACCGATTCATTTTCCGAATCTTCGATTATGATGCATCACGGCCTTTGCAACAGTGGTTTCTCCAGCGCTCGTGTCCAGGCAGTACTAATAATTACCATGTTATACGTGGCGCTATTTACTACAAAAAATAAAAACACAGTCATACCTCTAACCAGTTCTATTTCTTCGGGAGTGAAAGGAGGCAGTCTGGGATGAGAGTAGCCTTCCTTCCTCGCGTTTTCATTTAATAGTCTCTCTAGTTTACGAGGCCATCCACCTTCCTTGGAGAAAATAGCGTGAGTGTATCGTCCTGCCTTGGAAAACAAAAAAAAGATGTTGAAAGCTTAGAACAAGCAATCTGCCTAGCCTTTTCCCAACTATGTTGGGATCGGCTTCCAGTCTAACCGGATGCAGCTGAATACCAGTATTTTACATGGAGCGACTGCCTATCTGACCTCCACAAGCCAGTAACTGAGTAATACGATACCCTATGGTAAGACTGTTTGTCAGACTTTCGGGCTTCTGACGACCCGTAACGACTGTCAAAGATCTACGAATGACAGCCGGGACCAACGGCTTAAAGTGCTTTCCGAGGCACGGAGCAGACTCGGTATATAAAGATGGTCACCGATCCACGGACCAGCCCTGGCAAGCGTAACTTAACTTGATGGATCGACCCTTGCGGCTGTTATTACTTAGCCACGAGCTCCACAAGAAAGCTTAGAACAACCTTCAAATAAAAAAATTAAAAAAGAACAGTCGTTTTGATAATGTAACATCAAACTGTCATCAACTAAGTAAACAACTAATGTCTGTTCCAAAAGTATCTAAAAAAAGTGTAAACAAACTCTGTTCAGGTAAAAATCTTACGCATTCACTCACTAAAACAAATTAGTAACACATTCATTTGTAGGTATTTAGAAGGTTACAGCTTTATATCTCACCAATTTTTCCAATTATTATTGTTTAATTAACATTATAAAATTGTTAATGAAAAATCATCGACGAAAGTTGGGGTCATAAAATTAACCTCAATTCTCAAATGGGAAATATTTTTAAGGTGATTTAAAATAAGAATTTCGGGTTTAAGTATTCAAATAATCAAAACTTAAGGCGTGTACGCACGAACGAACAAGAAAATGGTCAACACAAACATCGAACACTTTGTGAGCGCGAACACAACTTGAACTGTGTTCGTATGGTGTTCGTGTTCGCTTTGCTTATTTATGTCCACACGTACGAACCAAATGTTCTGTATTTGATGTTCGTATTCACCATGTTTTGTTTGTTCGTGCGTACAATGCTTTTTTTTTTATTTTTAGGATGGGATATTATCAAATAACTTCTCCCACTCTGGGCGGAGCGGGAGGGCGTGTCAGAGTTTTACTGACTAAAACCCACCCGTGTTCCTTCCGTTGCCTGTGTGCCGGGGTCGCGATATCTCTTTCGGACAAACTTGCAATCCCGGCAGGGTGCGTCCACGCCTAGAGCATTAAATCTGTAAGTGGTACTACAAATTGGCATCCACAGGCACGTTTTCTGAAGCACCTGTTTACATTTTCATCAAAGACTTATGGAACTGACCATAACTGTAAAGAGACACAAATAACATCATACCCAGTGATCAATAGTTAGATCAGTAATTTCTTGATCCTCGGGCGTGAATGGCTTGAACCAGAAGAACAGAGTTGCTATCGACAACTTACCTGAAAAGGATAGATTGATTGATTAGATAGATATACAGGGTGATTGGAAGATGGGTGCAAAGCTTTAAGGTGAAGATAGTATAGACAATTTAGAACCATTTAAGCCATGGTTGTCTTAGACGAAGTCTTACCAATTTTTTTTTTTTTAAATTAGGTTTAAAAGACGTATTGTACAAATTTTTTATTTTTTCTGAGCTTTAAATGTCTGTAAAAAAAATGTCTAATGACACAGAAGCCTAAAACATGTTTTGCTTGATTGCTTACACATTATTTTAATTAAATAAATAAAAAATGAATTCATTTATCATTCAATTTGGCCATAATTATGCAGTTTACATTAAATTTTGAGAATTTCCGAAAAAAAACTTAAAAATTTGGTTAAAAATATTTGGTAAGACTTCGTCTAAGACAACCATGGCTTAAATGGTTCTAAATTGTCTGTACTATCTTCGCCTTAAAGCTTTGCACCCATCTTCCAATCACCCTGTATATATATATATATATATATTTTTGATGTCCTGATTAAGCATCATATATATACTCATATATATATATATATATATATATCGGACCCATAACTAGTCCATTTGGTTAGTATACACACGACTTAACAACTAGTGTTAGTACTTACATCTACCAGAAAAACAAAACAAACTATTAAGTAACACGCCACAGTGGCATGTAGGCGCATCCAATGTCCCAGTATGGGGCTGTCCCACCTATCAGCTATAGTTTTCAGAATGCTGTCGGGGCTGGCGCGTACCCTGCGCATAATGGAAGCGCAACGCTTGCGCATGATGGCGTGAAAGCCCTATACTCGCCTCTGCGAACATGCCGGAAGCACTGCAGTTGCGCGGCAACCCCATCAACACCCTGAACGCATTATTGTATTGTACGCGCAGGGCGCTGTATGCCCTATGCGTGTAGTTGACCCACAGACTGCATGAATAGAATGACTGACAGTACGCTTTAAATAGTGTAGCGTTTACTTCGCAAATCTGCGAATTGCACGACTGATGCAGTGATGATAATAACTGCTGGGACACCCTCCAGGCCTCTTCTCTGTGGGAGGGATTGGACCGTAACGTTATCCACCACGCGGGCCCAGTGCGGGTTGGTGGATGTCACATGTTTTCGAATTTTTGGTTCTAGGACATGCCGGTTTCCTCACGATGTTTTCCTTCACCACGGTGAGCAGTGGTGATGAAATAATTTACACAAAGTTGCTGCCCGGGTTGGACCCTACGACCTACAACTCGTAAGTCGCGGCCGTTTCCACTGGGCCACCACTCTCTCTCTCGCTCTCTCTCTCTCTCTCGCTCTCATTGATTGGATGAACTTTTGGTAATAATTAAATAAACTTATAGTTTGAATGTGTTCTAGTGTGATTGATCTGCTTGTTTAGCTACTACTTTTTGAGCTTTTGAATGGGTATTTAGAATAATAAAAGAACTAGTTGCTGTTACAATGGTCGGTAGCGAATGTATTTATTTTTATTTTCGTATACAACGATCGAGGGAAAAAGGATAGGAACAAACGGGCCAATCACAACAAGCATCCACGTCATTTATGTGCTGTGATTGGCTTACGATGACGCGACCGAATTCCGTTCGGATATTCATCCCAAACACTAATGATAAGGTTAAGATATACTCGTATGTGGATACTTTTCATCAACTATAGTACTAGAACATATAAATGTTAAAAACAATAAAGATGACAGAAATACGGTTTAAGGTTGATCCGTAGTTGTAGTCCGCGAAATTCAAATTTAATAATTTAATTTTAATACTATAACAGGTATGTATTTACAGAATTATAATCATTAATACATGTCTCTAAGTTAGATTTAGAAAAGTTCTTCGTTCATCGAAAGTTTGAATTTCGCGGCAAAATAAACGAGACTCAACCCAAAAGATTACACAACTCTGGGCCTAGCACGAACGCGCTGAGTAAACACAACGTTAAATGGAACGATTTTAAAATTGGAATTTCTCGCCTCGCTCGCCCTTAATATTAGACTTTATTCATATCTATGGATGATACTAATTGTGCTTGTCACAAAAATTCACAGCAAAGTGCTATTTAATTGAATAGTTGTACTTTGGGTAAAAAAATCTTAAGAATTTTAAGTTACGTTTACGTCGCGCGTTCGTACTCTGAACTGTTTTTGGTTATTTTACAGAGCTTACAAGTGAAAATATATTAAAATTTAAAAAACGCCCGACACAAACATTTCCTCATTCCTCTTTCCTAGTCTATCACAAGACCCTGTTCATCATCTCTCTATAACCTATTCATTAAAACCATTCTAATGAACCCAGTGAGCGGTCAAACTTATAACACCCCTCTTTTTGCGTCAGAGGTTAAAAATTAACTACGTTTTTGACTGCATCTGTAAACCAATAACTAAAAAGCACGCTTACCATGATACTTATCCCTATATAACTCTTCATAGATCCTGTACGCCCTAGCATGAGCTATCAGCGTGTTCTTATTGCACAGATACCGGCCGACATACGGGTCATCGATGTATGGGGCTGAACCGTTCTCGTAGCCTCCGTCACATAACCCCATGGGCTCGTTGATGGTGAGCCAGTACTTCACGCGGTCAGCATAGAGGGAGAAGACCACTTCTGCGTAGTCTGCAAACCAGTCGGCTATGAGAGGGTTCGCCCAGCCACCTGGAAATGATTAGTAAGGTTAAATTTTATTTTACTTAAGTATACTATCTTACTACAACACCTGTCTCAAGGCAGGTACTTCGTAGACGGGTGTGTTTCGTGACTTAGAAAAGTCTAGTAAAGATGTCGATGTTTTGCGTGTACTAACTGACATACAGCAAATAATTTCATTTAATGTTTTGTGTTGCGATAAGTAAATTATTGTGCATAAGTACTATTATTGTATAGAATAAAGTTTTTCTAACTGAGCAGACAGCTGTGCTGCCGGGGAGTTTGTTGCGCCGCTTCTTCTTCTCAGCTAAAGCACTAGAAAGTGGTGAAGGACGGGCGTTTTTGGGGGACTGTCTTATGTAATTTTGACGTTCGAAAAGTGCTGATTCTCAAACTAGTTTGAATAAATGACTTTTTAATTTGGATTCAAATTTTGAATTTGTAACACCGAATAACACGTCCCCATAAGTTTGCTAATACGAAACACTAAACACAGAATGCACGCTAACACGAAAAACTTTACGCCGGAGCCATGCGATCTCGAATAACCAAATCTCAGGCGGTCTCAAAAAAACCTCGCGGCAAAGCATCAACATTTGTATGTCATACAAAGCTTTCCGTGGCATGCCGTAACATCCCGCGGTATGCTGAAGTCTTGTGATGATATAAACGGGATGTGAGTGCTAAGAGTATGAAAATAAGATTCAAAATCATTTTTGCTTACGAAAATCCTTTGCCTGGCCTGGCAAAGCTTACGAAAATCTTTTGCCCGGCTTGGTGATTTTTCATTCGTAGTCGTAAATGCTCAGCAATGGGGTCCTAATAGTCAATAGGTTTAGAGTTTAGTTTAGTTAGTTTAGGTTTAGACACAGGGTAAATCCTAACTAATATTATAAATGCGAAGTGAGAACTTTGTAGGCTTATCAGACTGTAGATCTGTGGGCCATTTTATATTTTGCTAAGTACCTGGTACTTGTTGATAGGCCTACACTGTCCTCTCATACCTTTTAACACTGTAATTTGAAAACATTGTAAAAACCATTTATTTTTAAAAGGGTAACCGTGGAGTTTCTTGCCGGCTCTTCTCCATAGGAAACGACCAATTGGAACCGTGCACCTAGCTTCTGACGTTTCATAAGTGCCCTTGTGGGTTTATGTGAAATAAAATATTTTGAATTTTGTTTGTTACGCTTTCACGCTAAAACGGCTGAACAGATTTGGATTAAATTTGACACATGGGAAGACCATGACCTGGGTTAGGATATAGGATATTTTTTAACCCGATATTCACACGGGATTGAGACCTATGCGACTGAAACCGTGGGGCGCAGCTAGTTTCCTATAACACGCGCAATGTGGGTGAACGAAATACTCTACCTACGGCTTTGTGGAGTAGATACAATCATGGTGCTACACAAAGTGATATTTTTTGGAATTTATGTACTTTTGTCAGTTACCTTTATCACTTAGAAATGCACTGAGCTGAAGACATTCTTATCGCACAAACAGTAAAAGAGATTCCTGACACTTATTTTTCTCAAACGTGCTTGGAAATTCGAGCATTATTTTGGAGATAGAAAGAAATTGATGTACTCGCCGAATACATGCGAGGTCTCGGCCGGCAATGTTTGTATGGAAAGCAATATACGTCGTGTGTAGCGGCCGAATAAATTACTATGAAAACTCATATCTGTCGTCGACAAGCCTTACCTATAACCAGCCATTGCTGGACTCACGTATGTGTGCCTCGGCTTCGCCTCGCCCCACATTTTCATGATGATTCATCAATGCCCTTTTTGCAGGCCGCGACAATAATTTACTATAGTGTGTCATAAAATGAATAAATGCATTGCAATAAACTTTCTTGCGTTATTGTATACATCAGTAAACAATTTTTTGGTTCTGGCATCTATAGCATGTTGCATGAAGGTGTTTTAAACGGTCCATTTTTAACTGCAGTAATATAAACTTTGCTTTGGCACTTTTACTCCACCCATGCGTACCTAGATCTTGCAAGGACTGCGGCAGATCAAAGTGGTATATAGTGACAAGAGGCTGGATGCCCTTCTCCAGTAGACCGTCGATCAGGTTGTTGTAGTACCGATTCGCAGTCCCTATTATGATAGTGCAGAATGATTTTAATATTTTAATAGGAAAGTGTGTTTGTTCTTGTTTTACTTATTAATGAAGGAACGCATAGACGTGCTTTTTTGCAGATCATTTTATAGACTGGAGAGTGATATACATAGGTTTCTTTCTTGAGTCCTGTGATACATACCACAGCTGCACAGTTACCATTGTTGTTAAAATATTATTTTCACTTTTTTTAATTTTGTATTTATGTGTTTCACAAACTGTGTCCAAATAGACATTATTCTTTCTTTCTTTTCACAGTAGCAAAGCCGCTAGCAAAAGTTAGTATTAAATAATAATATCATATTTTGCCTACACCGCCGCCTGCCGAGACCCCTAGATCTTTGACAGTCGTTAGAGGTAGTCAGAAGTCCGAATGTCTGAGAACCAGTCTTGAATCGTGGTACAGTATCGTGTTACCGCAGTAACTGGGTTGTGGAGGTCACATAGACAAACGCTCTATATAAAATACTGGTATTCAGCTGCATCCGGTTAGACTGGAAGCCGACTCCAATATAGTTGAGAAAAGGCTAGGCAGACGATGATCCTACTTATAAAAGTGGTTCCTCTTGTATGTCGTGATGTATTATTGTAGTTTGAGAGTGTTGGATATTTGGGCAGAAAAAAAGAAAGGTTTGTAGAGATTACTATGGGATTTATTATTGAAACTAAATAAACACAGTCGTACAAAGTCTTGCACGGACGGAAGAGGAAAAACCAACTGTCAGAGTCAAAAGACAGGTATCACAAAAAAAGGTTTAGTTTAGAATAGTTCTAACAGAGAGAACAAGTATTTAAGGCCCAAAAACGATGTATAAGGGCAATGTGTGGCCTGAAAATGACAGACAGTTGTGTACCTATGTTTAAGTCCCTAAAAGTGTTAACATTTCCCGCATTATATATTTTAGAAATGGCCATTTTTGTGAGAAAACATAAGAATTACTTTCTAACAGTATCAGAAACTAGAATAAGGCCTGTTAGAAGCCAATATAGAAACCTATTACAAAATGGTAATTACAATACAGCTTTACTTACGAAAAGTATTTTCGGCATGGGTCCTACCATTTATAACAAAATACCGAATATTGTAAAAAATCACCCAATCCAAATATTTAAAAAGAAACTGACAGCCCTATTATTTGATAAGTGTTATAATTCAATTAATGATTTTTTAAATGACCCTATGTACTCTTTAGATTTAATAATTGACATTGTATTTCTTTATTATTATTCTCATTGACCTAGCTTTAAGCTTCGTGCAGACTAGCGCAACGCGACAGCGCGACGCGACACCGGTTATTGTTATTCAGTGAAGTTTTCTTGGAAATTGTATTGTTCGAGTCGCGTCGCGCCGTCGCGGCGCGTTGGTCTGCACGAGCCTTTAAATTCTATATTTTGCATGCCTAATTGGTAGATTGTACAGGGATCTCAACATTTTGTAAACACCTTTATTTATGTACCTACTTTCAAAGCAAATAAATGATTATGATTACCTGTACATGTTCAGTCCCAACTCCTCCAGCATCTCGATGTCTCTTCTCCACAGGTGGTAGGAGTCACACGCCACGTCACCGTTGCTGCCATCTGCCATCAGCTCGGGACGCTCGTGCAGGAGTTTGTCCCACATGCTGAGACCTTTATCTGTAACGTGATAAGAAGGGTTAAATCATTAAGACAAAAAGAGATATTTTATTTAACACGTCAAAAAGAAATAATAATATTTTAAAACTACATGAGGTCGGTGTCTCCTAAACGACTACTCTGAGAAGTAGCTACTAAACAATTTCTGAGAGGTTACAGTCTCTTTTAAGTTCCAGAATTTATTAGTTGTGAGAATCATGCAGATTACTGTGTTGTATGTATAGGCATGTGGTTGCCATCTAGTTTATTTTTTTATTTTTTTATTAGGGTTCACCAACAGTTGTTACAGATAATAAACATATAGGAACATATAGGTAATAGTGTCTTAAATCTAACTGCACAACCAATTACAGGCAAACACCGCATGCAAAATGCTCTTTGTGACTATAACTTTAATTTTAAAGACTTAATATACTTAAATTCTAGATAGTAATATGAAAAACTAATACTAATTACGTCTGGCAAACGTCGATACTGAGTCTGCGTGGACGTCGACCAGGTCGCTGCGTTCGTTTATAAGTTTGCACATGCGAGGTATAGGCGAATTAGCACCAAACACTGTACGGCGAGGAGGTGGAGCTAAGGGTGTTATAGGTTTGCGAGGTGGTCTACGGGGTACTCTGAGATTGAACCTACATACCAATTGTGGGCAGTAAATGGTGTTATTGAGCAGTTTATATGCGAATCTGAAATCCAAGAGCTCCTCCTTCGAGCTTCTAGGGTACTTATTTTGTAGCAGCCTAGTTTATCAAGGTTAGTTTAATGTGTTATATCTACACATTTAATTAAATGGCAACCTCGTGTCATGCACATGTTCTTCTTAACGTGTCGATGGCAAAAATAACACGAAGAAATAAATAAGATAATAGATAAGAATAATAGGATAATATAATATCAACAAGGAAACCAACACCAACCAACAGAATCCTTGCATACCTGCAAGGATAAGTTGAGGAGTAAAAACCGAAAAACACACAGAAATCTATGCATTCTGTACAGCCAAGAAGATATTTAAAAAATTAAGGTAAATTAAAAAAAAGGGTTTACTCCTTAGCGAAATAAGAGGCAGTCACAATAGCATCCTGAAGGCTGTGGCCGCAGACACTTCCGCCGCCATAACGTAATTTGTGAGGAGAATTATACCCTAGTTTCGTGAGGAGAATTATACCCTAGTTTCGTGAGGAGAATTATACCCTAGTTTCGTGAGGAGAATTATACAGTTTCGTGAGGAGAATTATAGCCTAGTTTCCATTCCTCGTTGTGTCTAGTTGATGGACGGTCTTCTTATTAATTCGTCTTTATTTTAAATTACTAAGACTACAGTTTTAAGAGCAAACCTGTTACTAAAAATTCATAAAATTATTTTACTTATTTAATTTTTTCCGACTACGACATTGCAACATTGTGAACGAAAATTACAGTTCGGAAAGGTGACATGCGCCCGCTTCGTCGGAAAGGAATTTGTATGAAAATCGCTTCTTGACCGTACATCTATATAACTAAGTAACATTGATCACGAATAATTACTGATAAACCTGGCAGACAGACCGACTGACAGCCAGACGGTTTAGGCTTTTAATGTGGTTCGTTGACACCCTTTGGGTATAGACCCTAATCAAAAAACGACCTCTTAAAATAGTAAGTAATATGCTAAGTAACTTACCACTGACATTCCAGGCACCTTCTACTTGGTACGCCGCCGAAGCCGCCCCGAACATGAACGAAGGTGGAAACTTCAGCTGTTCCGTGCTCCATGACCCGCAGATCAAAATACTGAAAACACAATCCATACTAATGTTATAAATTCTGAAGTAACTGTGTCAGTCTGTATGTGTCAATAACGCTTTGCCCGACCCGGGATTCGAACCCAAGACCTCATGCTTAGCAGTAGCGCTTGCGACCACTAGACTAACGAGGTAGTCAAATACAAATACACTCGAGAGCAATGAATCCGGGTCACTTAAAGAATCCTAAAAATCTCGGAAACTAAAAATGCTAGGTTAATGCAATAAATTGTATTTAATAGACAATGTAATACTCCTTAAATGAAGGTATTAATACTTCTTAGTTATTGTAAAGTTATATCATAAAAAAATCAAATTTGAAAAAGGGCCACTTTCGAAGATGGAACTACGAAATTACAGCATTTGGTTTTGCTTTTGTTTGTAATCTGTCATTTATGTGGGTACATAAACCATGTTGATAGTGCTCTATATTCATTATTCAAGCTGAAATTATGTCGCTTACGCCTGAAGAATGCACCAGAATACTTACAATGCTGGAAACCGGCCGGAGTCAGCGCGATACAGCCAGGACTGTCGGTGTGTCGCTGTCAACAGTACAAAGAGTTCTCCGACGTTACGAAGAAACTGGTTCTAACCTACGCAGACCAGGAACGGGCAGAACCAGGTGTACCACAGCACGAGAAGACCGATACTTGGTGAACACCATGCTTCGAAATCGCTTTCTCACAGGAACTGAACTCACAAATCAGTTTCGACGCCTCGGAGGAAGTAGCCCAAGTGCATGGACAGTAAGACGTCGGCTTGCTGAATCTAACTTAAAACCCCCTGCAAACGGCCCTAAACTGGAGCGTGGGCATCGTATTTCAAGACTAAGATATGCCCAGAGCCACGTAAATTGGAGTATTGAAGATTGGTCAAAAGTTATGTTCTCCGACGAATCAAAATTTATGCTCTACAAGCACGATGGAAGACAGAGTGTATCGAAGACCAGGGGAAAGATTCAAGCAAGCATGCATCGAAGAAAAAGTAGCCTACGGTGGTGGGTCTGTACTTGTGTGGGCCGGAATTTCTCAATGATCACGTTGGTCCATTTATGGTCAATTTAGGTGAGGATGCTATATTTATGCATGACAATGCCCGACCTCATACAGGTAGGATTGTGAATGACTACCTTCAAGAGATGAACATTACTCGTATGGAGTGGCCAGCGCGCAGCCCGGATATCAACCCGATCGAGCATGCTTGGGACGAGCTAGGCAGATGCGTAAAACAACGAAACCCTCCCCCAATCACGCTTCGTGAGCTCAAAATTGCTCTCACAGAGGAATGGGAGAATATTCCCCAAAATCGTATAAGGAACTTGGTGTACAGCATGCCAAACCGCGTAAACGCAGTAATGGAAGCACGAGGAGGCAATACGAAGTATTAAAATTCAAGAAAATCGTAATAAAGTTCAAAAATTTCATGTTTCCTATTTTTGTTTTCAGGAGAGATCAGCAGTTTTTTTCTTTATGTAATTTTGTGTTAATAAAATGTATGGTGACTCATATTTTTTTTACTTTCATTTAAGGAGTATTACATTGTCTATTAAATACAATTTATTGCATTAACCTATTATTTTTAGTTTCCGAGATTTTTAACATTCTTTAAGTGACCCGGATTCATTGCTCTCGAGTGTATAAACAAATACAAATATTTCTTATTTAATAGTATAGGATAGGATACCATCATAACTATTTCCCTCGAAAGATTTGAAAAGAAAAGAGCGAACCTGAGGTTCTTAATTTAAAAACCCAAGAACGCTGCTCGACCTTGAAATAATTTCAAGTAACTACAGCTCATTATGGGGTTAATGGTGAGAAATATGGCAACTGTGTTCCAAATATTGTAATGCTTTCGCTCACTCTCGTAGATTTGTATCTCGTAGCACTTTCTCGTAGCGTTGGCGTAGCGGTCTACGATGGACTCCTGCCTTGCTACGCCGTAGACATGATTTAAAACATTTCGATATTTTTCGAAAACAAAGATATTTTTTTATATTATTATTGTATTTTCCCATAGGTATAAATAGTATAATAAAATTTATAAATGGGTTAGTAACCTTCGCAGATTTTTCAGTTTTTAAACAATAAAGATTTAAATCTTTTTAATTAAGTTAACAATCAAAATGTTCGTCGTTTCACTCGGTATTGTTTTTTTTTTTGACTATAATGCCTAAGTCATAATGGTTATTATTTTTTGTCAAAAACTGGTTACAACGTGCTCATTGTTACAAAGCGTCCAATTTACAAACATGACCATGAGTAAGTAGTTTATAATATCCTAATTTTTTCAAAGACTGTTTTTGACCGTGGTAATATCACATTGTATTGGGCAATGTGATATTGCCATTTTCGAGAACTGGGTCGGGCAAATACCTGTACTACGGCACTTCCGATTCCCAAGGCCGTATTTCAGAGCAAGTTGCTGATGGATAACCCTGGCTATAATGTTGTGTCTATGCAAGTACTCTTCGTTAGCTAGACGAGAACATCCGGAGATAATAATTATGTCCAATTAATACCCCCGGACGCCGGCAGGACGGTGACATGACCGAAAGATGAGAACCGTGCCGACCTTCACAATAAATCTCCTGTAGTTCGTCATGATAACTTCGCCCATAATTGCACAGAAAAAATCTTTGGTATCCCCAAAGAGGTCGCTGAAACAAAGCCAGGCTTCGAGCGTCGTGTTCCACGCGCGCCTCAAGGAGATGTCAGCACCAACTAACGCGGTCCGTAAGGGCCAATGCCCGCCGGAGTTGCGAGTTTGTCCGAAAGGGATATCGCGACCCCGGCACACAGGCAACGGAAGGAACACGGGTGGGATTTAGTCAGTAAAAGTCTGACACACCCTCCCGCTCCGCCCAGAGCGGGAGAAGTTATTTGATAATTTCCCACCCTCAAAAAAACAAAAAAAAAGGCTTAGAGCGTCACATTTATTATTTTCTATAAAAACTGATGGCTCTGAAGGCGGTCCGTGATAGAAGTTGTGCGCTCAGCGCACTTTCGTCGCCACGAATTATATTTATTTATTAAATACATACCATTACAGTGTCCCAATTCGGTAGTGTAGTTACTTAACAATTTATCAAATTAAAAACACACTTGTAACGTTACCCTTGTGAACTCGTTCAGTGAACATGACAAAATATCTATTTTGTCGGCAGCCAAATTTAGTGTGCGCATTGTTTGCGTCAGAGGGACATTGTCCAACAGTTTATTTCGACCGCGCGGCACCGCGAACAAGTTGGGCCGTCGTCGGCGCTGCACGTACCCATCTGGCACACACAAGCCTACCCCCTGTAGCACACTCGGATTATTTATGTTACCCCTGAACATTTTAGGATATACGACGCTAGTGCTAGATCCCTCCCTCGATCTCAAATATTTTATGATTTTAAAATAAATACTTTTAAAGATATTTAAGAAAATAGATGAAAATTTACCATCCCCTTATCTCCGAAACTAGTGAGCCTAAAATTTTGAAAAAAATACTTACAGAAAATAGTTCTATACTTATATATTACAGGAACGCCGAAGTTTATGGTCTTAAAATAACATGGTAAATCTCCCAATATTGTGCGTAAAAACTTACATTTGCAGTTGGAATGTATGGGAGAACATGTTTTTCAACTACAATCTTAAGTTTGTTCTTGGGATAATTAATTTATCCCAACTACGGAACCCTTTATTGTGCGTGATCCGAGCCGCTCTTGGCCGGTTTTTTTTATTATTATTGTGACTAAATAAGTCAGAACTCCAGAGAAAGTGATGGTCGACGTTCTTGGCCTTCATGGAATTTTCTTGAACTAGGTCAGTACAGTGATATGATCAAGCTTTGTGTCCGTTTTTGACCGATCACCTGTTGATTTGAAGTGTCCAATCGCACAAAGAGTGTGGTATGTACCTACCTACTAGCAAAAAAAATAACTATCTATTTTTCCAAAATGCACCCACATTACCTAAGTAGCCAGCCTGTAAAGTTCCTAGGGCTGGGACTCCTCTCTATGAGACGGAGTGAGCCATCCACCATAATATACTGCCAATATTCTTTTTCATTGTGAGCGTAGTACAATTTAATTATTTCATGAATACATAACATAATCAGACAGATGTTCCCACTGATAGGACACAGGCCTCCTTTCCATGAGAGGGAGTGGGCCACCACGCGGGCCCAGTGCGGGTTGGTAGATGTCACATGTCTTCCAATTTTTGGTTCTAGGACATGCCGGTTTCCTCACGATGTTTTCCTTCACCGTTTGGTGAGCAGTGGTGATGATATAATTTACACAAAGTAATGCGCAATTTTTTTATAATTTATGATTATATACAGCCTTTAAAATAACAACCTTTTTAGGATATCCTAAAAAAGGTTGTTATTTTAAAGGCTGTATCATAATCATAATCATAATCATAATCATAAATTTCAAAATTCTATGATAGTGAAAACTCTATCAAAATCTATCAAATACCTTAGAAGTTCTGATAAAATAAAAATTGTTTTCTACACTTTGAGAGGAGAAGAGATTATCTTTGTTCCTTCAACGATTTAGCGTTACGTTGTCTGTCAGTGATAAAACCGAATTCACAAGATTAAAATAACTATGACATCAAACATACCTGAACACAACCACACTTATACAACTCATTCTCTCAAATGGATTACATGTCGTTAATAGCAATAAAAAACAATTATCTGCGAATCTCGAAAGATAATCTTAAAGTATATTTTTATTTAAACCGCAATGAGTTACAAGGGCAAATGTCAACGCCTTCATTATCTACCCTTCTCCTTCTATTCGTGTGGTTTGTGACTAACCCGGTGTCAGAGTTTTAAAGCCGCCCATGGGCCTCTAACTTGGCTTCACATGCCGTCGAGAAATATCTCTCAGGCATGCCGGTTTCCTCACGATGTTTTCCTTCACCGTTTTTGAAGCTAGTTATAATTATACAATACGCACATGAATCCGAAAAGTCAGAGGTGCGTGCTTTGCCTTGCATCTACCATTTATTATTGTCGAAATTAGCAAAAAATGGTCTGAGAGTTTCTCAGGTCGGCCCGTTGATGGGTGACCATATTTACATACCGTACCGAAAACACGTTGAGCCGTTGGTACCGGCTGTCATTCGTGGATGCTTTGACAGTCAATTTGGGTCGTCAGAGACCCGAAAGCCTGAGAACCAGTCTTACAAGGGTATATTTCATTAGTACCAGTAACATGGATTGTTAAGTTTAGATAAGCAGTCGCTCCATGTAGAATACTGGTGTTGAGCTGCATCCGGTTAGGCTGAAAGCTGACCCCAATATTGTTGGGAAAAGGCTGGAGAGGTGATAATATACAATGTGAAATTTATTTCGTTTGCATCCTCTTAAGGGGTCATTGTACTCATCATTATGAACAACTTTCACTATGGGACCAACACAGAAATCGCGAAAAAAAATCTGCTGTTCCCTACATTATAACGAGCTATGCGAACATAAATGTATGGAACAGCAGATTTTTTTTATAGTGAAAGTTGTTCATAATGATGAGTACAATGACCCCCTAAGATGATGGAAACGAATTAAATTTCACATTGTATATTTTGAAATTACTTATTAGATATTATACTTTATTGTGCATCTGTGGTCTCAGGAATAAGTGAGGGATGACACCTACTTAATACCTAATGTTGCCCATTATTTATGTTATGTCGTGTATATCTTTTGTTGGAGGTCCGAAAAAAATTTATACATACATTAGTCATTTAAATTAACTTCAAACTAAACACTATTTAAAGATTAACATGTAATTATCTGCTAAAGACATATGTACCTACAAGACTTTGCTAGTATGTTAGTTCCGCCACTGCCTCTTCCCAGCTTAGCATACATAATCAACCTATAACATTCCCACTGCTGGGACACAGGCCTCCTCTCTGTGAGAGAAGTGGGCCGTAATCCACCAGACGGACCCAGTGGAGGGTTGGTCACATGTCTTCGAAATTTTATTTCTAAAACATGCCAGTTGCCCCTTTCGGCGTTGGTGGTGTTCTAGAATGTCATGCTCTAGCAAGTTCGCGAACACTTTGTTCGCGTGTGCGTACCACTAACAAAAATCAAACACTGTGTTCGTCAAAAATGTTCGTAGCGATCCGATTTCGAACCCATTTCTACTAAAGAGAGCGAGGAGGTTGAGCCCAAACACAAGTCGAACTGTATTCGTATTGTGTTCGTGTTCGCTTTGCTAAGTTACGTCCACACCTACGAACCAAATGTGCCGCGTTCGATGTTCGTATTCACCATGATTTATTCGTTCGTGCGTACACGCGTTTATATTTATTTACTTTTAATTGTTAAGCAAAGTAGTGTGTCAACTACCTCAATTGCTGTGTTATAGCCATTTCAAACGATTGGCAAAGAAGGTTGCGATATGAATATACGGGCAATTTCAGTTTGTAGTCAATTTGCATAACAAATAATCGGTTTCTATTTTTGGTTTACCACGACTAGGTAGCTTTTGGATAGCATGGATTCAGTACATGATTCTAAACCCCCTGCGTTGAAATTTCGTCGGTTATTAAAACACATAATCTGCTGTTTCATAGACAAGTGCAATACCAACACGGTCAAAATGTATGGAACGGCTGATTTTTTTTAAATAACCGACGAAAATTTTGAACGCAGGGGTGTTCAGAATCATGTACTGAATCCATGGTAACAGTTTTCGCGTCGATGTCCCTGCTGCCCTGTAGAGTTTGACAGACAGACAAAATAATAGTTACACCGTATTTCAGGTTATTGGATTGACCCGCCTGCAATACCAAAATTCTATAGATTTATAATGCTTGTTTTTATTATCTTTTCAGTTATGTGTTTTAGCAGTTGGGCAAGCAATTTTGTCTTCCGAAATAGATTCTTTTCCTGAACCTCCAGAACCCACAACCATTCACACACACACACATTCACATACGTTGACACATTCGCGCGTTCATCGCGTCACATTCGTTCTAGCGAGGCGGCACGTTTCTAAACTCAACCCGTTATTTCCTCTTGCATATCTGTGATTTTTATTATTCTTGGATATTTTTTTGCATTTCTTTTTAGTATTTCTAGTCTGGTAGTGGTGGTAAAGTTGGGGCTTTTGGACAACAGATGGCGTTACTTGTTTTGTTAGTTTGAGGAACGATCGCACTACGTTAACAGTTTTTGTTGGTTCCACACTTCACAATAGATGGCGTATGTGCTACTCCTCAACAGATGTCGCTGCAAGTCACAACGATCGTTTATTTTTGCTGTCTAAATTTTATTTTGTAATACCTTTCGTAAATAATTTTTTAAACCAATGTTGAATATGGTGTCCCGTCATTTCACCAAAAATTTATTTACAATTTTCACTTGATAAGTAACGATTGGCAAAAACATGATTTGTTATTTCATCAGTATACAACAACAAGTTTGCCAAATAATTCACTTAAGAAAATAATTATCCAATAAACTTTTTTTTAATACCTAACGTATTATTTGACAAACAATTCATTATTATTCACGTTATCTCATAAAACAACGTTTGAAATAAAAACGTTTGACATATTGCATTACACAATATCCTAAAAATGAAACTCATTAAATAGGCAAAGCTTAATTTTATTTATAAATCAACAAAAATTATTTTATTAAATAAAATTAAATCCCAGTTCACGACTTGTGCTAACAGAACCAAAAATAATATTTTAGTAAGCTACCCGGAACCGAACTAGTTAGATTACGTAATTATTTTAACTCGCAAAAAAGGTTAGGTTAGAACTGCGACCCCCTACGCACGACCCGAGCGAGCGAAGCGAGCGAGCGTTTTGGCGAGTGCCAAAAACGACTAGAATATATATATAAAATCACTTTAGTAGGCTTAAAGAACTTCAGTGCTTGCTTGTAAATTATTCAACGACCCAAATGGAAACTGCAACCATGATCACTTTGTGACTGATTTAGAAAAAATATTATAGAGTGATTTTATTTAGTAAACGTGATTTTCCCAAAAGAATCTAAATATTAAATGAAAAATGTATAAATGATTAAATATAATGCGAAACATTTGTAAAGAGAAGCATTTGCTAAATCAATGTTTGTAAAGCGAGTGTTTATAAAATAAAACATTTGCGGAATAAGTTGTTTGTGAAATAAATATTTGTTTATTTCACAAACAACTTATTCCGCAAATGTTTTGTACACGAAACGTTGGTTGTAAAGTAAAAATTTGTGGTGTTTTGGTGAAACATTAGTGAACCGTTGAATGTATATGCGGTTGGTGTTCTATAATACGTTCAGTGCCAGGAGCCCTCCTGGAGGGTTCACCTAGTCGCTCAGGGGATGGCGGGAGCACTCGCGGAGGACTCATTTTAAATGTAGGTTTTTCTTAGCGAATACAGCATTTTAAACCGTGAAAATAAAATTTCATGTATATTTTAACAAGATTTATAATACCTAGTATAAATGCGTTTTAGGTTTTCCATCCATGCATTTTTTTAATATAAATAAATAAATATAGCGACAAGACCCCGTTTTTTATCACATTAACACGGTTTTAAACCTAATGCCGTTGACCGTCCGCGATGGTTTTAACTTTAGCGCAAACGTAATGCCGGTGACCCTCCCGGAGGGTTCACTTAAAATATGTATGGCAGGATGGCATATGAGTTCTCTGAAAAGTGGGTGGAGTCGATAGTCAGACAGTAATAAATAAAAATAAACTAAAAAATTGCAAGTTGGGATTTTTATCTTCTGATAATTGATTATTTTACTCAATCTTTTTGTTTTATACGCCTTCGGAGTGTTTGAACTTCTTCATAAAACAGTTTTCCAGCTGGCGATCTGTGTTACTGACGTTGTATCACTGTTTTTCTTTTACTGTGGTTTATCTCATATTTCTATTGACTTGACGCAATAACAAACCACTTCAGTCTTTGCACAGTGTTTGTCGACAGTATTTGTGACTTGTTAGACATACACACTTCGAAATAGACGTTTCAAAACCTTTATTTTTATTTTATTTAAATTTACGGAGCGATTTAAAACAGCTGTTAACGTTACAACGGATCTACCAGACCAGTACCCTAATTGCGTAATACACGATCAATCAGAATCTGATTCGTTTTGAAACAGATTGCTATCCATTGCATCATAAGTTCGAAAAAAAAATCAGCTCAAAAACGTAAATAACGCAATGAATGTTGTTGAACTGTCAAAATGAAACAGATTAGTCGTAATCGTTTACGAAAATGTGTTGCGTAATCAGATAACAGATTGACATAAGGCAAAATCAACTTTAGTGATCAATTTTGAATCTGCAAATGATCGTATTTTTTTTTTAACATAATATTAGTTTGCGCACTCTTTTAACTAGACACTCTTTTTTTTTAAACCTATTGAAAAATTGGTTTAAAAAAAAAGAGTGTGTTGTCTATTATTACCCCAAGGTAGGTATTTTAATTTGCTCATTTTGAGGATAAAAGGACAACTACACATGTTTATTTATAGATGAGGGTCAGTACCTCTAATAGGTATTAAGTTGAGACTTGCGCTTGGAGAAGTGAATACATCAACGCGACAACTGTTATCATGGATTCAGTACATGATTCTGAACCCCCGTGCGTCGAAAATTTTCTCTGATAAATCTGCTGTTCCATAGAAAAATGCAATACCTACGCAGTGGCTATTATTACATCGAGGCATTTAATAAAATCGTAGCGGAGCACAGTGTGTTAAGAACCCGATTTTTGTTTCATTATGTTTTTATTGAAGTAATCGATAGTTTCTATCATTTCTGGCGCGAGAGTTCAACTCCGGCTTCGCTACGACAGGTAACCTTTTTTTTAAAAAAATGTCAAAGTTTCGTAAAATCCGCATCCTAAAAAACGAATAAATTTTTTTATAAAAAAATTTGAACTACGTATTCCAGTTTCTATTTATTCTATTAATTGTATGTACAGTAACCGACCGTTCCACCAATTTCTGTTGCTTTAGTATGAATAGGACGCGAGATATGATTTTTTTTCTCATTTTTCGTTTTTATTTTTTTATTCACCTATAACACCGTATTAGGTCGTGATTTTTACATCAAAATATTGCTTATACTTTCTATTATGTGTAGTAATAAAACCAAAACATAATTCCGTGTTATCCAAAAGTTATTAAAAATTTTAGTAATATCCGAATTATCTGCAGTTAGGGCTGTCACTTCAATCAAAATATAGATACTTTTTTATGTTATAATATTTTAGTTTATTTATCATGTCGATGACTAGATATCGTTATTTTGTCGCTTAGTTGGCTGAAACCTCGCGAGGGCATAAAATAAAAGTTGAATGCAAATTCTACTATGCGGCTATTGATGGAAAAGTCTTGAATGCAATTCTTTCTACACCATCTTAGTTACGCTGTTCATATTGTAATTTGACCTCGTCGCAATTTAATGATTTAGAGATAGCATTCTCCAAACCTGTCATGGAAGAACGTCTGGTACATGGAATAAGTCCACTTCATTTATGGATTTTTAGGGCCTTAGAGTTTGTATTAAATCTTGGATACAAAGTTGAGGTAAAGAAATGGTGGATCACTCAAAGATCAGAGGAGCACCGACTGGTCGAGGACCGTAAAATATGAATCCAAGTTCTAATCAGAGAAATAATGAGCTTTTGTTAGATGTGGTGCGTCCAACTTCAGGGACCACTAACGATGGAAACACTGCCCACACTGCTTTTTCTGACAAAAACCGAGGAATTTTTGCAGAAATTCTGAACATCGAACAGTGGCTATTAGATGAGATTATGTACGTAATTTTAATAGTTTTGTCCAGTAACTTGCCAATTGATTCAGAAAAATTCGCGACTTTTTGCAAAGAACTGGCATACAAATATGTTGCAAAGTATGAGTGGCATCCTATGACTTCACGCTTCACAAAATTTTAGCCCATGGTGCGAAAATAATAGAATCATCAAGTTTACCTGTTGGCATGCTCTCTGAACAGGCGGCTGAGTCTCGAAATAAATTTTGGAGAGTTGACAGAGAGCACCATACCAGAAAGATTTCTCGTGAAGCAACCATGTCTGACCTTTTTCACAGAGCCTTAGTCTCATCTGATCCAATTATATCTGATTTCAACCTATTAGAGACAAAAAAAAATGCAAAAAGAATTCCATTACCAGCAACCGCATTGTCTTTGTTGAAACCTGTTAACGAAAAAAATCTAGAAATTGATGATTATTCTCATGTTGAATTTGTTGTTATTAGGAACGAGGATGAGTAACCATTTGATATAAATTCAAAACAAATTGTTTTTTGTCGGATAAAATATATTTTAGTTAATATTTTTTCGAATCCACAAAAGTGACAGCCCTGAACAAAAATTATAATGTGTAATAACTTTTGAATAACAGGGAATTATGTTGTGGTTTTATTACTACACATAATAGAAAGTATAAGCAATATTTTTATGTAAAAATCACGACCTAATACGGTGTTATAGGTGAATAAAAAAATAAAAACGAAAAATGAGAAAAAAAATCATATCTCGCGTCCTATTCATACTAAAGCAACAGAAATTGGTGGAACGGTCGGTTACTGTACATACAATTAATAGAATAAATAGAAACTGGAATACGTAGTTCTATTGTTTTTATAAAAAAATATATTCGTTTTTTATGATGCGGATATTACGAAACTTTGATATTTTTTTAAAAAAAAGTTACCTGTCGTAGCGAAGCCGGAGTTGAACTCTCGCGCCAGAAATGATAGAAACTATCGATTACTTGAATAAAAACATAATGAAACAAAAATCGGGTTCTTAACACACTGTGCGCGGAGTCAAAACTATACATTGAATATTTAAAAAAAAGTAATTGCTACGAGGTCTGGGATCGATTCTAATGCCGAAAATATAGTTTTAAGAATTTTTGTCTGTATGTTCCAGCATCACGCAAACTCGACCGGACAGATTCTGTTAAAATTTTGCATAGATATTCCCTATAGGTCTAGTCAAACTGTAGGGTATAAAATATCACGCTGTTTTCTATGGGGTATGAGCAATATTACATTATGTTCGTATTTTTCTCCGCAAATTGTAAAAGGACTCGTCAAAAGGTTAGGATATTGTAGATTAATGTAATAAAACAGAAAGATATAAGGTATGAAATGGTTTAATAAATCCTTTAGAACAGCAGAGATATTATCAGAGTGACTAGGCGAAAAGTTAACAGATGACAGAGAGGGTGTTCGTTGAGAAACACACTGTTATAGGGGCGCGCTCATCGTTCAGAAACAACGAGTTTCTGTTCATGTTCACATTCCAATATCCTCTCTTGGACATAAACCCATTTTTGACGAGCAGTAGTCCAGCTTCAGTTGCGGCGTCCCTTTATTCAGCGAATCCGCCACCATCTCACTTGATTGAATGTACTTGATGACAATCTTCTTCAATTGCACCTTATCGCGTACAAACTGATGTCGTATGTCTATATGCTTGGATCTGGAATGATAGTTTTCAGTACCTGCAAGTTTAATAGCACTTTGATTATCACATAAAATGGTAACAGGTCTGGTGGCCAAGTGAGGCCAAAACTCTTCTTGCATTTGTCTAAGCCACATAGCCTCTTGAGTGCAGCTGGATAGTGACATACGAGTATATTCAGCTTCAGTAGTGGATAGTGCAACAATTTGTTGTCGGCGTGAGTTCCACGTGATTGCGCCACCTTGAAATAAAAATACATAGTCTGAAATGGGAATGGGTGTCTGAATGGGGATGTCTGTTGTGGGATTTATCTTAATCCGTAGGTGTGTCCGTGGCATCACAGTGGGCCCTATCAGAATACCAGCGCTGCGGTATTTATTTTTTAAATATCGCCGCATTATGCTGAGATAGGAGCCTTTTTGGCCTCGCACTGGTCGTTATAATTCTTTTTTTTTGTTTTTTATTTTATATATATATTTTTTTTTATTATTATCTACTTACTGTTTGTATTTCCTGTGCGTGTCCCAAATAAAATATTTTACTTTCTTTCTTTCTAAATCGGCAACCCGTCTTGAGCAAGCGTGGTGATCAATGCTCCTGCCTTCTGAGTATGAGAAGAGGCCCTGCAGTGGGACAACAATAGGCCGTTCTTATAATATAACCCAAACCTACAATGTCCACGGCCGAAACATTTTTTTTTTTTTCTTAGTCTATGCTGTCCCACTCCTGCGCAAAGGCCTCTCTCCACTCCTTCCATCGTTCGCGAGCCCATGCGTCCTCCTTCCAGTTTTGACGGAACCTATCCAGCTCGTCCCGCCATCTCCTACGTGGTCTGCCGCGACCCCGCCTCACTGTCTCAGGGCACCAGTTCTGTGCTATTTGGGCCCACAGTTTGTCCGGCATGCGGCAGAAACATATTTAATCAAAACTAAGACAGCTTGGCAAACATTTTTATCAAAAATTATGTTTATCTACAAAACGCATCGCAAACAAACATATCGGATAAGTAGAATATTGATAAAGCAATCGATACCCGATCAATTATTAGTGAACTCCGCGCATAGTCGTACAGCCATTTATATTGGTGGTAGCAGACGCGTTGCGGAAGCTATATAAATACAGCTTTTAAATAATAATCTTTTTAAAGGTTTTAAAGAAAAGATACTGACTACATTTTGGTCTATAAAGATAGCGGATTGTAGCAGTCAGTCTTATCATGCATTGGATTCGAGCAGTCGCCTTGAGGTGAGAGTGCATTTGTTTCTAAAGCTGTTTAGACTAATTTGATTGACAGAATTAATAAACTAAACCCTCAAATACTACCTTCTGAGATGCTTACAGATTTGTGCATATTTGTGCCGATTTTGGGACTTTATCTTTTCTATTTTAGAACTACACGAACTAAAACAGTAAATTACGGGTTAAGGCAATTTATTTAGCTCAAAAAGAACACAATTATTCAGTCCTATGAAGAAACAAAATTAAGATAAACGATGCTTTCGCTAGGTTATAAACTAAAATTAAGTTACATATATTAAAGAACAGTAAAAACTTACTATTATCAAGTAGGTATTGTATTTATTTTATTTTATAACCGACTTCCAAAGAGGAGGAGTTTATTTTCGACGCGAATGTAGGTTTTTTTTTTTTGCATGTCGACCATTTTTTCCGTCAATTGTGGACCGATTTTGAAAATTATATTTTTTGTATGAAAGGGTATGCTCTTAAGCTGGTCCCCTATTTATTTTATTAACTTTGCTTGGACAGTTTTTGAGTAAGCTTCAATAATACGTATTTATCCCACTTAGTATATGTGGATGATATGATGATAACTTCCTGTCACTGTTATTTACATAGCAGGTAGTGGTATTCGAATTTGTGTGGGGTAGGTACCACAACTATAAAGTGAAAAATAAAAACATTTTACAGTACAAAGTGAAAAATAACTTTAATTTCGGAAGTCGGTGGCAAAAAACGAAAATTTAAAACCCTTACACCGGCTTCCGATATTAAAGTTATTTTTCACTTTGTAGTGTTTTTTTTTTTAAGTCTGTTGTTTTTTTTTGTAATTGATTTTTTATTTTTTATTTCTTATTTTGTTTTCATAGGCCGTGTCTTGAAGTAATATTTAGTCAGTATTTTATTAGGTAGGTAGGTACTCTATTAAAAGTTGTTATTATTTGCTTCAATTGAAAAGCTAAGTTTGTTCTTCAATCCAGATTTGGTTATTCGGACAGCCGAGCAAGCACAGCTTAGAGACAGAACCCTCAGGGCGCTAGTCACACTAATTTATCCGGTTTAAAAAAAAACAGGTTTATTTGATTCTAAATGCCTTACTTAAAAACTAAATAATCATTTTACTATTATTATCAGCATTAATTTGTAATACCTACTCTAGTGCCGCCATTCAACATAATTACCTACATGTTAGAAACGTTACTTTAAAGCTTCGTGCAGACCAGCGCGACGCGACGCTGCGACGCGACGCTGCGACGCGACTCGAACAATACAATTTCTAAGAAAACTTGACGGCATAACAATAACCGGTGTCGCATCGCGCGACAAGTCGCGCTGTTCTGCACAAAGCTTAAATTGTAATATAGGTATTTTGACAGAGTGGGCTGATTTTAATTAAATAAAGACTAAATGTTAATTCAAAATACGGACTATGACTATATTTCCAATACCTTAATGCACTTGAAAAGAAGACACAAAAAAATCAATATTACATGTGATTTTTTTTTTAAATCATCCCTTTTTTTACCCCTTTGGGGGATGATTTTACAAAAACGCTGAATTGTGTAATTCTTTATTTCTTACCAAAAGCATACATTTTAATTTTCATAACTTAAGAAATGCTAGATTTCCCATACAAACTTTCATACCCTATATCACCTCCCCTAGGATTATTTTCAAAACAAAAAGTACTCCATGACCTTCTCCAGGATACCATCTATCTCCTTGCCAAATTTTATTGAAATCCGTTCAGTGGTTTAGCCGTGAAAAGGTAATATACACACAGACAGACAAACAGACAGACAAAGTTACTTTCGAATTTATAATGTTAGTATGGATGGACAAATTGTTGGTAGAAAATCGCGTAATCAGATCTCCGAAAATCCGGCTAACAGTATCTGCAGTGATAGTGCAAATTGTAACTATATGTCATGATTCACGTTCAATAGCTTAAGCTCTCCAAAACAGTACTGGGCCTACTGAACATTGAAGGTTCAACGATCTCGTATCCAAGATATTATGATTTCGTTAACCTTAGGCTACGTTTCCACCAGAGATGTGCGAGGAAGCTAAGTGTTGCAACAGGGCTGTGAAACGGTGTGAGTCTTTCCTCAAATACTTGGTGAATAAGCTGAGCGGTGCGAGGATGCGTACCGGACTCTTTTCACTAGTGCTGTGTGCTCGAGCTTAGAGCAGGCAAGCGGGGTGCGTATGTGTATTGATTGATAATTGGTAGGTAGTCTAGTAGTCTTCACACGCATTCCTTGCACTCTTATCTCGCTCGCATCCCGCAAAACTCTGTCGCTTGCTTTGTATGTAAAAAAATCGCTCCGCTAAGCTCTTTTCCTGATCTGCTCAGAGCGAAGCTAGGGAAATGAAGTACTTGGTCATTCTATTAGTATTTCTTTTTCCACGGGCACCGCTTAGCAACCTCATTCAGCTCTGTGGAGACGCAGCAGTAGGACTTGATTGAAGCGGGCTTATCTGGAGCCAAGTGCAAATTGAGACAACAATTTATTTTGATGAGATAACAGTGGCCTTGTTATCACAATCCAAGTGGATGCATCTTACAGCTACATCTGTTTAACTGTCTTTTAGCGATAAGATAACTCAATAATACGAGTATAGCTAAGTGCAGCGTCACACCTTGGAACATTATGCAGCCAAGCATATTATAAATTGGCAGATTATATTGCTGATAAAAATGCTTGGCCCAATGCTGGTCCTGCTCCACAAGGGCGCATAAACTAATTGATTAGCATTTGAAAATACAGTTGGAGCTGCTGAAGATTAAAAAAAAACTATCTTTGCATTGTATAAATTCAATCTCTTAACATTGTATAATTGCATAGAACATATGTGAGTACTATGTACCGACTATAAAGCTACCGTTTAGGTGCAGGGTATGTCTTTCATTGACTTGAATGTGTCCTGGCGGCTGAGAGTATGTCATGCTCACTCTAATGTCTCGCTGACGGTGGCGCGTGTGTTGGATCATTTAGCTCCCTTCAAAATGGTTGAGCTGAATGGTGCTAATCCATGCGTCATGTTCGTGAACGGGCGCCGTCAGTAGGGACTGGTCATCTCTTAGCTACCACGGCTTATTTTAATTTAATTTAATTTTTTGGATTGTTTATTTTTTTTTCTTTCTGTTACGGACGCTTTTCACGTTTTGCATCGTTCTCACATGTATAACTTCAACATGAATGATGTAACCAATATTTTTGTAACCATATTATGATTTAAAAGAGTGTCCGTGGAGTTTCTTGCCCGTTCTTCTCCATAGGTACCTACTACGCTTTGGAATGGGCATCTAGCTTCATCTTTCTGACTGACCGACCCCCTTGACAATTCAAAAGTGCCTGTAATTGGTTTATTTGAAATAAATGCTTTGAGTTTGAGTTTGAGTTTGACATTACGCGACGGAAATTCGGAAATAATTTGCTTTTGTAAGTATTTGTTGCAGGTAATTTAAAAAGCATCGTTGGTACTAAGGACTACACTAAGACTAGTAGTACCTTAAGTTAGGGTACGTAAGGGATAAAGGATGGAAGGCAATGGAGGAGGCCTTTGCCGATGTACACACAGACCAAGACAGCCGGTGTCAATAAAAGTTTCTTTTTTTCCTCAACTGGGAAGCTCTTGGCCTGCATCTCACCTGATGTGCAGTGATGATCAGGCCGAAGGTAGAAGCGAGCTTCACCCGGAATCCTCAACAACAAATGAACCTTATGTTACCTCTAACTGCCGAAACACAACAATGTTGTTAAAATTGTTGTTATGGCGGCAGACTTAGATAAAATGGTGGTAGCTAGCCAGGCGGACTTAGAACAAGTCCTACCACCAACCAAGCCGAGCAGAAAATTTTGCTGCCACTGGGAATCGAACCCAAGATCTCAGTATCTGAAACAAGTGGTCTAACCACTAAAACACAGAGGCGGCATTTTTTAACTTTATTTACTCCCATAATTTTACTTTAGTAACTTCTTTTAAATGGTTTAAATAAACGGCATTTAATTTTACTATTATAAAGGATGGATGGACAGTCTCATCTTCTTACGCGATTATACACACAAAGACTTCGCCCCATTGGCGGTCACACGGGCGCTGCGGTGCCGTAGCGTTGTTACGCCGCTGCGGCGCCGCGCCGCACAGCGCGTAAATTACCATTTGTCAAACATCTGCGTTTTTGACAACGCACAAACAACTGAGGGGTGCCCCTCCCCGCCTCGTCTGGCGGGCTGCAAGTCCAGTGTACACAGTGTGAGGCCAAAACGCACCGAGTGGCATACCATGGACGCCGCAGCAACACCGCTCCGGCGCCGCGCCGCCACCAACGCATCGTTTGCACAGGCTCTAAAGCCTTTTTTTACATTTTCGTGTGCATCAATCAATTCGTCTGACACTAATACATCAATCAGTTGACAGCATGTCCACAGAGAATCAGTTCGTGTGCAAATAGTACATTGAAAGAATCTACAATCCGTTTAGAATAATAATACTTTTTGTTTATGCTTAGTCATGACAACAAACAGCGCAATGATAGTTACATAATGTGCTTATCGAATTATTATGATGACAAGGGAAAAGATGCTAAATATAATATGTTGAAAACATAGATAGCATTATGGTTATGTCAGAGAAATTATCTTATTATCATGTCAGTTGTCGAAGGCATAGATAATGATAAAAGCCTTCGACAACTGACATGGTAATAAGATAATTTCTTAAAATAGGGCTCAAATATTATGATCCAGTAAGCTTTACTGGGTGTGTCGGTAATCCCAATAAGCTGTCTGTGGAGTAGCTTGTTCGAAGAAGTACCTTAGAGGTATGAGGAACAGGGTGTAAAGTCCACTCATCCTCTATAGAAAAGGGAGGATCCTCCGACCAGACGGTTGTCGTATCTGGGGGGCAACTGCGCAAAGATTGTCATCGGAAAGTTATAAGTATATATGCTGATCGCGCGATAAATGCTGCTTGCGCGATGCAGGATTTGTGACGTCAGGTCTTTCATGCATAGTTTGCAAGTGGCGTTGTAGATGCCGCCACAGTACCATCACCTTACCGATTTGTACAGCTAAGAATCGTTGCTGTGGCAAAACTCGATACCTCAGAGCTGGTATTGCAGTTCGCCAGTCCATAGGCGTTGGTGTTCACCATAACATGGGCTACCTTCTTACATCCTTATATCAATAATACCAGCCTATTATTGTGCCACTGCAGGGCAAAGGCCTCTTCTCAGACTGAGAAGGCACGTCACGAACTTGCTCAAGACGAGCTTATATTGAAATTTATTGCTAATATTGGTATTTGTTCCACAGCTCTGTATTAGCTGTGTCATGGTGTGCGGACCTGTCGTTTCCACCTGGGTTCAGGTTCGGAGCCGCCACTGCTGCTTACCAGGTTGAAGGCGCCTGGACTGAGGGTGGTAAGAATAGGCTTCTGTGCTTAGACAAAAATAGACATCCAGTAAATAGATAGACTTATTGCAATCATAAAATTAACGATCTACTAACACAAATAAACATTTCATTTCATTTCATAAAACGTGGTTTCGAAAGTGAAAATTACGAAAAGTACATTGTTATTTCAACCACAAGAATAATGAACTTGTATACACTTATTAACAAACGCGGAGCTATTTCCAGATTAACCAGAAATTTTTCGACGGTTTGTCCAGCTAGATTTACAAGTAATTTTGCGGATAACAGCCATAGTCAAATCATAACCCAACCCTCTAAAACCCCCCACGACTCAATAACTCTGTCAACTCTGTCTTAGTTATATAACTTCTAATGTATTTTGTAGGCAAAAGTGAAAGCACATGGGACCGGTTTGTGCACGAAGATCCACGAAGAATCAAAGACCTTACCAATGGCGATGTCGCCTGCGACTCTTACCACCAATGGAAGCAGGACGTCGAGCTGGCAGAGGAACTGGGGCTTCACTTCTATAGGTAACTGGTTTTTTCCCGCGGTGTTATCCACGTGGAGGTCGAAGATTATCCCACAGGAACGTACTTCTGGGATAGAAAGAATCCTATATCTAGGTCAGTCTATCTGTGTGACACATTCAAATCCGTTCAGCCGTTAAGGCGCTGGCAAGAGCTAAACCGCGGTCACTCCATTGAAAAGAATGAGAAGCACGATGACTCAGCGCTTGTAATTTATAACAAATTATGAAGCATTTATATTGGTAGCGGACCCCAGAGGGTTTTCGAGCAAGCATATTCAGGGCGAAAAGTTGATAGCTGAGCATGGTGCGACATGAGAAGAAGACACCGAAAATATATTTGAAAGTTTCAGGTAGGAGGCCCATGGTCAGGATTCCACTTTCAGATATCGAAAAAGGTCCAATATTAAAGTGATCTTCAGAACCGTTCATTTTCACATGATCATGTGCAGCCTAACCCCTAATGACTTAAATCGGCAAATCTGACGAAGAAATTGTGGGCTTTCCCTAAATCTGATGACTTTGAAAACTGTGATTTGGGCAGTTTTTAAAAGGATATTCCGGGAAAATGAAAATTATTCTGACCAATAGTGTCACATGTCCTGATAATGAATATATAACTATATAACGGATTGAATTGATGGAGCCTTTTGGCAGATATGATGCAATTTTATCAATTCAGAAAATTACCCAAAAGTGGTCATAATTTTGTATTTATCCCTAAATCAAGGAACCCAATAGCTTCGCTTACTGTTTGGATCTAAAACAAACATTTTTGTGAAGATTTTTCGATATTCAGAAATTTGAAAATACCAAACACTTGAACCTAATGATGTGAGAGAATGGTGAGAGTGAAACACAACTTTATCGACATTTGGCAAGACATCTGCATCTACCTTGGATGATATTATGATAAGATAATCTTTAAGATATACTCGTATTACGTAGAAAACCGGTCAAATTCGAATTGCATTGCACTTGCACGTCGAGGGCTTTGTTTTCTACTATAAGTCATATATATAACTATACCAGCTACCAGCTAGTCATATGACACAGCATTACAATAATTATCCTCCAAAGTCTACCTAACTTCTTAAAGCCATCCATATACACACTTAACAATATTCTTGTTACGTGTTCTTCATTTACCTACTCAATGTATTTCGAAGATTATTTGTATACCTTCATTAATTCTACGTTAATTATTATCTACATTTCGATGTGATTGCATTGCTACAAGATCGATTACTTATTTTTCAGGTTCTCAATATCCTGGCCTCGTATCCTTCCATCTGGTTTTTCCAACTACATTAACGAAGATGGCAAGAACTACTACAACAACCTGATCGACGGTCTACTGGAGAAGGGCATCGAACCTCTCGCGACTATGTACCACTGGGACTTGCCACAATCACTTCAGGATCTTGGTAAGGCAAACCATGGAATTTGTGCTGATATTGCTAACATAACATAATATAAAGCCAATATCTGTGAAGTTAGTTTTCAATAAACGTTTTGATTCTGACTTAAATAACATCTTCAAGATGTATTGGTTTCAGTCTACTGGAATACCAGAATCTTAGAATAAATGGAAAAATTTGAATATTTCTATCATCATTGGCGCAAGCTCGCGACCACTAGATCAACGATCCGGGGATTTTTTTTGCTCGAATCAGACATTAGCATAGGCAATGTCAGTTCAGTAGTATCTCCTAGCACATGAACTATCGAAGAACTTCATATCTAAGCAGTTTAAAAACAAAATCCAGTAAACACGATGACCGTATCTGTTACCGCCCCGGTGCTATAGCCGCCGAGCGCTGCAAGCAAGAATAGTCCTTACGGTGGTTAGATATGAACTTCTTCGATGGTACATACCTGACGAAACATGGGTCACCTACCCCTTCAATAGATGCGTGAAATTATGCATATATGTATGTAATACGATTAACTATGTAAATACTGTATCTTTCAGGTGGTTGGACCAATCCCCTCATAGTAGACTGGTTCGTGGACTACGCAAGGGTACTATACACTCTCTTCGGCGACCGCGTGAAGATCTGGCTGACTCTCAACGAGCCGATCGTCTTCTGCGACGCCGTGTATAACTCTGGGCAATTCGCCCCTGCCATGTATAGCCCTGAGGTTGGCGCTTACTTGTGCAATAAGTATGTGCTGCTGGCCCACGCTAAGGCTTGGAGGCTGTACGATGAAGAGTTTAAACCTAAATATAATGGTAAGTAAGGAGTAACTTCACTAGAAACTAATGAACAAATCTTGGAAGTTTATATCCATACATTTTTGTCTCTTGCATCAATTCGAAACTGTATAGGTATGAAATTGTGATGATTTAATACAATAATAATTATGATCATTAATTAGGAACAAAAGTTACGAACATTAAACTTAAATACATAATAATTTACAGGTAAAGTCTCGCTAGCGAATCAATTACTGTGGTTTGAGCCTGAAACAAAAGAAGATGAGAATCTTGCAGAGCTGGCCATAGAGAACTGTGTAAGTTATGAGAACCGTCTCGTATGTAATATAATAACTATCTGGTAACAATATGGGCTGAGTAACACAGATCGATATAGAGTGCTACAAGACTACAAGGCCATTTTGGGGCCTGAAAAACAGTGACAGGGTTGTTGGTAAACATTTGTAAAATTGTATTGACAAAACAAGATGGCAGCGTTAGCTCCGATTTTGGCCACGCGCCAAAAAAACTTTAGTATCTTCTTGGGTCTACTTTGCACTATGACAACTGAGAATGCCGTTAAAGGCAAGAATGGATTTAAGGCCAACCCAAAAGGATAGGCAGCAACCTTTCTTCGGCGAAAACAAGATAATCAATCTATCATCAAGCTTGGTGATTACAATAATTTCCCTGAAAGCTGGTGGCCTAAAGGGTTTGGGTGCTGTTCCATGCGTCATGTTCGTGAACGGGCGCCGTCAGTTGCGCCTGGTTATCTCTTAGCTGCCACGGCTTATATATATTTTTTTTTTTATTGTTTTCTATGGACGCTTTTAACGTCTTTCTACATCGTTCTCACACGTATAATTTAAACTTAAATGACGTAACCAATATTTTGTAACAATATTTAGATTTAAATTAAAATAGTGTCCGTGGAGTTTATTGCCCGTTCTTCTCCTTGGGTACCAACACTACCAAGTTTTGGAATTTTGATTCAGCTCTCGGTGTTAACCGACCATTGAAAAACCAACGTCGCACGTCAAAAAAATACACTGTTGGATTTTCAACTCTTCGCGTTAAGCAGTGCGTTGAACATGCATGTGGTAAAAAAAAACACCCTTGGTTACGAGGACTAACTTAGCTTAGCTCTTGGTCTGCAGCCAGCTTGATGGACGGTAAATGTTTACCGTCATTGTTGACAACTTTCTTAAAATAAGAAAACATTATCACATTTGTTTTTCTAGGCAGGCAGATACTCTCACGCAATATACTCCAAAGAAGGAGGATGGCCACCTTCCATAGAGAAACACATGGAGGAGCTGAGCTTAAAGAGAGGGTGCCGCAAGTCTACGCTTCCGGCTTTTACTCAGGAAGAGATTGAGACTATTAGAGGTAAATAGCATTAGCAAATACACTCAATAGAGTTAGTGGGCGTAGATAATTTAGCTAACTAAACTTTGGCTTAAAACTTTGACTCAGAGGTTAAGGTAGGCATCGCCTCTCATCAGTCGGGGATCATGGAAGGCGCACAAGATCTCATGATCCCCGATCCAAGTGTGTGAAGGGAACCCCTTGGTTGTTAGTCATTAAGAATCTGACAGACCCCTTTGCCCGCCCCAGGGCGGAGGACATCCACGAGGATATTCCATCAAGGAACAAAAAAAAAAGTGTCGCCTGTCATGCACAAGGTTGTGCGTTCAAATGCGGACAAGTACCAATGTGACTTTTTTAATTCATATGTACTTTCTAAGTTTATCTTTGACATTACTGACATCGGTGAAGGAAAACATCGTTAGGAAACCTGGATTTATAGATAAGTCTGAAATCGCCAACCCGTCTTGAGCAAGCGTGGTGATCAATGCTCGTGCCTTCTCTTTAGGAGAAGAGGCCTTTGCTCTGCAGTGGGACAATTATAAGCTGGTATTGTTATAAAACTTCGGCTTGACTCCTACCGTAAGGTCTGCCCCGCAATAGAAAAAGACAGAATTGCGTAGAAAGAGAGGGAAACCTTTGCCTGCCAGTGCGCAGTAGGACGATACTAGCTAGTTGGATTAGATTGGATACTTTCAAGCTAGATAGGAGACAGAGTGCGGAGGACAGGGTATTGTGGCCCAGCCGGGGAGAGCCCTATGTCCAGCAGTAGCCTGCGATAGGTTGAGTTGATTGATTGATTGAAGTGAGATAGCTTTCTTGTGATGATTTATCAAGTTTCAATCTTCCTAATATCGTGGAAAATTAAATTAAAGATAAAGAAAATTAATAAGAAAACCGCACGACTCCGATTGGCCTTGAGGGTCAAGACAAAGTGACATTCAATCAGCGATAACGATGATAGAAAAGTCATAAACTATATTTGTCAATCTTGATAAAAGCCGTTGTAGAAATACGAAACGCTTGAAAGCGATTGCTACTTGTCTAGGCCCTCAGATCTACTCAAGACGTGGATATTAGAATGATCTACTCATAGTACTTGTTACTGTTTGATATTCCTCAAAATACCTGAACTTCTGCAGGAACCTACGACTTCTTCGCAATGAACCATTACACGACCCGTCTCATCCGCGAGGCGAAGGAGGGTGAAAAGTTCTCACCCTGGCCGCTAGGTGACGCTGTAGACATCAACGGTAAAATAGAGAAACACGAGGATTGGGCCCAGGCTACTTCTTCTTGGTTCTTCGTAAGTACCTACTTCACCCATTGGTGGACACTTATACGTATGTTAAACTTTATAATTTATTCTTAAACTACTCTTCGTAGATGCTTGAGCACAATTTTTTATTTACATTTATAATAATAATATAATATTTTGTAATCTGTCTATTGTAAAGAGCTCAAAAAACAGGTTCTCTAAACGCCAATGAATTATAACGTTGCTAAATTGAAGAGTACTACTGTGACGAACCGTGACAACTGAAGTGACAGCTATTACTATTCTATTCTATTTTTAATAAATGGCAAGCAAAGCCGATGTCGACTTTTCTGTCTTATGTCTAAAGTGAGCTGGAAAGACAAAAAAGTGCATGATTTAAAAAAATAAAAAGACGGGTTTTACGTTAAGTCGGTTACTTGACAGCGCTCTAGTCACGTGGTTTTTTTGTTTACCTTTGTTTAACTACTTAAACCAACAGAGTATAATTGAATTTTTCCATTAGGAAATTATAAATTGCAACCCAGAATCCGATGTTTTGTGTCCATTGACTGGCAATATTAGCCTCATCATTACATGGTTCTCTTAGCATAACTGGGGGCCAAGTCAACTTATTACTACTAGTATACTTAGGCCCTCGGTGATATGCGGGTGTACTTTTTATTAATCTCTGCAGAATATAGACGACGTAAGTTAAGCTATATTGTATGCTATTCTACAGGTGAACCCCGAAGGTATTCGCAAGCAGCTGGTCTGGCTGAAAGAGCACTACGGTGACATGGAGATCATGATCACAGAGAATGGACTCGCTACGTACGGAGGACTTGATGATCAGGACAGGGTTCTTTATTACAGGGATTATTTGGAACAGGTGAGTCTCATTCACTAAAGGCGTACATACATTATATAAACTCAAGCCTTTTTCCCATGGACTAGGCAGACACTACAGAACGCCAGCTGCTACGCTCCCTACAGGAGGAGAAGATTCCCTTTTGCTTTGTTTACGTTCATACATCTAGTAATGCATGCACGCCGTTACGAATACTACGCACAGTCCACTAAGTCAGAGCATATTTGAGCAATTTCAAAATAAAGTGTACCCTGTTTTAAAATTCGATTTTAATTATTAAGTTATTTTTTCTTTTTAATTTTCCATAGTATAATGGGAAATATAGTTTATTATACAGGAAAATAAAAAAGAACGCGGAATACGTGGCATTTTCCCGATAATATCAAAACAAAATGGACTTTTTGACGGAACTAGTTCCGCTTTGTGACTACATTTAAAAGCAAAATTAAACAAAAGTATAAAATTAATAAGCCCTTTCTAAACGTATTTCAATTAATATTACGTGTCATCAATTGATAAGTCAAATATAATAGCCTTAGCTTCTGGTATTAATACAAAAATACTTTTTTTTATTCGGTTTGGTGACTCTATCGCTTTTTACTTGGTTATTTTTAAATTTTACTCAAAGAACATAATATTTTACTTCATATGTGTACCTTTTTAGAAAAGTAATACATTCACTGTAAATATATTTGTGCCTTGCACAGATTTAAAAGGCAAAAATTCATCTGATTTCATGGATTTCACGCCATCAATAAGAAGGGACAGTCACAAAATGGAAGTTTTAATATGATAAGGCTGGGTTCATAATGAATTATAAATTGCCTAAATAATAAGTAAGTACCTACATAGTAGGTCGACCTACCTACTATGTAGGTACTTACTGAAACTGAAACTAAGTCAACATATTATGACATCAATTAATAATTCAAAATTCTTAGCCGTTTCTCAAATTGGAACTAGTTTTATGTTCAAAAAAATTATAATTACGGAAAAATCGAAGAACATAGTAGGTAAGAAATAAAACAATCATTTTAAATATTCTTTTTATTTAAATGAATCTGACATTTATCGACTAAACGGTATATTCGACATTAGACAATAAGACATTCATTTAATGATAATAATTTGAATAGTAAACATTTTATCAAAGTAGTTTCTGACACCAGAGAGCGATGTTTAAATAAACAAAAGCTCATTAAATACAGTATAATAGCAATAGCTTACAACATTTGTTTTTTTAAGTAAAACTCAATTAAAGATGAAATAAGTTCATTTTATGAGCAAGTGTAAATTAAACAGTTGCCTAGTAGGTACCTACTCGTAATAATATCTACCTACTTAGTTCTACGCGGATCTCATGGGTAAGAATTAAAAACACTACCCAGGTAGGTACATGGAAAACAATAGTTATTTTAAATTCACAAAAGCTTACCTAACGTTTGAACGTCGTCAGCAAACTTCAATTTTACAGATTGAAGTTTTTTTGAAATTTGTAATTTGAAACTGAAATTAAATAAGAAAAAAGCTACATAAAATTAACTTTAGTACTTATGTGTTAATTCGGAGAGTAAACATTTGCATTATGAACTAAGCTTTATGCATTCCGACCTATAGTGACTTATCGTTCCGTTAAATGTGACCGTAGAAAAAGTCACATAACGGAGGTCACATAATGCTACCTTCTTGTAGTTTTAAATTGTTTAAAAATTACCCATCTTACTTAGCACTAATAAATTCTTGGTATCAAATACTATACAAAGTTTTCAATGTGTACACAATAACAATAATCAAAGAAAAGTGATTTATAACAGTAAAACTTGGTCACATACCTGAGCAAAGAAATCGACACACCTGCACTACAACAATACGTCCGCACTTATCACAAGTTAGTTTGCTAGTGAAAGCAAAATGGCGTCTGTCGATGAAGGATGATATTTTGTGTTGCCATTTCGTGTCGAATACTTTCCGCTATTAGAAGAATTTTTGCACAAACGAGCGGTCACAAGACGGAATCTTCCGGAAAGCTAAAATTTTCGTTTTAAATTCATATTTATTTTGAAAAGAAAATATGTAAAAAAATATATAATTGATACCTTTAACTGATAAATTCGACTTTTAAGAATTTAAATTATATATAGAAATCACTAAATTAGACTGGATTTTTTTTTAAATCAATCTTATCTTATCTTAGTTGGGAAGGGGACAGGTAAATTTGATGGTCTTCAATATTTTAAAATCTTCGTAAGTTTTATATTTAGTAAAGTAACAACAAAACGACAATTTCTATATGTATTTAAATATATTTTCTTGTCACTTAAATTAATGTATTCTGCTAAAAGTTATTCATCTCAAAAAAATAAATTAACGAAGTCGAGGGACAAGGCAAAATCCGGGGGTACATTTTTTTTTGAAAATGCTCATTTATAACATTGCTTGCTGCACTTACAGTAAACACCAAAGCGCGCAGCAAACCAACAACAACATTTAGGTAAAAAACTTCATGCAAACTTTTAACATAAATTTACTGCTATACATAAATATGTCAACATCGGGCTCCTGAGCAATCAGGGCGTTCAGCAGATTGATCGCCTGCGTTGTGGGGGCATATCGAGCAGTGTGGGCACGCGCAGGCGGAGCCGCGAACAGGCACCGCGAGGCACAGGCGCGCGACCGCCGCAGCCGGTCCGGAGCAAACAATGAACAGCGAGCTAGAGTAGCAGCGTCATCGATCTTATTATTGAGCAATAAGTATTAGTGCATCATAAGTGCACACTTGCGTCTCAGTTCCAACGTGTTAATACCTACCATTCCCGCAACAAACAGAGACGGATACAAATAGGGATAATACCCTTTTTTTTTTTATATAGGTAGCGAGCAAATTTTCGCGCATATAGCTTAACTAATAAACTATGGAACTAAGTCAATCCTCAATTTCTAATAAGATGTATTTGTTATGTCGATAACATTTAGGGAGGCGCTATACTAAGCGACTTTTAATAATTTTATACTGAAGATCCGTGTCTAAACGAGCAGGTAGTGTTAATAATTTGGAAAAAATATATGTTTTTTTTAAATTAGTATTTGTTATATATGTTTTTTACTGACTTAGTCTGTGAATATTTTATATTACATATTGTAATTATTTTGTAAAGTTATGTCTAACGCGGATAATGTATGTGTGCATAAGATAAAGAATATTCTATCTATCTATCTATCTATAAAAAAACTGAGAATCACGCAAAAACTATCAAGCGTATATTTCTGAAACCGATAAAAGACCGATAAAAGATAATTTAACTATTTATCTTTTTGTAATAATGCGTCTAATTTGGGACAGCGCTCCTTGACGGGCGAATCCTATTGCTGGCTGGACATACATCGCGTTCCGTGAGCTCAGCACAGAACACACAAGCTAACCAGTCAAAGCCACTGGCATACATGGACGTCTTAGGGTTGTAAGATGCTAATTAAGTCCATCCTAGAGAGTAACTTAGGCTTAGTCAAAGTTTAATGCAAACGAGCACCATCCTCCCAACTTTTTGTTATTCGAGTCACTAATTGGTAGAATACTGAAATATTTTTGCATACTATCTTGCGAACCTCGATAAGTTCCAAGTTCAAGGAAACTACACTACTGATAATTGTATACTCCAAGCTATGTTTATGTCCAGGGAAATCACTGTCCATTCTGTAGTGCATAATTATAATTTTTTGTTATGTATTATTGTGGTGTACAATAAAGTATACATATAAATAAAATAAATATGTTCTAGGCTGACACAGTTTGAATTGTCATCTCCGGAATTGAATGTATTTCCGGAAAAGGCAATATTGCTTGGCGTTAGAAGTTATGCAGGTCTAGTATCTCCCTGGCTCCCAACATGGTAATGGAAGGAACCGTAGGGTTTTAAACTCAAACTCAAACTCAAAGCATTTATTTCAATTAAACCATTTACAGGCACTTTTAAATTGTCAAATAGTCGGTCAGTTAGTCAGAAAGTTGAAGCTAATTGCCCATTCCAAAACGTAGATCTTTATGGAGAAGAACGGGCAAGAAACTCCAAGGACACTCTTTTAAATATAGAAAATTACAAAATCCTGGTTACTTAATCCTGTTGTTTCTATATGTGAGAACAATGTACAAAACGTTTATCAAAACAATTCAAAATATAAGACACAATTCAAATATAGTCGATAGGATACAACATAACCTTCATTCTCCCCAGACAGAGGGTATCCATGAGGAAATAACTACGACAAAAATGCCAACTAAAAAGATATAAACAAGACATCGCGGACAGACAAACAAAGAATCCGGTGTCATACGTCGTACTAGGGCTTAAATCGAACAGATTATGTTTTTACCCATAACCAGCGGACGATTAAGACGCTTCCAACGATACTTCATTTGTCAAATTATGACAAGTGGTTTAGAAGTTATGAGGGAATAGATGAACATACATACCGGTCAAAATCATAACCCTCCCTTTTGTTTCGCCGTAGTAAAATAAAGGTCCTTAGTTATTGTAATTGGTCTACAAGGAGTGCGTCCATTTTGCGAATTAACTAATATGAATACTATCCTGTTTTCAGATTTTGCTGGCAATAAAAGAGGATGGCGTCAATGTGACAGCATACACTGCGTGGACGCTCATCGACAACTTCGAATGGATGGATGGTTATTCGTATGTACTTTACTTTCTTTTATTTTTATTTTACCTTTGAGGTCTCAACTACGTTTATCCTCTATAAAGAAAAGAAAGAAAGAAAGAAAAAGTATTTATTCTGCACAAACTAAACGCACATTACAAAATAAAAACAAAATACAAAACCACTTGACAAATTATCCATATAAAATATCAAACGCCTCGTATTCATTAGTCAACAGAAAAGTTTGACAGATTTTGTCTATTGCTTCCTGTCAGGGCCAGAGGCCATTTTTGAATTTTCTTTTTTTTTAAATGTGTTGCCGCATTATCAAATAAAAAAAAACAATGACACCTGCAAAATGCCGATTGCAAAGTGGAAGTGAATCTGTCGTCCATAAGCAGATGATATTAAAGAAATGCATCCTTTGTTCTCATATTATTACATTCGCAAAATATTATATTCGCAAAATATTATATTCTCGAATTATTATATTCTCAAAATATTAGAAGTACAATCAAACACAGTGAAAAATAAAAATGAATTTATTTAAATCAAAATCTTTAAAATCTTAATTAAAATCTTAAATAAAATTAAAATCTTTATTCCAATACCTAGGCATCATGGAAACACTTTCGAACGTAATACAATATTAAAATAAAAATTTATTGCAGTATCATACAGTATTGCAAAATTATTTGCATTTATCAGAGGCTTACAACAGCTAAAGCGCGGTCACTGTCGGACTGCATAGAAATGAAAGAGAAGCGCGATGACACGACGCAGGTAATTTATTGATTAATAAAAAATCAGAATGATTGCATGTAAATTAATATGTTTTTTTTTCGTTAAAAGAAATTTTTAGAGGTATCTTCATGATTTTTTTCTATCGTATCAAATTAGTTATATTATGTTTTCAACACACTATCATACTAGCATATATCCTGAAGAATATCATATATTTTTCTGATTTTGCTTACTGCAGTGGATCATATACTTTTACGCATTATAAAACTTGCGTTTAGGCACGTTTAGGTCCTGTAGTCCCCTTTAAACTTCAATATAAATGCACATAATATTATGTTAATGCATATCTTCAGGATTACCTACTACTGGGTGATATTAAATCATTAGTTAGATTTATTTTACAGAAGGTAGGTAAACCTTAAAAAAAGGGGTTGTAGGTTTGATTCCCATCCGAGACAAATATACCGCATGACTTTTTTTACCGTCTCGAAAAAAATAGGGTATAATAGGTGAACGGAGTAGAAGCCTATGGCATAGAAATTTTAATGTTTTAATTTTTTTCAATAACCTAGAATGAAATTGATTTATCGATAAATACCAAGCATATAAAGTGAACTTTTCATTCCAGAACATTAAAAATAGAAAATAAAAAGGAACCCTACCCTCATACGCACCCTACTAGATGCGCGGAATTTATCATGATATATGATGGATAGTTTTCATGTTTTTTTAAGGATATTTGGAACTTTTTTTTTTTTTTTTTTGAAAAAAATTAAAACATTAATATTTCTATGCCATAGGCTTCTACTCCGTTCACCTATTATACCCTATTTTTTTCGAGACGGTAAAAAAAGTCATGCGGTATGTGATGAATAACCTATGTGATAATGTCAAATATTTATTATTGTTTCCCTCAAATTAAAAACATTTTTCGCTGTGATTGTTCTTTGTGTAATATTTTGATAATATAATAATTCGAGAATATAATATTTTGCGAATATAATATTTTGCGAATGTAATAATATGAGAACAAAGGAAATGCATGACCTGAAGATGATTTACTCAGGGTCTTTTCTGTTTCACTAAAAGACAGATCAAGCCTACTCAGTAATCTGCTGTTATATCGCATGTTGCGTTGTGAATGGTTGACCATATCAACAATAACCTTAACTGCCATGAGTTTTGACAAAATTTTATATTAGTTAGGCTTTCAACGCAAGTTGTTGTGTGTTCCACAGTTTTCATCATAATTTCCCTACCCTTATCCCAATTTATTTGGGGTAGGCATGTCTTTTAGTTCTCAGTCATCTGTTCCACAGTTTCTGAACTGGACAATATGAGATTTGTCGCCTTTCACTTTAAATGTATTATCATTCTTCTTCTCTACAGGGTGTAAAAAGACACATCACAAAGCCGTAAACTACGCATACTGTACGTATAGCTAAGTAGCTTTGCGCAAAAATTATTGCTGGGAACCGTAATTTTTTTTTTTTATATAAAAAAAAACAAGTTTTTATTGCGCGCAATGTAACGCGAACCCACGCTTGAATGAACGGATTCAGTGTTAGTTAAGCTCCGCCCCTACGCTACGTAGGTAGGTACTTGTTGTTCATTGCGTTTTTGTAACTTCAAATGCGTAATCTGTTAAGATAAATCTAAAATTCAGGTAATGTTTGTTTGGAAAAAAGTTTCGTATTATCGCATAGAATTCATTTTCGTGAAAAAGTAAAAAAAAAAAATGCGACTTTGACCTTCAATATCTCCAGAACCAATGGATTCCCAGGTATGGTCTAGTGGAAAAAAATGATGCAAATAATGGGTAGAATATGTGGCTTTCGGCTTCGGAAAGTGTCTTTTTACACCCGATATTTGCTATCAACTCATATCCACTTCACTCCTAGCCATACCATCTTATAACAGACCTTACTTTTGTCTTCCAGGGTCAAGTTCGGTCTCTACGAGGTGGACTTCTCCGATCCTAATCGCAAGCGCACCGCCCGTGCGTCTGCGCATTACTACGCCAGCATTATAAATAGTCACTCTTTGGATGTGCCTACCACACGGAATGAGCTTTAATTTTGTAAATATAAGTAAACTGTTATACTTGTAATGATATTATTGTTGATTGTGTTAAAATAAAGTATTAAAAAAACATCGATTTTTATTCCCTTGATTCTTTGTTAACCTATTACATAATATTTTTATCAAATAGGGCTCGTCGTGTTTCGTGATATGGCGCTTTCCTGCTTCCTTTGCGTAACACTTACAATGGCAATACCTTTCATTTTGACAGTTCAACAACATTATCTTTTTCCTTCGGATTGTGATTGAAAGTGTGTTGGACAATATGGGTGCTGGTTGTTGGCCTCTGCAGATTTAGGATTACAGGAGTTGCAGCGGACATCCAGTAGCAGGAATTTATCTTGGTGTCTTATAACACGCATCTGCTAGGCTTATTCTTTGTATCTTCAAAATGCAGGATTTTTTCGGGTGTCCTTTTTAGGGTTCTGTACCCATAGGGTGCCAGCAGGAACTTATACTACGGCTCCGCTGTCCGTCCGCCCGTTTGTCTGTCACAGGGCTGTATATATTGAACCGTAATAGGTAGACACTTGAAAATTTCACAGAGTGTGTACTACTATGGCCGCTATAACAACAAATTAAATAAAGTTAAAAATAAAAGAGGGTCGCCATACAAGAAACGTGTTTATTTTGTCGAATTTTGTTATACAATTTTTTTTTAAATATTTATTTTTAAATATTGTACGGGTGTACGGAACCTTTCGTGTGACAGCTCGACGCGCACTTGGCTTGTTTGAATGAATCTTGATTTTTGACATACTGGATGCCATGTAGATGTTGTGGTATTTAAACAAAAAATATTATGTACGCATGATTTGCATCTTTTTAAATTATATTTATTAAATCATTAACATAAACCAATTCATCGTTTCTTTCAAATATTTGATATCAGAAATAACATAGGTAACCTCAATCTTAAACTTTAATAACGTCGGGTGGCGTGACTGGATCCAGTGAATGCTTCTTTATCAGGTCAGCGTAGAACCGTGCTGATTTCCGGGGAGTGCGTGTGCGCTGCGGGTCTGAGTAGTCTACCTCGTATAGCCCGAATTTTGACCTGGAAGATATGATTTAATTCTATCAATCATACATTTTCTTAATGTATTTAGCACATGGCTATAAGGAGAACAACTCTAAAGGCGGAGACTGATTCGTAACGTTTGTTTGTAATGTATAATTCGAGGCGAGCTTGGTTACACAACAACGATAGGTACAACAGACGCGGCGAAAGCTAGTTTCGAGCACATGAAATTTCCTCCACTCGACTGTCGGCTGTTTCGAGAATTCACGTGGAGTACGAGTGGAGGATCCGAAATACCAATTATTAAGTATACTTACGCATATCCATCCATCCATTCGAAGTTATCCATGAGCGTCCACGCGGTGTACCCTGTGACGTTCACGCCATCTTCTTTTATCGCCAGCAAAATCTGAAAATAAAGTTTAATAATTAATTGTTTAGGGATAATCAGCTTATAATATTCACAGGCCTCCTCTCTGAGAGAGGGAGTGGGCAGTAATCCAATACGCGGGCTCAGTGTGAGTTGGTAGAGGTCACATGTCTTCTAATTTTTGGTTCTCGGACATGTCGGTTCCCTCACGATGTTTTCCTTCACCGTTTTGAGAGCAGTGGTGATGAAATGATTTGCCCAGTAGCCCAGTGGCCATCGCTGCTCGAATTGTTAAGGACACTGGTTAAACTTGGAGAATCACTCATTATTTCATTATATTTTCTCCCATCTCTGTCATTCTTTCACCATTATCACCTACCTGTCTCAAGTAATTGTTATAGTAATCGATTCTGTCCTGATCTTCGAGTCCTGCATGGGTAGAGAGACCATTCTCTGTGATGACAAACTCCATGTTTCCATATTGCTGCTTCAGCCAGACCAGCTGCCGTCGGATGCCTTCAGGGTAGATCTGAAAAGAATATTGTTTGTATTGTGGGTAAGATTCATCTTGTATCATCATTATTTAACTGAACTCTAATCGAATCGAATCGAGATCGAAAAATCGAATCCTACTTCCTACTAATATTATAAACGTGAAAGTTTGTGAGGATGGATGGATGTTTGTTACTCTTTCACGCAAAAACTACTGAACGCATTTGGATAAAATTTGGCAGACAGGTAGTTTATAGCTTGGATTAACCCATCGAATACTTTTAATCCCGATATTCCTTCGGGATCGAGATTTATGCGGGTCAAACCGCAGAGCCTCTGTTTTGTGTAACTAGCAGTAGTTACACAAAACAGTGCCAAAATTAATGCATCAGGATCGCATAAATGAGCAAACCAAGTTTTGAGAGGCATTGATATTTGAAGATTTAAGTATAGGGTCTCTGGTTTTCTAGCTTTACGCTGCCTTAGAATACACGTTTACAAGAAAAATAGCAGTAAAGAAGAGTAAAAGAGAAGAGAACAGGTATCTTCTAGGTGCGCTCGATCAATCGCAGACCTCATCAGTTTTCACGAGGTGAGATCGAGATAAAGAGCGGACTCATGATTAATACCATCAAGATATTTGTTTTTTTTTTTCATGTACCGCCAGAGGTAAGGAAGGCTTTCCGTAAATACTTACATAGAACCAAAAAGAAACCGCCACGGGCCAGTCCTCTCGTCTCTCCACAATACCATTTAGATCCACAGCGTCCCCGAGAGGCCAAGGTGAGAATGTCTCACCTTCCTTAGCCTGGCGGATCAGACGGCTCGTGTAGTGGTTCATTGCGTAGAAGTCGTAGGTTCCTGGACAAATAAACATGAATAAATGTCAAAGTGTTAATGGGTTTTACATTAGGATTTTTTCAGTAGCAACCAGTGTTTATCACGCAGTCAGTGAATTAAAAGAAAAATAGATTAATTTTCCACAGATACTCGTGCGTACTGTAAAAAGATAATTAACGCGAATAATAATGAAAAATTTAAACCAAATAGATCTATAATCACGAGCACCAAACATAATTATAGTCGGAGCTGCACGTCGAGGTCGAGACTGTAATAAGAAGGCTTCGAATAAAAATTCAAAATTCAAAAACAAGATTCGAAAGTCAAACTAGGCTGAGAATCAGCACTTTTCGAACGTCAAAATTATATATGACAGTCCCCCAAAAACGCCCGCCCTTCACCACTTCCTAGTGCGTTAGCTGGAGAGAAGAAGTGGCGCAACAAACTCCCCAGCAGCACTACTGTCTGTTCAGTTAGAAAAAAAAAAACTTGATTCTATACAATAGTATGCAAAATAATTTACATTACTCAACACAAAACATTCAATTAAATTATTTGCCATAATGTCAGGTAGCACACGCATGATGCTGAGCTATGGGGGACCCACAGCACAGCGCTGATTAAAAAGAACCTAGGTGTACCTACTGATAGTACACCGACATTTTGCTAGTTATTTTTATATGTACAAAACCCCACGCAGAGCAGTAGCACTTGCGGCCAATAGATAACCGAGACTCTCAAGGTTGTTTGTTGCAGTAATCCATTTATCTAATGTTGCATATCGACATGATGGTGACACTATCCTATCAAAGTCTTAAAATATCTTTCTTATCATAAAGCAATATTGAGGTAAATCGTATTTGTTTTGTATCATGGTATTACCTTTAACTAACGCAATCTCTTCTTGAGTAAACGCCGGTAATGAGGATTTATTGTATCCCCTCTTTATGCTGACCTCTTCCATTTGCTTTTCTAAAGATGGCGGCCATCCACCCGCTGCGGAGAATATTGGGTGGGTGTATTTGCCGACCTGAAACGTTGGGGTTTTTTAATACTTGCATGTTTTTAACGTCATCAGCGCGATTGACACAAAAAGATCTCAGAAGCTGGAAGTCAATTTGTGAATTCTACCTTCCTTTTCCCAACTATGTTGTAGTCGGCTTCCAGTCTTACCACATGCAGCTAATTACCAGTATTTTCACAACTCAGTTACTGGGTAATTCGATATCCTTTGGAAAGACTCAATTTGAGAATGTCAAGTCTATTTTTTTACAGTTTAATCTGTTTTTTATTATACATCAATATTAAACTATTTACATGAACCCGTACAAACAACTTATAACTAATTATTTATAAAAGTAGCAAAATTATATACTAACTTAACTAAAACAAGAGTCTATTTAAATGTTTTATATAAAATAAGGAAGATCAGTCGTCCTGGTGTTAGTTTTGTTCTAAAGCCATTTATCCAAAGGTACTTATTTGCTAGATTTATAAAAGTACAATGTAAAGAAAGTAGAACTTACACAGTTCTCTCTAGCAAGTTCTGCAAGCTCAGCATCTGCTGGCGTCAAAGGGTCGAACCAAATGTGGTGATTGGCTACGGACACCTTACCTGTAATCAAAATGATAGCTCAACGAATTTAAGTATAGCCTGTCCCTACAAACCAAAGTAATAAAAATAAAATATTTTTCTTTATTTCTTCCTATTTAAAGTTAAAATATTCTGTATTTTATTAAGATACTTTGCACGAAAAAAATACACGTGACTTTGGGTAGGGACGGGTTAAACCCCACTACGTATCAGCAGGGGGAGGGAGAGTTAAAAAGTTGCTAAAAACATCACTAGATTATAATGGACGACCCCATAGAAAGAATGAAGAAAGAATATCGTTTATTTGGATGTCCATAGTTCGTGAACAAAATACAAATAAAAAAGTGAAACTGAACGTGAAACAAAAAGTGTTTTAACAACATTAGTGTGTGCCTCACGGCTTGCGCCGAAAAAGTCAATTTCAGCATTAATGCCTTACAGATGGTGCTTTGTACTACTTTATTTCTGACGCTGGTTTTCTTTACCATTGACTTATACTCAGAAGACAGACTCACGTTAGCGAAACCACAGGAGGTCTTCAATAATATTACTTTCTCTCCAACTTACCATGATATTTCGGCCTAAACTCTTCATCATACAGCCTCCAAGCCTTAGCATGTGCTATCAGTACATTCTTATTGCACAAGTAAGCCCCAAGTTCAGGGCTTACAATCGGCGGGGCCATACTACCGGAATTGTAGATCACATCGCAGATAATCAACGGCTCGTTGATGGTAAGCCACCATTTTACGCGGTCACCGAAGAGGGTGAAAACTACCCTTGAGTAGTCGGTGAACCAGTCTGCAACGAGGGGGTTGGCCCAGCCACCTGTAAGGAACAATGTGAGGATTCTTAGTCAAAAATTGGAGTGTTATGTTTTGAGGGCTCCTACTGTGCTGAATTCGACGAACATGGCACTCCCATATTTCATGTTTGATGTATGTGTGTGTTTAATCCACGATAACTTTGTAAACGGCTGAATCGATTTCAATGTATGCTAAGCACTTTATGAGGTCTTTTTCTGTTGTCAATAACATAACAATTTCATCTGTATTCCCTCAAAGAGTAGGCAGAGAGATATAGGTACACCTCCTACAGTTGTAAGTAAGTCCCCACTCCTTCTCATAGACAAGACTTATGAGACCTAACAGTGGGAACATTACAGGCGGATTGGATTGTGATGTTAATGCTATTTACAAAACAGATGTGAAGGATTACAGACAAACGCCGGGCGGAATTATTGGTGATGTTCTTCAGAAAGCTCAGATGCGTAGTACTCGCAACCGGCGTGCGTGTATTACCAGATGTATGAACGTAAACGAGTCAAAAAGAGTATGTAAAGATCGCAGCAGGTGGCTTTCTGTAGTTTCTGTCTACCCCCCATGGCGAAAAGTTTATGTGTTTTGTGTTATTTTTATAAGCAGCTCATTTGCCTTACCAAGATCCTGAAGTGATTGTGGCATATCCCAGTGGTACAGAGTCACGAAGGGCTCGATGCCTTTCTCCAGTAGACCGTCGATCAGGTTGTTGTAGTAGTTCTTACCATCCTCACTGATGTGGTCGGAATACCCAGACGGGAGCACTCGAGGCCAGGATATTGAGAACCTGGTGATTGAGGGAAGGGATAATCGCAGTAAAGTAATTTGATCCATTTTCTGATCCTTAAATACAGAGCTATACTCAATCCTACATTATGAGTTGAATCTAGCATAGAGTTATAGTTTGACCGAGACCGCTGTTCCGCGCCTTAGTTATATGTGCAGCGAGACGGGGGGGGGGGGCGTGCAGGCCGCTCATTTCTTCAATGATCACGACGCTGCCCCCCGCGTCGCCGCGCATTCCTAAGGCGCGGAACAGCAGTCACGGTCAAACTATAGTCAACTAGTATTCTATTCTTTTTTAGATGATTAATCCGCACTAATATTATCTAAACATCCGCCCAAAGTGTCTGTTTGTTAGTGCTTGATGCCTAAATTACTCAACCAATTTCACCCGGAGGATTTTTATCCGTGTAGGTATTTTTCATGGTTTGAGTGAAAACGCAGACAGCAACTCGTCTAGTACTTATATAAGTACTAGACGAGTTGCTGTCTGCGTTATGTACCTAAATTTAAACTTCCACTTGTCTGTCTAATGTCGTTTGCTGTTTTTTGGCATCACAGTATAATGTAGTTTCGCATTAAGCCATCTCACCTATAAAAGTGCAGACCCAGTTCCACAGCCATCTCAATATCCCTCTTCCATTGGTGGTAAGAGTCGCAGGCGACGTCTCCATTACTCTGGTCATTAATCATTTCTGGATGTTGATGGGTAAATCGATCCCAGGCGCTCTCACCTTTGTCTGGAAAATTCACATCCTATTGTATTTTTGAGTTCATCTGATGATAAGTGCTGTTGTGATTTCACTGTATGAAACGATTGTAGGCTAAAGGACATGTGATCTCCACCAACTCGCAATGCGCCCACGTGGTGGACCACGACGGCCTTCGAGAGAAACCCCAGTTACTAGCAGTGCTATTCACAAAATTGATCTGCTGAAGTCACTACCGGGGATAGAGCTTCCTCCCACTTTTACTGTATTTAAATTAATGAGTTCATTATATGAGTGTTATGTTTCTAATTTATTACGGCTCCTTACCACTAGCATTCCAGCCACCTTCAACTTGGTAAGCAGCAGTAGCCGCCCCAAACTTGAACCCTGGTGGAAACGTCAGGTCTTCGGCACACCATGATACGGATAATACAACGCTGTGGAATAAATAAGACATCCTCTTTGATATTGCATATCTTCCAGCACGACCAGCACATACAGGGTGGCAGGGATGCCGACACGCAACCTTATACCATGGATTCAGTAAATGAGATTCAGTACATGATCATGGAAACTTTTCGTCATTTAAAAAAAAACAAACAAACATTTTGATTGCGTAGATATTGCACTTTTGTAGGGAACAGCAGATTGTGTTTTGTACTGGGCTAGTACAAAAGTACAAAACGCAATCTGCTGTTCTCTACAAAAGTGCAAAACTACTGGTGTAGGAAGAGTAGGCATATGCGCGTGTTCATGCTATATGCCTACTCTTAATAAACGACGAAAATTTTCAACGCAGAGGGGTCGCTTCGCTTCGGGTCGATGTAATTTTTTTGTGATGAAATATTTCGTCACTTATAAAAAAAACGGCTCTTTCATAGAAAAGTGCAATACCTACGCGGTCAAAATGTATGGAACAGCATGTTTTTTTAAAATAAATGATGAAATGTTTAGGTTAGGGGGATTCAGAATAATGTACTGAATCCTTGGTAACAGTTTTCGCGTCGATGTCCCACTGTATATTAGACAAAAACAAAAAAAAACTGAAGGAACTTATTAGGAAATTGGGAATTAAAAATAAACTCAGGATATAGCACGCAGACAATCCTTTTAATAATGACTCTAATGACATTGAAAAAGAAACCAAGGACAACAAGCTCAACGCCTGATAAAATACTTATAGCTAAAATCTTACTATCTACAAATTGCTCCGAGTTAACTTGAGACAACGCAACGGTGGAACTCATGCTTTAACATGCCCCCGGCCGTTGGAAGCTCGCCTTTCAACAGTTCTCTTCCAATAATGGGCAAATCTTGGAGAATGCCCGTCGGATAGTTCCAGTTGAAGTCCTGATGTCAGCTACTCTGCTTATGCCATCTGTGCCAGGATGAAGACCAATAACGCGGCCCAACTTCCACTTCAGCGGTGGCTGGTTATCCTCCTTTATGACAACGAGTGAGTCTAAGTTCAGGCTGTCGTTGCCGGTACGCCACTTTACTCGCTGCTGAAGCTCGGAGACATATTCCTTGCTCCATCTCGACCAGAAATGCTGCCGCAGTTGCTCAATACGTTGATGGCGCGTCAAGTGATGAGTGGAGTAGTCCCGGATATCCTTTACAGGAAGAGACGTGAGAGGTCGTCCAGTTAAGAAATGACCAGGAGTGAGAGGCAACAGGTCTTCTGGATTTGACGATAACGGTGTGAGCGGCCGAGAATTTAAAATACCTTCAATTTGAACTAAAACGGAGTTAAGCTCCTCGTATGTTAGATTACAATTGCCCAACACTCGGTACAAATGAAATTTGGTCGATTTGACACCCGCCTCCCAAAGACCACCAAAGTGTGGAGCGTAAGCAGGAATAAAATGGAATTTGATACCATCTCGAGCCGCACTATCAGTTATGGAGTCACAATTGCATTTCAAGAAATCAGCTATCTCATTGTAGGCTCCTACAAACGAAGTTCCGTTATCGGAATAGATGTTCAGAGGTTTTCCTCTCCGAGACATAAACCGACGTAAGGCCTGTAAATAATTACTGCTCGTCATGTCACCTACCAACTCTAAATGAATGGCTTTTGTAGTGAAGCACACGAAAATAACGATGTATACCTTAACCAATCTACATCCACGACCTTGACGACTAGCCGAGATTATAGGGCCTGCATAGTCAACTCCTACGCTTTGAAATGGAAAGTCTGCTGGTGAGAGTCTGCTCAACGGGAGATTACCCATCTGAGGGACAACTGCCTGTGGCTTTAGACGCTGACATCGAACGCACTGACGATAACAGGCTCTGGCTGAATTGCGACCACCAAGTGGCCAGTAAGTGTCTCTAATTGTACTTAGTAATAACTGAGGACCTGCGTGCATCAATCTGATATGCTCAAATCTAAATAAAAGTTTCACAAAGTGATGAGTGGACTGTAATAAAATTGGATGTTTCTTTTCAAATGAATATTCGGAATTGTGTAATCTACCACCTATACGAATAATTTTATTTTCATCTAGAAACACATTTAAGCTTAATAATTGGTTTTTATGTGGTATTTTTTTATTATTTAATAGTAAGTTGTATTCAGGGAAAGACTCCTTTTGAGACTGAATAATAATCAAATTTAACGAATCTTGTAATTCTTGAGCATTAAAATAGGACGTATTTGCTGATCGCCTTTTACATGCATTGATAAATCGAAAAACGTAACAAATAGAACGCTGTAATCTAATAAAATTGGAAAATCGATTAAACTCGATGAATGATTTAAATGAATCTTCGTTAATATGATCTTGGGCTAAATTAATTAAAATATTAGATTTAATGTCTGGTAAGATTCCTGGATTGATAGCTGGAGATGACCATGCAGTACTGTCATACTTTAAGAAAGATGGGCCGAACCACCACAAATCCAGTAATTGCATAGCGGTAGGTTCCGCTTCGCGGGTTATTAAATCAGCTGGATTGTCGTGTGTCGACACATGTCTCCAGGTACCTGCACTGGACAATTCTAATACTTCGGCAACACGGTTGCGAACAAAAGTATTTAATTTAATAGGTAACATTTTTAACCAACCCAGCACTATCATGGAGTCAGTCCAAAAGACTACACTAAACGGTTTAATGCGAAGGGAACTAGCAACCTTTTGATATAAACGTGCACCAAGCACAGCAGCACAGAGCTCAAGTCGCGGTATTGTTACTGGTTTAATTGGAGTTACGCGACTTTTAGCCATTAATAATCGCACGTCGACGTCACCCTGCTCATTGATACTGCGAATATACAAACAAGCGCCGTAAGCTCGCTCCGAAGCGTCACAAAAAATATGAAATTCAACCTGTTTGTATGCGTCACAGACCACACGACGTGAAACACTTAAGTTGTGAAGGCAAGGCAAGGCTTTAATTATGTTCGCCCATATTGTTTTAACCTCAGGTGATAACTGGTCATCCCATTTTAACCCATCCAGCCAAAGTCTCTGAAGCAACATCTTCATGCTCACGACACACGGTGCTAACAACCCTAGAGGATCAAAAATTCGCGCGATTACTGCTAACATGCCACGCTTAGTATTTTCTATACATTTAGGAATATTAATAGGAAAACACAGATCATCTGTGTCAGTATGCCAACAAAGACCAAGCGTTTTATTGATGACATCACTTTCCTTGTAGAAATCAAAATAAGACCCACCAGATCGTTCTGAAATTAAACTGGGTTCGTTAGATTTCCACTTCCTTAAAGGCATGCAAGCAGAAGCAAGAGCATTAGTCACCTCACGATGCAACATTTGAGCCTCCTCAAACACGTCTGCACCGGTCAAAAGGTCATCCACGTAAAAATCATGAAGTATAACTTCTGCGACCCTTTGATCCTGGCATTCAAGACCGACCTGTTTGAGGCACCTAGTAGCGAGAAACGGTGCACTAGCCGTACCGTAAGTTACTGTATGCAATTGGTAGGCTTTAAGAGGACTAGAAGCGTCATCACGCCAAATAATTTGCTGCAGGTGCCTATCTGATGGATGTACGGACACCTGCCTGTACATTTTCTCTACGTCAGCAGAGAGGACGTACTTATGCATTCTAAATCTAAGAAGGATTGCAGTCAGATCGTCCTGGACGGTAGGCCCCACCATCTGTATTGCATTTAATGAAAGACCAGAGGTGGTGGGTGCACTAGCATTAAAAACTACCCGTAATTTAGTTGTACTACTACTCTCGCGCAGTACTCCATGATGAGGAATAAAATATGACCGCTGATCTTCATGAATATTACACTCGAACATATGGCCTAAAGAAATGTACTCAGTCATGAAATCTTTGTACATTTTATCGAGTGAGGGTTGGCTGAGATTTCTGCGCTCCAATGACAGAAAACATCGTTTTGCACGATGATATGAATCGCCTAAACTATTCGAAGATTCCTTCAACGGTATTTTAACGCTAAAGCGGCCATCTGCCAAGCGCGTTGTGTTTTTTATAAAGTGTTCTTCACACATCGTCTCCTCAGCTGAATAAGTCGATGACTCATGACAAACTTCCTCGAGCTGCCAGAAACGCGACAGTTGGTTTCGGATGTCATCTAACTCAATCGAACTGGAAGAACTTTCATAATAATCGTTAACATTAGTAAAATTACATTTAATTGATGAAAACCGAGATGATTTATTACTAAAGCCGCCGTTAATTGGGCCGCAAACTAGCCAACCAAGTCTAGTTTGATAAAGTGTTGGTTTCCCATCACCTAGTAAAATCTTATCAGATCCTAATAAACTCCAGAATACGTCTGCTCCTATAATAATATCAATAGAAGCCGGTGTGTGGAAATACGGATCAGCTAAGTGAATATTTGTCGGTATATTCACATGTACCTGTTTAGCGGGAACGTTATCAGTTATCGTAGGCAAGACAAAACATATTATATCATTAGCGTACGATTCATGCAACGATTTAATGTGCACACGACACATTTTTTCCACATGCGACAGAGAATTATTTATGCCTTGTATAGATTTGTTTGTGTTCAAATGAGGCAGATTTAGCGTATTAAATAAATTCTCTGTCATTAAACACGACGAACTACCAGAATCGAGAAGAGCTCGAGCGATGTGTTCTTTATTATTGACGTCGTAGCACCTAACTAACGCAGTTGACAACAGGATGTCGCCTGTGCTGCTCGTATGCGAATGCGCAGAGATATTAGCTGAGAGTGCAACGTGACTATTGTTTGCGTCGGAGGCAGTGGAGGATGACTCAACCTTAGCCTTATCGGTCGTACCGTCAGCTGATTTGCTTGAAACAGGTTGTGGTTTAAAATCTGTGTTATGAATAAGCGTGTGGTGCTTGCGTTTACATATTTTACAACCTGGTTTCTTGCAATTATTGGGATAGTGACCGTGACGTAAACAATTATAACATACCTTAAAGCTAGGTAGTAAAGACATTCTATCGTTGACACTTAGTGATAGAAACTGTGGACATGAATTGAGGTTATGATCACTTTTACATTTTGGACAACTATGTGATGAAGAACTATTAGTATGTTTTGTTGTAACAAAGGCTTTTAATTTAGTGTTATGTTTAATGTTACTTATAGAATGACGTGATTTTTCCAGTGTTTCTATTAAATCAGCGCGATTACGCATAAATTCAATGAACTGTTCAAAAGTGATTCGTTTAGACTTATCGATACGCCCTTTGTATTCCTCCCATTCTCGGAATGTTGTAGTATCCAGTTTTTGACGAATTATATGAATAAGTAATGTGTCCCAACTATGAACAGGTTCGCCTAATGTTTTTAACGCTCTGATATTTTTGTTTACATTATCTACAATACCTTTTAATGCAGTTGAGGACTCCTTAGTGATTGTCTCGACATTGAACAATGCCGTAACGTGATTCTCAATCAATAATCTTTCATTATCGAATCGCTCACATAGAAGCTCCCATGCCACCTTGTAGTTTTGAGCAGAAAACTCGATTGACTGGATCACGACAGCAGCAGATTCTGCTAATGATGACCTTAGGTAATGGAATTTATTAATCTCGTCTATATCGTCACTGCCATGAATAAGACTTGCGAAGGTATCGCGAAACTCAAGCCAGTTATCATATGATCCTGTAAATTTGGGTAATTGGATTGTAGGCAACTTGACGAACTGACGCTTACTATTACTGCAATTCGATTTAACTTCATCTTGTTCAAGTTTTGAAAAGTTACCTAACATAATTTTAGCTTGAGCTACCAACCCATAATATTGAGATTCAATTGTAGTTCTTTCGAGTGCCTCAGTATCAATATTATCACACATGCATTCTAATTTCAATTGAACCTCGTTAAATTCATTAAAAAGATCATCTAATTTTGTGACTCGCAATTGTAACTCCATTACCTGAAAGGGGGTTATCTCAGCATCCTTTAGATTGCATAAATAGGTTCCAAATACTGTTAACCTTCCTTTATAACTGCTTCGCTTCCTTTTAAGTTCTTTAATCTCAGTCATTTCGAAAGGATAGTGTCGTAGGCCTGTAATTATACAATTATAATGTTAACCAACGAAATTGTTTGAAACATAAATACCTATCGTATGTATCGTATCGTCGTCTAATGAGACTATACCTAAGCAAAAATTTGCCTAAGTTATTAATTGTACAAATATGACTTTTAAGTTCTATCACTGAACCGAAGGAAAGTATGTAAGGTTTACAATTTCAAAAAAATAACTTAACAAACAAATTAATTACCGTAAGTTAAGTTAAATGGTTTACAAAGCAACAATTAATTTTAAAGGTTTTAATCAGAAAATAATATTTATAAATTGAAATATAAATAGCTAACTAATGTAGGTTAACAATAACACTACTGTACTGTATTTTAAGCACACGTTAACTATATTAATTTACAACTGTGATTTAACCTAATGCTCTGTAAATAATTCCTTGTAAATAATGTCTACACAAAATAATAAAAACAAGAAAATAACTTTTTAAATGTAAGTAATGTAAAAATATGTTACTAACCTTAATTAAGTTCTTATTATCAATACCTACTTAATTCCTGTATTTTATTTTACCTGATTTAACATTAATGAGTGTTGGGTGAGATTAATTAATATTATAATGCTTTAACATTTCCTGTTTTATTGCACTTAATGTCCGATCCACTTTTCTTCCAAAAACGTGTTCGTCACCTCGTCACTCCGGTACTATTTTTTCCAATTTCCAGAATATCCAATTTCAGCTCATTCCACTTTGCTAGTATGAAGATAATAATATCCGGTTCGTATGGACCATGTATAAAACTGAAGGAACTTATTAGGAAATTGGGAATTAAAAATAAACTCAGGATATAGCACGCAGACAATCCTTTTAATAATGACTCTAATGACATTGAAAAAGAAACCAAGGACAACAAGCTCAACGCCTGATAAAATACTTATAGCTAAAATCTTACTATCTACAAATTGCTCCGAGTTAACTTGAGACAACGCAACGGTGGAACTCATGCTTTAACACATAAGTTTAGTTTTTTTTTAATTAGACACATAAGCTTAGCTTGAACTGTTTTATAATGTTATATATTTTTTATTAAATTTGATTTGTTACAGCTGCAGTGGCAACCGTTGTCATTTGGTTTAAATAGGTTTTTATTTTTATTATTTTATTTTATTTTATATAGATTATTGTCTTTTAAATTTTGTGAATGTGAGAACGTTGTAGACATAACAGACTGTAGATCTGTGGACCATTTTATTTTTTGCTAAGTACCTGGTACTTGTTGATGGGCCTACACTGTCCTCTCATACCTTTAACCTTCGATCAACAATACCAACGTTGATCGAAGCTTTTAACACTGTAATTTGGAAACATTGTAAAAACCATTTACTTTTAAAAGAGTAACCGTGGAGTTTCTTGCCGGCTCTTCTCCATAGAAAACGACCAATTGGAACCGTGCACCTAGCTTCTAACGTTTCATAAGTGCCCTTGTAGGTTTATGTGAAATAAAATATTTTGAATTGAATTTTGAATTTTTATTTTGTATTTCATTGCTTTATTTTATAAATGCAACTATGGTGTTCAGTTTCTTGTATGGCTTGAACATCGTAATGTAAACTACAACCTATTGCTATTTTAGTTAAGTTTCTCTAATTTGTTCTTTGAGAAATAAATATATTTAAACAGAAAGGAAAAAAAAACTGCTTATGGAAGTATGTACCTACGGTCAACACAAGTCTTATTTTGATTGCACTTCAAAGCATTATCGATCTTATTTATCAACAAAATAAACAAGATCACGTATTTATTTTGACAGCCACTTCAGTACTATCGCTATTATTCCTCCCACTTGTCGAGGACCCCCCCCGTTGACGTCAAATGTTATGTATAAAACGATATGAGAGCAGTCACTTATCTGGTAGATAGTGAGAATGCCTCCCTGTATTTTTTTCTGATAAGGATAAAGATTTGGAAGACACTACGTTACGTGGGGTGTGCTATCTTATCACCTGCTGTTAAAATACCTACTAACCTCAAACTACATAAACTAAAATTGTAATCATTTCATTCAAAATTTCAAAAGTCGTTTATTCAAACTAGGCTGAGAATCAGCACTTTTCGAACGTCAAAATTACATAAGATAGTCCCCCAAAACGCCCATCCCTTCACCACTTCCTAGTGCGTTAGCTGAGAAGAAGAAGTCGCTCAACAAACTCCCCAGCAGCAAGCTTTTTTTTTTTTTTTTTTTTGAGGATGGGAAATTATCAAATAACTTCTCCCGCTCTGAGTGGAGCGGGAGGGCGTGTCAGACTTTTACTGACTAAAACCCACCCGTGTTCCTTCCGTTGCCTGTGTGCCGAGGTCGCGATATCCCTTTCAGACAAACCCGCGACCCCGGCAGGCATTGGCCCTTCCGGACCCCGTCAGTTGGTGCTGACATCTCTTTGAGGCGCGCGTGGAACACAACGCGCCGTCGACCCGGGCCTGGTCCCTATCGGACGGCGAGCTACCCATTGCTCACCGTCCGCAAGCCCGCGCCTACGGTGGCCGGAAGTCGGCTCGCGACTCCCGACGCCCGGGGCGTCTCCTGCGGCGACTAGGGGCGCGAGGGGGCGCATTTTGCCTCTCCCTCGCGCGCTCCGCCTCCTCCTTCGCGAGCATTACTGCTTCGCAGAAGGAGGTGACGGCCTCCCATGCACTCTCGCTCCGGACCATGGCCTGAACCAGGGCCGGACGCGAGAGATCGCCGCCGCCGATCGCCTCCGTGAGGACACGGCGGTGCTCCGCCCAAGCTGGGCAGACCTCCACCGTATGCTCCACCGTGTCCTCCGGGCGATCCACACAGTGGTGACACCCGGGCGTTTCCTCCCGCTTTATCCTGAACAGGAACCTCCCGAAACAACCATGTCCGGTGAGGACCTGTGTCAGGCGGAAGGTGAGGACGCCGTGGCGCCTCTCAAGCCTTCTTTAAAATGAAATAAATAAATAAATAAACAAACTCTCCAGCAGCACATCTGTCGGTTCAGTTAGAAAAAAATAATAATGATTCCATATAATAGTATTCAACATAATTAACCTAATTTAAATTATTATCCATTATTTTAGCTAGCACACGCCAATATACCAAACAAAATCATCGAGAACTATACTCGGGCAAAAATAAAAACTAAACGTAAACAAAACTTAACATCTTAATAAAAGCCTCCAGGCATAAAGGGCGTGCCCGCTTACGTAAAGCTGTAACTGGAAGTTATAACTGATAAGCTAGGACCATTGAGGTAAAATAAATAAACAGTTAATTACTAATAACAATGAATATAATAACATTAAATTGTACCGCCGACTGTCGTTATAACCAATGGTATATAATAGCCAAGTAAAAGCCTCGACCAACACCTGAAGAGGCTCTCGCTAGATACTTGGAAAGCAGTACCTAGGTATCTAAATCCAGGATATATCACGCTAAGCTAGGCGGCTCCTTTCCCCAAACACCAGAAGCTTGGACCCTATTCTCGATAAGTAAGGTTTATTGATAAAACTTATTAATATTTTAAGATAGTTTCTTCAAGAAGAAGAGCAAAGCGAAAGTCAAAGTCATTAATTATTTGCTTTAAATGCGGTAATACTCATTTCGCCATATTTTGACATGCAAATATTAATAATAGTAAAGCAAGGTGCTTTTTTAAATAAGCAATTATCTATACCTACAGTTGAAGGGTGAAGGGTGGGCGTTTTGGGGGACTGTCTTATGTAATTTTGACGTTCGAAAAGTGCTGATTATCAGTCTAGTTTGAATAAATGACTTTTGAATTTTGAATTTTAAAATAGAATATTTTTTCTACAATCACAGGTTTTAATATATCTTTAGTCTACAATGCATTCCTGTAATGATAAGACCGACAACTTGTTTTTTTTTTTTTTTTCACCAAATAACAAATAAACATTATTCTTTCTTTCTTTCACACACGGTTTTTCAACAAATAAATAATTTCACTGATATTTAAGACAGTTGCACTGATCATCATGATCACCACTTTTCGGGGGCGGCTTCCAGTTTAACTGTTAGGAGCCAATACCAGTAGTATTGACAGTACAGCTGCACTGATGATATCGTTTATTAACTTTTCCCTTTGTAGTAGTCGCAAGCGCAGCAGCTAAGACAAGGGTCCGCAGCCCGGTTAGTGTTATAGGGTTTTCCAAAATGTCTGAATAATTGTCTTTATCTTTATTGCAATCCATAATGTACACGTACAGTTGGTAGGAATAAATAAAATGAAACAATTATGGACCCTGTCGGGCACAGCAGAATTTTAAATAAGTAGGAGAGAGGAAGCTTTTATTACTAAATATTTAAATTATATCCTATCCGTCTATTTATTTTAAATTTTTTGCAACAGTATTAGTTATTATATTGATTTATTTTATTTCTCATTTATTTATTCTCTGATTATAACAAGTTTAGGTCAATCTATTTATTTATTTTTGTATTAAATTATATATTTTTATCAAATATTTTCCCTATATCTAGAACCAAGGTTTTTGATAAACTCATTGGCATTAGGTAATTTCACTAGTATCCGTATTATTAGGCCTTATCAATAAACCCTATTTAATTAACGTGAATCATCCATAGATAATTATAAACGATAGATCAAAATCTAGCGTTGTAAAAACCCATTTTGCGACTTTGTGCATTTGACCTGACCCGCGATACTCAGTAAACAACATTAGGTTTTTCCCGTAGGTACTGTACTCGTGTACTGGGTACATATCTACCCTAAGCACGAACAGAGCATTATATTTTTATTATATTCAGCCAATAAGCCTCCTCTCTTTGAGAATATAGGCCTACTACCTACACGCGGCAAGTGAAACGACGCGCCGTCCTTAGAAAAATTTAAAAACCCTGTCTCCAAGGGCTTCCCCCATGCTTATTACTTATACCAGATTATTTGTGTACATCGAATTTTAGCTTAATTAGATACTAGGAAGAACAAAACGATTACTCCAAGCGGTACTATTATGCAATACTTTTTACCATTGCCACTCGAAAAAGGGCATTTTATTCATCGATAACAGTGAATAAAACTCTCTTTTACTCACAAGTGAATAAAAAAAAATTGAATTTGGAACAATCACAAACTATGTACAAAAAATAAATGAAACGTACTGATAGTACCTACTGGCTGGCTAGATGGAGCTATTCCTAAGAAACTTTTTTTTTTTTTTTATACCTCACCAACTTTAGTTAGGTTCTTATCAATCAGTTATCGTGATTGTTTTAATGTCATTGGAAAATCTAGTAACATAATTATAAAACTGAATACTGACGGAATCATGTGATACATATAAATAACATAACATCACGCCTTGTGTCCCCGAAGTGTTGGGCAGAGGTGTACCTTTAGTTCATCCACATTTTGCCAGTTATGTTTTTAAGTCCCATGTAAAAGGGGGTGAGCCTATTGCCACCAACTGGACACAATTCCAGACACCGGGCTGCTATTGAGAAATTCCTGTTGGAAAAACCCAATAAAACTTTGCCCGACCTGGGAATTGAACCCAGGACCTCATGCTCAGCAGTAGCGCTTGCGACCACTAGACCAACGAGGCAGTCATATAAATACTACAACTACGACAGATAAATATAAATACTATACTACTATTTATTTTCTCGCGGTCAATGGTAAAAAGTAGAGTGTACAAATTGAGATTTTTTTTTTATCTCGGTATTTGTATCCGCTCAGGATTCAAATCTAGAATCCTTCGCTACTCCAACTTAGTCCCTCGAATTAAATTCCCCTTTTTTTCACTAGTTGTATAATCTACTATTAGTAGGTACTTACTACTACTAGAACAAAAAAAATGTTTTTCGCCTCACCTACCATGTTCGAACTCTAATTTCACCAAATAATGTCCCGAACAGTATCGACTTAATATTTATATTCTTTTGGAAAGCTGAGGGTCCGTGTAAATTTTTTAAACTACTTTTGGGTCATTGCGCCATTGTTTATATTATTTTTTAAAGATGGAAAATCTAGAACGAATCTTGTCGAGCAAAATTCTTCCCTTTGAGCTAAGTTTTAGTTATTTGATGATCAATAACATCCATCTGTTTAAACAGATGGTATTTTTTATCGACCGTAGATCATAATTTAAGGATTTAAAAACAATTTTATTTTTTGTGCGACACAGAATGAGAACAAAACTGAACTCAAGTACGAATTTCCCAAAAATTATTAAAAACACACGACTAGCTTCTAAACTATATTTAATCGCTAGATATACAATGGGGTTCTTTCGGGAAGCCCTTGGAGATAGGCCTCAAAAAAAATTCTTTAGACGACTTTTTACGGGCCAAAATTACATTACGAAATTAGTGAGGCGTCGCGAGCGGTACTTATTAATAATTTAATTATTCACTCAAAATAAACAAATATATTATCTGGCCCACCTCAACACAACTGCCCGGTACCAATCCATGATCACTACTTTTATGTTGTTCATAATTGTGCATCGTACGTCTCAAAAACATCTCACTATCTAAGCATGCATTACTACAGATTAAGATTGTATATTTATATATTTGCACAGCAAATACCTAACAAGGTTGCTCTCCATAAAACTTCATCATCTTCATTCTCTTGCACTTATTCCAATTTATTTGTGGGTCGGCAACATGACTTTTTCTTCCATACTTCTGTAAGTACCTATTAGACTATCTCGGTAGTAACTCCCTTTCTAGACATATCATCTTTCGCACAGTCCTACAACCATTATTTAACACAAATATTTGCTTAAGGGGACTACAGGACCTAAACGTGCCTAAACGCAAGTTTTATAATGCCTAAAAGAGTATGATCCACTGCAGTAAACAAAATCAGAAAAATATATGATATTCTTCAGGATATATGCTAGTATGATAGTGTGTTGAAAACATAATACAACTAATTTGATACGATAGAAAAAAATCATGAAGATACCTCTAAAAATTTCTTTTAACGATTAAAAATCATATTAATTTACATGCAATCATTCTGATTTTTTGTCAGATTATTCTACAAGCTACATATTAGCATACTAGTGTTTTAATTTTCCAGTCCAATCAATAGATTTTTTGTAAATCGCTAACTGCTTCATATTTTGCAATAAATTACCTGCGTCGTGTCATCGCGCTTCTCTTTCATTTCTATGCAGTCCGACAGTGACCGCGCTTTAGCTGTTGTAAGCCTCTTAATTCATGAGAAAAGTCCCCATTCAACCCGAATTTATTTTGGGTCGACATAGCATCTTTTCTTTATCTGTATATCAGCCCGATCCAGACGCCATCTTAATTTCTCTCTGGATCGGGCTGATATACATTTCATTCTCTTTCGAGACATTCCTATAATATTATAACAGTCTTCACACAATCTACTCATCGTTTCTTTGATAAAGTCTTGAGAATTTCAGATTGGAATTGGGCATATCAGAAATAACCATAAAGCGCTTATCCTAAAAGTTGGCAACGTCGCAAATGATGTTGAGCCGAGTTCCATTACACAGCTTCGGTGGATTTAACTTCCGAAAGAGGATAATCGGGACACCGACCTTCCGCTGGATGATGTGCGCCTGAAGTCCACTTGCCGTTAGCGAATTCAGAAATTCTACGGGGTAATGGACATCATCTTGCTCCACAACAGTGTTAACCGATGATGGTGTATATCACTTCGCTCCCTTCAATTTGCAAGAGAATACTGTGGTTGATCGCTGCAGCTTCATCATTTTTGGGCGTTAAAATGGCCCGTTCACGCACCCAAGAATTCTCTTGGTACCTACAGGATGCGACTGATCTACCCGTACTCCAGACGAATTTGAAAAATGCAGATTTTCTAAAGTAGGAACTACTCAAGTGTCTCTGGTAGAGCCACCTGGCCACTCTCCTCTGATAGAGTGCCTTCACCAACTTTTAGAATAACATCGGAGAATTTTTAAGCCAAGCCGAGCTCGCATGTTGATGGTCAAACGCAGTCTATGAACTCGCAACCATAGAGTCGACCTTTTCAACGAAACATTCACTCGTCGCCAGTTCCACGCATCACCACATAAATTTCATTCTTGTTAATAATGTTAAAATAATATCAAAAGATTAAATGAAGTATTTCATGCATATATTTGTTTTTGTGCTATTGAACTACTTTACAATATGCTTTTTAAAGTAAATAGTACTAAAAATATTGTTTTTTCATTAGGTTTATAGTATGACATGTAAAAAAACATTTTATTCTTATAATATTTAGTTCTAAAATTATCAGTACAGAAGCTTGAATGTTTTGTAGCTGTAAAGTGCTTGTGACGTGTCGAAGCAATTTCTTATTGCTTACGAAGTTTTCCTTATTTTCTAAATTAATACGTTCTACGAACCATTATATACATATTAGTATAACAAAATGTAAAAAAAAGAATCACAAACAACATAGTTAGGAATGGAACTTATAAAAACAGGTTTGCAAAGCAATAGACCAACCGCTTACTTATTTGCAGTTAATGAAAGTTAGCTAAAATAGCCGTTCTTATAATATTTCAAGATTGACTGCTCAGCTCCATAAACATATAGCGTGATGATAATCATTTACTTCAAAAAGTTAAATCGCTAACTATCTGCAATATTTTATTTATTTATTTATTTATTTATATATAGGCACACCAACAACTTATTTACAAATAATAATTAGGTACAAACATTCACGAGACGATTCTGTGTAAATAAGTTACTTACAGGCATGCACATCATTCACAAATAAGGGTGAGTCTAAATTGCAATAAAAATAATATTAAACTAAATATAAACTTAAAAAGATGAAATCAAAAGGAAATACAATATAAAAAAAAATAACTACAATTGAATCTAGCCGGGTTAAATTAAATTAAGATCAAATTATTATTAACTTAAAAGTAAAAAAAAAAAAAAAACATTAATAAAAAAGACATTATTAATAATATAAAAATAAAAATAATAATAATTTGCAATATCCTAACCTAGTGTCGCCACAGGTAGTGTTTGCCGGAAATCGCCACTAAACAGAACTATGACACCACCCATGATGGGTGGTGTCATAGTTGCAGCGGTTGCAGGTTGCGCGGTATTTGGGATATTCTGCATCATCAACTATCCTGAGGAACACAAACGACAATGGGCCCTGTACTGTGTGAAGTAGAACCCGCAAATAATATAAAAAATAGTGATCGTTTATTTCTTTTAGTACATTTTTACTGAGCGTAAAATCTGGTAAATAATGCTAGGTACTACACTCGTAGTGACTTCAAAATTTCACGTCCACACACAGGTTTTATAATCACTAGGACAAATCTGTAGCAATTTCCCTTTGCTTACCAAGTTTGCCTTTTTTAGTGAATTAAATTTTATTTAATTACGAACTATTATATACATATTAGTATTAAAAATGTAAAAAAAAAGAATAAAAAAATTACCAAAAGCTGATGTAAAAAAAAAGAATCACAAAAAATACCAAAAGTTGGGAATCGAACTTACGACAACTGCTTTTGAAAGAAGTCGTGCAACCACTTAGTTATTTGCTGTTGTTGAAAGTTAGCTGAAATAGCCGTTCTTAAATTTCATGATTGACTGCTTAGCTCCATAAAGGTATAGCGTGATCATAACCATATAAAAAGTTAAATCGGTAACTATCTCCAATAAACTAACATTTTGGCGCGTCCTTTTACAATTTGCGGAAAAGTATACGAACATAATGTAATATTACTCATCTCCCATAGCAAATGGCGTGATAGTTTATACCCTACAGTTTAACCAGACTTGTAGGAAATATCTATGCAAAATTTTAACAGAATCTGTCCAGTAGAATTTGCGTGATGCTGGAACATACATACAGACAATCAGACAAAAATTCTAAAAACTACACTCGAGAGCAATGAATCCGGGTCACTTAAAGAATCCTAAAAATCTCGGAAACTAAAAATGCTAGGTTAATGCAATAAATTGTATTTAATAGACAATGTAATACTCCTTAAATGAAGGTATTAAAACTTCTAAGTTATTGTAAAGTTATATCATAAAAAAATCTAATTTGAAAAAGGGCCACTTTCGAAGATGGAACTACGAAATTACAGCATTTGGTTTTGCTTTTGTTTGTAATCTGTCATTTATGTGGGTACATAAACCATGTTGATAGTGCTCTATATTCATTATTCAAGCTGAAATTATGTCGCTTACGCCTGAAGAATGCACCAGAATACTTACAATGCTGGAAACCGGCCGGAGTCAGCGCGATACAGCCAGGACTGTCGGTGTGTCGCTGTCAACAGTACAAAGAGTTCTCCGACGTTACGAAGAAACTGGTTCTAACCTACGCAGACCAGGAACGGGCAGAACCAGGTGTACCACAGCACGAGAAGACCGATACTTGGTGAACACCATGCTTCGAAATCGCTTTCTCACAGGAACTGAACTCACAAATCAGTTTCGACGCCTCGGAGGAAGTAACCCAAGTGCATGGACAGTAAGACGTCGGCTTGCTGAATCTAACTTAAAACCCCTTAGACCTGCAAACGGCCCTAAACTGGAGCGTGGGCATCGTATTTCAAGACTAAGATATGCCCAGAGCCACGTAAATTGGAGTATTGAAGATTGGTCAAAAGTTATGTTCTCCGACGAATCAAAATTTATGCTCTACAAGCACGATGGAAGACACAGAGTGTATCGAAGACCAGGGGAAAGATTCAAGCAAGCATGCATCGAAGAAAAAGTAGCCTACGGTGGTGGGTCTGTACTTGTGTGGGCCGGAATTTCTTCTGAAAGTCGCACAGAGCTGGTGATCATAGAAAACGGCTCTATAACTAGCGTAAGATATGTGGAAGAAATCCTCAATGATCACGTTGGTCCATTTATGGTCAATTTAGGTGAGGATGCTATATTTATGCATGACAATGCCCGACCTCATACAGGTAGGATTGTGAATGACTACCTTCAAGAGATGAACATTACTCGTATGGAGTGGCCAGCGCGCAGCCCGGATATCAACCCGATCGAGCATGCTTGGGACGAGCTAGGCAGATGCGTAAAACAACGAAACCCTCCCCCAATCACGCTTCGTGAGCTCAAAATTGCTCTCACAGAGGAATGGGAGAATATTCCCCAAAATCGTATAAGGAACTTGGTGTACAGCATGCCAAACCGCGTAAACGCAGTAATGGAAGCACGAGGAGGCAATACGAAGTATTAAAATTCAAGAAAATCGTAATAAAGTTCAAAAATTTCATGTTTCCTATTTTTGTTTTAAGGAGAGATCAGCAGTTTTTTTCTTTATGTAATTTTGTGTTAATAAAATGTATGGTGACTCATATTTTTTTTACTTTCATTTAAGGAGTATTACATTGTCTATTAAATACAATTTATTGCATTAACCTATCATTTTTAGTTTCCGAGATTTTTAACATTCTTTAAGTGACCCGGATTCATTGCTCTCGAGTGTATATTTTGGGCATTAAAATCGATCCAGGACCAATTACTTTTTTTTCAAAAATATTCAATTTATTTGAATTCGCTACGATTTTATTAAATGTATAAATAACATAAACCAATTCATCTTTTCTTAACATCTAAAGCTCAACAGACACACAAGCCGGGTGCGTGTCGGGCGCGGGTCGGGACGGTGCTACGGCGGGCTTGTATATTTTGTAATTCTTTGTATTATATGGATGTCAGCACACGAAACGCGTGCGCACCCGCCGCTCCCGACCCACTCCGCGCCCGACACGCACCCGCCTTGTGTGTGTGTTGAGTTTAAACTTTAGTAACGTCGTCGGGTGGATCTTAAACTTTAGTAACGTCGGGTGGCGTGACCGGGTCCAGTGAATGCTTCTTTATCAGGTCAGCGTAGAACCGTGCTGATTTCCTGGGAGTGCGTGTGCGCTGCGGGTCTGAGTAGTCTACCTCGTACAGCCCAAATTTTGACCTGGAAAATAGATTTAATTCTGTCAACCATACATTTTCTTTATGAATTTAGCTCATGGCTATAAGGAGAACAACTCTAAGATAACAGCTACTACGACAATTTAATTTATTTTTAAAATCGGTCCAGTACTTTTTGAATTTATTCGTTACAAACAAAGAACAAATCATTTCCCATAATAATATTAGATGAGTTTTCTATAATGAGAATTACAGATTTAGATTACAGGCTGCTTACTACAAAAATCTGTATTTAATTCTATTGCCAGTCGTGGTGATCTTGGCAATCATCGGTAGACCCATGTCGAGCAACAGATATTTTTAGACTCTGGTGATAATGTTTCCAGACTTTTCCGATTCTGGGGGTCTACTGTCTAAGACCATCAGACTGTCATATTTAGTAGATAATCCGGCAAAACAAAAGATATTCAATTTTTCGGCCGAGCACACATATATCGAGAGTCCTAGTACTGTCAAATCGTAAGTCATTCATTCTTAGTTCGGGCACCGAAATTATCATAATATGTCCACGTGAGATACGTAGCAGGAAACCCACGTAACATCGACCGAAACTACGGTCGTCATATTTAGGGTGTAGACCCAGATTTAAGTGGACCAAAATTCTTGTGTGCAAGTGTGTGTGGGTGTAAAGTTTTTAGTTCTGAAACTGTTAAAAATTCCGTTATGTGAAAGGGCTCGAAACTAATACCAAATAATAAGTATACTTACGTATATCCATCCATCCATTCGAAGTTATCCATGAGCGTCCACGCGGTGTACCCTGTGACGTTCACGCCATCTTCTTTTATCGCCAGCAAAATCTGAAAATAAAGTATAATATAATTAATTGTTTTGGCATAATCAGCCTATAATGTTCCCACTGCTGGGACACAGGCCTCCTCTCTGCGAGACGAAGTAGGCCGTAATCCACCACGCGGTCCCAGTGCGGGTTGGTAGATGTCACATGTCTTCGAGTTTTTGGTTCTAGGACATGCCGGTTTCCTCACGATATTTTCCTTCACCGTTTTGAGAGAAGTGGTGATGAAATAATTTACACAAAGTAAAGCGCCTGTCAGGGTAAGGGCCTACGACCTACAACTCGTAAGTCGCGGCCTTTACCTCTGGGTCTTCACTGCTCGAATAGGGATGATGCCTGGGTAAAAAAAAAAAAAAATCTAATTAGTCCGACAGTCAGATAATAAAAAAATATTAGACACGTATTTTTTGCTTTATCATATTAATAAAAAATTCGTTAGATAAAACGCATTTTAAGTTAGGGATTGGGGGTCGCTACGTCACTAGTATGTATAAAATCTACATACTCGTGACGTCATGGCACATTTTACCTCAATGTATCGCCGTAATCTTTAGATTACGTAAAAAAAGAAAAAATACGTGTCTAATATTTTTTTATAATCCCAAAGACGGATTAAAAAAAAAATTGTCATCATTCCTATTCTTTAGGACACTGGCTAAACTTGGAGTATCACTCATATTTAATTTTATGTCCTCCCGTCTCTCTCATTCTTTCACCATTATCACCTACCTGTCTCAAGTAATTGTTATAGTAATCGATTCTGTCCTGATCTTCGAGTCCTGCGTGGGTAGAGAGTCCGTTCTCTGTGATAAAAAACTCCAAGTTTCCATATTGCTGCTTCAACCAGACTAGCTGCCGTCGGATGCCTTCAGGGTAGATCTGAAAAGAATATTGTTTGTATTGTGGCTAAGATTCATCTTGTATAATTATCATCTTTAACCAAAATTCAGGCTTTGAATAGCACGTAGTAGTGGCAAAATGAGTACATCAAGGTCGCCTAAATGAGCAAACCAAGTTTTGAGAGGCATTGAAATTCGAAGATTTATAATCTGCGTTCGCAATTTATTTACCAAACATGTAAACAAACACGAGTTTTAGGAAAAACACCGTAATGCCTTCATATAAGGTTTAGTTTGCGCTACAACTTCATATTTTTGATGACTTTTTCAACAGTACTTGTCAGTCTAAAATCCACTTTATTTACACTTGCATAAAGTGGATGTTTGTTTAAGTGGAAACAACGTCAATTGGAAACATGTTATAAATAGGCCTTAGGGTATCTGGTTTTCTGGCTTTATGCTGCCTTAGAGTTCGCATTTACAAGAGAAAGAGCAGTAAAGAAGAGTAAAAGAGAAGAGAACAGGAATCTTCTAGGTGCGCTCGATCAATCGCAGACCTCATCAGGCAAGATCGAGGTCCAGAGTGGACTCATGATAAATACCATAATGATTTTTGAAATTTCTATTTTCCATGTAACGCGAGATGCAAGGCTCTCAATAAATACTTACATAGAACCAAGAAGAAGCCGCCACGGGCCAGTCCTGTCGTCTTTCCTCGATACCATTCAGATCCACAGCGTCCCCGAGAGGCCAGGGTAAGAAGGTCTCACCTTCCTTAGCCCGGCGGATCAGACGGCTCGAGTAGTGGTTCATTGCGTAGAAGTCGTAGGTTCCTGGACAAATAAATATGAATAAGAGTCAAAGTGTTAATGGATTTTTACATTAGCATTTTTTCAGTAACAACACTGGTTGCTCGCTTGATTTATCGCGAGGGTCAGTGAAACGAAAATAAAGAAAAGCTGGTTTATTTTCCACAGAAACACGTGTATACAAAAAGATAATTAACTCGAATAATAAAGATAAATGTAAACAAAATAGATCTATAATTACGAACACCGAACAGAATTACAGTCGGAGCTGCACGTCGGGACTGTAACGAGAAGGCTTCCACTCAAAATTCAAAACGAAAAAAAAAACTTTCAAAAATCATTTATTCAAACTAGGCTGAGAATCAGCACTTTTCGAACGACAAAATTACATAGACAGTCTCCCAAAAACGCCCGCCCTTCACCACGTCCTAGTACTTTAGCTGGGAAGAAGAAGTGGCGCAACAAACTCCCCAGCAGCACAGCTGTCTGTGCAGTTAGAAAAAAAAACTTGATTCTATGCAATAGTATGCAAAATAATTTACATTACTCAACACAACCATTAAATTAAATTATTTGCTATAATGTCAGCTAGCACACGCCATTCAGCATGTGGCCGAGCTATGGGGGACCCACAGCAGAGCGCTGATTAAAAAGAACCTAGGCGTACCTACTGATAGTACACCCACATACCGCCAGTTATTTTTATAAGTACAAAACCCCACGCAAAGCAGGAGCGCCGGTCTTGGTGTTATACTTCTGCCGGTGTACCTCAAGGTGGTGTTTTATGTCCTTTACTCTTCGCAAAATTTATAAACTCTATTTCCAAAAAGTTTATTTCTTCCTACCACCTTGTTACGCGCAGCTGCATAAGGGCAATCACCTGCATAAGGGTAATTACCTTTATGCAGATGATTTCCAAATATATAAACAAGCTGCCCTTTCGGGTTTGGCTGACGTAATAAATTTTATTAACAAGGATTTGGGTTCAGTTTGCGAGTGGAGTGAGGCACATGGGTTGCAGGTTAATCCATCTAAGACTCAGGTCACTGTTGTTGGCAGCTCAAAGATGACTCCCAAGATAAACTGGTTGCAGATTCCCCAAGTTCAATTTAACGGAATTGCTATTCCAGTAAGCGAAAAGGTTAAGAACCTGGAGTCTTGACAGGTCGATTACGGAACTTTCTTCCAACTGCCACTAAAACTGCGCTTGCACAATCCCCTTTACTTCCCATCCTTGACTACGCTAATGTCAGTTATCTCGATCTCACTGAGGCACAACTAGATAAACTTGAGCGACTTCAAAACTTTTGCATAAGATTTATATTTGGCCTGCGCAATTAAGACCACATTTCTGAATTTCGTACAATTCTCAAGTGGCTCCCCATACGTCTTCGCCGGAATTCTCATATCTTATTTCAGCTCTACAGTATTCTGTTTAATCGTACAACCCCCTCTTATCTTAAAGAACGTTTCCAGTTCCTTCATGACACACATAATAATAAGTAGATAGTCATCGGAAAACTTGAGACTAGAAATGCCGATGCACTCCACCAGCTTTTATGACAAATCTTCTACACTTCAAGCAGTACGGTTATGGAATGCCTTGCCCGTGTCGATAAGGCGTGCTCAATCTTTGTCCACTTTTAAAATTCTGGTGAAAAATCACTTTCTCTCTCCTGAAACATCATCATTACATATAGTTGCTTGCCCTCGTTTCATGTTTATTATTTTATATATATCTATGTATATATGTATATTTTTATCGATAAGTTAACGCTGTATGTATTTATTGTATATGTAAATGGTACACTACTGACTACCTGCAGTATTGTCACTCCTTCTTCCTTTAATCCATCCAAAGGTTGTCACTTTTAGCGATAAGGCCGCCCATTGTGTCACCCTATGTAAAATTTCTAAATTCATTTCTGTAATTTTTATGGTGTGCATAATAAAGAACATTCTATCTTCTATGTATCTATCTATGTAGCGCTTGCGACCACTGGACAAACGAGACACTCAAGATTGTTTGTTGCAGTAATCCATTTATTTTATTTTGCATAACGACATGTTGATGACACTATCCTATCAAAGTCTTAAAATATAATTCTTGTCATAAAGCAACGTTGAGGTAAATCGTATTTGTTTTGTATTATGGTATTACCTTTAACTAACGCAATCTCTTCTTGAGTAAACGCCGGTAATGAGGATTTATTGTATCCCCTCTTTATGCTGACCTCTTCCATTTGTTTTTCTAAAGATGGCGGCCATCCACCCGCTGCGGAGAATATTGGATGGGTGTATTTGCCGACCTGAAACGTTGGGTTTTTTAATACATCATCGCGATTGATCATCAATATTTATAAGTGCAACGAATCATAGGATAAAAAGATCTCAGAAGCTGGAAGTCTACATCAATTTGTGAATTCTAACTTCCTCTTTCCATCCATGTTGTAGTCGGCTTCCAGTCTTACCAGATGCAGCTAATTACCATTATTTTCCATGGAGCGACTGCCTATCTGACCACCACAACTCAGCTACTGGATAATTCAGTATCCCTTGAAAGACTCAATTTGAGAATGTCTAGAGTCAATTTGCGAATGTTTTATAGAAAATAAGGAAGTTCGGCGTCCTTGTGTTAGTATTGTCCTAAAGCCATTTATTCAAAGGTACTTATTTGCTAGATTTATAAAACTACAATGTAAAGAAAGTAGAACTTACACAGTTCTCTCTAGCAAGTTCTGCAAGCTCAGCATCTGCTGGCGTCAAAGGGTCGAACCAAATGTGGTGATTGACTACGGACACCTTACCTGTAATCAAAATGATACCTCAACGAATTTATAGCCTGTCCCTACAAACCAAAGTAATAAGCTATACTTTTTCAAGTTTAGGTCTTGAAAAATCATTACTTTCATCAGTCTACCTATCCACTGCATGATATTCCTCTCTTATCTAACGCACGCCATCATCATCATCTTCCCGGCCTTGTCTCTCGTTACGTGTGGTCGGCGCAGCACATTTTCTCTTTCCCCTCTCCCCTGTCAACCGTCACGCTGTCATTCACTCCCTTCTCTTTCATATCATTCCTCACACAATCCATCCATCTTTCCTTTGGCCTTCCTTCCAAACGTACGCCATTTAACTAAAATCTCGGATACTCTCATCCAGCTACTACCTTACTTAGCTAACAGCCATGCGATTCTGTAAACATCTCACCGTGAAAACTTGGGTGAAGTGAGCTGTCAATAGTGTCAATCCCTGTGGAATGACAGCTCACTCCACGCTCACTTCACCTAAGTTTTCACGGTGAGATGGTTACAGAATAGCACTGCAGTTGTTAAAATATAAGAACCGCTGCTCATATAATAAACATCTTCAAAGTCAAGTCAAAGTCAAACAATTTATTTCAATTAGGCACATAAGAGGCACTTTTGAACGTCAATTGTACACAAAATAGAATTGATTCTAGTCGCCCCTTCCAAAAGGTAGTTCTCGTATGGGGAAGAATGGGCAAGAAACTCCACCGTTACTCTTTTAAAATGTTTTTCAAATATTTTGTATACATTAATTATATGTGAAGACGATGCATCTAGAATAAGATTACTATACCACGATAGGTAAAAAGAATGAAAAATGAAGCAATGACAGATAAATTAATTATGTGATAGATACATGGTGCTCACATACTTACAAACATTGCAAAATTATACGATATTCTTAACATTTTAACAAGTAATACTAATAAGTCAGTGTGTGAGTTCAAGTAATAACTCATCAACAACTAAGGAACAATAAAAACCACCGTCAGTAGATTAATTTCTTGCGAATATACTGAGATTTCCGTTTTGAAAGAAAAACGTTTATTTGGACACAGTTCGTCAAAAACACAAAATAAAAATTAAAACCTGGCTTAGTGCGAGTCGGACCACACACAATGAAGTGTTCCGTAGTTGGGATGAATTTATCCCAAGAACAAACTTAACATTGTAGTTGAAAAACATGCTCCTCCATACTGAATGTATGGGAGAACATGTTTTTGCAACTGCAAATGTAAATTGGTCGATTACTCGTTAACTTGTAGAACTTACTTAGCTGAGATAGTTTTCCTTTTAATTTCGTTATATATACTACTGCCATGATTTTTTTCACATATCCAAAACCAACCATTTAGCCGGCAGGGAGAGGGACACTTGATCTCTAACAAAAATTATCACTATAAAGCTTAATATTTCGCAAACGGATCCCTGAATCCAAAAATGGTTTTCACGCACTCAAAATATCTTTGAACGACCTTTCCAACGATACCCCACGCCAAAGGGACAGATGAGAAAGGCCCCCAGGTGAGGTTTATCCCCATTTAAAGACTCATGCAAACTAGCGTGACCCGGTCTGCACGTCGCTTTACGTGTAAGGGAGGTACCTAAAAATAAATTTTCATGATTTTATTTTACCACTTTGTCGGCGTGATTAATATTTATACCCATGCCAAATTATAGCCTTCTAGTACTAAGAATCTCAGAGCTAAACCATGAACAGACAGACTGACAGACATACAAACAGACAGACAGACGAACATGGCGAAACTATTATTGATGGTTTTGACATTGCTAGTAATTATGACCAAAATTTGCCGAATATTATTATATACTAACACTAGTGTTTAAGATGTGTATGTAGCTAACAAATTGGATTGTATGCTCTGTAAATAACAATAAACTATAATGGTTCCTTGTTAACTATGAACCCTAAGAGGAGAACATAACGTTTTAACAACAGTAGTGTGTGGCTCACGGCTGCTCCATTTCAGCATTACAGACAGACGGACTCTGACGTTGGTTTTCCTTTCCATTGAACTTATACACAGAATACAGAGTCACATTAGCGAAACCGCAGGCGGTCTTCAATAATATTGGTTTCTCTCCAACTTACCATGATATTTCGGCCTAAACTCTCCATCATACAGCCTCCAAGCCTTAGCATGTGCTATCAGTATATTCTTATTGCACAAGTAAGCCCCAAGTTCAGGGCTTACAATCGGCGGGGCCATACTACCGGAACTGTAGACCACGTCGCAGATAGCCAACGGCTCGTTGATGGTAAGCCACCATTTAACACGGTCGCCGAAGAGTGTGAAAGCTACCCTTGAGTAGTCGGTGAACCAGTCTGCAACGAGGGGGTTGGCCCAGCCACCTGCAAGGAACAATGTTAGGTCTTAGTTTTTACACGTCTGCCCAGAAAAAGGAGTGTTATGTTTTCAGGGCTCATGTGCCAAATTCGGTGAACACGGCACTCCCATATTTCATGTTTGATGTTGCTTATTCCACGATAACTTTGTAAACGCGTGAAACGATTTCGATGTACCGTTATAAGCACTTTTTGAGGTATTTTTTCTGTTGTCAATAACATGATAATTTCGTTCGCTAATTCGCGCTTTGCACGTGGTAAACGTTTCTTTATTAAATTTTTATTCTTTTTTAATTTTGACTCAGTTTAGTCGTATTGAATCATTACGAAATTTCATTTTCGCGGCTTATCAAAATCAGATTAATATAGGTACGTGAAATTGAAACATTTCATTTCATAATTGGATTGAAGGAGGAGAATATTGATTGTATCATGGATGTAAAATTTTGATAAATAAATAATTGTTTTGTTTCTACTAAGTTGCAAATGATGATGGATTGTTTTATTTATTTCATTTAAATTGATTTATTTGTCATAAAACATAGCAAACCCGTGATTTTGACAAGAACTTTATCATAAACCCAAACTAGTTCAGGTTTTTTGATAAAAAATCTGGATTGTTACAGGTTTATGATGAAATTGAGTTTAAAGTGTGTCATCTTCCGGTTTTTCATCAAAAACCTAGGTTTTTGATCAAAAACCTAATTTTATGAAAAACCTGCTGCTTTTTGGGGGTGACTATACACACCCGACAGTTGTAAGTAAGAAGAATTTCTTGTCATCATTACTCCAGAATGTTCTAATTCTAACTCAGAAACTCAATAATACTTTGCTAGACCAGATCCCATGGTTGGTTCAACAACTTCAAAACTTAGTAAAACTGCCTATTTTAGGTGTACACTCGGCATTTTTCAAACAGAACAAAATTATCATCTTAGTTATCTTAAACATACATTATACATTGTAATTTCTATTGTTTGGTACTTAAGCAGAAAAATCTAAGAAAGCAAATAATTACATTACATAATGTAAGATAATTTTGAGAATGAGAGTTATTTGAATTTGAAAAAGCCCCTGACCGAAATTGTAGATCTTTTAAGGAAATTATTGAAACAAAATAAAATAAGTAAAACACAATACGATAAAGCATTAAAATCTATCCGAGTTGACCAAAAATTCGAAGACATGAAAGAAAGAAAGAAAGTGTATTTATTGAGTGACATGACATTGACATCCGCCAAACCGCGCTGGGCTCAAGTGGTCCACTTCCTCTTATAGACAGAATTCCTGAATCCTAACATTAGGAACATTGTAGGTACAACCCGGGCGCAATAACTTGACACCTGGCTCGAAACTCGACACCCCTCCTTCGTCGCGCCGCACTCGTCCTTCAGGACGAGAGCGGGGCCTCGCGCGGGTTAGCGGGAGGGGTGTCGAGTTTCGAGCCAGGTGTCAAGTTATTGCGCCCGGGATATATAGGCTATTGATTTCTTAAGTATCTTTTAAGCAGCCAATTTGACTTACCAAGATCCTGAAGTGATTGTGGCAAATCGAAGTGATACAGAGTCACGAACGGCTCGATGCCCTTCTCCAGTAGACCGTCGATCAGGTTGTAGTAGTAGTTCTTGCCATCCTCACTGATGTTGTCAGAATACCCAGACGGGAGCAGTCGAGTCCAGGATATTGAGAATCTGGTGATTGAGGGAACGGATAATCGCAGTAAAGCAATTTGGTCCATTTTCTGATTCTTAGATAAAGGGCTGTACTCAAACCTCCATTATGGGTTGGATCTAGCATAGAGTTATAGTTTGACCGGGACCGCTGTACCGCATCTTAGGAATGTCAGCAGCGAGACGGTGCACGCCGCTCATTTCTTCAAGCTCACGGCTCGCGGCGTCCCGCCCGCCGCTCATTCTTCAACGGTGCCGAAGGCGCGGAACAGCAGTCACGGTCAAACTATAGTCAACTATTATTCTATTCTATTCTAGGTGATTAATCCGCATTACTAAGCCGATTTCCCCCTTTTTTTTTTTTTTTTTTTTTACCTTGTATTTTTCATGGTTTGAGTGAAACCGCAGACAGCAACTCGTCTAGTACTTATATTATGAACGTAGATTTAAACATTCACTAGTCTGTCTAATGTCGTTTGCTGTTCTTTGGAAATACTGTATAATGTAGTTTCACATTATGTCATCTCACCTATAAAAGTGCAGACCCAGTTCCTCGTCTAGTACTTATATTATGAACGTAGATTTAAACTTCCACTTGTCTGTCTAATGTCGTTTGCTGTACTTTGGCATCACTGTATAATGTAGTTTCACATTATGTCATCTCACCTATAAAAGTGCAGACCCAGTTCCACAGCCATCTCAATATCTCTCTTCCATTGATGGTAAGAGTCGCAGGCGACGTCTGCACTGCTCTGGTCTTTAATCATTCCTGGATGTTGATGGGTTAACCGGTCCCAGATGCTCTCACCTTTGTCTGAAAAATTCACATCATATTGTATTTTTGAGTTCATCTGATGATGAGTGCTGTTGTGATTTCACTGTATGAAACTTTTTAAGTTGAGGTGCATGAAATTACCGCCCCCCAATGGCTAAAGGATATATGATCTCCACCGCCTCCACTGGGCCCACGTGGTGGACCACGGCGTCCTTCGAGAGAAACCCCGGCTTCCAGTAGTGCCATACTGTAAAAATCTCACCATGAAAACATAATAAATAATATAATATTTGAATTCTTTTTTATTCCTCAATTTTTTGTAATTGCACCTACCACTGTTTGTCTCTCCATCACCCAAAGGTTGACTGGTAGAAAATGCCTATGGGATTAAGTCCGCCTCTGTACATTTTTGTGCTTGAAGTATTAAATGAGAGCATGTGTACTCGATAATGTGTAAGTTGTGGTTACCTGTAATTGAGTGGGCATTACAGGATAAGGGATATTATATAAGTTTTTAATTTTGTAAAAGATAATCGTAATGTATCTCGTTGGTAATCCTTAAATAAATAAAATAAATAAATAAAACATAGATGAAGTGAGCGTCAATAGTATCAATCCGTAGGTAAAATGACATCTCACTTCAAGCTCACAAGTTTTCACGATGAGTTCGGCTGAAGTCACTAATGGGAATCCACCATCTTTTATTTCACAGCTGTCCGGGAGAACCGTACGGGCCGCCCATACGGGCTCCCGGAACGGATACACACGTGAGGCGCTAGAACCTTATTTCACAGAGACGCGGATTGGTTCGTACGCGGCCCGCTCCGGGTAGAGCCCGTACAGCGTATGGTACTACTCCCTCGCACTCCAGAGCACTGCGGGCGCTACCCGTACGGGTATCCCGTGTAAAGACGGCCCGTAGGTACGTTCAGCTGTGAAACCAGCCTTATTTATATAACAATTGCTTGGTGCACTTACAGTAAACACCAAAGCACGCAACAAGCCAACAACATACCTGACATTTAAGAAAAAAAAATCATGCAAATATTTAATATAGATTTACTGCTATAAATAAATATGTCAACATCGGGCTCCTGAGCAATCACGTTCAGCAGATAGATCGACTGGTTTGTGGGCGCATATCGAGCAGTATAGTAAGGTTGATTATGAGTGTTTTAGATGTATTTCTAATTTTTGAGGGCTCCTTACCACTAGCATTCCAGCCACCTTCAACTTGGTAAGCAGCAGTAGCCGCCCCAAACTTGAACCCTGGTGGAAAGGTCAGGTCTTCGGCACACCATGATACGGAGAATACAGCGCTGTAGAATAAATTAGACATGTTCTATGCTATTGCATATCTTCCAGCACGACCAGCACATATAACGGGTGTAAAAAGATGCTTAACGAACCGATAGTCAGTTCTACTTCCCGCCATTGAGATTTTTTTTTTTTTGTACTGGGTCATACCTGGGAAACTTCTGATTACAAACATATTGAAGGTCAAAGTTCCAAATTTTTTTAAATGTTTTTTTAAGAATGCAAATTTTTTATATTATACATTTATTGTAAACGACTTAAAATATCTCAGCGTTAAGGGTCGTGCCGACTAGCGACGACTTATCGCACGACGCGACAACGGTAATTGTTCTACCATGAAGTTTTCTCAGATTGTTTTTTGTTAGAGTCGCGTCGCGCCCTTCTGCACAACGCTTTACATTGCGCGCTGCCGTAAACAGCGTTTTTTTACACCAAAAATATTTTTTTATGTACAGAATGCGTACAATGCGTTAAATAACTGAGAATATGTGAGATACAAGATACAAGACATTGTTTTTTTTTTTTTTTTTTGGAACGAAGTTCCTTATCGCGCGTTGTGAAAGGGGGCTAGACGGAAAAAAAAATTACGAAAAGTTGTCACGACACTTTTTGCTATAGTAAGCTATTGTAAGCTGTGCGGCGGGCGTGCGCATGTTTCTCTGTCTGTCTCTCTCTCTCTCTTATAGAAAGCAAGCCAGATATTTTCATTTCTATTTCGCATTGAACAGTGTGGTGTCGCGACGATTATTTTTGTTGAGTGTATACAGGTTTTTTGTACATAATAAATAATAAAAAGGAACTTCGTTCCATCCGGGTGTCCCTTGACACCTCTCAATTTTTTTTTTATGTGTGATGGGTATTTTGCACCTAAGTATTTGACATCATGCAGGTTAGCCAGTGGATGATCGATCGGCTGCTGCTACTGCTACGAGTCACGGGATAAGGGTTCAATTCGCGAAAGAAAAAAAAAAAAAAGTTAAAGCATGTAATTAAGTAATTTTCTTTGGACGTCGTTCGTGCCAAAATTACATTACGAAATTATTGAGGCGTCGCGGACGAGCGACGGACGCTCCCCCCAGGTCGTTCCGCCGCCCTAGCACAAACTGTTGCTTAAGAGCTTTGGAGCTAATCCGATTGTTCCCAAAGGCGCCAAGCTCAAGCGTCAGAGCGTGCACTGCAGACCTTATGCAGCCGCTTTGGAGCCAAAGGGGCACAACTTTTTGCAATCTATAGTTCCATTAGAACTTCATAATACTGGCATAAAAGCGCTAGAGGAGCTGCAACTAATAGTTAACACCACACTAAAGCTCTTGTGGCGCTTATTGAATGAATGACAGGTTTAACTGAACGAATAAAGGATCACTGATCATTCACCTTGTCTCTTATTTATTAAATACATCTGTTGTTCCTGAGTCAGACATTCTGAATAGAAATAAATAATAAGTGAAGTGAAGGTAAGTGTTTTTGAGTTATATTTTGTATTATATGCAAGTGGCTACAAACGCAGATCAGTTTATCGTGCATATAGTTGATATTATTGGAGTATTTTTAACGCGCCTCAATAATTACCTCAGAATATCGTAAAATATTATTATATAAATATTATTATATCACATACCTACACGATATTGAAATTACATACTTGACTACATTTGTATTTAGTAAGTTGCTGGTTCTATATTTAGTTATATTTTACTACAAATTGCGATAAAAACCTATAAATTTCTCAAGAAATGTTAAATAATTGTCTTGTAAACATGTCTATGAGAAGCAGCTTTAACTTGCAACTTCAACCTTAATACTTCCTCTCTGCACGTCAAAGCGCTAAGTTTCACTCTTCTGAAGGTCCAAGTAATACATGTACCACTAATGCAGTTCAAGTCTTTACAATCACTTTTATTTCGTACTTACTGCAGATATCGAACCACACTAATGGTTATTTGTTTAGAGATCCGTAGAACTCGTTGAAAACCCTAAAATACGATGATCATTTGTAGCTGCTTCTATATTTTTCGCTCTTTCAATTGTTTAACACTTACTATGTCTTACCATGTTTTCAGAATGCCTTTCAAAATAATTCAAACTTATAATGAACAACAAAGCAAGAACTTTGCATCTGTCCATCTAAGCGGGAAAAACATGGAGTGTTACACTGGCCGAACAAAAAAAGTAAAAATTTATGTAAAATAGAAGATTCAACTCCACAACCAAACTGGACTAAAATAAACTGCATTGTTAAAAGGAAAAATATTATGTCGTACGAAATTGCTGACAAGCAGTTGACAGAAATGTTAGATTGTTCGACAACAGAACAAGAAGCCACAGAACTCTTACCAGCGCTCTCGCCAAACCTTATCGGACCAACCAACGAACTTACGTGTTATTTAATATTTCAATTACAGAATTCTCGTAAACAGTTGCCCTTTTTAATTTCTGCATATTTTGATAAACTCGCCGTACTTTCTTCCGATATCCACCAGTTCTTTGTTTGAACTTCCATGCTTTCAGATCCATATTTCTTTTAAACTGGCTTAAATATTTTATAAAATCTGATTTCTCCAATAAAAATAGCAGAATGTATGCAAATGAGTAGGCAATGTCCATTACTCTCCTGCTTCTATTGTGAAGCCTTAATGTCGCTAAGTAAAACAGTTGATCAAATTCCTACTTAAGTCTGCGCAAAAGAACAAATCACTTCTGCAATGAAACTTTCAGTGGCAGAACAGTGATAAATATATCTTTAATACAGTTCCGTTAAAAAGTCTGCAATTAAAGTCTTTATGCAGTTCTGAAGCGTACAACAGCGGCAATAGAAGCTTTTTAGAAGCTTTAAGCTTTAACATCTATGTTTTAACTCTCTTTTAAAGCTATAGACGGAAAATGGGTTATAAAATTAACTCTTATAAAACCTAGAGTGGCATTTGGTTCAGTTTCTGCTACCCCTAGTGATATTTACAGCTATGAGCAATTACGGAAGCAATAGTAGAACTTAAAACCACTTTCTGAACCCTTAAAGCGCTACTGTACAGCTAAAAGTTGCAAAATAGGCTGCTATTTCCACTAGTGTGCTAGTTGGGCGCACACTTGTACGAAAAAGTCGCCCTATAATTTTATCTCACTAATTTTGGCTTTTTAAGTATACCCTACCTCGCACGACGAACTACACTCGCATTCGTAAATTTGGTTTTAGGACATACCGGTTTCTTCACGATGTTTTCCTACACCTACTTAGCAAGAATCTCGTTAGTTATCGTTTAATTATTTGGTCCTAAGATCGCACAGCTATGAACTGCCCCAAAATTAAGCCCAGGGTTTCTTCCTGTAGGAAGGAGTCTACTCAGGGCCCGCCATGATGTCTTGTGATCAGTGCTTATGTGAAACGACAGGAGGACAGACAAAACTAGGAACAAACCATGTCCTAATGGGATTGGCCCTAATATCTTGGCCTATGTGATGGGCCTACACTGTCCTCTCATACCTGTATAGTTGAACGAAGCTTTTAACACTGTAATTTGGAAAAATTGTAAAAAACATTTACTTTTAAAAGAGTAACCGTGGAGTTTCTTGCCGGCTCTTCTCCATAGGAAACGACCAATTGGAACCGTGCACCCAGCTTCTGACGTTTCATAAGTGCCCTTGTAGGTTTATGTGAAATAAAATATTTTGAATTTTGAATTGCCCGTCGGCACAAATTACGAACTTCCATCCCCTATTTAACCCGATTAGGGGATGAATTTTCAATCAATCAAAACAATCATACTTTTCGTTATGAAAGGAACACAAAAGTGCAAAATTGTATACTCGATTAAATAAATATATTATCTGGCCCACCTCAACACAACTGCCCGGTACCAATCCATGATCACTACTCATATGTGCACATCGTACGTCTCAAAAAAATCTCACTATCTAAGCATGCATTACTACAGATTAAGATTGTTAATTTTTTTATTTATTTTTTAGTTTTATTGTACCTTTCCTTCTCTAGTAGATTACGTTAGGAAATTTATTTTAATGGACATAAATTCTATTACATTATAGCAATAAATGTAAACGGAACGAAGGCCTGGATCTCACGACACAGGGAATCCTAGTGTGAGTTCCAGGAATCAACGCATTCGAATGTAATTTCTTATACAATAAATTTATTCTTTATTCTTCTTTATTTATTTGCACAGCAGATACCTAACAAGGTTGCTCTCCCTTAAAGTCCATCATCTATCATTATACTGCACTTATTCCAACACAACCTTGAATGTTTTGTGACTGTAAAGTGCTTGTGACGTAGCAGTTTCCCATAGATTACGAAAATTTCCTTTTTAGTGAATTAATACATTCTACGAACTATTATTTACATAATAATAAAAAAAAAACAAAAATAACGTATAACAATATTTAAAAAAAGAATCACAAAAAAATACAATAGTTGTGAATCGAACTTACAAGTTTAGGTTTGCGAAGCAATCGTCGAACCTCTTAGTTATTTCCTGTGTTGAAATATAGCTAAAATAGTAGTTCCTATTCTTGTTTAAATTTCATGATTGACTGCTTAGCTCCATAAAGGTATAGCCTGATGATAATCATTTAAAAACTTAAATAGATACAATATCCTAACCTTTTAGCGCGTCCTTTTATAATTTCCGGAAAAAATACGGACATAATGTAATATTGCTCATCCCCCATAGCAAATAGCTGGATATTTTATACCCTACAGTTTGACCAGACCTATAGAGAATTTCTATGCAAAATTAAAACAGAATTTATCCGGTAGAATTTGCGTGATGCTGGAACGAAGAATACGAAAATAATGCTCATCCCCCATAGCAAATAGCGTGATATTTTATACCCTACAGTTTGACCAGACCTATAGGGAATTTCTATGCAAAATTTTAACAGAGTCTGTCCGGCACAATTTGCGTGATGCTGGAACATACATACAGACAAACAGACAAAAATTTTAAAAACTATATTTTGGGCATTAGAATCGATCCCAGACCTCGTAGCAATTACTTTTAAAAAAAACAAAATATACAGTTTTGACTTCGCTACGATTTTATTATATGTATAGATAATATTTATTTGCTAAATTTATGAGATAAATCTCCAGAGTCCTCCTTCAATCCGAATTTGTTTCGGGTCGATGTAGCATCTTTTCTTCTCATTTTTATCAGCCCAATCCAGCCACCATCGTTCATCCAAAAAAGTTGGCAACGTCGCAAATATCTGTCAAATATTTACATGTTTTGATTAATTTGACAATATTACTTTATGAAAATAATAAATGTGGCTAACTAGTGAACTAGAATATTATTAATATGTTGTAACAGTTTTAGGTGTAAAAAAGGCACTTGGAAAGTTTCCAAATACTTTTTTTACATCTAAAACTAAATATTCGGTGTTACGATATTAATTTTATTATTGCATTTCATAATCAATATTTTAATTCACTAGTTAGCGATATTTCTTTATTCCATACAGTAATATTGCCAAATCCTGTTAAATGAGCAATATTTGTATGTATGTATATATTATATACACCCATATGTATATATAGGTATATACAGGGGCGCAGGGACATCGACGCGAAAACTGTTACCATGGATTCAGTACATGATTCTGAATGTGCGTTGAAATTTTTCGTCGGTTACTTTTTTTAAATCCGCAGTTCCATACATTTTGACCGCGTAGGTATTGCACTTTTCTATGAAACAGCAATTTTTTTTTTTAAATAACCTATGAAAATTTTCAACGTATGGGGGTTCAGAATTATGTACTGAATCCATGGTATTGGTTATCGTGTCGATGTCCCTGCCACCCTATATATATATTTGTAATCACGTTCCCGAAAAAGGCTCTAAAGATTTCGATGAAAGTTGCATTATACGGGGATGCAAAAACGATCTAGCTAGGTCTCATATCTGGGAAAATTCGTTATCTCTATTTGCACAGCCTCGGGACTGGATACAACCAGTTTATATATATTAGTCTATGGATACAACGTTGGTATACCTGGACGATATTTTTATCTATTTTCACCCGAGCAGAGCTCGGTCGACCAGGTACTAAATTAAGACAGCGAAATATTTGACATCTATTTGAGACGTTGCCCGCTTTCAGAATGCAAGCCCTTTCGAGCCATACTTTCAGACTTCACACAATCCATTCATCGTTTCTTTCATTAAGTTTTGACTATTTCAGACATTAATTGGGCTTACCCGAAATAACCATGTGAGATGTTAACAATCATTAAGCAAACCAAGAGTTTAAAAATATTGGACGCAGAGATCAAAGTTTATTATGTACCGCTTATGCAGTTAATCTTTCTTTTTTATTTGTTTTTAAAATTCTCGTCATGAAAGCCTGGGGGTTTTGACCTCGGATTTTTGTTAGGTACATTGAATGAATTTTTAAGATCGAGGTGGTATTTTGTTTTTCATATTATAAATTGCAATGTTTACCAATTTGTTGTAAGTGCTTTTGATTTTTAGCATTGAAAATTCTTTTTCGGTCGCTTCAGTAGGGTACCCGTTTTCAAGAAAAGTACAACCCGGCTAGCGGCCTCAATTATTAAGATAGAGAAATGAAAATTATATCAAAAGATGCGCTACTAAAAGGGCCACAATACCGGAAAAAAATTATTGTAAAATCTTTTTTATTTTTATTATTAAGTATTAAAAAGCAAACAAGTACCAAAAAGGTGTCTCCGAAAGATCCACCCTTAATTATAATCCTTTCCAGGATTTAATTTTTTTTTACTTTTTCGACATCTCCTTTTGTTTTTGAGAAGTGTAAGATTCTTTGAAAAAAGTGCCAAAAGAAACGGTAAAAAATAATTGTTTATAAAAAAAAACATAAAAAAACAGTTTACAAAAAAAATGCAGTATTGTAGCCCTTTCAGTAACGCTTCTTTTGATACCATTTTCATTTCTCTATCTGAATAATTGAGGACGCTAGCTAGATATTATATGTTTTAATACTCCACCTATCATTCAAATAAATGAAGTTGAAGAAAATATTTGATATAGACAACGATGTAAATTGTTTAAATGAACAAATATTTTATTAATCATTTTCTACTATAATAAATTTTCCTTAATTAACTTCTATTTCTCGATTACTATCTCTATATAAATAGATAGATGAACTTAATTTTGATATACAAAAATATTCTACAGCTTATTATGTATTTTAAACTACTTGAATTGATCCAAAATACTTTCTTTTTTTTTCTTTCTAATCAAGATCACAATTTTTTAATAGGTAAAATTTTGTTAATATATTTTTAGCTAAACATTCCATTTTGAATTTTTAAATTTAATTCACTGTAACAGAAATCCGAGGTTTTCATGTTTTTAACGGTCCAGGCACTACACAGGCATTACATGTCATTATTCTGTAACAGTCATAATGCGCTTACAAGTTTTTTTTGGTGTTTGCACCTTTGCACTGCAAAACCCGTTAATTAGAAGCTTGGAGTTTAGATTAACTGACCTCTGTCTACCCTTTTGGGACAGTCGTGATAATAATCCGATATTTCAGAACGAATAAGCAATTTTCAAACCAAATTAAATTACTGAACTGAACTCAGAATTGTCAAACATAACGTCAAAGTCACATTGCAATTTGCATTGTTTTGAGTTTTGAGGTTATGCTAGCCAAAATAACACGATTTTTACGAGTTTTTAAATAAAACTAATAAAATGAGTAAGAAGATAAACAATATGAAATGGGAGTCGGTGGCGATGGATGGTTTCCCGGCCTCCATGACAGACAAATTCCATGGTTTTGTGGGTTTAGAAGAGTGCACCGACTATGGTTTTGATAAGGAGAAGAAGCAGTCTAGAAGGGTTTGTTTATTTCGATTATAATATCTACCGCTTTTAGTGAAAATATCATTTCACCATCATTGATTTTTGTAGATTAAAAATTATATTGGTATACATAAGTTACACCTTGTGAAAAGAACTCGCCATGATGTTTCATAAGATTGAACAATAACCCATCTGTGTGCGGAATAAGGAATCCATGTGTATCCGTCTAATCTTAACAAAGTATGTTCTCATCATCTATACTGGATGTCATGTAAAACTAATACAGGATAAGGCTTATATACTACTGCCCGGTGGTCACCACATACAGGGCAAAGTAATTCGGTAACCCAGGTACCCTACGTGAGATTGTCAGTGACACCAAGGCGCTGCTGGCCTTCTTTGAGGAGCTGGGGTGGATCGAATAACCGATATTCTTACCCGTACGCAAAATATGCGCTTTGACATGGAGTTGCGGATACCAGCCCGTATTACTTATTACCTACCTATTACCTAAGGCTTATATACAATTATTACACAACTAAGTCCCCGTCACGAGAAGCTATAAATTTTGTAAACAAAGAACTTCTACTAAGTTACGTAGCAAAACAAAAAAACCCAAATTCAATCAACTCAAAGTAACATACGTGTAATACGAAACTAACGAGCAATTTCACTTGGTTGGCTCATATACTGTGTGTACAAACTTCAAACTTCTTTGAAGATCACTAAAACCTGTTCAGTCTTTTCTTAATTCTCTCCGAGTGCTTACTTATTCTTACTTTCGCTTGCCTGTCTGCTGTTTCTTGTGCTCTAATATTGTCAGTGAAAACTTTTAATTGGCCTTCTTTCACTAACTGTCAACTATCTGTGTCCTAGCTGTAAGTTTTCTAAAGAAATAAAATAAAATATTTTAATATAAAGCGCTGTCGTCTAATGTTTTGTGGTACTGAAATTCAGACACGTTTATAGGCAAAAATATCTTCAAGATAGCAACCAGTAGACAGAACCACAAGTAAGAAACCCCTACGGTTTCTTACTTTTCTCAGTATCATTCACATAATAAGGTTCACTGCTGCATCTCAATGTTTATTAATAAAAATATAATTATTCATTTTATTCCAGAGTAAACAAAAGGAAATAATTAAACAGAGGAAAGAAGAAAAGAAGAAGCGGAAATCTTCAGAAAGCGAACCTAAAGAAGTTCCTAGCAAAAAAATTAAACTAGACAGCGGTTTTGTTGTAGAATCATGCAACTCTATAGAACCATCTCTAGCTAACAGTAGTCAAAAGAGGGCTATAAACAAAAATAAGAAGAGAAACAAAAACGCAAAAAATTCTAACACAGAGGAAAATAATGACAGCACTGAAACTCCTAACCAAAAGAATGAAAACACAGGAAAACCAGCCAAAAACAAAAATAAGAAATCTAAAAATAAAAAGAAAGATGTCATCAAAAGCACAGATAATGTACAAAATATTCCTAAAAAAGTTAAACAGAAACTAGGGGACCTACCGCAGTCTAATACAGACTTGACACCTGAAGATATGCTGCCCTGGGCCGAGTTCAAGTTGCAGGAGCCTATTATAAAGGCTCTCACTGAATTGGGCTTCAAACAGCCTACGAAGATCCAGCAATTGACGCTACCGGCTGCTATTCATGGTAAATATTATATTTGTTTTATTCAACTACTTATCCTTCGTAGCCATTTGTAATTGATAGTTTTCAACTAAATATCAACTAAAACACGTTACCTGACACTGGTGTCTTGATGATGAAGAGATTTGGCTCTATCAAATCTATTTTAATTGAAAGTAATTTGAATTGAAATATGGTTACAGTTTTTAGTTTTATCTGATGGAAAGATAAATTCTCAATTGTAGATTACAAAAATATAAACTAAAAACTAAACTGAAAAAACATGTATTCTACATACTGCAAGTCTAGAGCAGGCACATTATTTAATAATATAAAATATTTACATATCTCTTTGTTGTTGTCTACAGGACGTAGAGACATCCTAGGTGCAGCAGAAACTGGCAGCGGAAAAACATTAGCATTTGGCTTGCCAATATTATGTGGTATACTAAAACTTAAAGAAAAAGCCCTTTTGAAAGGCCTTGACGTTTACGATATACCTTACAAAAAATCTTCAGCCAAGAAAAAGAATGTTGAAGTAAAAGAAGACAAAAAACAAAGGTTTAAAAGAAAAGATAGGAAGTTTAATGAAAAGAAAAAAGAAATAGAAGAGGTAGTTCAAGTACCTACAGCTAAAGAGTCTTCTGAAGATGGTTACAGCAGTGGAACTGAAAGCAATGACGAGGCTGATGATTCTAAATCAGAGAATAAGAGTAATGATTATACTGATGATGATTATCTGGAAGAAATTGAAGTCCCAGTAAGGAAAAGAGAGAATTCAGCTGATGAAGGCAATGACAGTGATGACGATGATAATTACATCCATCTATCAGATATGCTAGATTCTGATGACTTGGCTGAAACCAGTGATGATGAAGGAAAAGACAATGAAAATGCGTCTGGTGATGAGATAGACGAAGATGTTGATAGTGATGCAGAGGAGAATTCTGAAGATGAAGTCGAAAATGGTGATGATGATGAAGTAGAGAGTGATGAACAAGATAGTGAGGCGGGTGAGGAGTCAGGTGATGAAGAGAGTGAAGGCAATGAAGATGTTCCTGATGAAGGCAATGAGAACGAACAAGGTAACATAAAGTTATTAAATATCCCACTATGTGAGCCTGTTTTTATAGTATTATTTTCGTGAGACATATATTCCTGTTTACGGTTTTACTCGTGTATTTATTTCGGGTTTTGGTCGACTAGTTTCGAACTCGAACGAAGCTCTTACTGACAATTATGAGCTCATCATGCACCAAAGCTACGAATCAACTCGCGATATCGCGTAAGCGAATGTCAAAGATTCGCTCATACATGTATCACGTTAGTTTTTCCAAAATAAACATCTTTACATGCTTTTAAACATATCGTTACGCATGTATGTCTCAAAGTCTGCCTGTCCTGTATGCCTTATTAACTTTGTGTCTATCCTACACATACAATACACCCTAAGTACTATTATAAATGCGAAAGTTAGTTTGTTTGTTACGCTTTCACGCTAAAACAGGTGAACAGATTTGGATGAAATTTGGCACATGGGTAGACCATGACCTGAATTAGGACATAGTATAGTTTTTTTTCCCGATATTCCTACGGGATCGAGACTTACGCGGGTGAAACCGCGGGGCGCAACTTGTAAATAATAAAGCCAGTTATTTCCGAAACTTAAATGATTTTTCACTTTGTAGTCGCTCTTTTTAGGGATCCGTACCTCAATAGGAAAAAACGGAACTCTTATAGGATCACTCGTGTGTCTGTCTGTCTGTCCGTCTGTCACAGCCAATTTGCTCCGAATATAATAGACCAATTAGGTTGAAATTTCGTACACATATGCATTTCTGTGACCCAAACACGAACGCGGCACGTAAATAAATGAATTTTGAATATGGGATCACTTTTGGGGGCTAAATAAGCAATTTAAAAAAAAAGTTTTGCTAACTGTACCGTGTGACTCATCAAATGAAAGAACTTATTGTGAGGATACCAAATATTAGAATTTTATATTTTATTACAGGAAAACCTATAAGAAGTCTGTCTCAAAATAACATGGTAAATCACTCAATATTGTGCGTACAAACTTACATTTACAGTTGGAATGTATGGGGGAACATGTTTTTGAACTACAATGTTAAGTTTGTTTTTGGGATAAATTCATCCCAACTACGGAACCCTTCATTGTGCGTGGTCCGACACGCATTGACCGGTTTTTTTAAGTCGGTTGTTTTTTATTAATCCCTTATAATAAACCTTTAATTGCAGGAATAGGCTGTGTAAAGGTAGTGGATAACATAGAGATCCCTGGGCACGTGTCGATGAAGACCGGCAAGCCGCTGTTTGCTCTCATCATCACTCCGACCAGGGAACTGGCCATACAGATCAGCAGGCATTTGATAGGTGCTGCTAAGTATACAGGTATGAAATACAATATATACTTGTCTTAAAGTAACGCAGAACGCAGTAAAACCAAATGATTTTTTTTTTCATAAGACTTTCCCCCAAAAACGCCCACCCTTCACCACTTCCTAGTGCTTTAGCTGAGAAGAAGAGGTGGCGTAAAAACTCCCCAGCAGCACAGATAAAATTAAAATGATTTAAATTCGGCCAGGCATAAGAGTAGCCACAATAGTGGGCGGCATGGCGGCCGTGAAACAGGAGCGGGTGCTCCGCTCAGGTCCTGAGATAGTGGTGGCGACGCCCGGGCGCCTGTGGGAGCTCATCGGGCAGGGGCAGCCGCATCTGCAGCAATTGGATATGGTCAAGTAAGGATGGCTTGGTTCTTTGCTCTCTTTAACGGAATGTTACTCGAATTTCTTTGTACGGAATACCTTCGTTACATAGTTCTTATTTAAGCAGTTTAGCCAAATGAACACTTAGCACCTGGTTATTATTGGGACCAGCCATGCTATTCTGTAAACATCTCACCGTGAAAACTTGGGTGAAGTGAGCTGTCAATAGTGTCAATCCCTGTGGAATGACAGCTCACTCCACGCTCACTTCACCTAAGTTTTCACGGTGAGATGGTTACAGAATAGCACTGCAGCAATGCTTTCAACGTTGTGCATACTATTTTTAGTACACCCATATTTTGGGCACGCCACAATTGTGGCGATAAGTCCCCTCTTTGAGGAGTGGCTAGAGAGGCGCCACGGCGTCCTCACCTTCCGCCTGACACAGGTCCTCACCGGACATGGTTGTTTCGGGAGGTTCCTGTTCAGGATAAAGCGGGAGGAAACGCCCGGGTGTCACCACTGTGTGGATCGCCCGGAGGACACGGTGGAGCATACGGTGGAGGTCTGCCCAGCTTGGGCGGAGCACCGCCGTGTCCTCACGGAGGCGATCGGCGGCGGCGATCTCTCGCGTCCGGCCCTGGTTCAGGCCATGGTCCGGAGCGAGAGTGCATGGGAGGCCGTCACCTCCTTCTGCGAAGCAGTAATGCTCGCGAAGGAGGAGGCGGAGCGCGTGAGGGAGAGGCAAAATGCGCCCCCTCGCGCCCCTAGTCGCCGCATGAGACGCCCCGGGCGTCGGGAGTCGCGAGCCGACTTCCGGCCACCGTAGGCGCGGGCTTGCGGACGGTGAGCAATGGGTAGCTCGCCGTCCGATAGGGACCAGGCCCGGGTCGACGGCGCGTTGTGTTCCACGCGCGCCTCAAAGAGATGTCAGCACCAACTGACGGGGTCCGGAAGGGCCAATGCCTGCCGGGGTCGCGGGTTTGTCTGAAAGGGATATCGCGACCTCGGCACACAGGCAACGGAAGGAACACGGGTGGGTTTTAGTCAGTAAAAGTCTGACACGCCCTCCCGCTCCACCCAGAGCGGGAGAAGTTATTTGATAATTTCCCACCCTCAAAAAAAAAAAAAAAAAAAGTACACCCATATTTCGCTAGTTATGTGTGAGTCCCAGGTAACCATTGCCTTTTACTGGGCACAAATCCGGACTGGACCGAAAATACTGCCCAACCTGGAACCTTATCCTAAGACTTGGGGTCTTAGGATCAATTTCAGCAGTATCAGGATCAGCAATCAGACTTGCGATCACAAGACAAAAGAGACCGTTACCCTAATTACGTAATACACGATCAATCAGAATCTGAATCGTTTTGAAACAGATTGCTAATCCAATGCTTCGTACGTTCGAAAAAAAATCTGCTCAACAACGTAAATAACACAATGAATGTTGTTGACCTGTCAAATTGAAACAGATTAGTCGGAATTGTCAACGAAAATGTGTTGCGTAATTAGATAGCGTGTCAATAAACAACAGTAAAAAAAACACAAATTTCCCAACTTATTTCACCAGGTTCCTCGCAATAGACGAGACTGACCGCATGATAGAACGCGGTCACTTCGACGAACTAACGCCTCTGTTGGAACGCCTGAACGCGGACGACGAGCGACGCGCCGCGCGACAGAACTTTGTGTTCTCGGCCACGCTCACCATGGTGCACGACCTGCCCACGCATATGAAGGGGAAAAAGGTATGTTTTGACTTCAATTTAGTTGGAAAAATTGTGAACTTTCATAAAAAAATTATCCCCTATTTAACCCCTATACAATTTTTTGTTTTTTTAATTTTCCTTTTTCGTTATCGAATATTTTTTTGTTTTATCATGTTTACAAATCGATACCCATCACGTCTGTGGAGTTTCTCTAGCTAATTTAATTTAACCTCGTATAATGAACTCTCGTGGAAATTTTCATGCTTTTAGTGCGTTGTCTGTCAGTGAATTTATAGATGTATGAGGATCGGGTGGGTGTAAATTTCACTCATCTTCTATAGACAAGGGAGGATCCTCCGACCAGACGGGTGTTGTGTCTGGTGGGCAACTGCCCGACGATTGATGTCGGGAAGTTATATACAGGGCTGACACCCTGTACATAACTTCCCGACATCGACGCGAAAACTGTTACCATGGATTCAGTACATGATTCTGAACCCCCCTGCGTTGAAAAATCTGGTGTTTCATAAAAAAGTGCAATACCTACGCGGTCAAAATGTATGGAATAGCAGATTTATTTTTTAATAAACGTCCAAAAATTTCAACGCAGGTTACAAGTTCACTAGTTAGCCACATTTCATATTTCCATACAGTAATATTGCCAAATTAATCAAAACAGTTAAATATTTGACAGCTATTTGCGACGTTGCCAACTTTTAGGATAAGCCCTCTTAATTACGATAATTTGAATGTTTGCAGGTAACAAAACGCGGTAAGATATTAAACAGAAGAGTCCAGGAGATGACTTCTGAGCAGAAGGTGAACCGGCTCATCAACTTGATCGGCATGACTGATACCAAGGTCGTCGATATTACTACACAGAACTTAGGTAATGAATCGAACTGCGCTCATTATTTCATAGGCAAAAACAACTCCTAGTGTGATTGACAGAGAAGTATGGACGACAAGCCGTGTGTTCCTTTTGACCGATCAAGCCCCGCCTATTTTGTAACGTTTTAACAGTCAAGCCCCGACGTGACTAACAGTCAAGCCCCGACGTGACATTGACGCGCGCTTCACGTCATATTGACATTTAAAAAATAAACAATGTTGCTTAAGCATATTTTGAATGATTTTGGCCGCTTTCCTAATTAGAACGTCATCGCTCATAGCGCTGACATCAATAATTGGCGTTCCGATTTAGATAGAACGATTATGACAGCTGAGGGCTGTCAACAATTCGGAACGCTCGTGAACGCGCTCACGGTGCTCGCTCAACGTCAAAACTTGCTTATCATATTTCTTTGTGTTTAAACTACGAATTACTTCTTCTACGTTGGTTAGGTAGCCACAGTAGCCAGAAGTACAATTTCGAAAAAGCCACGTTTGTCTAAAGTTATAATGCGACTCAAAACAAAACAGTACAACTGTCATTTTTGACAGCGCTCACGGTGATATTAGTAAAAGGCATGGTCGGCATTATCGCAAGATGGCGCATGTCATGACGTCATGTATGACGATTCGCGATACATCGTTAACGCGCTCACGCTTATTCGGTACGGGTGTTAGCACGCTCAAATCGATTACAGCGTAACTCGGAATGCAGCCTTTGTTGATTAGTTGACGAGTATATCCGTCAGGCCATAAAATGGGCCGCATAAGTCGCCTGACACACGCGCCCATATCGTCAAGCCCCGTTGACTCAAATGTGAGTCAGTTGACTCTCATGAGAGAGGCTTTTATTAAGATTTTACGTTTTGTTTACGTTAAGTTTTTATTTCTGCCAGAGTATAGTTCTCGATGATTTTTTTTGGTATATTGGCGTGTGCTAGCTAACATATGGATAATAATTTAAATTAGGTTAATTATGTTGAATACTATTATATATATTTTTTTTTCTTTCTAACTGAACAGACAGCTGTGCTGCTGGGGAACTTGTTGCGCCACTTCTTCTTCCCAGCTAACGCACTAGGAAGTGGTGAAGGGTGGGCGTTTTGGGAGACTGTCTTATGTAATTTTGACGTTCGAAAAGTGCTGATTCTCAGCATAGTTTGAATAAATGACTTTTGAATTTAGAGTCAACGGGGCTTGACGGTTTGGGACGTTAGTGTGTCTCATGGGAGACGGTCGGGGCTTTATCGGTATTTAGGGGATATATTTTCAAATATCCTTAGTGCTCACGTTCGCCATATAACTCTTATAGAAAATTGTATGCCTAGACCCAGCGATTTAGACTGTGCCTTCTCTGTCAGTGAATACATAAATATATATTTTTTATTAAGTTAATATGCTGCGGCAAAACCAAAATAAATCAGAATTAGGGAAAGAGGAACATTATGAGACAGAAAATTGTACACAGACAACAAATAAATGAATTTAAATTGTCCTTTGTCTTGCCTTCAAGATTTTGACTTAGCGTTTTTTTTGCAGCAGACTTGAATCAGTATATTACGCTTACAGAATATAAATTAGAAAGAAGACTTTATAGTCTGCATCTGCGTTAATTGACAGTGGGCGTATAAAAATCAACAATTCAATTCAAGTCATCTATTCTCTCTTCACAAACCTGATTTAAAGTTAATGTGTACAAAATAAATCTCAGCTTTATTTCACCTTTGTGAGAGACTGGTGACTGATATAGGTTTTTGGGAAAAACCTGTGTTACATTTAACCAGCCCCCCCCCCCCCCCCCCTCCACGGCTAGAATTAGCTTTAACAGAGATACCGTGCAAGAGTCGAAGTTAAACAAAATGCATAACAAAAATAAACTCAACTCAACTCAAAGCATTTATTTCAAATAAACCAATTACAGGCACTTTTGAATTGTCAAGGGGTCGGTCAGTCAGAAAGATGAAGCTAGTTGCCCATTCCAAAGCGTAGTAGGTTCCTATGGAGAAGAATGTTCAAGAAACTCCACGGACACTCTTTTAAATAAAAACTTAGTAAGAGTTAAACACAAATAAAAGAAGACGAAAAACTATAAAAAATACCTACCTATAATTCTGCAGAGGTTATTGAGTCAAGTTGTGAGACGATGAGTGAGAATACATTTTCTACAAGGCTCTAAAAATATAATTGATAGCGAGATAAAAGTGTGAGAATACATTTTCTACAAGGCTGTAAAAATATAATTAATAGCGAGATAAAAGTGTGAGAATACATTTTCTACAAGGCTGTAAAAATATAATTAATAGCGAGATAAAAGTGTGAGAATACATTTTCTACAAGGCTGTAAAAATATAATTAATAGCGAGATAAAAGTGTGAGAATACATTTTCTACAAGGCTGTAAAAATATAATTAATAGCGAGATAAAAGTGTGAGAATACATTTTCTACAAGGCTGTATAAATATAATTGATAGCGAGATAAAAAGGCTATGTAAAACTACGCTAGATAAGGCTTTTAAAACATTCCAGGGCTACACTGCCAACTGTAACCATCATCCCTTGTCACTTGCAGGTACTGCAGAAACGCTGACCGAGGCCCGAATTACTTGCGCAATGGAACATAAAGACGCGTATTTGTACTACATTGTAAAGAGGCACCCCGGCAGGACCATAGTGTTCTGTAACTCTATAGGAAGTGTTAAAAGGTGGGTTTGAATCATTTTTTTGAACACACATTTCAAAGTTTTTCTTAAAAATAAGAACAAAATTTAACATTGTAGTTGAAAGACAAATATGTTCTCCCATACATTCCAACTACAAATGTAAGTTAGTACGCACAATATTGAGACATTTACCATGTTATTTTAAGACCATAGACTTCTTATAGGTTTTCCTGTAATCTATGAGTAAAGAACCAATCTCTAAATTTTCGTCTTGGTAGTTTCGGAGATAGGGGAATTGTCAATTCTCCTAAATATCTTTAAAATTATAAAAAATATATTTGAGATCCTCGCAACAATCCCTTTCATTTGTTATGTCACACGGTACAGTTTACAAAACTTTTTTTAAATTATAACTTTCCCCCAAAAGTAAAAAAAATCAGTGGACATAGATAAAAATCGATTCCGACGAATTGAGAACTTCCCCCTTTTATCTTTGCACGACTGCGGATGGAATAAGATTTTAATAATTGTAATAACACAAATAACCTAACATCAGGCCTGTTTTACCCGAAAGGATAGACAAAGCTGTACTTAGCTCAAGAGGGTTTATCCTAAAAATTGGCAACGTCGCAAATAACTGTCAAAGTGTCAAATATTTACCTATTTTGATTAATATAGCAATATTACTGTATGGAAATAAGAAATGTGGCTAACTAGCGAACTAGAATACTTGAATAATGAATTGCAATTATAACATTGAATTTGATGTTGTACCCGTTTTAGGTGTAAAAAAGGCATTTGGAAAGTTTCCAAATACTTTTTTTACATCTTAAACGAAATATTCGGTGTTACGATATTAATTATTGCATTCCATAAGCAATATTCTAGTTCGCTAGTTAGCCACATTTCTTATTTCCATGCAGTAATATTGTCAAATTAATCAAAACAGCGAAATATTTGACATCTATTTGCGACGTTGCCAACTTTCAGAATAAACGCTCTTAACTGGCAATTATGTTAGTCATACGATAGGGGAGTGGTTGGCAAACCCCGGCTCGTGGCCGCATGCGGCTCTGTATAAATGTCGATGAGTGCGAGCGTAGATACGCGCGGGGGTCGGTTTTGGTCATTTAGCAAGATATCAAGTTTAATTCAACATTCAAACTATATTTCAAAGATTTATTTCCTAAGTATTTTCACTAAAAATTAACAGGACATCGAAAATTAATCATTTACATTCATCCTATCAAAGTTTTCAAAGGTTAACTTGCTAATAAGTAAGAAGCCTTGATCATATTATTATCAGCCGATACGATGATGAAGGCATCCTACTTCTTAGCAAGTTAATTTTAGGAAGCGTTGTGGAGTGAAAGAAGATGGGAGTTTTAAGGATTAAGCAAAGTGTATTGAGACAGTTTGGACACACAGAAAGGATTGGCTCTCATAAGAAATCTTAGTCGTTATAGTATTGATATTTGGCTCTATTGACTAATGAGTTTGCCGCCCACTGCAATAGGGGATGAGCCTATTGCCATCAATTGTAATATTTTCATATTATTTTTCCAGGCTAGCTCAATTATTTACATTGCTCAAGTGTCGCCCCCTACCGTTGCACGCCAGCATGCCACAGCGACAGAGAATAAAGAATTTGGAGAGGTAAGTCTCACAACTCATTCAAATTCAAAATATTTTATTTCACATAAACCTACAAGGGCACTTATGAAACGTCAGAAGCTAGGTGCACGGTTCCAATTGGTCGTTTCCTATGGAGAAGAGCCGGCAAGAAACTCCACGGTCACTCTTTTAAAAGTAAATGGTTTTTACAATGTTTCCAAATTACAGTGTTAAAAGGTATGAGAGGACAGTGTAGGCCCATCAGCAAGTACCAGGTACTTAGCAAAATATAACAACAACAGTACAACAGTTTTAAACATTAGGACCTGTATATTAAGGTTACACTAGTCGATATTTTTTACATACAAATTTCAGGGGGGTATTACTCCACTGTTTGACATTGTACATCCAAAGTTAAACATGATATCGTTTTGTCTCATTATTAATGTTGTCTGTACGGAAACAGAATAATAAAATAAAAGGAATCTTTGTTGACTCCTAACTTTTTAATGGCTAAAAAGTTAGGAGCCAACAAAGATTACTTTTTCTTCCAATTTTAACGCAACTTTGGGCTTAAATAAGTATTAAAATCTTCAAAATTAAAGTCGGCACCGACAAATCTCAATTATCGAAGAGTTCAATAAACTTTATTAATTGTAATTGATGTATACAGTGGTCTTTTCATAAAACTCGATTTTCCAAAAGACTTTTCGCAATTTTTTAAGGGCTCGTTTTACTAGAATAGTTCGGAACGGTGTTTGTGTGCGTGCAAACTAAACGTTGTGCATGCAGACCGACGTCTAACTGCTCATCACTGATACTATCTCTGTCGGATACGACGCCAGGAGAGAAAGCATCTGCCGGGTTCGCGGGAAAGGCCGAAAGGGATACCGTGGCCCCTGGCAACGTACAGGCAACTGAAGGAACACGAGTGGATTTTAGTCAATAAGAGTCTGACACGCCCGCCCTCCCGCTCTCCGGGAGAAGTTATTTGATAATTTCCAACATACAAAAAAAAAAAAAAAAAAAGTGAGAAAGCATGCTTTTTGGCTACGCCCACCAGTGAGTTCGAGCCCGCGACTAGTTCAACCTTAAGGCTTCAAATTTCAGTCGACTGAGACTATTTCTTTGTTTACATTATTTGCCGCGTTGTTCTTCTAAATTCATTTTGATGCGATTTTCGCCATTATTTACAGAATTTGTTCTGGAAGTTTTGTGTGTGTAATCATCAATATTAACCAATTTTTCGGCCAAAGAATCAGCATCGCCATACAACGAGGCAATGCTGCCAGCTTTTTGGGTCCTTTTCCTGTTGACAGCGATGCGGACGAATTTTTTGATAACCTGATTCTTTCCTCTCTTTTTTATATAAGTATGTTATGCTATTATTATTTTAAGTCTGTTAGCTTAGATATTGTCTTCTATTTGAATAAAATTATAAAAGTATTAAAGTTACATCAATCTGCCTTTTCCTAATTATGTTGGGGTCGGCTTCCAGTCTAACCGGATGCAGCTGAATACTTGTAATTCACATGGAGCGACTGCCTATCTGCCCTCCACAACCCAGTAACTGGGTAACACGATACCCCTTGGTAAGACTGGTTGTCAGACTTTCGGGCTTCTGGCGACCCGTAACGACTGTCAAAGATCCACGAATGACAGCCGGGACCAACGGCTTAACGTGCTTTCCGAGGAACGGAGGATTCTCGGTATGTAAAGATGGTCAGCCATCCACAGACCAACCGCGGCAAGCGTAGCTTAACCTGATCGACCCGTGCAGCTGTTATTACTTAGCCACGAGCGCCTCTCTTTAATAATATAAGCATTAGGTCGTAAAAACAGCAAGTTTTAAATAAAACAAAAACATCTTTGACTGTTTTTATCTTCGCAATACCATCAATGCACCTTAAATTTTCAGATTCCGTGACGACCCGCACGGAGTACTAATCGCCACCGACGTAGCAGCGCGCGGCCTGGACATACCGCACGTCGAGCACGTCGTGCACTACCAAGTGCCGCGCACGGCCGAGAACTATGTGCACCGCAGTGGCAGGACCGCCAGGGCCACCAGGGAGGGCCTGACCATACTGATGATGGAGCCGGCTGAGGCTTATCTGTACGCGAAGATGTGCAGGACACTGAATAAAAGTAAGTGGAAGAATATATTTATTATTTTCGGTAATAGGGATAACTCTATAAGGGTTCCCATCATTTATTCAGCCGAAAGACGTCTACTGCTGGATATAGGCCTCCCCCAAGCACCGCGACTTCAACCAGTCCTGCCGAGACGTATTCTGTAAATAAAAAACTCACCGTGAAGACTTAGGTGAAGTGAGCTGTCAATAGTGTCAATCTCTAGCATTAGGTGGAATAACAGCTCACTCCACGCTCACTTCACCTAAGTTTTCACGGTGAGATGGTTACAGAATAGCACTGCAGTTCTTCTCGCATCCAGTGGCCTCCCGCGATCTTCACCAGGTCATCGGTCCACCTTGTCCTTTGTTTTAATATCCTGGGGTCACAATGTATCCCACTTAGAACACGTCATACACTACCAAGTGACAGTGCAGTGACAGGACCGTCAGGGCCACGGGGGAGGGCCTGACCATACTGATGATGGAGCCGGCTGAGGCTTAGCTGTATGCAAAAATGTGCAGGGCGCTGAATAAAAGTAAGTGAGGTTTGTGTAAAATACAAGATGGACCAAAGACTTGGTGAAGGACTTGATAAGGCAGCCGGCAGCCAGGACTAGACATTGTAGCGATGCTTGGCGTATGTCCTACACCTGTGTGTGATGAATTTGTAGTCGGGAGATCCCAGAATACAAACTCTAGGATCGGAATATACCCCACGCGCGAAGTGGCATATTAATGTTATCTATTATGAGACCCATAAACTAAAAATTATAAAATACAATAGATGACGTATATTTAGTAACTTAATCCGCGTAACTGTTCTTAATGAGAACTCGGTGCCGACGTGTGGACACGTCAAGCGTGTGGTCACCGCGCTCTACGCTTGTCGTGTCCACACGTCGGGTCCGAGTTCGCAACAAGTCAATCGCCTTCCTGAGGATGCCTCGTTGAGAGGTGAAACACGTGTCGATTTCTTACAGGGTTCTTTATGACTCATTAAGAACAGGTAAGCGGATTAAGTTACTAAATATACGTCATTTATTGTATTTTATAATGGATTTCCGCAAAGTCACGCCTGAATCAATTAACTATCCTAAAAATTATAAACCAAATGTTGTATCATTATCAGCCTAAGCTAGCTCAGTAAATAAACGTTTTGCTTATGCCCATCAATTCATTCAAATATCTCTTACGGGCCAGGAAAGGACCAGGAACCAACCTTACCTATTGTTTTAATTTTTCCACTAGACTCTGAGCTCTCAAAAAAGATGTTATTTTATGTAGTTTATGATTGATCTATGGTATTGATAATCTGTCATCTTAACTAATAAAAATAGACGTCAGTATGCTACCGGCCAAAGAGTAGAATAAGGGTATCAATCACTTCATTTCCCCTTCTTATTTCGTAAGCCCCGCAATGTCTGCATACGTATCAGATGAATAAGATGATTATTTCACAAAATTGTTTAAATTTTTAACCATAACCGTTTTCTTCTACAGCATCCGAAGTCCCGAGCTTCCCAGTAGACGCCCAAGTCCTGTCCCCGCTCAAGGAGCTGATGGTGATTGCGCGCGAACTGGACGGACTAGAACTGAAGAAGAGACGCGCGGCGCAAGCGCAGGGCTGGAAGGAAAGGGCGGCTAGGGAGATGGACATCATTATTGATGATGATGATGTGTATCCTTTTCTATATACAATATAAAAAAAACGACTTCCACGCGGGCGTAGCCGCGGGCATAACCTAGTACCTATAATCACAGATCAATACAGACGGTTCATTCCGTATTTTAGGTATGAAGCTACAAGTACGCGGCGGGCGACTTGTTGGGCCAATTAGAGAGAGGCAAAATAAAGATTATTGTATTGTCTAACTCTAGGTGAAAATAACTGAAGGTAATTAGCGCTGTGCGACCTGAATTGCACTTTATTGTGTCGTAGGAAGAGTCGCTTTTTATTTACTTAAATGATTTTGCGGAATGAACCATCTGTATTCATTGTGGCGGCATCCACATCGCCACATGCGAGCTACGCATCAAAGACCTGACGTCACTCAAATCCTGCATCGCGCAATTAGAGTTTACCGCGCGGTGGACATATATACAAGCTCCCGACTTCAACCTCTGGGCAGTTGCCCGCCAGACACGACACCCGTCTGGTCGGAGGATCCTCCCTTTTCTATGGTGGATGAGTGAACTTTACACCCTGTTCCTCATACCCCTAAATCATTTGTGCTATAATATACTTTCAGTGACTAACACCCGCTTAGCGATAAATAAGAATAACGAAAACAATCGATATATCACGAGTCTCAACTCCATTCTTTATGACGTACCGTGTGATTGAATTTCTTTGTTCTTATGTTTGTATATCTTGAGTATGTAGGTAATAAAGTTATGAATAGATCTACTAAACCTAAAGGCGCGATTCCACTAGGCAAGTTACTTGTATGCAACTTGCAAATTGCATACAACTTGAACAAACCTGCATACAAGCTACAATTTGTGTGAGGTAGTTTGAACTTATTCAAGTGACGTGCAAATTGAACGCGCAAACATTAGGTGCACATTTCGGATTTCGAACGAGTGACGTGTACGCGCATTTTTATCTCTCACTGTACAAATTATAATATCGTAACATAATGGCTGTTAGGTGGGGGCACGAGAAAATAATCATTTTTATTGAAGAGTACCATAGAAACGAGTGCCTTTGGTAATTAAAAAGTCCTATTTATAAAAATATACACACACAGCAGCACGTCTTATACCCATGATGTCCTACTCAATTGTTGAACATCTCCACTTGTATGCAAGTAAAACCTGTATGCAATTTGCACACTCTCAAAAATATGTTTCCAATGCAAGTAACTTGTACGCAAATGTGACGTCATACTTGCATGCAAGACTTGCCTAATTGAATCGCGGCTTTAGGGCGGAGCCTGACTTGCAACGTTTGTTTGTAATGTATCACGTTTTTGTAACGCATTAGTCGGTGCAGCGAGCCGAGCCGCTCGATCCTCCACTCGGCTGTCGGCTGTTTCGCGAATTCCTTTGAAACGAAAATCTCATGTGCTCGAAGCGAGCGTTCCCTGCGTCTTGTGTATCGCCGTATTGTAACCAAGCCTCGAATGATACATTACAAAGAAAAGTTGCAAGTCTCCGCCATGACAGTCTGCAACCTGCAAATTGGTGATACAATACGAGAAAGTACTAGCATTGGATGAACTTTTCACTAACGTTATGGGAGTGCAGGTTATGGCAAATCAAAACAAGAAAATAGTTTACCAGATTATTTTATTATATTTCACAAGAAAAAAAGATCATCATTCGTTTATATTTCATAATTTAACAAATTTTATAAAATCCATAACTCCTACACCAGTCCTGTAAAGCAAGTCGACGCATCAATAGAAAAGGCGTTGAAAGCAAAGCGCCGACAGCTGGAGTCCCTACTGTCGCGTCCGATCTACCCGCGAGGATTCTCCTTCAAGTTCCCCACGTTGAATGAGACGGTCGCCTTCGGAGGGAGCGAGCAAAACGCTTTGCAGGTGCGTTGGTTTATTTATTTTTGTCAACCTATAGTGTATATTGGGGTAAGTTCGGCGCTGGGATAAATCCGTACGAATCAAATTCCCGTCAAATTTGGCAATATTTTTTAATGCTGACAACATAGTGCGAAGCAAAGATGGCGCATAGATTTGATTCATACGATCTTATCCCAGAGCAGAACTTACTCCAACATAGCATACTGTCCCACTGCTAAGCAAAGGTTGGTAGGCTTCCACATTCTCTTTCTACAATAGCTCCTCTGGGCATTACGTTAAAAATGAATCCAAGTTGACACGACATTGTTTCTTAGAGGGGTATTACATTATCAATTATCTCGGATCCTATCTTTGATCCTACATATTTGACGTCTAGGATCATATCTGTGTATAACATTATCAATTATCTCGGATCCTATCTTTGATCCTACATATTTGACGTCTAGGATCATATCTGTGTATAACATTATCAATTATCTCGGATCCTATCTTTGATCCTACATATTTGACGTCTAGGATCATATCTGTGTATTACATTATCAATTATCTAGGATCCTATTTTTTTGACATAATAATATGTGGTTGCAATCTTCGATTAAAACAAAATACTGAAGCCTTTCGGCAAACAATATAACAAATAGAACTTAGAACACTAATGAAGCCACAAAACAATGAATTCCTGGCTGCCCGGCAGCAGTTTGTTTTTTTTTTAGTACAGCAGTGTTGCCAACAAATAATTTTAGAATTCCAAAGCGTATTGTGAACTTAGGCCAAAATTTCGTTGTGCTTACTTTTTATCCGTTAATAAAACCGTCAACTTAGAATGTGGCAGTAGCAAAACTGAAAAGGCAAAATCACATAATTTTATGGACGGATTTTGTATCAGGAAATTATGAAAATAAATGTGAAAATTCAGTATATAATATTCAATATGGCAAGACCTGTTTCTGTGATCCTATCTAACAACAAATGTCAAAAATCTTTGATCAAAGACGATTTGAGTCATATGTTTGTATTACATTATCATTTAAATATGACTCAGAGATCTAGGATCCGAGATAATTGATAATGTAATACGGGCCTTAGACCTGCGTCTTTTATGGCTCCTACACACAATGCCGGCGGCATGGCCGTCGGTACTGCCGCCGGCTTTGCCGCTGGGCAAGCCGCGGCGCGCCCGGCCCCGGCACTGTGTGTAGTACCTTTTATCCCTTCTTTACATTTTAATACAGGAAATAAAGAAAATCATTATTATTATTATTATATCTTAAGTATAGGTATCGATAATACCTTCCTTTATTTGTAGTTGTGAGGAAAATATTTTTTAATAAAACTACGTTAATTTGCCATTTCATAATCATTATTTTAGTTCACTAAATATTTCATATTTCCACACAGTAATATTGCCAAATTAATCCACACAACAATAGGCAATTTGCCGAGGACTTTGTTGCGCCACTTCTTCTTCCCAGCTAACGCACTAGGAAGTAGTGAAGGGCGGGCGTTTTAGGGGACTGTCTTATGTAATTTTGACGTTCGACAAGTGCTGATTCTCAGCCTAGTTTGAATAAATGACTTTCTGAATATTTTTTCCAACTTTATGTCTATGACGCAATCGCGAATTCGCGACTGTCTAGCTAGTTTCTGGGAACTTTTCTAAGTGGAGTTATGAGAATCAGTCTATACGAAACTCTCAGAAGTAGCCCAGGGTATATCGATTTAAAGCCTTATTTCTTTGAATTTATATGTATAACTGGGTCGCCAGACATCAAAAGAAAATATAGTTGCACTGAAGCACAATTTTAACTTTACCTATCTTTCAGAAACTAATGGCGTGACGCATAATTATGATTTAATAAAGTAAAAAAATAATTTGTTAACCCAATTTTGTATGTACTATGTTGTACCTGTATATGATCCCATATTACATAAATAAAATAAGTTTCAGGCACACTTATTCTATGGAAATACATTAAAAATATATATTTTATAGGTTATGAAAAACGCGATAGAATCCGGCCAGCAGAAAAAAGAAAAGCGAAAAAGTAAGAACGCGCCTCTACTACAACTGCAGAAGAAATTGAAGAAATAAGATGTTTTATAAATACAATACTGCCCTGCTAAGCCGAAAGGTGGTATCTCTGAGATACGCCCTTTTAGTATTTTTTATACCATTCAATAGCTATAATAATTTCGCATCTAATGGTATAAGCCACATACCGCTATCTAACTTAAAACATTTAAAAAAACCACTCAGAAGTTCTTTATATCCTTATGTTTCCTTAAATTACAATTTACAAAAAGTAAATTTTCTCAAAACTTACTCCGATTCAGATACCGCCTTTCGGCTTAGCAGGACAGAATTGGTGTACCTAACTAATTATATTGCAAATCAAACACTTGGTTGTTTTTATTTAATTCAATTACCTACTGTACTAATGAGGAACTATCGGCACGCGTAGCATGACCGCATAGAAACGGGTTTTGTCGACGGAAGAATAGACAAAATGACTGATTCACAATCATCAATCTGTCATTTTGTCTATTCTTCCGTCGACAAAACCCGTTTCAATGCGGCCATACTACGCGTGCTGTTAAAACTCTGCCTACAAATCTATTGCAGAACAGAGAGGATATTGCCATTATCGCCAAACTTTTCCGGAAGGATTGGTGATCGCAGTTTGTTATTAGTAGATAGATGAGAAGACACTGCTGCCATCTTCTTCGGCCTACCCAAATTACTACCCGAATAACTGACCAATGCTTGCACTGACTGGACAGGTCTACTCAAATCTGTGTGGTTCTTGTCTCAAAAAGGGTCGCAGCATTATGCTGAGCGATGGCCGTTTTGCGTGGATGTGACGCATATTTTCCCCCAAATTGTTTATTTTTGTGTTTTGTTCTTTCTTTGCGTCATGTGTACCGCAAATAAACGTATTTTCTTTCTTTCTTTCTTCTAAAAGACCATTTCAGACACTAATCTACATGGTCCTCATATGGCCTGACCAAGATTATATTTGGACTTTAAAAAAGACTGTGTGACCTCTGAGTTTGTTTCGGCCTTTCTTCTCAGAGTAGTCACATAGGAAACGCCCAACTCGTCTAGCTATTTTTTAATATGAAATGTAAAAGTGATTCCACCTATTTACAGCTAAACAATTTCATTTCATCATTTAGCTGCAAAATATAGCCCCCAAAACGCCGAAGCGAAGCTGGTAACAAGTAATATGCCTCGCCTTTTCCGAACTATGTTGGGGTTGGCTTTCAGTCCAACCGGATGACTCTACCTGACCTACAAAATCCAGTTACTGGGTAACACGATACCCCCTAGTTGTCATGTTCGGGTTTCTGACTACATGAGATCTACGAATGACAAACAAAAAGTAACAATTTAGGTTGATAGGTATTTTCATTTATAGGTATGGCTAGTCTATCAAGCCCCAAGGAAATGACATTACACATGAATATAATAACAACACTATGTAAAGTGTTAGGTACCTATCATTTTAATGACCGTGACTTTCCGATTGTAAAAAGTACCTAAGTATTCTTTGGGCATGACACGGCACTTTGTGGATAACGGTGCGAAGGACGTGCTGACCTATCCGCATGATTGTACATAGCTATCATGAATAATCTATTTAAAGTGCTCAAATAAATACATACATAAACTGACGCCTGCTTACCATGGAGGCAGTGCCGGATTAACCACGTAGCAAGAGTAGCAATTGCTACGGGCCCCGCGCTAAAGGGGGCCCCGCGTATTCAAACCCGGGCCCCACCTCCGCCTGAGCATAATTTTTTGAGTGAAACTTATTAAGAAGTGGTAGGTATATTGAATTTACTTGATGTCTCAAAAACGTGATACGTACTACCTTTGCCGACTAAGACGTCAGAATATGGGTAATACAATTTCTAAAAGTTGATTGCAAATAGACGTATTGAGTATTGTTTTTTTTTTACCACTTTATACATAAGAACCCATAGCAGATCAAGGGCCCGTCTATAAAATTTGCTACGGGCCCCGCGCTTGCTTAATCCGGCACTGCATGGAGGAGGGGTATCTCAGAAACTACAGAACGCCAGCTTCTACGATCCCTACATACTAACTCCTTTTGCTTCGTTTGCGTTCATAAATCTGGGACACACACACACGCCGGTTGAGAGTACTATGCACGCGGGTGCATGCGTGCAGAAAGGTCAGTATTTCTGAAGAACAACACCAATAAAGTCAAATATGTCCTTCGAGGGCGTCCCCACTCACATCTGCCTTACCTTTTGTTAGTCGCCTTCCATTCAACCTCTCAACATAACCAAACCAATTAAAAATCAATTACGTAATTCGTCATAAAATTATAATCATATCTACTAAATTAAGAGTACATTTTACTTTATATATTTAGCGATAAACGTATCAGATATAAGATAGTAGGTATAGCGTTCACATGTTTCCCTAATATCTATGAAATCGGTGGATTGGCAGGCGGCCAAAGTTAGCCTACCGCTGGCTATTATTATCTGCGGTTGGCCTTTATAAGTTTTATTAGCCTTGTCTAGGTTCATCCATAAATTACGTCACAAGAGTTTCATGATCTTTGGAGTCCCACCGCGGCCACCCCCAGCTTTGTCACAGATGGTCATATTTGTGTCCTTTTGATAATATTAATAAATTTTAATATTTTACAATTTTTCGTTAAAGTTCAAGTTTAAAGATTAAGTGCTTTAGATCTATACATGTGACGTCACGAACCTTATGCCTAGCGCCTCCCCCCCTTCGTCACACTGTTGACGTCCCCCTTAAAGTGGGACGAAATTTATGGATGACCCTCTAGCAATAGAATATTCAGGTTAGTAGGATCGTTATCTTTTGAACTCTGACCCTGAGGTTTTAGGGCAGTTATTGATATCGATAAATGAATCATTGATTTTACTTACCTACCTAAATAAAACCAAAGTACATAAGATTTTTAGTTGCATTTCTAATTTTATGCGTATCTTATGATTTTATTTTCTTATTATCTTAGCAGGAGTTAGCAGTAGGTACTTTATCCATAGTTAGGTATTAGAGTAGATAGGTATACAGATGAGATTATGCAAAATTCTTGTCTTGAATACATTCCTTTTGTATTATTGTAATTTCTATTGTATCTGCGTATCCTTTGTTCTAGATCCCAAATAAATAACTTATATGACGAGACAGAGATGAGAGATTCTTGGGACAGGATTGTAAAGAGCAATCAAACGAAATTATAGATTAGAATTATTTGATATAATTACCGAAAATTGCCGTCCAAACTTTTTTGTTTTCATAATATTTAATCGTCGTCATAATAAAAATTAGGAGTACATTTCATTTTGATTGTATACACAAACTAATGTGGACGTGCAGTGAAAAAGAAACAATAATACTTATTGAAAGAGTTGCAGGCCACGACCTACAGCGCGACGGTGGCCTGACGAGGCCATACATTATATGGCCTGACGAGACCATACATTATGTGGCCTGACGAGGCCATATATTCTATGGCCTTGTTAATCGACTAGCTTAATGCTCCCCGCGTGAATGTCATCTTAAAATTAATTATTGCTTACATTCCTTTCAAGCCACGCTTTTTAACATCACGACTCTCTTTTATTAAAAAATATTCCTAAATGGATGTGAACAATTCTTCTCTAGCGACCAAAACGAATTTTAATCACACTAAAGTACACTTAAAGCAATATTTTTAGATCAGGGACTGTTTATATTTGAGGCCACACCGCTGCCGGGCTATAGGCCGTGGCCTGGCCAAGAATTGACTGCCATACAAGGCGTCATTAACTTGCTCTTAATACACTCCTTATGATTACAAAATTCATATAATTCTTTATTCTGCACCCACTTTGAGGCACTGCGGAAGCGAACCGAAGAAAGTCTAGGAAAAATATTAAGGAATTAGACCATCATTAGTTAACTGTGTTAGGCAGAACATTTGAGTCGAAATAAAATTAAAGGACTCCATTTTCTACCTCATTTTAAAAGCTCGCTAACGCTAAATTCTTTAAATATTTTGTCGAGAATTCGGTGTTGCGAATGATGTCACGAGCGTTTCAAGAATTAAGTTCTATAAAAGCAGTGCCTTATAGGCACGGACCACACAGAAGAGACGTGAGACGGGACGCTGACGGGGCGACCCTTTCACGTATCTTCATTATTTTTCATACAAAATGTATTAACGCGATCTGCCACAAAACATACAGAACGGACAAGACGCAGGCGCGTCGCTTTTCCATCTGTATACTATTGTTACGCCTGCGTCCCGTCCTTGTCTCACGTCTCTTGTGTGCCCCGCGCCTTACATGCTAATATAATTTTGACTTTTATAGCTTATTATAAGTTACAGATTTGGACTTTCCTTCGGCACGTTTTCGCAGTGTGAATAGGAACGATATTCCAAAACATAATTTGCTATGTTGTCACAAAAATAAAAAATGAAACTAAATTGTTCTATACTTGTCATACAGGCTACTTACATACAAAATCAGATTCCTGATAAAAATTAATCAACTTCATTGAAGTAACTTTTGAAAGATTGGCAAAATAATGTCTCAACAATGACTCCTTTATTTTAATTCTTACATTAACTTGACACATTCCTTTCCGCTCGTGGCGCCATCTAGTATTCAAAATCTGCATACTAGCAAAATATTCTGCTAGAATTCAATTTTATTCTTTGTAACATCCTAAGTACCAACGTTGCGGAGATAGAAGACGAAAATGCCACATTTTCAAACATTCATCTTATTTTTCTGAATTTATCCAATTTTACCAGTCTTTCAAAAATTATTTTACTTTTGAACAGTCTTTTAACTCTTGAATGAAAAATTATGAAATTAATTAATCTTGTTATACATTAGGTACAAATATTAAGTATTTAAGAGTTGGAAATTTGGAACAGACTTTATCCAACGAAGTACTCAATTTTTCACAGTAGAAGCGAATATACAACTATTACTTTTAACCGACTTCAAAAAGAAGGTTCTTGTAGATTGAACGATTCTTAATTATGTCAACATCCAAAGAGTTAAAATACCGCTTACAATTTTAATTTAACATGCAAAGACCAATTGACCAATTTACAATTTGATATCTTCGAAAATAAACTAACTTTACAGATTCGGGATTGCTTAAGCTGCGTAAAGTATGCGACCATAATAAAAATAGGGTGCGTATTCACCTGTAGACACAGTTTAAGAGCGTTTATTCTGAAAATGGGCAACGTTCCAAAATAACTGTCAAATATTTCGCTGTTTTGATTAATTTGGCAATATTACGTATGGAAATATGAAATATGGCTAACTAGTGAACTAAAATATTGAATACGAAATGCAATCATTAAAATCGTAAACTTAGTTTTAGATGTAAAAATAGTATTTGGAAACTTACCAAATGCTTTTTTACACTTCAAACAGTTACAACATCAAATTCAGTGTTATATTTGCAATTCATTATTAATATTCTAGTTCACTAGTTAGCGATATTTCATATTTCTATACAGTAATATTGCCAAATTAATCAAAACAGCTATTTGCGACGTTGCCAATTTTTAGAATGAACGCTCTTAATTAACAGGTAAACAGTTTAGATATAAATTACCTTATCTAACACAACTCTACCGAAGTTATTCCACAGCTAAAACGCCATAAAATGGTGCATTCCTATTCTTATTATGATAACATCTTGCTTCAGTAGTCTATCCACTATCCAGTGATAAGTGTATTACTAAATAGAATAAAACATAATGTATCAGTTTGTATATTAGATAAAATTAATGAACGTTCTGGACTTGTTAGGATCAGCCGGACTGCGCGTTTTGCTTAGTGACGCTTGAGAAGCAGGACAGCCACGACCAAAAATTCCATACCTACCGTAAATTTTTCGGATGAGTTACTCTGATGGCTTATCTTAGTAAAGCCTTATTGCAGCCTATAATAGTAACCTGTAAAATTAGTTTATTTTCTACTAACGCACGCTATTCTCATATACAAATGATTTAATTACACAACCGTGATGCAATTCGAAGAAAAAAAAAACAAACGAAAATGTTACAATTGTTCCTATTTACATAATCTGTATTTCTAGGTGTTGCTAGAAATGAAAATTTAATTTTTATACCAAGTGGGAAATTTCTTGGTAATAGTGGGCTATTCGTATGTGTTATTTAATTTATATCTGGGGTTTAAACCTGGCAGTTTACGATTCTCGATTGTCGCCGCCTACCGCTGTCATCCCTTTTATAACAAGGATATATTTATAATTCATAAGTTACACCAAATGGTATTAAAAGATCTAGATTACCTAAGGCTAATTGGCTGACCAAGGTAGGCCTATGTCTAGCAAATTACGTCTTCTCTTAAAGCAAGAGGGTAGGTAGTCATTATTTCGTAATGAAGATACATTACTATGGCTACAAGTATTATCACTCCTAAACTATACGGAGTACGCTATGATACAACTTAATCACTGAATATTTCAGTAATTAATTATCACTTCATAGTGGCAAACTAAGTTATAGTTCACCTATACCTACATCTCCTTCACAGATTACGAGCGTGAATATATATGTATATGAACTCATATTCAGTGCCCCCTCATATTGTTTATATCACCATGACAGCCCCAACTCATCGAAACAAATTGATTTCAATTTGAATCAATTAAATTTTCATTTTTAGCTCACTGATCTAACATTGGTGTTATTCTAATTAGTGGCCTAACACCTAATTAGCCAAGGGAATATAGACTCTATGATATTCATAAAATAAAAGTGAATTTCGTTAAAATGGCAAGTGATATTGGCTTCTTACTAAACACCAATGTCGCCGGACGGGGTGAAGCGCCATTATACTATGGCAACATTTTAAATAAAAAAAATATAATGATTCACATTTTTTTATTCAGCAGGGACCTTTTCATTTACCCGCCTTTTTATTAGAGGGTAGGTTTTACCCCAAGTCACAGGTAATATCGCACAATGGTTTCATGTAGCAACTACGGTCCTACACGGCTCAAGTCAGCAAGACTCTGCTTCTACACTCCAAGTCCCTATTTAAAGTTGTCGGGTGCTACAATCCCCTTATATTTATGACAGCACCTGGTCATACAGAAGATTAACTATAAGACATTAAAAGCGCTTACAATTTTACATTTGATCACCCCGCCCGCGCAAACCGCTTACGTTAATGTCATCAGGATATCTAAATTGAAGTAATTTTATTATTGCTCTGGATACAAGAGGAATGAACTATGTTTAGGCACTTTTATAAGACATGCTAATTATACAAAGTTTGCTACTAATATAGGAATAATTAGACACCTCGATTATCACTTTAAAGTATGAAGAAATAAGCTGGGGCTTCACTTTCAGGTATTTTACAAGAAGATAGAAGCAACTGACTTTTTAGTAAATTGGTGCTCACAATACAACATCAATTCATGCGTTTTTAGGGTTCCGTAGCCAAATGGCAAAAACAGACCCCTTATAATTTCGTCATGTCCGTCTGTCCATCCGTCCAGATGTTATACGGCAATTTTACTCTACTGAGAGAGACTGTTAGAATAAAAGAAATCTTGAAAAAAAAAAAAAAAAAACATAGAAATAGAAATTGGATTGGTATCAATGCTCATAAAAGTGAGGGCGTATCGTTAGATCTAGTAATTAAAAAGATTTCTAACCGACGTTTCTATTTGTCAATCGTTTTTGTGATATATGGAATCTTTTCGGTTACAATGCAAAGATAACTTTGTTTTTCATAGTTTTTTCGAGAAATTCTATGAAATACAAATTTATTATTGCAATCGATACTGTGCGTAAATATTCATCCTAACTCCGGAACCCTTTACTGTGAGTGGTCCGACACGCACTTGCCCGGTTTGATTATAGATATAAGTAATTATACTTCCATTTTCCAAGAAGGTTATCAGGAAAGCCAATCATTATCAATTCAAGATTCAATCTATGTACTTGCTCCTGACTCAGAGCTTAGCAACTTTATATAAAAAAATAATGAGTAGATTGAAATGTTTTAGTACTGGTTGAGCTTCCAAATAACAATTCTGTTGAACAAAAGCATGCATACTAAGCCTATGGAAGTAACTATAACTATACAAATTATAAATTAAAGTAGCTTTTCTTGTCTGGCTGTGTGACCGCGTTGTTAATCGAAAACTCGTAACGCATTTTGAGAAGAGAATTTATTCCCGAAGGTTTATGTGTTTAGTCATTAATATTAAAATAAATATATTAAAGAAATCTCCATGTTTTGTCAAGTCGTAAACCATGCGAAGCAGGGTCGGGTCGCTAGTTCATAATAAAAATTGTATGACATATTAATAAATTGTATTTCAGTCTATGTAATATTGCTGAACATCCTTCATTCCTCTTCTAAAGAGCTGTAATGGCAACCCAATGTGATCGCCGTGATATAAAATTGTCATGTTATTATTTTCTACCAAGCCAAGGCTTTTGCAAGCAAACTCGCGACTCAACTCCCAGTATGGTATATTTATCTAAATAATATTGGTGTCTCATGCAAATTGTTTGCGTTCATAAATCAATGATTTTGCTTGCAATAGGTCTCAGCACAATTTCGAGATCCAATTGTCTGCCAAATCATGAGGTAGTCATGTTGTCTGATCTATTTGTGCAATAGAGGATCAAGCACCAATGTTACTACAATGAAAAATAGCAGATCCTTGCCCACATTACTATAATGTTAAGACATACAATACAAAAATCCATAGTATTCATAAGTTTATCAAGTAATAAGAACCATACAATACTGATTATTTGCTCAATATTAATGTTCCAGAAAAAAAATTGATCACTTTATCCTATATTTACAAAAAACGGATTTTTACACAATCTATGGCTAAAGTGCAGTGTATAAAAATATTTGACGGAAGTAAATTTTCATAATTCGCGATCTCTAGTGTTGACTGGCAGACAGAAGGTATCATGGACTGTAACACTGGCTGCATCTACCTAACTAACGATTGAGCCTGACTCCAATAATGATAAATGAGTATTGACAATGATAAGCATTATCATTTAAATTCAGCACTTATTGCTTATCCTAAATGTACTTGGACTAAATTAATAGTACAATTACTAGCCGCAGAGCTGCCTTGCTGGAGACGGTCGGCCCGGCCAGTCGCTGATTTGCGTCCAACTATAGAATATTTACATCAGTATTTCACCGTTCTATGTGTGTTCAAATTACACTAGTAAGCGTCGGTACCGCCAAAACTAAACTTTTCACCGAGAAGGCTTAACTTATTGCCTTTGATTACCATTTCACTTTTTACTTAATTTACAAGGCCAGCAGTCTCTAGTTACATGATTGTGTCACTGTGATGTATCGTAATAAATAAGTCCGCTTACACACTATAAAGTCTGAACGGAAGATAGTTCACAACCGATTACGGCGGTTCCTTAATGCCCTAAGGCGCGCTCGGCGCGACCTTTCGGATTATATGTCCCCATTTTGACTAATCCCAATCCTCTTGATGAACTCCTCCTGCAGCATCACAGTTTTGATCATGTTGGGGTGTGCACCATAAGCAATAGTCTGATCTGGGGTCGAGCAGTACTGCTGGGCACCGTCTGTAAGCATCACTCCTTGTCCATTGCTCAATGAGGCAGTTGACTCAATAGAGTTCCAGTATGTTTCACTAGGCGAGCTGCTGTTCACACCAGGAGGCGGGGCAGCTGGCGCTCCCGTATACCTAAAGTAGGGGTTCTTCAAATCCAAAGTGTTTGATGATGAGATGTTAGTGCCTTCTAAGTTGATCTCCATGGTAACATCATAACTCTGACGTTTATTTGCCAACAGTAACACACGGCCTGTCAGCGCCTGACCTTGTTTGGCAAAGATAGGTGTCTCTAAGAGGCACCGCACTTGGTACCAATGTGTGAGTGGCTCCGTAGGCGCAGTTGATAGCCATATATGCTGTGTAGCACCAGCAAACAGCACATCAAACCAGAATGCCAGTCCATGGCATGTACCTGACTGTGTGAGCTCAAATCTGAAGGGAATTTCAATTCTATGTAAGTCTGTCTCATGTGCATTCAAGAAGTCAACTACATGTCTTTCTGACCGTGCCATGCAGATACGAATATCAAATGTGTCTACAATAGGCTGTCTAAAGTACTCTTTCATGGCAGCTGTGCGCAATGCACTCAAGTCTACACCATGGAAGCATGTTTGGTACCAGAAGTTGGCCTTATTGTACTGCTCCATAAACAAAGCATCATCGGTGAACGGTGCTATGTGTAGATCTCCTCTCGTTGGGTACATGTTACCATTTGGTTTCAGCCACTTCTTCGCATGAAGATACGTTTCTAACATACGCTCATTGTACAACATATAGCCCATAGGCTCTGAAATTATTACATCTACACTCTCAGGCAGCTCAATTTCCTCGATCTTTCCCGCGACCACAGAGATGCGGTCTTGTAGTCCGTTTGCTCTCACTAAAGCCTGTGCGTGGTGGGCCATGTTACTTGCTTCTACCGCGTACACTTTACGAGCACCCGCCTGAGCAGCGAAGAACGACAGAATACCTGAGCCCGCTCCCACATCCAACACCACTTTGTTCTTGAAGTCGTTGATGTTGGACAGTATGGCGCGCTGGTACGTGCTCGTCCTCACGTAGTCTTGCATCATATTCTGCTGCTGACTCAGGTAACCGTAGAACTGGAAGTACTGCATCGCCGACGAGTCCTCCGTGCGCACCGTGAACACTGAAGACGACCTGCCTGCCTTGCACTTCGTAACAAGCAGGTGGAAGGCCTGGCAGTCAGCGTCTGACGCGAACTTGAAGAATAGCGTTTCATTGTCAATCGTGAAGATGTACGATTGACCCGCGACGCGCGAACACTCACTCTGGCTGTGCACAGGGAACTCGAGCACCTCCTGTGCTAGCACCGGGTCCGCACGAATCACTTTTACACTCAACCCCTGCGGGTCGTAATCCACGTTTACGTTTGTTGGAAAATTGAAGCGCGCTGTGAGGGCACCCTCGCCACTCACCGTCGACACCGTCACCGCGCGAAACGTGTTCGCCATTTTATTGATGTGTACGCGGACTCGCGGCTAAAGTTGATATTGTCCACACGCGTTACGGCAAACAAAGAAAAATGTCGTTGAGAAGTTCAGGAGGCCGGCGTAAAATCGATCATTCACAAACTTCCTCCCTCTTTTGTCTATGGTTGGCAGCGTGCTGTTTTATTTTGACTTTTTTACGCGAACTATAGTAACGCACAGGTATATCGGATACAGCCAAATCCGAAGATATTCTAGTAATAGAAATGAAATTTCTATTAGCAGTTTCTAATATTCATGGCATTTTTATTTATTACTCAACAAACTCCAAAGTAAAGTCTAAAACTAAAACCCGATTACTGAAATCACGCTCTATAAAGTATGAAACAGGAAAATATTTCAGACAGAAATCAAGACATAATGCGTGTCGGACCACGCACAATGTAGGGTTCCGTAGTTGGGATGAATTAATCCCAAGAACAAACTTAACATTGTAGTTGAAAAACATTTTCTCCCATACGGGATGCATGGTAAGAGATCATGATTTTCAAACTGTTTAAGTTGGTCGATTATTATTTGTTAACCTGTAAAGCCTACTTAGCTGTGATAGTTTTCTTTTTAATTTCGTTAATAGAACATACCCTCAATATTTTTGAACGACACCCCACACGCTGGGATAGACGAGAAAAAAAACCTCCCCACTTTACGTCAGTAGGGGTGGTACTCAAAAAAAAAAATCTTGATTTTATTTTACCACTTTGTCGGCGTGATTAATATGTATACCCATGCCAAATTACAGCTTTCTAGTACTAACCGTCTCTGAGCTAAGCCGTGGACAGACAGACAGACGGACATGGCGAAACTATAAGGGTTCCTTGTTTACTACGGAACCCTAAAAATGGTCAAAGTAAAGTCGTGGTCGCATGCCTATACACCTACAAAATTTTAATGGCATGCGATGACGGCTTTACAGGTCGACTTAAAAGAGGCTGACGTGGTGACAAATAAAACTAAATATTTTACATAGATAATGCAGACCTATGATGATGGCACTACTTTGCCGACAAGTGCTAATAGGTTTTGAGTTGACTCACCCGCAAGCAGCGTTTTTTGTTATTCATCTAGTTTAATATTTTATTTCCCATTCGAAGTGTCCTGAATGCGATAGTGGCGCCCTCATTTTTTCCCTTTTTTGCCAAGCTGTACTTTGACCATTTTTGTATCTACCTAGTACCTATGTCTTGATTTCTGTTTAAAATATTTTCTCGTTTCATTTTAGAGCGTGATTTTTCAGTAGTCGGATTTAGTTTTAGAACTTACTTTTTATTTAAATTATTTTGGGGTTATAATTTCGTGTTAAGTATTTACAGAGCCGCATTTTTTTTTTTTTGTATTGGTTTTATTTTTTAATAGGTATAAATTTTACAGCCGCGCCGTACAGTCACAAGCACTAATATGCATACAGTTAGCAACCTTTAAAAGTGATTTTCTCCTACTGTGGTGATTGTAATTTGATGCAACAACATCAAATTACAATCACCACAGTAGGAGAAAACCATTTCGTGTTCGTAAGAACGAACACAGTATTTTGTACACTATGTTATAGTGTGAGTAAAGTTACATGCTCTCTGAGTTCCACATATGAAATAGGTCTTATCTCAAAGTTGCAGTCAAAATTCCACGAGAAAATCGCTTTTGGATTTTGCTAAGTGGATACATATTTGCGCTCATGACTGTACGTAGCAGTCTCACTTTTGCTTGTTTTTATTAAAAATTAAAACTTAATTTATTTACTTAGTCATTATGATATTACGTATAAACATATTTGTAATGTGCTCGTCAACCCTTTCATTTGATACCCAACACGGCATATAACTTTTTTTCATGAGTTTGTCCTCTAGTCGGCGCCATATTGAATTTAATGTGACGTCACATAGGTTCCAACGATACCTCATTGTGTCAAATATGGTCTGTACAACCCGGGCGCAACAACTAGACACCTGGCTCGAAACTAGACTCCCCTCCCGCTACCCCGCGCGAGGCCCCGCTCTCGTACCGCAACAACTAGACACCTGGCTCGAAACTCGACTCCGCTCCCGCTACCCCGCGCGAGGCCTTCAGTACGAGAGCGGGGCCTCGCGCGGGGTAGCGGGAGGGGAGTCGAGTTTCGAGCCAGGTGTCTAGTTGTTGCGCCCGGGTTGTAGTTTAGAACATAAATGAGATAACAGATAAACATTAGTATGCGTTTGCACTGGCGAAACATTCACAACAAAACATGTTGGAATCTTTACTTAATGTTAATTTTCCATACAATTTTTGACAGGACCTAGAGATTTCAATATGTTTTGTTGCGATGTTTCGGCAGTGCGAACCAAGGATGTTGCGAATATTCGCATCCGCATCCGCATATGCGGAACATCTGCATCGATTTAGACATCCGCATCCCCATAAATCAATGCGGAGCTGATGCGGATGCGGATGTGTAGCAAGTCGCGACAAGAAAGAAAGGGGCGGGCCCGGCGAGTGGCACGTGTCGATGGCGCGTGTTGATTGACCAATAGGAAAGCAATAATTTTGTTTTGGACGGTGACGCGCCTTGCAAAATAATTGTTTGTTTATTCATTGACTGACAAGATCCGACGCGCACGTTTGTTCAACTAAAACAATTAGTAATAGTAATTCACTTACTACTTTATTAATTTATTTTATTTTATTTTATTTTTTATTGAAAGGAATAGCAAACAGTTACATTATAAGAACTTATAACTAATTTAACTAATACAATTTTAATAATAATATAACCCACAACGCTATCCACAGGTAGACATAAAAGTTTAAAGAGTAAAGAAAGTAATCGCTAGGAGTTTATATCGCAGTTCGAGCTGTTATAATAATAAGCATAAAAAAAAAAGTTAAAATGTAGGCAAAGATAAAGAGAGAGGCTACAATGTATGGGGTTTATTTAGTAAAGAGGAGCGAGTGAGGCTTTTAAATCTACTCATTGGACAATTAAAGATGTCAATATTCTCAAAATTATTATTATATGAGTCAACCAAACGAAATAAAATAAAAATAAAGAAAAGATAAATATTACTCTTTTTTACCCAACCCACACTTAAGTTTTTTTTACAGATCCGCATATGTGAAAAAATCTGCATCCGCAACATCCCTGGTGCGAACGCACAGTTATACATAGATATCGCAAAAAATCATAACCCTCTTTTTTGCTTCGCCGTAGTCAGGTAAAAAAAGGCACTGAATTAACGCAGACAACGCGTTCGGCACAAATTTTGATGTGCCGTGTTTTTTTCGAAAAAGCGTAAATACAAAATAATTTATTTTTGTCTTTATTAATAATTAAAATTAATTAAATAATTGCCCGGGCTTGCTAGGGCAAGTCCGGAAAACGTAGTTTCGGGCAATTTTGTGTTTTTTTTTTGCGGTGTATTTGGCGCATCTAATTTTACTATGCGGCGGCACTATTTTTAATGACGTTTTGCAAAAACAGTTCGGTTTTATCAAAGTTTTATTAATATTTATGCTTCTATAATGTTAATGAGAACGATAAAAATAATACATAAAAAACTGTTAATACTCAAAATATTTATTGCTAAAACTTATTGTTATACATTAAATAAAATATTTTATAGGTAATTATATAATTAAATACATGATATAATTAAACAAAATGATCACAGGTGAAACATTAATTTCCTACGTCAATTTTATTCTAAAATAACAAGTTTCGACATGTATTGGATTTATAATTTTAAACATACGAATTTACATACAAAATAAATACTTGATTGTCTTATCTTTATGTGTGGCAGACTCGTTAACATGATTTATCCAAGCTGCGAGGCTAATTGAGGATGACTTAGCTCGGAAATACAGCGAAAATATACAAAAGAAAAATTGCATCCCTCACTATTACGATAATCACACGAAGCGAGGCGCGCTTTAGTTGTGACGTAGTATTATATTATCTGTGGTTGTGGTACCGCGAACGCCACGAAGACGCGCCCCACTCTTCTACCTAAAGGAGATTACTTTACTGTAAACTTGGGGTGTAAGTCTTTTTTTCGAGTCTCTTTTTCCCGCGGCTTCGGTCTCTTTTTTTTGGGAATGACATCTCGCATATCAACCTAGGAGGTCGGCTGCTGAACCGGACTTTCCTATGGCTGCCTAAATAAATTAAGGCCTCCAGCCAAGGCATAAAACTTATAAACTAAGCGACTTCACGCAACCCCCTGTGGGGTACGGAGCTCGGCTTAGGGCGTCGCTGTGGGAGGACAGCAAGGGACAAGATGGATCGGATTAAAGTGTGCGCGTCTTTGTGGATGGAACTATCTATACCAAGTGTCAAACACGCTGTCAACGTGTGTGTAAGTGGAGCAGCTCTAGGTAGTAATGGCAATTATTGCTATTTTTCGTTAATTTAATTAGCATGCTAAATTCCACAGCTTAGCATGCTAAGTGCTATTGCTATGCTAATATGAAATTTCATCAAATATAAGAAGAGAAACAGCGAATAAATTAAATTGCGAAATCGTGAATGCTATGTAAACTATGAAAATGATTATTTTATGAAACATGTAGTTTAATAAATCGTTAGTGTTGTGTTGTGACTTTAATATAAATTTAATTTGACTTCAATAAAATTGTTTGATGTAGGTACTTAATTTAATTTTACTTAATTAATGAACTTTCCTTCATACTTTTTCAGCGCTTAGAATTTTAGCATTCACGAAATTTCGCAACTTCAATTAATTGAATTATTGCTAATCATGAAATCGCATGCTAATTAATATGCTAATGCAAATTATTCCATTACTAGCTCTCGTTACCGTCCGACACAATGGCGAAGTCGGAAGTGTGTCTATGTGTTATGTACTGACGCTACTCGTCTTCATGCACACATTCAAAGCGAGTTTGTACAATTGAGATAAAAATATTGTAGCCAACATTTGCGGCATCATGGAGAGTAGTTGCTTTTATAAAGCTAGGACAAAGAAGTTTTTACATGTATTTCAAGCAGCCAATGAGCACACCTGTTGCGTGGCGTATTGTTAATGTGGTTCTGCCTTTAGTCAGGAGAATAAAATATTGAAATTGATCTTTTTACATCAAAATTCACTGAGCCCCAAATTCATGGTTTACAAATACGTACCATCAAAGAAACTCATATCGCACCCCCGGTGCGAGACTGTCACTTATGCAAAAATGCAATTTTTCAGGAGAAGCATTTAAAACTTTGACATTTAAAAAAATTATTATATTTCATAATTTAGACAAGATGAATAGCTTTTACTACAACTTACTTTTGAATTAATAATGACCGCTCAATATTGTAGGACAGTTGCTTTAGGACAGTTTTTACATATTTAACTCATTATTGCAATTTTTGCATAAGTGACAGTCTCGCACCGGGGGTGCGATACTGTAACCAGTTTAAAAACAAAATCCCGTGAACACGATGACCACATCTCTTACCCCCGAGCGCTGCAAGCAAGAATAGTAATTACCGTGGTTAAGAGTAGATATCGGATTTTATGCCTTTGCATATTCGCATATGCAAATGCATATATCTCTCTAACTACGGCGTTAATGCATATTTGTACGTAGGTAAATATATGGTCATACCGTGCCTAAACAGGTATCTCCAGACCAAATATTTTTTGTCCAATGACGTATTAGTTGACGTGAAGAGGTTGTTTTCGGCGTACAAATTAATACTGGGTGACAAACGTCACTTTGCTCTCGAAAATTTGGAAAAATACTTAAGAGCGTTTATTCTGAAAGTTGGCAACGTCGTCAATAGCTGTCAAATATTTACCTGTTTTGATTAATTTGGAAATAATACTGTATGGAAATAAGAAATGTGGCTAACTAAGTTACTAGAATATTGATTATGTTATAAATGCAATTGTAACATCGAATTTGATGTTGCGTAAAAAATGTATTTGGAAACTTTCCAAATGCTTTTTTTACGCCTAAAACTAAATATTCGGTGTTACAATATTAATTATTGCATATCATAATCAATATTCTAGAAACTTAGTTAGCCACATTTCTTATTTCCATACAGTATTATTTCCAAATTAATCAAAACGGGTAAATATTTGACAGCTATTTACGACGTTGCCAACTTTCAGAATAAACGCTCTTAATTGTATATTGTCACAAAAACTATGCATAATTTAATTGTTTTTGTACTGTCTTAATTGAAATGTATAAAACTAAAAATCGTTTTTTGATTTGCGTTGTGCATATTTCGGCCTTTGTAAAGAATTTTTGTACATATTTCGGCCTTATTTAGTGCATATTTTGGCACTTTATTAGTGCATATAGTCCGATGTCTAGTTATGAGTTTCTTTGATGGTACATTTGGCTACATGTATTGTGTTATGGGAAACAGTGCTGGCAACATTTGATATGGGTTGAGAGTGAGTGTTGCCAGCGACATAAGTTTTCCTTGAATACAGGTAAAATCTACACAAATACTACATTTTCTATTATTGTAATAATATTAAACATGGAATTACTAATACATAAAGTTGCGCGATAATCAAAGCTGCCAACACAAAATTACAATTTCAAACATTCTAAAACATTAGGTATGGTATCACTTTTATATTTACACAGCATTCTTAATAAATTAAGTTTCTTTTCATTCGTTTTTGAAGATTCTAGTTCGTATAGCGTACAGAGATTGATGAGAAGGCTTTCGTTGAGGCCTCTTTCGGGGTCCGAGTTGATGGCTTTCTGGAGGACGGCGATGGCTTCCTTTAGGCGACCCATGTAGAGTAAGCAGACTGATAGGTTGTTTGCTACCTGTGGCAAAGAATTACAATATGATAGTAATATTATTTATTCAAATACTTATCATAGTGTTATTGTGAAATAGAAATATGGTGGTTTTGTGGCTCGCAACGATTTTTGAGATTTACGAACGACAATTGGACGGAAACGGAAAGGATCCAACCCACACAAAGTTAGTATTGAGATATTCAAGTTTTAAGATCAGATCGTGTTATGTGATCGTATGACCTGCCATACATACGGGTTGGTAACGTATGGTCATAATGACATGATGCGTTGGGGTTGTTTTTGTGATATTAAAGTTTTAACTACAAAGAGTCTTTTGGTATACATAACTCATTTTCGCCCATAGTGTGGGTTGAATCCTTTCCGTTTAACTACGTCCAATTATTACTAGAAAATATATTAATCTAGTTTCTAGATTAGAGAGCTCGTGGCTAAGTAATAACAGCGGCACGGGTCGATCCTTCAGTTCCGCTTGCCGGGGTTGGGTCGTGGATGGGTCACCGTCTTTACATACCGACACTCCTCCGTTTCTCGGAAAGCATGTTAAGGTTTGGGTCCAGGCCGTCATTTGTGGATCTTTAACAGTCGTTACAGGTCGCCAGAAGCCCGAAAGTCTGACAACCAGTCTTACCAAGGGGTATCGTATTACCCAGTTACTGGTTTGTGGAGGTCAGATAGGCAGTCGCTCCATGTAAAATAATGGTATTCGCCGCATCCTGGTTTAGCATAGTTGGGAAAAGGCTAGGCAGATTGATTGAATTAATTAATTATTACTAAGTAATAATTATAAATGATTAATGTAGTACTAATTACTTTACTATAGCAATTATATTATATATACATCAATTTTTGAAAAGGACAGAATTTATCTCCATTAAATTATCTATACAATGGTATATCAATTAAGTAGGTTCTGTGTACTAGCAGGAGTGTAAAAATAAAAACAGTTGCAAAAAGGAGGCAAAACAGTTGCAAAAAGGAGGCAAAACAAATTTTTGATCGCAAAGCACTCTCTAATGCTTCGCATTATGAGCCGTGCAAAAAACTCACCATAATATTAGTAGGTTCCTGGTCAGCTGCTCTCGCGAAGTTATTGTATGCCTCCTGGTACTTCCCATGTGCTATGTCTATTAGACCCAGGTCCACGTATTCACGGACGTCTGGCGTTGGGCATCTGGGGAATGGAAAACGGTATTAAGATTTTAGTACATACTAGATTAGCATCATTGCCTTGGCAGTACAGATCAAATAGAATATAAGGTGACTGCGTAGAGAATGTCTTAGGCATTAAGTCTGTCTTTGTACTTTTTATGTTGCATTGAGTTAATAAATAAATAAATAAGTCACGGGGAAAGAAAACCATGCTACAGGATAATAAAATAGTATGAGGTTGGGTAAAAGTGGCGAAGTATCCAGATATCGGTGTTTTCCAAATCTGTTTTGAAGTCGGTTGTTTTTTTTTTGTAAAAAGTTTTTATTTTTCTCTTTTTAGTTGTGGTGTCTACCCCCACATAAATTCGAATACATTCGAAAAAAAATCAGCTGTTCCCTACATTTCGACGAGATATACGAACATAAATGTAGGGAACAGCTGATTTTTCTTTCGCGACTTCTTGGTTGGCCCCATAGTGAAAGTTGTTCATAATGATTAATGATGAGTACAATGACCCCTTAAGAGGATGCAAACGAATTAAATTTCACATTGTATATATTTAGGGGTATGAGGAACAGGGTGTAAAGTTCACTCATCCACCATAGAAAAGGGAGGATCCTCCGACCAGACGGGTGTCGTGTCTGGCGGGCAACTGCCCAGAGGTTGAAGTCGGGAGCTTGTATATACAGGGTGTAAAAAGACACATCACAAAGCCGTAAACTACGCATACTGTACGTATAGCTAAGTAGCTTTGCGCAAAAATTATTGCTGAGAACTGTAATTTTTTTTTTTTGAATGAACGGATTCAGTGTTAGTTAAGCTCCGCCCCTACGCTACGTAGGTAGGTACTTGTTGTTCATTGCGTTTTTGTAACTTCAAATGCGTAATCTGTTAAGATAAATCTAAAATTCAGGTAATGTTTGTTTGGAAAAAAGTTTCGTATTATCGCATAGAATTCATTTTCGTGAAAAAGTAAAAAAAAAAAATGCGACTTTGACCTTCAATATCTCCAGAACCAGTGGATTCCCAGGTATGGTCTAGTGGAAAAAAATGATGCAAATAATGGGTAGAATATGTGGCTTTCGGCTTCGGAAAGTGTCTTTTTACACCCGATATGTCCACCGCGCGGTAAACTCTAATTGCGCGATGCAGGATTTGAGTGACGTCAGGATGTTGTGTGACGTCAAGTCTTTGATGCGTAGTTCGCATGTGGCGGTCTAGATGCCGCCAAATATATACCAATTCCAGGTGTACACGACATTTACATACAACAAAGCAACCTTCTTAAATTACTAACATACTCACATATGGTGCCTCGCCTCCCGAGCGATGTCTAGGCAGGACATGGCTGCCCTCACATGTCCTGCTAACAGCCACAGCCTGCACAAGGCGCTGCAGATGGCCCGACGTTGTCCTGCTGAAGATGCCTGCTGTTGTAATGTGAGGAGGATCCTGGCTGCTTGTCTGTAGTCCTGCAAATAAAATAAAAAAATACATGACTCTTCTATGATTTTAGTGTTATTTTATCTACGGGCCAATTCAATTACAAATTATATTATTTTATACACTATAACTGCTGCATGCGGCTTCGCCTGAGTGGACCCTAATTCTTTTCGAAAATAAAAGTTAACGTAAGTTACTCCTTAACAACTATTATATATTTCTAATAGCTGTTACTTTGACATTTCAAACAAACACACAACAAACAAGCAAACATCTCACCGTGATAACTTGGGTGAAGTGAGCTTGATGTGAGCTGTCATTGCACCTAAAGCTAGGGATTGACACTATGGACAGCTCACTTCATGCTCACTTCACCTCACTATTCACGGTGACATGTTTACAGAATGGATCGACAGTTGTCAGTTGTTTTTGTAAACTAATATATTCTACGAACTATTAAATAATAAAAACAAAGAAATCGTATTACAAAATGGAAAAAAAAACACAAAATAAAAAAACAATAGTTGGGAATCGAACTTACAACTTCAGGTTTGCAAAGCAATCGTCTAACCGCTTAGTTATTGGCTTTGTTAAAAGTTAACTAAAATAGCCGTTCCTATATATTGCATGATTGACTGCTTAGTTCCATAAAGGTATAGCGTGACGATAATCATTTAAAAAGTTAAATCGGGAACTATCTACAATATCCTAACCTTTCGGCGCGTTATTTTACAATTTGCAGAGATAAAACCAACATAACGTAATATTGCTCATCCCCCATAGCAAATAGCGTGATAGTTTATACCATAAAAATTGACCAGACTTATAGGGAATATCTATGCAAAATTGTAACAGAATCTATCCGGTAGAATTTGCGTGATGCTGGAACGAAGAATACGAACATAATGTAACATTGCTCATCCCCCATAGCAAATAGCGTGATAGTTTATACCCTATAGTTTGACCAGAGTTTTAAAGAAACCTATGCAAAGACTTACCTAGTAGTACGCTTTCTACGGACCATCACTAATATGGTCAGTATAACGACTCCTAGGGCACAAATATGAACAGTTTAACTTGTTTACCTTCATAGCTATAGCACAGTTGACTAGAGAATGCATCACTCTCGTTTCTCTGCCCATCCATAGACGAATAGACTCAGCTTTGTCCTGCTCCACTATGGTGGTTGTGCCATCTTCTGATTTGCCATCGCGAAGGTTTGATAGCATCTGCAAAGAGTATAAAGGTTGGTTTGAGCGTGTTTTGATTCTGATCTGCACAGCATGGGTTAAAGACAACTATGAGTATGTTTTTGCCATAGGGTTGCTTCTTCTTATTTGAGTACCATTCATGCTGTGGTCGCCACATGCGAACGCATCAAAGACCTGACGTCACACAAATCCTGCATCGCGCAATTAGAGTTTACCGCGCGAACAGCATATATACAAGGTCCCATTAAAATCGATGGACAAATCTTAACACAACGCTCAATACGTCTAAATAAAAATATCCATAAAAAAAACACTGATTAAAGTGATTTTATTTTGACGTAAAATAATAAATGGCGTCGGGTAACCAACATTTTTAGTGGTTTTTCGTGAGCAGATTTTTTTTCTTGTAATTATCTAATGCGTTTGTCTTATTTCTTTTTTTTACCATAGTCCTTACTTTGGTGGTCTGAATGATTTCTAAAAGTTTGTCCATCTATTTGAATGGGACCTTATATACAGGGTTATTGGTAAAACACCAGCAACCTCTTAAGGGGTCATTGTACTCATCATTATGAACAACTTTTACTTTGGTTCCAAGCCTTAAATCGGGATAGAAAAATCTGGTGTTCCATACATTTTGACGAGTTGTGTGAACATAAATGTAGGGAACAGCTGTTTTTTTTTTCGCGTTTTCGTGTTCGGTCCCATATTAAAAGTTGTTCCTATTGATGAGTAGAATGACCCCTTAAGAGGTTGTTGGTGTTTTACCAATAACCCTGTATAACTTCCCCGACATAAATTGTTGGGCAGTTGCCCGCCAGACACGACACCCATCTGTCCTCGATTTTCTATGGAGTAAGAGTGAACTTTACACCCTGTTCCTCATACCTCTAAATTGGTGACCCCGACGTGTAAATAAAATTCCAAGGTCTGTTCAAATCCTTGTTTATAATTGATGTTATTTCCAGGTAGACCATGACCTGGGTTAGGACAAAGGATATTTTTATCCCGATATTCCCACGGGATCGAGACTTATGCGAAGCTAGTTGTAAATAATTTTATACCATTCATTCATTCATCATAATTCATTCATTCATTCGTTCATTTAATTTTTTTTTTTGTTTTTTTTTTTTTTTTTCCTAATTTTACACCATCAAAACTATGTTTTGTTACCTACATTCTTTGCAAATAAATGATTTCTGATTTCTTACCGTTTGTATAGTGTCTAGCATAGCATACAGTCTGTCGATAGCATCATCTGGTTTTCCGACGTGCGCCGGCAACTCTGCGACTAATAGTCGGAGAGAGAAAGGGACTAGGCTGCCCGTACGACTTTCGTAGATGTCCGGGTAGAACTGAAAAACAAAAAATTGGTATGAGTTGAACATTGGATTGCCGTGTAGCTAAAATAAGGTACCTACATATAACATGATACACTCGAGAGCAATGAATCCGGGTCACTTAAAGAATCCTAAAAATCTCGGAAACTAAAAATGCTAGGTTAATGCAATAAATTGTATTTAATAGACAATGTAATACTCCTTAAATGAAGGTATTAAAACTTCTTAGTTATTGTAAAGTTATATCATAAAAAAATCAAATTTGAAAAAGGGCCACTTTCGAAGATGGAACTACGAAATTACAGCATTTGGTTTTGCTTTTGTTTGTAATCTGTCATTTATGTGGGTACATAAACCATGTTTATAGTGCTCTATATTCATTATTCAAGCTGAAATTATGTCGCTTACGCCTGAAGAATGCACCAGAATACTTACAATGCTGGAAACCGGCCGGAGTCAGCGCGATACAGCCAGGACTGTCGGTGTGTCGCTGTCAACAGTACAAAGAGTTCTCCGACGTTACGAAGAAACTGGTTCTAACCTACGCAGACCAGGAACGGGCAGAACCAGGTGTACCACAGCACGAGAAGACCGATACTTGGTGAACACCATGCTTCGAAATCGCTTTCTCACAGGAACTGAACTCACAAATCAGTTTCGACGCCTCGGAGGAAGTAACCCAAGTGCATGGACAGTAAGACGTCGGCTTGCTGAATCTAACTTAAAACCCCTTAGACCTGCAAACGGCCCTAAACTGGAGCGTGGGCATCGTATTTCAAGACTAAGATATGCCCAGAGCCACGTAAATTGGAGTATTGAAGATTGGTCAAAAGTTATGTTCTCCGACGAATCAAAATTTATGCTCTACAAGCACGATGGAAGACACAGAGTGTATCGAAGACCAGGGGAAAGATTCAAGCAAGCATGCATCGAAGAAAAAGTAGCCTACGGTGGTGGGTCTGTACTTGTGTGGGCCGGAATTTCTTCTGAAAGTCGCACAGAGCTGGTGATCATAGAAAACGGCTCTTTAACTAGCGTAAGATATGTGGAAGAAATCCTCAATGATCACGTTGGTCCATTTATGGTCAAGTTAGGTGAGGATGCTATATTTATGCATGACAATGCCCGACCTCATACAGGTAGGATTGTGAATGACTACCTTCAAGAGATGAACATTACTCGTATGGAGTGGCCAGCGCGCAGCCCGGATATCAACCCGATCGAGCATGCTTGGGACGAGCTAGGCAGATGCGTAAAACAACGAAACCCTCCCCCAATCACGCTTCGTGAGCTCAAAATTGCTCTCACAGAGGAATGGGAGAATATTCCCCAAAATCGTATAAGGAACTTGGTGTACAGCATGCCAAACCGCGTAAACGCAGTAATGGAAGCACGAGGAGGCAATACGAAGTATTAAAATTCAAGAAAATCGTAATAAAGTTCAAAAATTTCATGTTTCCTATTTTTGTTTTAAGGAGAGATCAGCAGTTTTTTTCTTTATGTAATTTTGTGTTAATAAAATGTATGGTGACTCATATTTTTTTTACTTTCATTTAAGGAGTATTACATTGTCTATTAAATACAATTTATTGCATTAACCTATCATTTTTAGTTTCCGAGATTTTTAACATTCTTTAAGTGACCCGGATTCATTGCTCTCGAGTGTATTTTCAATGCTCGGTTCCTATAAACAATAACAAATCGTTTAACTTACCAATGGTACCTTGTTTTATTGCTAAACTGGGCATATAAATAGATTCGTAAGCTAATTTTACCTGTGATAGCTACTTACTTATAGGACGGTGTAATATGCAAAGCTATGAGGCCTTTGCTTCATTATTGGTAAAGATACAAACGTCTTAATTTTAACCAATAAAGGTCAGTAATTTATAGAATTCGGCCATAAAATATCTAAAAGTGCGTCCGGCACACAATGGGAATCAGCTCCACTTCCTACTTCCTGATTAGCTGATTTGATAACATATTGGGTCCCCACCTATGAAATTGGCGTTTTTTTCTCACAAATAGAGAACCTTGTAACTTCTATGAATTAAAATATTCATCAATTGCTTGGTATTATATCGAATAATGACCATCATAGACAACTACCAATAGTAAAAAAAACCTTATTACTTTTAGCTTTATAAACATATTAAATACCTTAAAAATGACTCTTCATTTTGTTAGCAGAAATGACCACTATTTGTTTTAACTTAGCCAAAACTTATTTTTGTCGCTTAATCTAGTGGCATATTACGATATCTTAGTTTTTAAACATTAGTGCATAAAAGTTTTAAAACATTAGTGTTCATGGTTGTTATATAAATTAAGAAAATGTTAGTATGAAAAAAGGCACTTCTTTAAAATTCTCCATACAAAACGATGATTTCATAGGTGGGCACCTAATAGATGAAAAATAATGAAAATGAATGAAAATGTAGATCTGAGGACCTTTTTATATTTTGCTAAGTACCTGGTACCTTTTGATAGGCCTACACAGCTCTCTCATACCTTTTAACACTGTATTTGAAAACATTGTAAAAATCATTTACTTTTAAAACAGTAACCGTGGAGTTGCCGGCTCTTCTCCATAGGAAACGACCGATTGGAACCGTGCAACTAGCTTCTGACGATTCATAAGTGCCCTTATAGGTTAATGTGAAATAAAATATTTTGTATTTTTGACCACATTTTTTCAACTCTCAGATCAAATGAGGATTTGATGCAAATAGCTCAGCTCGAAAGAAATCCAAATGGACATCAAATGGGGAGGCCAGTCGAAGAAAAATAAACAATAATTCGTATAGCGGCGAGACTATGCTAATCAGACGTCCCGATGCTGTGTGCGATTTTGAACGCGTTCAGACTGAGAATTTCCACCAAAATACAGGAAAAAATTACTTTAAGGGGACTACAGGACCTAAACGTGCCTAAACGCAAGTTTTATAATGCCTAAAAGAATATGATCCAGTGCAGTAAACAAAATCAGAAAAATATATGATATTCTTCAGGATATATGCTAGTATGATAGTGTGTTGAAAACATAATACAACTAATTTGATACGATAGAAAAAAATCATGATAAAAATTTCTTTTAACGATTAAAAATCATATTAATTTACATGCAATCATTCTGATTTTTTGTCAGATTATTCTACAAGCTACATATTAGCATAATAGTGTTTTAATTTTCCAGTCCAATCAATAGATTTTCTGTAAATCGCTAACTGCTTCATATTTTGCAATAAATTACCTGCGTCGTGTCATCCCGCTTCTCTTTAATTTCTATGCAGTCCGACAGTGACCGCGCTTTAGCTGTTGTAAGCCTCTTAATATAAAACTAAAAGAACTATTATTATTTAAATAAAAATATCAACCTACTTCGTAAAACATATCAGGCTTGTTAAAGTCTCCAAAGGGCTCAGCTTCCTTCATCAGAGGGTCATTGAGTTTGATCCTCAACATGACCGCGAACCTGGTCAGCCATAGTTGTAGGGAGCGCGGTGTATGCTTTGTAGGACGATGCATGCGGCCTACACCTGGCGGTTAGGGTGACTGATGAGTTGGTGTAAAGTTTATTTTAATTTTAACACTAGTCAGAATATTTTAACTGGAGAACTGTGGGTTTACTATAGGTACACCTCTGCCTTCAGGGAATACAGTACGTAAGTACTTTGTTGTTGTTTTGATTTCCGTGTGAACTATAGTTCACACGGAAATCACAGTGGAATGGAATTTGAATTCAGAACTAAGTACTTTAGCTCTATATATAGAGCTAAGCTAAATACTTAGTTCTGAATTCAAATTATTATACACGATAAATCTAATAATTGATGGACATAGAAATTAGCATCCGTTTGTATTCGGAAATGCGATGATTCCCGAGGGACATTAAGAAAATAGTTGTACTGTACATCCTTGATGTTATGTTACGACAAGGAAATCCGATAGTGATTGAATTGAGTTGATCTGCTATTCCGTGTTGCCATAATTTAAATTCTTGTGGTCTTCATAATAAAATCAATACACACATGAATATAAAATTGATGTTCGTTCATGAAATCTGCAGCCTTATTGACCATTGGTCATTAGGCCATTGTCTGTACTACAAAGGAGACACACTGCTTACCTTGTCCCGCGGCACTGATCAGCACGTGTGTGAGGTTGACAGCTGCGCGCAGGTAGCCAGTGCGCAGTAGCTCGCGCAGTCCTGCCTCGTCGCGGCTCACGTGTTCAGCCCGCACCACGCCTCGGCTGCCCGCCGAGCTCACTCCGAGGTACTTCACTGCTACTTCTTGAAGGGCATCTGCCTGGGAAGTAGTAAAAAGAGTATTAAAGAATTTGTGGAAGAAAAAATGTTAAAATAGAATTAAAAAATATATATCATGTGTTCATTTTATTATAGGTTCTTTTGTATGTAAATACTATTTGTGATTATTTGTTATTTGTATGACATGTTTTCGTTTATTAAATTGGTGAATGATTAAAATTTTGACATTCGATAAAATTTTGGTACGACATTTTAAATATCGAATGGTGTATTTATATTACATTTTTATTTTTATCATGTTGACATTATATTTGTGATTTTATTAATTTGATTTGACATAGTGATGATATATTTATGATTTTATATATTTTCTTCTATTTATTAATAATCAAGTTATGTTTGGTTTATTTAACAAATTTTCATTAATTAATTTAAACTTTAACACACTCAGACAATTGTTATTAAGTAAATGAAGTGAAATGTTAGATATAAATTTAATTAATTTAATATTTAATTCCTAATGATATTTATGTGATATTGGATAAATCTAGATACCTCTTCTGCAATATTAGTTTTAAGTTATCTTGCTGCGCCCTAACAGGGTCATGTACTCACTAGTTTAAGCTTAGCGTGTAAAATTGGTTGTGTACATTGTGCATTAAATTAAATAAATAAATAAGTAATTTTATAAGAATCTATGAAGCAATTTTTAGGTATTCTGTAAATAGGCAAAGTTATACCACAGATATAAGAAATAAGGAGATATGCCCGGTAGTTGAAAATGTATTGAAACCCAATGTTTTCACTAGATCCCCTCTATGTTGCCACAACTACACATACAGATCAGTAAACCCAATAAATACGAGGTCGTGCTCACACTTGCAATTTATCAATCAGAACGTACTACACAATCAATTATAAACCTTATCCAATCAAACACAGCGTGCATTTACCATGCACCGTACAAACTCACTCACACGAAAACATCGATCGCTATCATTGTGCTGTGCAAAAGCCATTTATTTTACATATACGCTAGTGATTGACCAAATCGGAAAGTTATCGATTCCCCCATTTATTATAGTAAGTATTAAAAATTTGGGAGTTCCTGAAAAAATAATAATTAAAACACGATATACATATAATAAGATGATATAAATCAACAAAATTTGGCTAAAAAAAATATATTTGTAAATAAATAATTTCAACATTATGAGAAAATCTAAATCAGTATAAAACAAGATTTCACATCGGTCTTCCAATCAGGCTATAACTTGACTTAACTTTAATTAAATCAGGCTATAAATTGAAGAATAAACTATAATGGTAATATAAATTCATACGACAATTGACATTGTTGTCGAAAGCCTACGTTAGTGGATCTGCACAACCACATCACTAACTCGTCGCACGAAACAGCGGCTGTACCACGCGATGCCCTTAAAGAAAATATGGTTTTGTGATTTTTACATTGCTTGTCCAGTCACTTAGCAACATACTTAGGTAGTGGTAAAGAAGCAATGTATTTACTGCAATAATAGTACAGTCGCTGTGGTATATGAAAACTAAAATAACGTAGTAAAGGCAAAAAATATTTTACGATTTTTTGTTTTTTGATTTTCAACACAAATATAATAAAATACTTGTGCTGAAATTTAATGTGTGGTTCTATGATTTATAAAGTTTCTAGTTTGGCTTCGATTTTTACAAGAAACCACTGAACAACACGGTATTCTTAAATGTTATCAACTTATCACGATCGCGTTCATAAGCGCACTAGTTAGCGGAGACGGCCATTTGCCTGAGGCAGGAGCATTGTGAGCATTACGCGCGGACACAGAAACGCCCCCATGCCACTTCTATTATTTATAATTCTATGGTTGATACCATTAGGCCTGTAGTCGGCAAACCACGGTTCGCGAGCCGCATGCGACTCTTTGGTCTATAGAGTGCAGCTCTGTAAAAATGTCGATGAGTGCGAGCGTAGATACGCACAGGGGTCGGGTTTGGTCATTAAGCAAGATATTAAGTTTTATTCTAAATTCAAACAATTTTTCTTTATTTCTAAAGTATATTCACCAAAAATTTACGGGACATCATTTACTGTATCTTTCAAAGTTTTCCAAGGTTAATTTTGTTAAAAAGTAAGATACCTTCATCATATTATTATCAGCCGATATGTTGATGGTGATGACTATCCTACTTCTTAGCAAGTTAATTTTAGGAAACATTGTTGAGTGCAAGAGGATGGAAGTTATACGGATTAAGAAAACTGTATTGAGACAGTTTGGACATACAGAAAGGATTGGGACTGATAAGTAATTTTATTTGTTATAAAAAATAAAATAAAATAAAACTTTTTTAAATCCATAGAATTTTAGTATAGTAAAACTTATGAAACTAGTGTTAGTAGATACTTATTTCCTAATGTGGGTAAACCTAGTGCTGGACGTAACGCGTGTCCAGCCTATCCGTAATAACAGCCAGGATGCCGTAAGTGCTGGCGCGCAACCTGCCGAGCGCCGCAACGCATCGATTGCGGAGCACGGCGTGGAAGCCGTCAACGTGGGCGTCCGCGAACATGCCCGACGCACTGCACCAGCGCGGCAGCCCCAACAACGCCCTGAACGCATTGTTATATTGGACGTGCTGGGGCGGCAGTCTCGACATGAATAGCGATCGCTATACGACCGAATTCGGTCGCAAAGTTCTAATGGCGTCACTCGACGGTCAAAGCTGTTTGACAAGCACGAAAAAATCACGAGCTTGTGAAGCACGTCGCGCGCGTCTAGTGACGCCATTAGGACTTTGCGACCGAATTCGGTCGTATAGCGATAGCTATCTATGTCGAGACTGCCGACCTAGGGCGCTGAATGATCTTTACGTATAATGAGCCTACAAGCAGCAGGGCATTGATATTTGGCTCTAGACTAATGAGTTTGCCGACCACTGACACTAGGCTGTTAGGCACAAAAATTGGGGTAAAGAAAGAATTTCTTCACAGGACAGTTTTTTTTTTAATAACTATAATGTCAAAGATCATTTGATTGTCTGTCTTGTAAATAATGGGGAACTTACCAGTTCTTCTTCAAGCACTAGGCCAGGCATTGTGAGGACTTCTCTCTCAGGGAAGAATGAGCCTTTGGGTGAGGATTGAGCCTGTGGGCAGAAAACTTCAAATAAAATACTAATTAATTAATTTTAAAGTCTTCAAAAGAGGCAATTTTCGAAAGGTAACGGACAGAGTGGTAACTATTAAATAAAATACCTGTCTAGAAATGATATTGGGTTCCCACCTATGAAATTGGCGTTTTTTTTCTCACAAATAGAGAACCCACTTCTATGATTTAAAATATTCATCGATTGCTTGGTATTATATCGAATAATGACCATCATAGACAACTACCTATGGGAAAAAAAACCTTATTACTTATAGTTTTCTAAACATAATAAATACCTTAAAAATTACTCCTCATTTTGTTAGCACAAATGACCACTATTTGTTTTAACTTAGCCAAAACTTACTTTTGTCGCTTAATCTTAGTGGCATATTACGTTATCTTAGTTTTTAAACATTAGTGCATAAAAGTTTTTAAACATTAGTGTTCATAGTTGTTATATAAATTAAGAAAATATTAGTATGAAAAATGCAACTTCTTTAAAATTCTCCATACAAAACGCTGATTTCATAGGTGGGGACCTAATATTACTGGTTATACAGTACCATTTTGAAAATTATAACAATATTTTCGTTATTGGCATGAAAAAAGAAAAAAGTAGGTACATTATTTTTTATTAACAAAAAAAAAATCTTAAACTTACCTTCATGAGTGTCTTCTTAGCTTCATCATTTGGTAACCAAGCATCTCTCCTTCTATCAGCCTCTTTATCTACAGGTTGATTCTACAAACAAAAATATAAAAATATACCTTCAGTGTAATCTTCCTGCCTTCTATAATAGAACAATGTAAAACCCAAAAGGTGCCAACGGAACCCTGTTACTAAGCTCTGCTGTCTGTTTGTCTGTAACAGGGCTGTATCTTTGGAACCATAATAGGACAATCATTTCACACAACTATGGCTGCTATAACAACAAATTATAAAAATAATATAAAGTTAAAAATTAAATGGGGTCCTGACCCCAATACAAGAAATGTGATTTTATTCAGCGTTTTTAGAAAATATTGTTAAATATTGTATGGTGGTACTGAACCCTTAGCATTTGAGCCATGTTATTTTTTTACAACTGGGGATGTTTCTACTCTTCGAGAACATACCTTTAACATTTTATGTAAAAGTAAAAGCCTCTTTTTTTGGGTGGGAAATTATCTAATTCCTTCTCCCGCTCTGGGCGGAGCGTAAAACCCACCTGTGTTCCTTCAGTTGCCTGTACGTTGCCAGGGGCCACGGTATCCCTTTTAGCTTATTTCATCAAAATAGTAAATTATCTTATTACTTACTTTAATACTCAACCCGTCCATAGCTTCAGTGAGTATAGTCGGGTTGGCTATTCCACTTTTGGCCGGCATTATTTGTGGTTCAGGGCCAATAGTGTCAAAGAACGTCGATGGGTCAGGTAAACTCGTTGCTGGTACGGCCGCAGACCCGCTCACAGTAGGTAAAACATTTGTAAAAGTCATCTCCTCCGTCATCTTTTGTTGTGTAAATGAAGCAGTCATATTTTGAGGAAAAACGCTGCCTGTTGATGTTTGGTTACCTAAATAATACAAAGTATGTCTTTAATTTTATAAAGTAATCTTGAATAAATCAGTTCTAATAGAAAAATATTTAATAAACGCAAGGAAAACGCTACCTTCCGGTTCGCCTAAATAAATGCTTTGTATCATGTCTGACGGCGATGTCCCGATTTCGTCGAAAAACTGGGAGGCGGGAGGAACTTCCTTATCACCGAAATATTGACTCAGTGACGGTTTATTATCCATTTTTCTGTTTATAATTCGCCTTTATCACCAAAATTCCTCGGAGATAACAAATGACGTTGACATTTAGCTTTATTTTTAAGACGTCATTAATTTTTCAACGTTGGAGTAGAAGTCTTTTTGAAAATAAATAACGTTGTTTATTGTGAACGCATCATTTTTTAATGTTGCTATATCCATATTGTCCCTAGAATGCAGCAATTATGTATAGAATTATGGTGTATCGTTGAAAAGTTTGTGGCTTATGCCATGGAAGGATTATTTAAAAAATCACGTAACTATTTTCATTGCTCTTTCCCTCATCATCACTCGTACGAGCTGTGTGACGCGCTTAACCGTTTAGTCAACGCGTGTGCCTACTCTACTGCGTATGTGTACCGTGTCGTATTCTCGTCACTACACACAACACTCGCGACTCGCGTAGTGAGTCATGCGACTCACTTATACACTCACAGCACGTAAATGCTCACAGGCCATCGCAGCCTCGCCTAGCTAGCACACTTTGTGAAAAGAGTGCCTCGTACGATCCTTATTTTAAAACAGTGTGCTACCCATCTCTCTATCTGATTCATCAGTGCAAACGCACAGTAAGAAACATTAACAGAAAATAGAGATTTCAAAATGTTTTGTTGTGTATTTTTCGCCAGTGCAAGTGCACAGTTATTGTAAAGACTAGTTCGATAATATTATAAGACCATACCCCAATTTATCATGATATTATGGTAAACTAATAACTTGACACATGACAAGTATGACAACCCTAAAACTAAACAAGTTGTCAAACTTGACAAGTCGAAATCGCTTACGATAATCTTGCACAGAAGAAAATTAAATAATTTCCTTTGAAAATCTTATCGGTGGCCCCGTGTGTCCTCAGTCCATAACACAGGTGCGTTGTGAAATGTTACGTCGTCAATTTACACGTTGAACAGTCCGTATGGAGCAAATAAATCATCCATTTTTGTACATTTGGTCCAGTGTTAGTAGTTGTAGGTACTTTAATTTATCGTAGTTCTTATCAAAGCGGTGCTTTAACTGTTTGTGTTTTGTAGGCACAAATGACGAACCAGGCGTCCCCCGTGGAGGAGCAGGAGAAACTCCTGGATGAGGCCCTGAACATAGTCAAAGTGCAGGTTTGTTTTCTAATTGTTATCTAATTGCTCAACAATTTATGGGCGGTACGGGGTTTTGTTAAAGGTTGCATAGCATCAAGTGTAGGTTAAGAACTCTTTATACATGAATATTTAAAATGCTATGTGACATGAAAAAAAAACAATGTACTAATGTGTGTCTTGTTGTAAAAGAAAATTCGTGTGTTCGTGTTGTGATAATTAAAAGAGATAATACTAATAATATCACCTCAATCTAAACCGTGCTAACAAACCAAAACGACTCATACCAATAGGGCTAAAATAGATCGCTTATTACATTAAAGTAAATTCCTTGTCAGTGCAAATCATCTGCTACTTTAGTAAAACTCTGCTCACTATATCGGAAAGAAATCTACTTCTGAGAGGTAAGTCGAGATATCCGCAACAGGTTATGGGCCCAGGAAAGTAAAAAAAAGAGATTTGCCGAAATGGAAAATTTTACGTCAAAATTGCAAATAGGAAATCTAGAGGGAAAAAACAATTGGGCCACATGGAAATATAAAATTTCCATAATGCTACGAGGTGTAGATGGCGCAATGGAAGCAGCCGAAGGAACCCTCGAAAAGCCTGTTACCCCCGCCCAAGGAGCTGGTGACGCTGTGATCGGCACCTATAATTTGGCAATGGCTAAATATAGGAAGACTCAATGTAGCGCTCTGCTCATATTAACCACTAATATGTCCGAAGAAACACTTAAAAAAGTGATGCGATTTGAAACGGCTAAAGACGTCTGGCAGGAGCTACATAGATTATTTGATGGACAGTCAGATGATAGGGCTTACAATTTGTGTGCAGAATTCTTCAGTCTTCAACGTCACAATGAGGATGACGTATCGACCCATATGTCAAAACTGAAAAACATCTGGACAAATTTAAATATAGAAATCACAAAGAAAGATGCCACTGTCAAGCTGCCGGAATTATTTCTCATTTGCAAAATCTTAGACACTCTGGATGAAAAATATTTTACTTTCAAATCGAGCTGGTTATTACTGAACCAAAGTGAACGGACAGTGGACAATTTAACGAGTCACTTGTGCGCATTTGAAAGAGCGCTTGGTAGTAAAGAGCACATAAAGCAAGAGGCCTTAGCGGCAACACGCACAGAACACAAGAGCAAGCAAAGCAATGTGAAAGAGCTCATCTGTAACTACTGTTCCGGTAAAGGACACAAAGTTCGAAAGTGCAAAAAGTGGATAAAGGATGGCAGGCCACCCAAACCCACACCAGGCACATCAGCAGCTGGTTCAACGTCAAAGCAAGTGCAACACATTTCTCTATTAGTGAATGCCTGTTCCACTGAACGAACTCAAGACAAGGAAAGTTGGTTCGTTGACAATGGAGCCACAACTCACATTGCAGTAAGAGGAGCTTATTTCCAGGAGTTTCATGAATTTGATTCAGACCATACCGTATCGACTGCGGACGGGAGCGTCATACCCGCAATAGGGAAAGGCACTGTTGAGGTGGAATCAAATGTCAGTGGCAAGAGGGAGCGAATAACACTAAACGATGTGTGGTTAGTACCATCACTAACAAAGAACCTCTTCTCACCGCTTGCAGCACACGATAGGATGCAGAACAGCATCTTCAGTTCCACGACTAGAGAGTGCAAGCTAGATATTGGAGGCACAACTAGAGTTGTTGGAAAGAGAGTCCAATATGGAGGACTTTACAGGTTGGACATGAAGACGGTCATGCCAATTAAACCTAGGACCATAGAGGTCAATGCTGTGACTGGCGCTAACATGCTGCAGCTATATCATGAGCGATTCGCACATCAGGACAAGAAACATGTAATCCGCCTCGTGAAGAGAGAGCTTGGAGTACAGTTGAGCCCTGATAACATTAAATGTGAAGGCTGTATATATGGAAAGTCACACAGAAAACCGTTCGGAACAAGGGAAAGAGCAACAGCTATAGGAGAGCTGATTCACACCGATGTTTGCGGTCCCTTCGTAGATAGCATCTCAAAATACAAATATTACGTACTCTTTAAGGATGACTACTCTGGCTACCGCATGGTCTACTTCATAAGAAACAAGTTTGAAGTTAAGAATAAACTTCTTCAAATGTTGCAAGAAGCCAACACCGCTGGATATAAAATCAAGACGATTCTAAGCGATAACGGAGGTGAGTTCGACAATAGAGAAGTACAAGATATTTTACAGAAATATGGCATTCAACAACGGCTGACAATGGCTTATACTCCTGAACAGAACGGATGTAGTGAGCGCGAAAACCGTACCCTAGTTGAAGCTGCGAGATCTATGTTGCATGCAAGAGAAGAGCTACCGCAAGTGCTCTGGGCAGAACTTGTCAACACTGCCGCGTATGTACTTAACAGGACAGGTCCATCGAGAGTTGAGGGTAAGGTACCTTACGAGCTCTGGCATGGGAAAAAACCTAAGATATGTCACTTGAGAGTTATCGGAAGTGAATGCTTTGCTCACGTTCCAAAACAAAAACGAAAGAAGCTCAACAAAAAGGCAATAAAAGGCAAGCTCATAGGCTATGAAAACGATGATGGTTATCGTATTTGGGATGGAAACAAAACGCAAAGGTCAAGGGACATAACCTTCCAAACTGACGTCGAGTTCCGGATTTGTACAGGAATCCCTACTTCAAGTTCAGAGGGGGATAACCAAACGTTTACGCAAGAAGCTGTGCCTGAAAGTGCTATAGAGCAGCAGGAAATTAATCATGAACATGCTCTAGAGGGAGATGGAGAAAATGATGATCATGTACATGTTGAAGTTTTGGGAGATAGTAACGAAACCAGAGAGGATGAGAGTGCTAACGAAGAGTTCGTTGACGCTGACGAGGAGTTAGAGATAGTCGAACCACCGTTGTTGGACGCGAGATCTCGATACAACTTACGCGATCGAACTTGCCTCTCACGTCCTAAGAAGTTCGAAGACTACGTGTGTTTCGTAGGCACAGAATACTTTCCCGAGACATATAAAGAAGCTATTCAAAGGGATGACAGCGCTGAGTGGGTCAAGGCAATGAAGAGTGAAATGAACTCTTTGATGCAAAATGATGTTTGGACACTCTGTAAGCTACCTAAAGATAGAAAGGCACTCCCTTGCAAGTGGATCTTTCGTATCAAGCGAAACCCAGACAGCAGTATCGACAAATATAAGGCTAGGCTAGTAGTGAAAGGTTTCAAGCAACGGAAAGGAATCGATTACGAACAGACGTATAGTCCAGTTGCTAGAATGGCCACCATCAGAGCCTTATTAAGTGTCGCAGCCAAAGAAAAATTATATTTGACGCAGTTTGACGTGTCAACGGCATTCCTCAACGGCAAGCTACAGGAAGAAATTTACATGCAGCAGCCGGATGGATTCAATGACGGAACATCAAATGTATGTCGACTTAAAAGGAGTTTATACGGACTCAAGCAGGCTCCCAGATGCTGGAACTCATGCTTTGAGGAGACTTTATTAGAGAAAGGTTTTCAGCAAAATGCAGCTGATTGTTGCCTATTCACGAAGAAAATAGGTGACCAGAAAATCTTGATAACCCTGTATGTGGACGATGGGCTTGTAGCCGCTACAGATAAAGATTTGGCAAACCAATTCCTTAAAGAATTAGGGGATACTCTGAAGATCACAAGCAAGCCAGCATCTTATTACCTTGGGCTTGAGATAGCACAGTCGAAAGATGGCTCCATTACGATTAAACAAGAGTCGTACGCCAAAAAGATACTGGAACGTTTTAGAATGTCAGAATGTAATCCAGTTTCAACGCCCATAGAAATGACTTCTCAAGCAGGGAAAGTTAATAGGCTAAAGGAAGAAAAGAACTTTCCATACAGAGAGGCAGTAGGTGCTTTAGCGTACTTAATGACAGGGACGCGACCTGATATAGCGTATGCAGTTGGATTAGTTTCAAGAAATCTGGAAAACCCGTCACATGAAGATTGGCTTCGTGTTAAGCGCATTATGCGCTACATAAAAGGGACTTGTTCTTTTGGTATAACATATAAAGCAGAACATGATTCCAACCTAATACAAGGCTATAGTGATGCGGATCACGGAGGAGACCAGCAAACAGGACGCTCTACAACGGGAGTTGCATGTCTCTTTGCTGGAGGAATAGTATCATGGCTAAGCCAACGACAATCTTCAGTCGCAATTTCAACTACTGAAGCTGAAATAGTAGCAGCAAGCGAAGGCGCTCGTGAACTTGTGTGGCTCCAGAGAGTATTTACCTCACTTACTAACATGGATGGAGTACCCACATTAAAAGTAGATAATGAAGCCGCCATACGTCTTGCATACAATCCAGAGTTCCATAAGCGGACCAAACACATCCGAGTAAGACATTTCTTCGTAAGAGAAACTGTACAAGACGGACTTGTGGATGTACTAAAGACCGGGACTGCTACTCAATTGGCAGATATAATGACTAAAGCAGTTCCTAGGCCAAGGCTTGTTATAATCCGAGATGCCCTGGGTATACAATGCCATACACTTAATTAATGAGGGAAAGTGTTAAAGGTTGCATAGCATCAAGTGTAGGTTAAGAACTCTTTATACATGAATATTTAAAATGCTATGTGACATGAAAAAAAAACAATGTACTAATGTGTGTCTTGTTGTAAAAGAAAATTCGTGTGTTCGTGTTGTGATAATTAAAAGAGATAATACTAATAATATCACCTCAATCTAAACCGTGCTAACAAACCAAAACGACTCATACCAATAGGGCTAAAATAGATCGCTTATTACATTAAAGTAAATTCCTTGTCAGTGCAAATCATCTGCTACTTTAGTAAAACTCTGCTCACTATATCGGAAAGAAATCTACTTCTGAGAGGTAAGTCGAGATATCCGCAACAGGTTTCCGTTTTTTAACACGTTGATCTAACTTGCCGCCTGAATTGTTTTTTTATTGTAAATCAGGAATTTGTATGTTAAATAACAAAGTTTTAAGTGAGTTTAGAAAACTTAAGAATTGTATTTTGTCATTGCAAATGAACTTTAGCATTGAGGGTTTTAAAACAAACTTCTATCATTTTGTTCTACCAATGCATACTGTATTGATGTAGTCTAAAATATACACATATTGAATAATATGTAATGTCAGAGACTTATTTATACTAGCTGCCCCAACAGACATTATCCTGCACAAAGTTACAAAAATCCTATAGAAAAAAGGGCGTTCAGTCTTTCCCGATTTAGAAAATGTACCAGGAGAATTTGCAACAATTTATTTCCGTTAAAACCTAATTTGGACCATAACAAACATTTTAAAACCAAAAATAGCCATTCTGAAGTGATGCCCATTACAACAGCATTTCATTTGTGGGTCTGTCCATCCATCTGTCTGTCAGCGGGCTGTATCTCATGAACCGTAATAGGTAGACAGTTGAATTTTTCACAGATTGTGTATTTTTATTGCCTATAACAACAATGAATAAAAATTAAATAACACCTTGATTTAGCAATTTTTTGAAGTTGAAAAATCACGGTACGGGCACCGCCGTACAATTTTAAACTGTTCTGAAGTGAGGTACGGGAATTACAGCGAAATTTCCTATAGAGGAACAAGGAAAACCGTTTTTACTGTCGTATCACATCAATCTCTCATAAGTATAGATAGTGTTGCTCTAGGGCAGTATGGATATGGTCGTAACTTGTGTGGGCAATTCTACTGTCATATAGCATAATTTGAAAAAGTTAGTACGTCCCGCAATGTGTTAATACAGTTTCCGTACTGTATTATGATTGCTGGTTTTTTAATGTATAGACTAGTGACATTGTAAATGACAATGAGCCATATTTAGTGTGTGTATCACTAGTATGCGATAGTACATTATGCTATATTACTAAAACTGAAACATGCTAAGGTTTTACTAAAATTAGAATAATACTAATGATCTTATTGTAATATTGAGTTGACATTGAGGAGAGAGGGGAGGCCTTTGTGTGGGACAAAACATATAATTAAAAAAGATTTTAGTGTTATTAGGTCCCCACCTATGAAATCAGCATTTTGTATGGAGAATTTTAAAGAAGTTGCTTTTTTCATACTAACATTTTCTTAATTTATATAACAACCATGAACACTAATGTTTTAAAACTTTTATGCGCTAATGTTTAAAAACTAAGATAACGTAATATGCCACTAGATTAAGCAACAAAAATAAGTTTTGGCTAAATTAAAACAAATAGTGGTCATTTCTGCTAACAAAATGAGGAGTCATTTTTAAGGTATTTTTTATGTTTATAAACTATAAGTAATAAGGTTTTTTTTACTATTGGTAGTTTTCTATGATGGTCATTATTCGATATAATACCAAGCAATTGATGAATATTTTTATTCATAGAAGTGACAAGGTTCTCTATTTGTGAGAAAAAAACGCCAATTTCATAGGTGGGGACCCAATATTAAATCATTATATTGTATGTAATGTAACTATTAATAGATTGGTTTCATTCACATGTACTGCTCATATACATACTATCAATACAGTAAAATGATTTTAAATAGAATAAAACCATAATTCACACACATTAGCCTTTGATCCATTCAAATATAACAACCAACCATTCCACCAATTTCAAAAGATAAAAAACTGGCCAAGTGCTTGTTGTGACCATGCACAATGAAAGGGTTCTGCAACGGAAGAATAGACAAAATGACAGATTGTGATTGTGAATCTGTCATTTTGTCTATTCTTCCATCTACGAAACACGTTTCTATTGTGGTCATGCTACGTGTGCTGAAGATGGGATGAATTTATCCGAAATACAAACTTAATTGTAGTTGAAAAACATGTTCTCCCATACATTCCAACTGCAAATGTAAGTTTGTATGCACAATATTGAGAGATTTACTATGTAATTTTAAGACCATAGACTTCTTATAGGTTTTCCAGTAATCTATGAGTAAAGAACTATTCTCCGTATTATTTTTTCAAAATTTTACGCTCTGTAGTTTCGGAGGTAAGAGGGGGGGAATGGTTAATTTTCTTAAATATCTTTAAATGTGTTTATTTAAAAATTATTAAAAAAAACATATTTAAGATCCTCGCAACAAAGCCTTTAATGTGATACATTTGTCACATATGTGCACCAAATTTCAACTTAATCGGTCCATTAGATTCGGAACAAATTGGCTGTGACAGACGAACAGACAGACACACGGGTGATCGTATAAGGGTTCCGTTTTTCCTTTTGAGGTACGGAACCCTAAAAATAAAACTTTTGTTGCAGGCATTCCAAATGAAAAGATGTCTGGACAAATCAAAGCTGATGGATGCCTTAAAGCATGCCTCTACTATGCTTGGGGAGCTCAGGACTTCGCTGCTGTCACCCAAGAGCTATTATGAGCTTTGTATCCTTTTATATATATTTTTCTTAAGTATTTTTTTTACTCACGACCCAATGGGCCCCTTTTATTGACAAGCGACATCGCGGCAGGCTCAGAAGGAGATGGCGGGATGACCTGGGCTAGTGGACTCCTTCAACAAGTACTGGTCCTTGGCAGATTTAACCAGAGAGAAGTGGAATGCGAGTAGCAAGGCCTTTGCCCTGCAATGGGACGTCTCAGGATTTTAATAATATATATTTTTAAATAATGTTTATTTGGATAAGGTTTAAGAGCATGCTTTCTGTACCCTAATTACGTAATACACGATCAATCAGAATCTGAATCGTTTTGAAACAGATTGCTAATCCATAGCTTCGTACGTTCGAAAAAAAAATCTGCTCAACAACGTAAATAACCCAATTAATGTTGTCGACCTGTCAAATTGAAACAGATTAGTCGGAATTGTCAACGAAAATGTGTTGCGTAATTAGATAGCTGGTGTGCAACGTCGCAAATAGCTGTCAAATATTATAATATATTTCGCTGTTTTGATTAATTTGGCAATATTACTGTACGGAAATATGAAATATGGCTAACTAGTGACCTAAAATATTAATAATGAATTGCAACCTGCGACGTTGCCAAGTTTTAGAATGAATACATTTAATTTTTTTTTTAATCGTCGGTGTACCAACGTTGTATCACATTCCCGAGGCTGTGAAAAGAGAGAAAACGAATTTTCCCAGATATGAGACTTAGGCCCGTATTACAGAACCTCACTCAAGACTCAAGCATTACTTAAAACTAGTTTCAACCAATCAAAAGGCTTTAAACGAGTCATAAGTAACGCTTAAGTTTTGAGTGGCGTTTCAGTATTCGGGTGTTAGTTAGATCGATTTTTCGCTCCCCCTCCCTATATTGCAACTTTCATCGAAATCGTTAGAGCCGTTTTCGAGAACGTGATTATAAATATATGTGTATACAAGTATTGCTCATTTAATAGTATAGGGTAACTAAGTAGCATCATACCTATGTGTACATTCACTTTTGTTCTAGTCTATTGAGTAAGTGTAACACAAACCATATAGAAATCATAATAAAATATGATACCCATGCCAGTATTATATTTCTGACTACATTACATTTATAATATTGGTACTATACCCAATGTAATATTGGGTATAGTACCTGAATTGTTATGTAGACTTTGTGATTTTGTCATGATTTCATTCATTGTAAACTTGGATCAATTCTTAATTTAAATTGATACTTAATCTGTCATTGTGAAAATTAAAACCTATCAGTATACCCATTACTGAATATAACATAGCAATATTCCATATATTAAGCTAGTTGTAATATTTGGGCATTAGAAAATCGACCACAAGGCTTTACGAGAGCTTTATGTTCTACCAGCTTCTACCCGCGACTTCGTCCGCGTAAAATTTCTTGTTTTAACATAAAATGGACGTAGTTAAGCGGAAAGGATCCAACCCATACAAAGTTAGTTTTGAGGTGTTCAAGTTTTAAGATCAGATCGTGTTATGTGATCATATGACCTGCTATACATACGGGTTGGTAACGTATGGTCATAATGACATGATGCGTTGGGATTCATTTTGTGATATTAAAGTTTTAACTACAAAGAGTGTTTTGGTATACATAACTCATTTTCGCCCATAGTGTGGGTTGGATGCTTTCCGCTTAACTACGTCCAAATATATCCTATGACCCATTAGTGAAAGAAGTTCCGTAGATTACCCTTTACATACAAACTCACAAATTTTACCTCTTTATGATATGTATAGTTTTTAGAGGCATGAGGAACAGGGTATAAAGTTCACTCATCCTCTAAAGGAAAGGGAGGATCCTCCGACCAGACGAGTGTTGTGTCTGGCGGGCAACTGCCCAACGATTGATGTCGGTAAGTTATATATAGGTATGTCGATCGCGCGGTAAACTCTGTTAGCGCGATGCAGGATTTGTGTGACGGCAGGACTATGTGTGACGTCAGGTCTTTAATGCGTAGTTCGCATGTGGCGATGTAGATGCCGCCACACGTTCTTCATATACATTTTTATCTACGAAAAACATTCCTACCCTTAACTCCATCACAGACATGGCCATAACAGACGAGCTCCGTCACTTGGAGCTGTACCTCCTTGAAGAGTTCCAGAAGGGTCGCAAAGTAGCAGACTTGTATGAGTTAGTGCAGTATGCTGGCAACATCGTGCCGAGGTTGTATCTGCTGATCACTGTGGGACTGGTCTATATCAAGACTAACTCGAATTTGAGGAGGGATCTGCTGAAGGTAAGAATAAAAAACATTACGGCGCGAGCATGTCGGTGACGCGAATCCACAAGTTTATCCCCTAAAGAAGTTTTCACCTCAAAAATAGTTTCGTTGTTGCAGTATTGTTTAAGGCGATTTCACTACATACGTGACCACCTGGTAGTCGGAAAGTGGGAGACGCCAAGTAGTAAGCTTACATGTAGGTTCCATCGACCTTCGTTAATGGTCCAGTTTTTTTTCTTTTATTCCTCTTTGCAATCGGTCGTCAGACCATAAGCGAATTTGTTCCATGTCAAATGGCGTTGTGGTGGAGCAGCCAGTGCTGCGCCTCCCACTTATAGAAGGTGGCTCCTCTTCAGCCTTTTTACAACTGCTGTCGGGTTTAACAGTTCCGTAACTAGTGGGTTTGGATGCATGGTTAGGCGTGTCTTGTGTTGTTTTTTGTATCGCGCTATTTCAGAGTTTATTGATGGCATTTGTAGATAGTCGTGGCTTCGTCGTTCCTAGCGAACCAAAGTGTATTTGCATATTGATGTCAGGATACCATTTTGCCATTTTTGAATTGTCCAGAGTTATTAACTCTTTGCCGTCTATACTTTATAATGGAGGATTATCCTACTCTTTGTAATCTATCAGAGGCAGAAGTAAGTTTTCATTGAGCTGACAATAAGGGTGGTCGGTGGCATATAATACAGTTTATATTCCCGATTATTACCTATCAAAGTTTATCTTTCAGGACTTGGTAGAGATGTGCCGAGGGGTCCAGCATCCTCTCCGAGGTCTGTTCTTGAGGAACTACCTCCTACAGTGCACCAGGAATGTCTTGCCCGACACCTCGGAGGCGCAGAACGAAAATGAAGGCGTTGTGAGTATGCGATATGTGTATAGTTTTATAGTTTTCACTTACAATAAACACAGAACATTTTAATTGAGTCTCTGCTGATGCCGTCGCTTATCATCAATTCGATTTCAATACTGATTTTTTCCATATATTTTTAATTGACATTCGTTAAGGGGGATGCGCTAAGGTAGCCCGCGAGATTCAAAATTTCTTGAGTTTTTTCCATTTTGCAGGTCAGTGTCAGGTTGTATGTTGATTAACCGGTAAAGCCCTGGGTGACCCTCAAGCACGTCAATTAGCACGTTAATTAGTTGTTTATCAGGCCTTTAACGGTTAAAATATAATTCGCGACCGTAACAAATATGGCTTTACATAATTATAATCATTACAATCAGCAATACAACTTCATAAGTTAGCATAATTTGTCAAATGTCATGATTTCATGAAATAGTCATTCAATGGGATTACATGAACTTAGAGAGTTGTATTGACAATTTTTATGATAATAATTCTATAATTAAACATTTGATACGGCCGCGAATCATATTTAGATCAACATAGAACATGATACTGACCTGCAAATTGCAAAAAACGTAAGAAAATTTGAATTTCGCGGGCTACCTTGACGCTTTCGCCTTAACTGTAACTTGTTAGTTAATTGCTGCTACATAGAGTTTGACGTCATAAAGTACGATTACAAAATCGTTTATTACGGTCATTAGGTTCGTTATCGAAGAGACCACACACATTTTTTTACATAACATAACATCACGCCTTGTTCCCACGAAGGGTCGGGCAGAGGTGTACCTATAGTACACCCACATTTTGCCAGTTATGTTTAAGTCCGATGTAATAGGGGGCGAGACTATTGCCATCAACCGGGCACAAATCCAGACTCCGGACTGCTACTGAGAAATTCTAAATAGACAAACCCAATAACACTTTGCCCAACCTGGGAATCGGACCCAGGACCTCATGCTCAGCAGTAGCGCTTGCGGCCACTAGACCAACGAGGCAATCAAACAACATTTTTTTTTGTCTTTATACTTAATCATCTTCATGATGTTCAGGTAAAAGACGCGATCGACTTTGTTCTGATGAACTTCGCCGAAATGAACAAGCTGTGGGTCAGGATGCAACATCAGGGACACTCCAGGTAATAAGCAATTTTTTTAAAGACACCATTGTGCCAATTTATCTCTTGAGCGCTGTTTAGATGTGCTGGTCGCGTTCACTTTTACCCTGGTAGCACACCTCCGCCACGAAACCATAGCAGCGAAATGCAAAATGCGCGCCCTCGCGCCCCTAGTCGCCGCAGGAGACGCCCCGGGCGTCGAGAGTCGCGAGCCGACTTCCGGCCACCGTAGGCGCGGGCTTGCGGACGGTGACCAATGGGTAGCTCGCCGTCCGCAAGGGACCAGGCCCGGGTCGACGGCGCGTTATGTTCCACGCGCGCCTCAAAGAGATGTCAGCACCAACTGACGGGGTCCGTAAGGGCCAATGTCTGCCGGGGTTACGAGTTTGTCTGAAAGGGATATCGCGACCCCGGCACACAGGCAACGGAAGGAACACGGGTGGGTTTTAGTCAGTAAAAGTCTGACACGCCCACCCGCTCCGCCCAGAGCGGGAGAAGTTATTTGATAATTTCCCACCCTCAAAAAAAAAAGCAGCGAAACCGCAGTAGTTCAATTCAACTGACTCGCGTCATGTTCTCAAAATTCGAGTAGTGGAACATGACGCGAGCCAATTGAATTGAACTACTGCGGTTTCACTGCTACATTTTCGCGGCGGAGGTGTGCTACTGGCGTAATTGGTGAAATCCGCCCTAAGAAGTGATATATGATGGGTGGAACTTTTAGTATTTTTATATGGTATGACATTAAAAAAGTGCTATTCTAAGTCTGTAGGGTTGCTGGTTGTGAAATTAAAGCCCCGGTGATCTTGATTATTATTTATATATTGGCAACTTCACTGTTACAACAATTTATTATAAATCAATCAAGTTAGTCGCAACCCTAAGTGGAGGGATGAAAGGGACTGTGTGGCTATCGCCCTTCAGACCTCCCCTAGCTGGCTAATTCTAGATGACCGCTAGGCTATCGAACTGGAGTTAGTCGTACTTAGGCTCAGAATTGGCTGCGTGGCCACCGAACTCTGAAGTACGACAAATATGTGGGTATCCGTAAATTTAATTGGACAGTCAAACCTACAGTGACGTCCAAAGAAATCTACAGATACCCACATATTTGGACGGTCAACCCTACATTGACGCCCAAAGAAAATCAACGGATACCCACATATTTTGACAGCCAACCCTACAAGTCTTATTTGATTTATAATTCCCTTTTCTCCCCGTCAGAGACAAAGAACGTCGCGAACGCGAACGTTCCGAACTCCGCATCCTTGTAGGAACGAACCTCGTTCGTCTATCTCAGCTGGAGTCTGTCACAGTGGAAGACTACGGGCGCCTGGTGCTGCCGGGCATACTGGAGCAGGTCGTCAGCTGCAGGGACGCCATCGCGCAGGAGTATCTTATGGAGTGTATCATACAGGTTAGAGTCTGTAGTTTGTCTATCACAACTGGAGTCTGTGACAGTGGAAGATTACGGGCGCCTGGTGCTGCGGCATACTGAAACAGGTCGTCAGCTGCTGGGACGCCATCACGCTTCGAGTATCTTCCCCTTTAAAGATTTTCCATGAGCGTAGTTACCCTACGCGAGAGTAGTTACACTACGCGAGAGTAGTTACCCTACGCGAGAGTAGTTACCCTACGCGTGAGTAGTTACCCTACGCGCGAGTAGTTACCCTACGAGAGAGTAACTACTCTACATGAAGATGTTACCGGTTATTCAATACCTTTCTTACCCCCCTATAAGGGTAATTATCTCTTGTTAGGGTCATAACCCGCTGTCAATATATTTGCTCCCAGACAACTATGTATCCAATCATAGAAAAAACTCTTTAACAGCTTGAAAACATGAACCTGATTATTTTCTTATGTCTCCAGGTATTTCCTGATGAGTTCCACTTGGCGAATTTGCAGCCGTTCCTCAAGTCTTGCGCCGAGCTTCAGCCAGGAGTTAACATCAAGAATATAATTATAGCGCTGATTGAAAGACTCGCTACATATAGCCAGGTAACATAACTCAGAAATTCAAACTAGGCTGAGAATCAGCACTTTTCGGACGTCAAAATTACATAAGAAAGTCCTATACAATAGTATTCAAAATAATTTACATTACGCAACAAAGACCACGAGACATCTTTTACCATTTGATCTAAATCAATTTTAATTTCACATTACTAATGTTCGTGTTAGGCTCTCGTACTCATATAGCTTATAATGTAAGACCTAATTTTGTTGCAGAGAAATGAAGGCAATATTAACCTGAGTGTGGTTTTGGAAGATGGAAAAGAACAGGAGGTGCAGCTATTCGAAGTGTTCTCAGATCAAGTCGCTGCTATTACACAAGTAAGTTATGTTTTTTTTTTACATTACCTGGACTAAGACCTGTCTTGTACTGTTGGTGCGTTAACACAAATCTCTTGCTTTTAATATTTTAGCCGTACAACTTTTTTTTCACGAGAGTGGTCTTGAATAAACGCGCTTTAACTAAGCCTTGTTACTCACTGTTACGGTTTAAAAAAAAGACTGATTGCCTTTATGTTAAACTATTCAACCATCACCAAGTTGCACAAACACAAAGTTTAATGCCCTATTACGTAATTGATCATTAACGCAAATCTTCATAATCATAATCATAATATCTTTATTGTGGGCATAATTATGTTTGTTACAGGTCTTAACAAAAAATTTAAGTTCCAATATGTCCTGCCTAATAGGCATACAATAATTGTGTATTGGCATTAAATTTAAAATTATTTTACATGTCAAATTTAGTTATTATAATATGTCAAAATGTCAAAATATAGTTTAATTAAATGTTTAAACAAATCAATCAATAATTCAAGAAATCTTGGATCGTATAGAATGGTTTATCAATTAAAAAGTTTCGTAATTTATTTTTAAAAATACTGGAAGTTCCTTAGTGCTCAGAATGTCAATAGGTATTTTGTTGTATATTTTTGATGCAATGCCAAAGAAGATTTTGTTAAATAGAGCCGTTTTATGTGGTACATTAGAAATTTTTAACATGTGTCTTTTCGATTTGAGTTTATCAAATAGATTTCCATTTGTTTTTATAAATACGGCTACTTCATAAATGTAAATTGCAGGAAAGGTAAAAATTTTAAAATCTTTGAAGTATGGTTCACATGAATCAGGAACACGGATACCAGCAATCGCACGTACACATCTTTTTTGCGCTTTAAACATTAAATCCCTATTAGTGGCATTGCCCCAATATATGACTGCATATCTCAGTGTCGACGAAACATAAGCGTGGTATGCGGTCAAAAGAACTGATTGATCAACAATCTTTGATAATTTATATAAAGCAAATATGAGTACTGATTAAGTTTATTGCATATTGTGTCAATGTGTGTTTGCCAAGTCAAATCGTTATCTATAGAAAGCCCTAGAAATTTAACACAGCGAACTTGTTCTTCTCAAAGAACCATTAAAATCGAGTCTAATGTTGCTTTCTGCAACAAGTTTATAAAAGATTAGTAATGACAGCTTTAAAAGTTAAAATTTCGGTCTTCAACTGACTTTAAGCTTATGTTCTTTCTTTGGTAAAATAATTAAATCATAATATCTTGTATATTTCTGTCTCCAGAGTCGTACCGACATGCCTCCCGAAGACATGTTATCCCTTCAGTTGGCACTATTGAAGCTAGCGCAGAGGTGCCACCCTGACAAACTGAACTACGTGGACAGAGTACTGGCGCATACTGACAAGATTTGTGCGGATATACACCAGGCTAGGTAACTTATTTTATTTTATTTTATTTTATTTAATGCACAATGTACACAACCAATTTTACACGCTAAGCTTAAACTAGTGAGTACATGACCCTGTTAGGGCGCAGCAAGATAACTTAAAACTAATATTGCAGAAGAGGTATCTAGATTTATCCAATATCACATAAATACATATCATTAAGAATTAAATATTAAATTAATAAAATTTATATCTAACATTTCATTTCATTCACTTAATAACAATTGTCTGAGTGTGTTAAAGTTTAAATTAATTAATGAAAATTAGTTACGTAAACCAAACATAACTTGATTATTAATAAATAGAAAAAATATAAAATCATAAATACATATATCATCACTATGTCAAATCAAATTAATAAAATCACAAATATAATGTCAACCTGATAAAAATAAAAATACACCATTCGATATTTAAAATGTCGTACCAAAATTTTTTCGAATGTCAAAAATTTAAATCATTCACCAATTTAATAAACTTATTAAATCCTTTATTTGCCAATCCAATAATTTGTAATACAAGTTACATAATAGCAGTATAGCTTGTAGAAGCAATATGCTAGCTAGACGTTTTTATCATTGCTCGAATCAAATGAAGGTGACGCTGTTCAGAGCCTACTGTCAGTCGTTATACACCAGCCAACTTTGGTACCGGTACACGAGGAGTGCGTATAACACTCTTCGTGTACACTATAATAATGCTTACCGGGCTATGATGAACTTGCCCTGGCGGTGTAGTGCGACTGACATGTTCGCCGAGAGCAACGTTGCCGGCTTTACAGCGCTGATATGTAAGCTCAGTGTCATTCTACACAAGGGTAACCCTGAGCAAGAATAAAATTGTTAAAGCTGTGTACCGTGTCGTCCATCTTGCAAGAGAGGTAAAAGACTTTTAATTAATATATATTTTTAGTTATTGAATATTCGTATTATATTCTATCTGTGTTATTATTTTATTTTAAGAGTATGTGTTTGTATGTTATGGGTTTCGTAATTGCCTGAAATAAATGATATTTAATTTAATATTACATAAACTCACCAGCCAGCGAATTCGTTCACGTGTCAACTACAGTAATAACTCCACACACGTGATTTAAAATATCTATTAAAAGAAATTCAATTTAGATCGTCAGAAAATAAAAAAATATTAGACACGTATTTTTTGTTTTATCATATTAATAAGTCTTAGGTAAAACGCATTCAAGTTCGGGAGTGCTGGCTCCCTACGTCATATACATAGGCGTGACGTCATGCCACATTTTAAATTAATACGCAGATATATGCCAGTGACCTTGATTGGTTAGCTTGCGTGTTCTGTACAGAGCTCACGCAACGCGTCGTACGTCCAGCCAGTAATAGGACTCTCCCATCAAGGAGGGCTGTCCCCAATTTGACGCATTATTAATTAATTATAAATAAAACAAAAGGTATTTTAATAAAACACGTATACTAAAAGATCAATAATTAAATTATCTTTAAAATGTTGAAGGTTTCGGAAAAATACGCTTGATTGATGTTACGTGATGAGTTTTTTATCCCCGTTAGACATAATTTTACAAATTAATTACACTATGTAATATTCACAGATTAAGTTATTAAGAAAATGCTCTTATTTAACATATATTTTTTCCAAATTATTAACACTACTCGTTTAGACGTGATCTTCAGTATAAAATCATTAAAAGTCGGTTATCGTCGCCTTAATTTATCGCCGTAATCTTTTAATCACGTAAAAATGCGTGTCTAATATTTTTTAATAATATATCTGACAGACAATAAAAGTTTTTAGTCGTCATCCCGATTGCGCACATCGTTGAATATCGCGAAAAGCTATTTTTAACCAAATTCAAATATCTCGAATAATTACCAATAAAAGATATTCCTAAAATACCGTAATAACTAATAATAAGTATGACTATTAGTTATTATAATATAACTATAACTAATAAGAATAATATAATTAATAGTTGTAATTACTAATTATTTAAATGTCCTTAACATATCTCGGGACCCTGGAGTCCCGGACATAATGAATTATATGATTATTAGTCATACATATAACTATTTTATGCCAGAAATATTTCAAAAAACTAACATTACTCTTTTGTTCCAGCGGCAAAACCCACTTAGAACACAACACAGCAGTCTTCAAAGAACTGATGAAGATTCTCAAACTACCCGCGGACCACTACAAGAACATACTCACGTTGATCAAACTACAGAACTACGCGCCGCTGATCAAACACTTGAACCACCCTGGAAGGATTATGATCGCTGTCCATCTGATCAATGATGTACTGGAGACTGACTGTTTGATCTCTACGCCTGAAGATGTAAGTAAATAAAGACCATATTTGTCTTGATAGGGCTGAAAAAACACACTTTTATACGGGTAAAGGTTACAAAAGACAGCCCGCAAAATGTCAGTTTTTCATCGTTTCCAAGACTTTTAAGTGGGATAAAAAACTACACAGTAACACATGTGTCTGTTTTGCTTTAAGAACTTTAAATACTGGTGTGGTAAGGGTCTCCTTAAGGTAAAGTTTTGTAGTTGCTAAGCAAACACTGGACCCATCCCGAGACCCTGAAGTATGACTTAAGGAGGTAAAATGCCAACACTTTTTATTTTTTTGTCCAGGAATCGTCTTGATATTTAAATAAAAGAAAAGCCACCCTGTATTATTTTGCTAAGCTATATATATGACGTCAATCTAAGTTATTGGCATAATTTTCATAATTTAAAATGATTTGCTGTGAAACGTTTTGCGTTTTTCAGTAATTTCTAACGCAGTATTAAATTTTCCAGCAATTTTTATACAAAACTTATTTTTTTATAATAAATATTTTATGTGATTAATCCAGGTGGAATCAGTGCTTGCAATGCTGGACGTGCTAGTCAAAGACCAGGCTGACCAGCCGTCCGGAGAGCCTGATGTTGAGGACTTTATGGAGGAGCAGGGCTTGCTGGCAAGGTATGTAGCCCTAAAATAATAATACTAAATATCACTCTTATATATGCGTATGTCAACAGCAGTGATAGCCTAGTGGTGTGACCGTCGGACTGCCAGTCATAGGTCTCGAGTTCAAGCCCAAGTAGAGTTAAAAAAGCTTCAATCCTTATCCCATTTTCCAGACTAATCCACCACTTCAAGTCGGACTCGGCAGACCGTCAGTACCTCATACTGTCGGGCGCGCGCAAGGCGCTGCAGGCCGGCGGCGCCGCGCGCATACAGCACACCTTCCCGCCGATACTGTTCCACGCCTACAGCCTCGCGCACACCTATAAGGAGCGAGAGGATACGGTAATGGAGACCTCGTCTTCCTACAGCAATCCACTCTTCAAACGCACGCCTCTGAACTCTATCTTCAGCCCATCCATTCATTCATCATTTGTAGATTTTGCTGTCACTGAAATGGATAAAAATAAGCAAGTCGACGTGGCGTATTTTGACTTTGAAAAGGCGTTCGACCGTGTCCAAAATGACGATATGTCCGATTTGTCGTGAAGGTTTGTATGTTAAGTTAGTATAGAGAAACACCGTTCCACTCAGATGCACTAATTAGTTGAGTTTATTTAAGTTAAAAGTAAGTTACAGTACTAGAGTGGTAGGCGATTATTTCTCTCAGTTGTTGATAGCTACACAGTTATTAGTTCACTATATTTAAATTCGTTAGTCATGTTATTTTATTACGCTTAATTATGACGCGCATCGTTGGCCTAAAGTAGGTTGCCGAGTACGCAGAAAAATGTACGGCGATGAGACCGTACATATTGGCAACCCCCTAAAGAAGCTAAGATGAGTAGAGAGAGAGAAAGAAACGCCTGTACAAAGTTAAACATTAAAGTAAAAGTAAATAATTAATCAAAAGTAAAGGCAATATTGTCTCGGTGTCGTAGAGGTTGTCCGTGGCAGTCGTCCGTGGGCGCCTGCTGGTTTTCTTCTCTGGCAGTCTGCTGTCGAGATCCCATTGGTTGAAGTTCAATGTCTTCATGCGTTTGCTTTCTATTCGTCGCGTTGCGTTTCGGAAATCGCTTCCTGAGCAGCGTGCAGTATTTCCTTGTTATGATCCACAGGAAAGTGATGACAGCAATTGTTAGTAAAAGGTAACAAATTGCATATTGGTGAACGTCATGATCCGTAATAGTGGATGGTAGTTTCGGCTCGTTCTCTTGTTGGAACCGCAGCTTTTTGTCAATTTCCTCGAAGTCATTTTTCTTTAGAGTGAAGAGTTCGTGTGGCGCGTTATGAAGTGTGACGTTGACAATATTGTTTATCGGCGAATTCAGGTTCGGTACATGCATGTCATAGTTCACGTTGAGTTTGCTGTTGTATTGATTGTGCGAAGTGATTGTGAGTTCTTTTGACCGCAGTACGCATCCTTGATTCAAAGTTACTATAGCCGCCGATGTGATAGTTTGCGATATTACGTCGTTTTCACAAACAGTACGTAATTCGCACCTTCCGCAACAAACAACCAGCCAGCTGTTTGATTCTTGCAATTTGATCCATGCCTCCTCGCATGACACGCTGTGTACGTCACACGGTGACGTAGTTGTACGATGACCCAGTAGTTTTGCTTCGCAAGGTGCATTCTTGTTGTGTAAGTTGAACACTGGTATGTTTGCGTTACAAATGAAATTATCTTTTTGCCTTTTGATGCATTGCTTGAAGTCTTTATCTTTTAGTGAGATGTAAGAATTCTTCTCAAAGTTCACGGCAATGTATTCCGAAGATAACTGCATCAATTGGTAATTTGAGTGCCTGACCTTAGTTGCGAACCATATGATCCATTCACAAGTATCAACATTGTGAATAGAAACATTAAAATGTTTGTAAGACATTTTCTTCCAGAGTGTTTTGTTGTGGTAGTTTTTCTAGTTTTTTGTAAATCTGTTTTACATTCTTCATAATTTTTGTTGCAGTTTGCGTCGATCGGTAGAGCTGATAGTTTTACTATGGGTCGTTTAATGACACCAGTTTGGGTTTTCAGGGTTGTCACTCGAACGTATCCGTCCGCTCCGGGGTGAAGTTCTAACACCCTACCCATGGCCCATTTTCCTGGCGGCAAATTATTATCCCGGACTAGTACGATGTCCCCCTCGCTGAGGTTTTTCTTGGGATTGTTCCATTTGCTGCGCGTTTGGAGTTGAGTAAGATAGTCGCTTGACCAATTCTTCCAAAATTGTTGGTACATATGTTCAGTTAACTGCCATCGCCGGCGTAGGTCAATGCAGTTTTCATCAGTGTAGTCAGCTCGTGGTAAAGACATTGTTGGTCCCCCCGCCGTTAGAAAGTGACCCGGTGTCAGGTAGTTATAAAATTCTTCGGGGTCTTCAGTGAGCTGGCAAAGCGGCCTGGAGTTCACGCACGCTTCTATCTTCGCAAGCAGGGTAGTAAATTCCTGGTACGTCAGTTTTTGGGCTCCTAGCACCCGACGAAGGTGATACTTCATCGACTTGACCGCTGCTTCCCATAGTCCACCAGCAGTTGGCCAAGCGGGCGCATTAAAATGCCATTGTACTCCCATGTCTGCGATGTTATTGAAGAAGTTTGGCGACAAGATTTGCTTGAAGTCTTCAAACTCTTTCTGAAGCAACCTTGATGCGCCTATGAAATTTGTACCACAGTCCGAGTAGACGTGACCTGGTGTTCCGCGTCTGGAGCACATTCTCTGGAAGGCTGCTATAAAAGTTTCAGTACTTAAGTCGGATGCAAGTTCGATGTGCACAGCCTTTGTCACCATGCATACGAATATGCATATGTAACCCTTTGAAGTTCGAACCCCTCTTCCTTTGTTGAGTCTGACTTCAACGTGTCCTGTGAAGTCAACCCCTGTGTGGGTAAACGGGCGCGAAGGTGTTACTCGTTGTGGTGGCAGATCTCCCATGAGTTGGTTCATCTCCGGCGGGTTGTAGCGGTGGCAGCGCACACAGCGCCGTAGTTCAGCTTTCACCGCTCTGTTACCGCCAACGATCCAGTACCGTTGCCGGATGTACGCTAAAGTTAGTCTGGCTCCTCCGTGTAAAGTCGTTAAGTGAGCTTGATTGATCACCAACTCAGTAAGTCGTCCACCCTTAGGTAGAATGATTGGATTCTTCATCTCAAAAGGTAAACTGGAATGGTTCAGTCGACCCCCGACTCGGATTAAGCCGTTGTTGTCCAAGTATGGTTTAAGTTTGGAAATGTTGCTTTTCGTAGAAATAGTTTCTTTCTTCATAAGTTGTTTATATTCTTGCATAATTTCCGTTTGTTGCACATATTTTATTATTTGTTCATTTGCATTGTTTAATTCGCATAAAGTGAGGCATCCGGTGTCACGTTTCGTGTTATTACGTGTGTTTCCGATAAATCGTTGTATCCATGCTACAATTCTGATCGCTTTGGTCAATGAACTGCAATTAGTTAATAAGTTATGAATAAAATTGTTTGTCTCTTTGTTTATGGAGTTCGATTTCGCTTGGTTAATGCTGCCTATGTTAGTTGTAAATGTGCATGTTATGTTTTCTTCACGACTTTGTTCTTGGAAGGTATTCAGAAATGTAGGACCTTCCCACCACAGACTGAATGTTGTTAGCTTGGTTGGTAGCAATCCTCTTGATGCACAGTCTGCAGGGTTATCTTGCGACTTCACATAACGCCATTGCTCGGCTGGTATGATTCGTCTTATTTTTGCAACTCGATTGGCGACGTATTTTTCTCTTTTAGATGTATCCCCCTGTATCCACGCCAGGACCACTTGAGAGTCACACCAAACGCTCGTAGTTATTTCGAAACCATTCAGAGGTTCTCTGATTTTTTCGATGAGTTGCGATAGTAATAGTGCGCCGCAAAGTTCAAGTTTCGGTAATGTGATCGTTTGTGATAACGGTGCTATTCTTGTTTTAGCAGCAAGTAATGTTATTGGCGATAGCTTATTCATCTTGATTATAGATGATAGCTTCCTTGTAGTTCACAAAATACCTTTTTAAATAGTTCCGAAGATTCTCCTTGTACCTAGTTGAAGGCTCTTCTAGTTATCGACGAAGGCACTTTCAGTTTCTGAAGGCTCTTCTAGTAGTTGTAGTTAGTTCCAGTAGTTAAAGGGTCTTCCAGTAGTTGAAGGCTCTTCTGGTATTTGTAGTTAGTTTCAGTAGTTGAAGGGTCTTCCAGTAGTCGAAGGCTCTTCTGGTAGTTGTAGTTAGTTCCAGTAGTTAAAGGGTCTTCCAGTAGTCGAAGGCTCTTCTGGTATTTGTAGTTAGTTTCAGTAGTTGAAGGGTCTTCCAGTAGTCGAAGGCTCTTCTGGTAGTTGTAGTTAGTTTCAGTAGTTGAAGGGTCTTCCAGTAGTCGAAGGCTCTTCTGGTAGTTGTAGTTAGTTTCAGTAGTTGAAGGGTCTTCCAGTAGTCGAAGGCTCTTCTGGTAGTTGTAGTTAGTTTCAGTAGTTGAAGGGTCTTCCAGTAGTCGAAGGCTCTTCTGGTAGTTGTAGTTCGCTCCGGTACTCAATGTGCCTGTACTCTGGTTAGGTATTTGCGCCTTCTCAATCCAACTGGGGCGACCCTCTTCCGGGAGACCAGCTGAACCGATTCGCTACCGTAACAAGAGACACAAACACACTAAGATACACGAAGGCTCGAAGGACCATAAATGTACGGGTTGTAGTAGTTAACTCCGTACACCGATTTGTCGTGAAGGTTTGTATGTTAAGTTAGTATAGAGAAACACCGTTCCACTCAGATGCACTAATTAGTTGAGTTTATTTAAGTTAAAAGTAAGTTACAGTACTAGAGTGGTAGGCGATTATTTCTCTCAGTTGTTGATAGCTACACAGTTATTAGTTCACTATATTTAAATTCGTTAGTCATGTTATTTTATTACGCTTAATTATGACGCGCATCGTTGGCCTAAAGTAGGTTGCCGAGTACGCAGAAAAATGTACGGCGATGAGACCGTACATCCTACTTAAAAAATTATCCGCAATAGGATTTACCCCGAAATTGCTTCAACTCTTTTCCAGCTATTTCACTGACCGTTATCAGTATGTTCAGATCGCTGGACGTAAATCTACCCCTTATATAACTTCCTCTGGTGTAAGCCAGGGTAGCACCTTGGGGCCTACGCAGTTTATTGTAATGGCGAATGACCTGCCGAAGGTCGTCAGGACGGCACGATGTCTCATGTTTGCGGATGACCTGAAATTATTCTTGGGTATTAATAGCGAGCGTGATTGTGAGGCGCTGGGACATCGATATGGTGGTAAAATGGAGTAAAGCCAATCACTTAGAATTTAACACTTCTAAGTGTAAAACTATTTCTTTTACCCGTTTGCGTGCGCCCATTCAGCACAGCTATCTTATATCGGGTGTCCCTCTGGAGCGCGTCTACGAAATAAAAGATCTGGGACTGACCTTAGACGTGAATATGACCTTTAATCAGCACATTAATAATATCTGTGGCAAGGCCTTCCAATCACTTGGTTTTGTTATGAGACAGGCAAGTAGGTTTAAAGACAGGAATGTTATACTGACTCTTTATTATTCGTTTGTGCGTAGTAAACTGGAGTATAATGCGCTGGTATGGGATCCACATGAGCAAAAATATAAGCTCATGATAGAACGGGTCCAACGAAAATTTGCTCGCTACCTATACCTATAAAAAAATATATGGGTATTATCCCTATTTGTATCCGTCTCTGTTTGTTGTGGGAATGGTAGGTATTAACACGTTAGAACTGAGACGCAAGTGTGCACTTTTGATGCACTACTACTTATTGCTCAATAATAAGATCGATGACGCGACTAGTCTAGCTCGCTGTTCATTGTTTGCTCCGGACCGGCTGCGGCGGTCGCGCGCCTGTGCCTCGCGGTGCCTGTTCGCGCTCCGCCTGCGCGTGCCCACACTGCTCGATATGCCCCCACAACCCAGGCGATCAATCTGCTGAACGCCCTGATTGCTCAGGAGCCCGATGTTGACATATTTATGTATAGTGGTAAATTTATGTTAGATGTTTGTATTAAGTTTTTTACCTAAATGTTGTTGTTGGCTTGCTGCGCGCTTTGGTTTTTACTGTAAGTGCAGCAAGTAATTGTTATATAAATAAATAAATAAATCATCCATTCTTTCATTCATCAATCTCATTCATTCATTACCAGCCCAGAGAAGGTAATGTGGCGTCATGATCTGAGCTCAAAATCACCCACTTCTCGTTATAGACGACATTTTGCCAATGACCACGATTTTATGCACTCCTTGTCCTGGAATTTCCTGTCACATTCACGACGTTTATAGGCCAGCGCTCCTTTTGATGTCGTTTTATGACATACGAAGCATAAATAAATATCATTTATTTTATAATACCTATTTATACGAAGAGACTTGAATGTTCAGATCTTAACATCATAACAATTTTGTTTCAGGACGACATGTGGGAAAAGAAGTGTCAGAAAATTTTCCAGTTCTGTCATCAAACTATCAGCATGTTGGTCAAAGCTGAACTAGCCGAGTTGCCTTTGAGGTAAAACTTATTTATTTAGACAGGAAAAGAAGCTAAAATACTCCACATATTTAATTTTACTTTATTTTCTCGTGAATTACTAATGTGTGATTCAGGGGCGCAGCTAACCAATAACCCGATTCCTGTCGGCTTCCCTTAGGAAATTATGACAGTCAGTAGTTCTCAGCAGTGTTTAATAATCACACTGAATGTATTATTTAATACTTACACCATAAAATTAAAGTATTACAAAACCCTAACCTACATTAAAAAAATTGTCTTTATATTCCAACGAAAACAAAACATTTAAAGTGCGCGCCAATTTTGCTCTTGTGCCTCCAGTATAACTCGTTGTCCGCCCGGGTTATGAAAACTTAAATTTCTATACAAAATAATCTCGTCATGACGTCACTTCAGGTCACGTGACACGCTGTTTTTTGAGGCAATAGTAAGCCGTAAAAAGTCGAGTTATGATAGGTACAGTGTAGGAATCCATTCGCTGAATTTCGTAAGCGTTCGGTTTGGTTCGGGGCGGGGGGAGGGACAAACTTCGCTCGACGCTTGTTGACGATCAAAGACTACAATAGTATGTTGACGATTGACGTAAATAGATAATAGAATTTTTATCCTTTAATTTTGTTGATACTTGTAGTTAATTAGCATTTTGTTCGTTGTATTCATATAAGTTATTAGTGTAGTATTAGTGTAACAATTAGAATTGGATAATCGTGAGTTTGTTGTGAAATTGTGCGTTCGCCGTCATTGTAATTAGGAATTTGTGGTAAGTCGATAGATTAGCAAGTTGAAATTTCTTTTTTAAAGTAGGTTTGAAAAGTTATTAGTAGGATGGCGGCATTAATAGTTTTAGATTGTTGTGTGACAGATTATTTGCTTCGTGAGGAAACATACTTTTCAAGGTTAAGTTTTGAAAATAAGAAACACATAATTAGGCTAGGTCGTGCTCGACCAGATATGACTATAAACTACAAACGACGTGATGGGTTTGTCAAACATTTTAATGTATCCCTTTACGATAAATATCAATGGCTGACTGGTAGTTGTAAATTAAATAAGATGTTTTGTTTTCCATGTTTACTTTTCTCAGATTCTAGTAGTTTATGGAATAAAGGGGGTTTTACAGATATGAATAATCTGACGAATTCATCAAAAAAACATGTGCAGACTGAAAAGCATATTCGTAGCTGTTTAGATTTACATGACTTCGGGAATAGTAGGATAGAACCATTTTTCACCAATTCGTTTGAAGCTCATAATAGGAAAGTAGCTCGAAATAGGAATTTAATGAAACGGTTTATTGACACCGTTATTTTGTTAGGTAAACAAGAAGTAGCTTTTCGCGGCCACGATGAACGTCCGAATTCTGATAACCGCGGTAACTATATTGAAACCTTGTTATATCTGAGCAAGTATGACACCGTAATGGACTCTCATTTGGAACTATGTTCTTCAGTTCAGAACCCCGCGTTTTCTGGTCTCTCAAGTGATATTCAAACGTGCGCCACGTCCGGGCTAGGTAAGCTTTTTTTTTTTTGTTTTTGCTCCGGCTTACCTTTCTCATAAACTCACCCTTCGCCACTGGTGTGATTTGTCGTCTTAGTAAGGCTTAACAGTGAAATGAAATTAAATTGTTTATTCTGTAAATAGGATATCGGAATCACTTTTACACGTCATATTAAAGAAAATATTAAAAATTACCTAGATGAGGTCTGCGTTTCCTATCTGACTACTCTGAGAAGAAAGGCCGACACAAACTCAGAGGTCGCAGTCTCTTTTGTAGTCCAGAAATAATCTTGGTCAGGTCATATGAGGACCACAGTCACATGTTAACTTCTAAATAAATGCAAGTTCCGGTTATTTTATCCGGTTTAAATACTATATATTTATATTTTTCTGGTGGATAGGATTTTTAATTTGTTATACTTTTCCAGATTATACCTCCAAGGAGCGCTGGCAATAAGTGAGATAGGCTTCGCAAACCACGAGACGATAGCTTACGAGTTCCTCTCACAAGCGTTCTCTCTCTACGAGGACGAGATATCGGACAGCAAGGCCCAGCTGGCGGCCATTACCCTGATCATCGCTACCTTTGAACAGATCAACTGCTTCGGTAAGTAGATTAACGAATGGGGCATAGATATTTGATGATCCGACGAATCTTCTCGACCAGGCGCAATATAATATTCTTGATTTCTCCCAATGCTACAGTTAAATGGAGATTTTTTTAAATAAACAAGCACCTTTTAAGACAAATGGATAGTTTAGTAGTTTGAAAATCCGATTGAATAATAATAAATGAAAACAGTTGCAAACGGCGTATAAAACAGCACGAGGAAAAAGACGTTTTTGGCGTATAGAACCCTATCTATAGTTTATTTCAACCCCACTGTACTATCAAAGAACTTCATATCTAAGCAGATGAAAACAAAATCCCGTGAAGACGATGACCACATCTGTTACCACCCCGGTTCTATATCCGCCGAGCGCTGCAAGCAGAAATAGTCCTTACGGTGTATAGATATGAACTTCTTGGATGGTGCATTACCAAATCTCATTTGACTGTTTTTTTTATTATACTGTGTTTGTGGATGCGTGTAATGTTCTTATGAATGTGTACAGAATTAAAACGATGAAGTTCTTTTCAGTACCTAAGTTAAAGTCAAATCATTTATTTCAAATAGGCCCTTGTAAGGCACTTTTGAACGTCAAAGTTTACAAAAAATTGAATTGATTCTAGTCGCCCCTTCCAAAAAGTAGTTTTCGTATGGAGAAGAATGGGCAAGAAACTCCACCGTTACTCTTTTAAAAAGTGTTACAATATTTTGTATATGTAGGTACATTAGGTACATAATTATATGTGAAGACGACGCACCTAAAAAAAAAATACGTTACCACAATAGGTCAAAAGAAGAATGAATAAAAATGAAGCAACGAAAGATAAATTAATTACTTATGTGATAGATGCATGGTTCTCACATATTTACAAACATTGTAAAAGTAGATGATTTTCTTAAAATTTTACAATTAATAAGTCAGTGATACTTAATACAAAGGAAGTACTTTATAACGATCGAAAGACGCGCGTCCGTATTGCGGGGTACGGAACAACTGAGGTCCGCGTCGTATGCAACTCCAATCGAATACAAAATGTGTGCGTCAGCGCTCCTCTACACTCTCATCTTACTTTTGCTCAAAATACAACTCTAAATCGACTCTCACAGTGTCTAAATCCCCGTATCACATCCACAGGTGCCGAAAACGCAGAACCAATGCGTACACAATGCGCTCTAGCAGCGAGCAAGTTACTGAAGAAACCAGATCAGAGTCGCGCCGTCGCGTTGTGCGCACATCTGTTCTGGAAAGCTGCTAAAGATGGGAAGCAGGTATGTAACTTATTCATTTTAAGAAAGAAAAACTCGGTATTTATTGAACGGAATGTATTTAATCGAACCCTTAATAATTCTCATTACGCAGTGCTCAAACGATTTCAATTAAACCATTTACTGGCACCTTTGAATTGTCAAGGAATCGGTCAGTCAAACATATGAAGCTAGTTGCCCATTCCAAAGCGTAGTAGGTACCTATGGAGAAGAACGGGCAAGATACTCCACGGACACTCTTTTAAATAAAATAAATTGTTACAAAGTATTGGTTACAACATTCATGTTGAAATTATACATGTGAGAACAATGTAGAAAGACGTGCACGTTAGAAGCGTCCGTAATAAAAAGATAAAAACAAAGAACAATTCAAAAATTAAAATCAGCCATGGTGCTCTAACACAAATTTAACAGCAAATGCTGTTTGTAAAATCGTGCTCGTAATTATAGATTTGTTTTGTTTTAAATTTCTATTTAAAAGCATTTGTGTTATAAAACAAATTTTCTTTCTTACTTTCATGATTGCTGTTATTTTATTTCAAATTTGTTTTTTTTTCCCCTAGTGGCCTCTAAACGATGCATCTCGTGCCCTCGACTGTCTCAAGAAAGCCGCGCGCGTCGCTCAGCAGTGTATGGACGGAGGAGTTCAGGCGCAGTTGTTAGCTGAACTGTTAGGCAGATACGCGCTACTGAGAGAGCGGGGCAACGCTAGTCTTACTACTAACCTTATAGATGCGGTGAGTAACTTATTGGAAAATCACAGTCGTACGGCACTGGACAGTCAATAGGATATTTGACAAGAAGAAAAATACCTTACGAATTATGTTTTGAAGAATGGTAACGCTAAAAATGACAAAAATTAAGTAAATTTTGTAAATGATTTTGTATATAGTTGCGTAAAAATAAACCCATTGGTCACGTGACATTTAACGCGAATCAAGGGGCCTACTCCCTTTGCACAATCCGTAGTTTCTGCCGTCGTTACGAGCGCTTCGCTCTCCGTCTCACTTACAGACATGCCGTAAGTGAGAAGGAGAGCGAAGCGCCCGTAATGACGGCCGAAACTACGGATTGCGCAAAGGGAGTAGGCCCCCTGAACGCGGCACGTCATTGCTTTTGTAGACTACTGTGTTCCAAATTGTAAAAAGAAACAAACTTTATGCGTCAGAGATATTTATATTTGACGCTGAAATATTCATATTGTGATGAAAAGACCACATGGAACATTACTAATCGGTTTCTCAAAAACCGTCAAGTAGCCTATTCTAACATGGCGCATGGATACTCGTAACAGTATTCATCTTTTCACCTTTACATTGGTGAACATTAATCGGAGAAGAAAATCCCGTGCTAGATCGTCGCAAGGACGAGGAAATAATCACCACATTTGCGGAAATTTATATTAGTGTTAGCAGCTCTGCTGTAAATATGACGCACACAACGTCATATTCACAGCAGTTCTCAATTTCTCAGATATAAGGCCTTCTAGTGAATGTATATTGGAACTCTTTATACCCCAATCTTAAAAGTTTGAGGTAGTAATCTACCTATCAGCTCTAATGAGCAGGAGGTAATTTTTACAACAAAAAGAAATCGATAACGAATGAATGATAGATTAGTATAAAATTTACCTACTGGACTGGACATTTTATTACCAGAAAAAAAAAGACCATTATTTTTCGCAATATTATAACCTCTTTTCTCTCCAAACCAGGTTATCCAGAAAATCCGTGAAGAGTTAGCCAACCTAGACCAATCTGAGGAGGTGGAACAGATCACCAAGCACTTCCACAATACTCTGCAGCATCTCAAGAATAGGATGGAGACTCCAGATCCTGATGGGTTAGGTTATGAGGGACTTACACTGGCTTAAATGTGGTTGAATGTGGTGAAAGTGGTGTGAGGAGGGAGTGGTTTTTGTGGTATTTGATGAAGCAGTCTTATTTTTGTCATCTGTAGGTTTTGAAGGTATTTTTTTTTTCTGACGCGACGTTGCATTGATTTCATAAAATTGTTATGTGTTTAATTGACACCAACTTAAACGTATTCGAATTCGATTCGATTGAGAACTCAATTTTGCATTAATCACCAGTGAGTTTGAAATACGGATGAAAAATTTCTTCATGAGAATTTGACATTGGTAATTTTTTTATTTTACAGGTGTTTTTGATATTGCAAAACAACTAATTAAAGTTCAGTGTTTGTCAATCTGACAGACGAAAGGTACTCGGGTAAAGGATGATTTATGTTAGACCGTGCCGGACGCGAGCCGTGTCATGTACGAGGCGCGAGCGAGACACGGATTCAAAAGTTCACGAACATTTTATATGAAGTAGTTCATGCTACACCGTGCAGCGTCCGTGTCCCTTCAATTGAGCAGACACGGACGTGGCTCGCGCCCTTGACGATCTACTGGTCTAACATAAATCATCCCTAAATCTACAATGGTATTTTTTCGTCTCATAATCACATCATCGGGCATTTCTGGCATCTCAAATATCACAAAAACTACTGGAGCATAATCACTGAATATTGTTAATTCTAAAATAATGGTAACATTGGTAAAACTGCCAATTCATAAATGGAAGTCGGTTAATGGAATGTTTTTTACTACATTCCGATTATTTTAAATTAATCTCAAGTTGTACATAAGTTAAGAATATAATTATAAAGTATTTTAATATTTAAGTTATACGTAAATAATGCAAGTTTTATAGAAGCAATATTATATTTCGTGTTATTTTTATGTTGGTTTTATTTCGTGTGGCCCAGTTTCGTGATGGCCTCTCATGAACGAGCTTGTGGGTTCAATTCCGGGCAAGTTCAGTTGTGACTTTTTCAAGTTATGTACTTTCTGAGTTTATCTTGGACATTACTGTTGTACGAAAAGATCGTGAGGAAACCTGGCTGTTGAAAGCCCCTCCATTTGTTCTACACCTCGAGATAAGGCCCTCACTGTGACAGTTTCTCCTTCAACCCTCTTCCTCTCTATCTCTGTGAATCTCTCCCGGTCTTGATCCAACATAGTCCTTGATCGGACACGCTGTCCTGGGCACAGGCTGGTCCTTCCAGTACTATGTTCTCTTGGTGTTGCTGAAACTGACAAATAAAATACATAACATTTATGTAAGTAATTATATCATCATGAAAGATGCCATACATAGTTTGAAAGATTATTACCTCTCACAGTCTCTACATTTTGGTCGGGAGAAGCGTGGGACTCTCAATTCATTTGCATCCATATTAATATCCTCGGTTGCAATGATAATTTTCACTTGGATTTCATTCTGGCTTTGGCTCTGCAATTATAGAATAAGTACTTCATTATGAAGGTGTTAACTTTTACCAAGTTTGCAATTATGTCTTAAAATTTATCTACAACTAAACTGACTTACTATGGAGGGAAACGGGTTGGCAGCAACATAGCTGTCTCTTGCAGCAAATTGAAGGCCCCCCATCACTGCTACTAGGCGTTGGTCAATGGGTGTTAGTACAGGTAAATTATCGGCAGACTCACCACCTGTACGCCTCATCGACTGCATACTCGCCACATGTCTTCTTCTGGGTATGCTTTTTGTCAGCCCAATACTGAAAAGGAAATACATGTACTAATTATTGTAACTGTTGTCATATATTTAAGGGGAAAAAAAATGTTTATTAGTGTGTATACAGTACCTTAGCCCAGCCTTTACCATCTTTCTGTGCACCGCCTTGTGCATTTAAGGATATTGCTATGTCGTTCCACTTTCTCTTTGTCTCCTGCTTAGCATGAGCAGTGCGCAATAACCCTTTGGCAATTCCTGGGTTCTGTACCAGGAAATCTACCAGTCTCCAGCTGTTGGTGTGTTGGCCTACTCATCCTGTAATAACAATAAATGATTGTATTGAGCAGTGTTTAATATTAAAATTTAAAGGAATTACAATATATATAATAGAATTGTGGCCTTACCTTGATATTTTCGTCTTCCTCGGTTGAACTTGTCTTAAAGTAAAACTAACTTGAACTTGTGCATAGAAACATACTTTAATACATTCCAAACTAAACACTTGAAAAAATTTAGATAACATCGCTGTGAAACTTTTGTTTATCGCAACAGTAACAATTCCATTCACAGTTTTTGTTATGACAAACGCGCAAGAGTATAAAAAAAAAATAACTTTGGCAATGACATACACAATGAGCCTATGCTGCCTAAAAATTTCGTATTAAATACGTATAAATGCAAGCGAAGAACACTTAAATGATTATTTATGTTAAAATAAATATCAGAACAGATTCATTAATAGATTTAACGAGTTATTCAATATTTATACATTTGGTAATTAACGTTTTGATGTGTATGGCCACCCCATGTGAATCAGCATAATCCTATGTAGTCTGTGGTATAATCGAACTTGCAGTCGATTCCAATCTCAATCTCGATTTCATTAGAGAGTGCCAATTTTCCGAAGATGGGAATTGAAACTGGATCGGATCGAGATTGGGATTGATTTCAAGAGTAACTGTGCGTTTGCACTGGCGAAACATCGCAACAAAACATGTTGAAATCTCGTAAATCCTGTCAAAAATTGTATGGAAAATTGACAGTAAATAGAGATTCCAACATGTTTTGTTGTGAATGTTTCGCCAGTGCAAACGCACAGTAAGCCTACTGATACCCTGGAACGATTCACTGACGTCAGTAGCACAAGTAGCACACCTCTGCCACGAAGCCGCAGTGGTTCAATTCAACTGGCTCGCGTCGTGTTCCGTAACATGACGCGAGCCAATTGAATTATTGAACTACTGCGGTTTCGTGGCAGAGGAGTGCTACCGGGGTCAGTGTTAAATACCATTTACTTTAAGTTTTGTTTTTTTTTTGTAATGTGCGTTTAGTTTGTGCAGAATAAACACTTTTTCTTTATTTTCTTTTCTTTCAAAAAGGCTCCTGCAAACCAGCACGACGCAATACTCGAACAATACAATTTCTAAGTAAATATCGGTTTCGATAACCGGTATCGCGTCGCGCTAGTCTGCTTTAACAACGTTTCACTGACGTCATTCGCCGGTAAATCGCAGACGCTATGTGGCTGAAATCGTGACTTTTCAAATCAGTTCGAGCAACACGAGTGATGATTGATGCCCTCGTATTCGACTTTTTGATACGCGCAAATTAATTGGCAGTATCCTACTTTTCAGGACATAGCTTGTAGATGCAGAGTAAAGGACATCGCTCAGTATAGCAGCAACGCTCCGACACGGCAAATAACTTGTCATTCAAGTTAGGATTTTAAATCAAATGCATTAAAGTCTATTTTATCATGGCTATACAGAATAGTGGACGGTGCTGCTATAATGTGCGATATACTAAGCAAGCTGAAGTGGCAGTGGGCAGGCCATGTTGGTCGAAGGACCGATGGCCGGTGGAGCAGACGAGTCCTGGAGTGGAGACCGCGTAGCAACAAGCGTAGTGTGGGACCCCCATGTAGATGGGACCCCCATGTAGATGGGACGAACTGAAGAAGGTGGCTGAGATAGACTAGATGCGGAAGGGGTAAGTTATATATGATATAATTACAAGATCTCTAATATTTACAAGATATAACAACTGAATCTATAATTTTATTTGATATAATGATCAGTTAATATAATAAACGATTTACATGTGGGTACAATCAACTTATAACTAACTAATAATAGCATCGAAAAATTCATATTGTACCTATATAGTTTTAATATTGACGTATAATAAAAATTAAAAAAAACGATTGATATAATTTTAAAATAACAAATTTTTATAAGCATAACATACATTGAATATAAAATCGTTTAATATACAACGCAAAAGACATAAAACCTATTTAGTCTAATATGATAAAAACGCCTAGTTAAAAACACAAAGCAAAATTGCATACATACACTTTATAACTTAGTCTAATTATTCATAAGTTGTAGCCTGTAGGTAGCTTAACAAATATCATTGTTCGTTGTCACTTTGTGAGTATAATCTTGCTCAGTTATATAATAATTTATTTAACTGAGCAAGATTCATCAACAATAGATCGCATCTGGCGCTTGGCGGCGTGTCCGTTACCCAGGCCAGATGTTGTCGAAAATGGTCATTTGAATCTTATAGATAATTAGTTGTGCGGCTTCTGTAAATGTTGCGCACATTTTTAAATTTGTTGCGCTTATAGTTTTTTAATTATTTCACAAAAACATTTCCTGCTGGCGTAACGTTACCACAGCCAGACCTTTTTCTTTCTAATGGGAATATTTAAATAAATACTAGCTATAGAATTAGTTGTCTAGATGAAGTAAATGTTGTGCCTTATTTTGTATTTGTTCTTTCATCGGTTGCGAAGTTATTCGAGATTTTGCTGGGGTAACGTTTTTGGTTTTGCTAGATCTTTGAAACGGTTAAGTGGATTCTTATCATATTTTGTACAAGACTTCTTAGGGATTAGTTTAAATTTGTTCTGCAATAAAAATACCAAAAAAATGCATAGCTTAAAGGTTATTTCATTAAATAGAAAAACACTTCAATCGGTCCCAGCACTCTCAATAAGAGGTCTAAAGACTTACTTTAAACGTTATTTTAAAGCTTGTAACTGCCTTCAAATGTATGTGAAGTTTCATTAGTATCCTGTAAGTATTTAAAAAGATATGATGATATTCAGTTCTTCACGAGCACGGTCTTGATGCGGGCGGTGTTATTTGGCCACTGGATTGGATATATGAACTGAATGTTATGTCAATTATTAGTTGTTCAAACTCAAACTCAAACTCAAAGCATTTATTTCAATTAAACCATTTACAGGCACTTTTGAATTGTCAAATAATCGGTCAGTTAGTCAGAAAGTTGAAGCTAGTTGCCCAGTTCCAAAACGTAGATCTTCATGGAGAAGAACGGGCAAGAAACTCCAAGGACACTCTTTTAAATATAGAAAATTACACAATTCTGGGTACATTATTCTTGTTGCTTCTATATGTGAGAACAATGTACAATAAAAAAATTAAAACAATTCAAAATATAACATTAAAAATAAGCCCTGGCAGATAAGAGATGACCAGTCACAACTGACGGCGCCCGTTCACGAACATGACGCGTGGATCAGCACCATCCAGCTCAACCATTTTGTAGGGAACCGAATGATCCAACACACTCGCCACCATCAGCGAGACATTTAAGTGGGCATGACAAACTCTCAACTGCCGCGCTCTTTCAAGTCAACAAACATCTTAATAACATAAAATACGGCTCCATGGTACTCACATTCACAAAAATTGAAAAAATGCTTCTAAATTATACAAAACTATAGTATGCAATGTATTTGAGAGATTAATAGAATGATACTACCAAAAAGAAAGAAAATCATTATCCATTGGAACATTCAACAATTAAACTTGTTTAAATAAAAAATAAACATTAAGTTCGTAATGTCAGAAAAATAAAAAGGGGAAGCAACTCTTCCAAACATTAAATTTTTTAACTAGTGAGCCCAAGTGGCTGTGGAGCAGGACCAGCATTAAGCCAAGCATTTTTATCATCGATATAATCATCCAACTTATAATATGCTTGTCTACATAGTGTGCGTTTAATGCATGTTTTAAATTTCTTCTCATTCAGTTGAAGAATATCGAGTGGTATTTTATTATAACATTTTACACAGTACCCCATAAAAGAAGTGTGCACTTTAGACAATCTAAAACGTGGTTGATCTAATTTGTTCCTATTTCTAGTGTTAAAATTATGCCTGTCACTTATCTTACTAAAAAGATGTCGATTTTTTCGAACATACATAATGTTTTCATATATATACTAACAAGGTACCGTCATGATGTTAATTTTCTTAAACAGTTCCCTTAGAGATTCGCGTCTGCGGAGGTTATATATGGCTCTGACAGCCCTCTTTTGCAGAATAAAGATAGAATTAATATCTGCAGCCCGTCCCCACAGCAAAATACCGTAAGACATGATGCTATGAAAGTAACTAAAATAGACCAGTCTCGCGGTATCCACGTCTGTTAGTTGGCGGATTTTCCAAACAGCGTAAGCGGCTGAACTTAGCCGCCCTGCAAGTGATGTTAAGTGAGGACCCCACTGTAGTTTTGAGTCAAGCGTGATCCCCAGGAAAACCGTTTTTTCGACGAATTCTAGTGTCTCCCTATTCAGTACAACATGACATTCACTACTTCTAACATTTGGTAACGCGAATCTTATGCATTTAGTTTTCTTCTCATTTAATACCAAATTATTTACAGTAAACCAATTATGGACCTTAAGCATAGCGTTATTTACTTCGTCAAGCTCTTGTGCATGTCTGTTTACCTTAAAAATTAGTGATGTGTCATCAGCAAATAACACCATTTGTGGTCGGTTTTTCAGTAAATGCGGTAAATCATTTATATATACTAAAAAGAGGAATGGACCCAAAATCGAACCCTGTGGTACACCCATTTGGACTTGTAAACCCAATGAATTTACACCGTTTATTTGAACTTGCTGCAGTCTATCATTCAAATATGATTTTACTAAGCTAAGCGCAAGTTTACCCAGTCCGTAATGCTCAAGTTTCAAGAGCAGTGTTTCGTGATTCACGCAATCAAATGCCTTGGATAGGTCGCAAAAGATGCCTATTGCATCTTGTGCCTCTTCCCATGCGTTAAAGATGTGTTTTAATAAGGTGACACCGGCGTCGGTTGTGCAACGTCCTTTGGTGAAACCATACTGTTGATCGTGTTTAGTTCAGTTGTATATCAGTAAAATTTCAGCGTAGTACATTGGATAATTAATGAGATAATACGATTAAAGTCATTAGGAAGTGAATGATCGAGGTAACCCGACCAAGTTTAGGTGGTTACGAAAAAGCGAAAACTCAGAACATTATGCTATCTTTTGAAATGTTCAGTATAATACACCTTACAATTTCGGTACAGACGCGTACACTGTTAAATACATAATAATATCTGTACTATGAAAACATTATTATTATCTTCCAGTTGCACATACTTATCAAAAATCACCGATATAACATGTCGTTCGGTGGGACGCGGGAGGGGTGGGGTGAAGGGGTAATTCATTGTTTGATTTATTCCCTTTATGTCGAGTCCCGTTAAGTCGAGCCGAAAACCTTGTCTCGCTTCTATTACCCCTATGTCGAGTTTAGTTTTCTGTCCCGTTTCTATTCCCTTTATGTCGAGTTTATTTACCACGCTTTTATTACCTTTATGTCGAGTTTAATAATATCATATTTTAGAAGTACAGTCACGTCCAATGAAATGTATACACGCACATAATTTAGAATCAATTTTTACACAAAAAAGAATTTAAAAATAACTAATGACTTTAACCTTACAGTACTATGTACTATTATATTTTTAATTAACCATCAAAGTATGTCATAATTTCAGTGTATTTTTTTTAATATTCGAAATTATGTGCATGATGAAAAAGTACCTATCTTTTAAAATATTAAGTTCATTTATTATAAATGAATTAATAATGCAAATGTAACTATTACGTTAGTACCTACCTACATATCAAAATATAAACAATCAAAATACATAAAACACAGTATAAAAATACATAAATACGTAATGATACAATGCACATGTTTTCAATTTATGGTTCAAAATATATAGGTAAGTAGTACCTACCTAATAAATTTCGAATAATATAATCGTTATAAAGTATAGCTATTAATCGAAATCCAAAGCCGAAAAGACCCCACGTTCAAATGCTTCTAATTTACATCTCTGACTGTACCTGTTCACCAAACTCGACATAAAGGTAATAGAAAGCGTAAAATATCAATACTTTGGAGAACAATAGACTTCCAGGCTCGATATAACGGGACTCGACATAAAGGGAATAAATCCATTGTTTGCATAACGCACTAAACATCTATAATAAAAGGTAATAGAAAATTTCAAAATAGCAAAATTACTATCTGTAATTTTAATCTGTGATTCTTTTTAAGTATAAGTTTATAATACTTTAAAAGTTCAATTGAAATGATTATTTTACCTGTTAATAAAAATTCTTTAATAAACATGTAGTTTTTTTTTAAACTTGTGTACATGTCTGTACTAAATTTGTAACACTATCCTACATATTTTAGAAGGTACCATAATGTTCTGAGTTTTCGCTTTTTCGTAACCACCTAAACTTGGTCGGGTTACCTCGGTCATTCACTTCCTAATGACTTTAATCGTATTATCTCATTAATTATCCAATGTACTACGCTGAAATTTTACTGATATACAACTGAACTAAACAACTAATAATTAACATAACATTCAGTTCATATATCCAATCCAGTGGCCAAATAACACCGCGCGCATCAAGACCGTGCTCGTGAAGAACTGAATATCATCATATCTTTTTAAATACTTACAGGATACTAATGAAACTTCACATACATTTGAAGGCAGTTACAAGCTTTAAAATAACGTTTAAAGTAAGTCTTTAGACCTCTTATTGAGAGTGCTGGGACCAATTGAAGTGTTTTTCTATTTAATGAAATAACCTTTAAGCTATGCATTTTTTTGGTATTTTTATTGCAGAACAAATTTAAACTAATTCCTAAGAAGTCTTGTACAAAATATGATAAGAATCCGCTTAACCGTTTCAAAGATCTAGCAAAACCAAAAACGTTACCCCAGCAAAATCTCGAATAACTTCGCAACCGATGAAAGAACAAATACAAAATAAGGCACAACATTTACTTCATCTAGACAACTAATTCTATAGCTAGTATTTATTTAAATATTCCCATTAGAAAGAAAAAGGTCTGGCTGCGGTAACGTTACGCCAGCAGGAAATGTTTTTGTGAAATAATTAAAAAACTATAAACGCAACAAACTTAAAAATGTGCGCAACATTTACAGAAGCCGCACAACTAATTATCTATAAGATTCAAATGACCATTTTCGACAACATCTGGCCTGGGTAACGGACACAACCTTTTTTTTTTTCCGTGGTGGAAAATCCTGGAGGGGTCTGTCAGACTCTTACTGACTAAAAACCACCCCGGTGTTCCGACTCACACCTACGCCGGGGGTCGCGGGAACGAAAGAATCTTCCGAAACCCCCGGCCGGTGCCGGCCCGCCACCGCGGCGGGCCTCCTCTCGGGTCGGGGGGGGGAGTGAGGTGTTTGACTCCCCCCGCGACGTCTCAGAGGGGCGCGCGTGGCACACTACGCGCCGCCACCTCGGGTCCTGATGAGTGGGGGGCGACAGACGTAACCTAACCCAAATGATTCTCCAACGAAAGAGGGGATCTGGCGCTCAGCGGCCGCTCCCACCTTAGCCTTCTAACCTATGTAACCTATCCGAGTCGCATTGCTCTGAAACGGGGTGTTAACCATATTGATGGTTAATACCATCAATATATACACTCGAGAGCAATGAATCCGGGTCACTTAAAGAATGTTAAAAATCTCGGAAACTAAAAATGATAGGTTAATGCAATAAATTGTATTTAATAGACAATGTAATACTCCTTAAATGAAAGTAAAAAAAATATGAGTCACCATACATTTTATTAACACAAAATTACATAAAGAAAAAAACTGCTGATCTCTCCTTAAAACAAAAATAGGAAACATGAAATTTTTGAACTTTATTACGATTTTCTTGAATTTTAATACTTCGTATTGCCTCCTCGTGCTTCCATTACTGCGTTTACGCGGTTTGGCATGCTGTACACCAAGTTCCTTATACGATTTTGGGGAATATTCTCCCATTCCTCAGTGAGAGCAATTTTGAGCTCACGAAGCGTGATTGGGGGAGGGTTTCGTTGTTTTACGCATCTGCCTAGCTCGTCCCAAGCATGCTCGATCGGGTTGATATCCGGGCTGCGCGCTGGCCACTCCATACGAGTAATGTTCATCTATTGAAGGTAGTCGTTCACAATCCTACCTGTATGAGGTCGGGCATTGTCATGCATAAATATAGCATCCTCACCTAAATTGACCATAAATGGACCAACGTGATCATTGAGGATTTCTTCCACATATCTTACGCTAGTTAAAGAGCCGTTTTCTATGATCACCAGCTCTGTGCGACTTTCAGAAGAAATTCCGGCCCACACAAGTACAGACCCACCACCGTAGGCTACTTTTTCTTCGATGCATGCTTGCTTGAATCTTTCCCCTGGTCTTCGATACACTCTGTGTCTTCCATCGTGCTTGTAGAGCATAAATTTTGATTCGTCGGAGAACATAACTTTTGACCAATCTTCAATACTCCAATTTACGTGGCTCTGGGCATATCTTAGTCTTGAAATACGATGCCCACGCTCCAGTTTAGGGCCGTTTGCAGGTCTAAGGGGTTTTAAGTTAGATTCAGCAAGCCGACGTCTTACTGTCCATGCACTTGGGTTACTTCCTCCGAGGCGTCGAAACTGATTTGTGAGTTCAGTTCCTGTGAGAAAGCGATTTCGAAGCATGGTGTTCACCAAGTATCGGTCTTCTCGTGCTGTGGTACACCTGGTTCTGCCCGTTCCTGGTCTGCGTAGGTTAGAACCAGTTTCTTCGTAACGTCGGAGAACTCTTTGTACTGTTGACAGCGACACACCGACAGTCCTGGCTGTATCGCGCTGACTCCGGCCGGTTTCCAGCATTGTAAGTATTCTGGTGCATTCGTCAGGCGTAAGCGACATAATTTCAGCTTGAATAATGAATATAGAGCACTATCAACATGGTTTATGTACCCACTTTATATGATATGAGACGCACCCAGGAAAATTATAATAAAACTCTAGATTTACTTATACAATACCATAATATATTTCTATAACTATACACAGTACACATTACCAACATAGCTACAATATTCTGTTGCCCTGCACGTTCTTTCTGTTGTTCAGCATTATCTTCTCTTGGCGTTTCTTCTCTTCTTTGAAAGCGTCACTGTTGGCTTTCTTCTCTATTCTTCTTTCTTTCCTGTACTCTTTCAGAAGACGTTTACGTTCTTTTTTCTCTTCTACTGATTCGTCTTTAGCCCTGGAATGGATAAAAAACGAATGAGCTGCAAGATATTCATATTTCGTATGTGGCGAGGGGTAAACTCATCGCTGTGTTGTGTTGAAATATCAACCTTCGTGATTTCAACCATTCTAAAAGGCAGATTGGCATGGTTGAAATCAAAGAAAAATATAAGAATTTTCTGACTGATCAATCAATCTGCCTAGCCTTTTCCCAACTATGTTGGAGTCGGCTTCCATTCTAACCAGATGCAGCTGAATACCAGTATTTTACATTTAGCGACTGCCTATCTAACCTCCACAACCCAGTAACTGGGTAATACGATACCCCTTGGTAAGAGACTGGTTGTCACAATTTCGGGCTTCTGATGACCCGTAACGACTGTCAAAGATCCACGAATGACAGCCGGGACCAACGGCTTAACGTGCTTTCCGAGACACGGTAGGAGTCTCGGTATGTAAAGATGGTCACCCATCCACGGATCAACCCCGAGAAGCATAGCTTAACCCGATGGATCGACCCGTGCGGCTGTTATTACTTAGCCACGAGCTGTTTTTCTGACAGATAAATCAAAGACAAATCTCTGCTAAAATTAACGATACCCCACCCGATGCTCAACCTTGGCGATGTTATATAGTCTTCAAATTCAATTATTCCTTCAGAAGCCGTTTCCCACCAAGCACAGTAGGGGTTAAAAGTGGTTACAAGATGACCGCGAGTGTTGACACGAATTTTCAGGCGTTAGAACCAAGTGGCTAATAATCCCATGCTTGTCATTTTAAAGTGTATTTGTAGGGCAGATATACTGAAAGTCTAAAGACTTACCGTAAGGACAGTACGCTCAAAGTTGACAGCACGGTCTCTGCGTTAGTCTTGCCGTCCTGGTCTTCACCGCTAGAGGCGCTGTCTTCGTTCATAGCGTTGAACTTGGCGAGTGACTTGACAGTTAGTTTGTTGTCTTTGCCCAGTACGTCTTTAGGCATGCCGCGCGCGTTCAGTTGGATTTTGTGGGGTTTCTGTTTGAGAGACAAAGACATTAGAAGAAATTAAATAAACAACACTTTTTCCGTAAAGTTAGAGAAAAATTACAGAAGGCAAGTCGAAAATAATTGCGCGAGAGCAATAAGCTAACAGAACAGTTATGTTAATTTATTTTGGCCTTTATTTCAATACACGTAAGGTTTATAGAGTCAGTATTGGGAGGATTTGGGTTGAAGGTTTATTTTTCACAATTAAAACCGCAGTTCATTCATTTTGTTATAAAAATTAAGAATATAACGGACTTAAGAGTTGCCTGCACTATTTAAAACACTGAAAAGAAAGGGTGAGGGCAAAAACCCAATTATATTTTTGGGAAAATTTCTATCATGCAAAGTAGTCAAGGTTATAACTCACTTTGGGCTCTTGAATAACTTTGGGATGGTTGTAAAGGTTGGAGTAAGTGGACAGTATGGTCTCACAGTCCCATTTCTCTTTGGGGTCCACCTCCACAGTTACCAGGTCATTCTCAGATTCTTCCTCTATCTCTTGGAGGCGGTTTAGTCTGTAATAACAATAATATGTCGTGATATCATTATTCTGGTGACGTAAAAAGCCATGTGAATAAACACTTATTCTTGTGCAAACTGCTTTTTAAGTGCCACTAAGGCAAGTGTAAGAAGTTATTGCGATTTCTGCTCACAAAAAATAATTTTATTTAATGATTTGGGGTTAATAAAGAGACGTAAACAAAGCAGTAACTTGGATAATAATACATCATGGCCGCGGCAGTAACGGAGGTTTGAACTGTACTAGAAAATTGTTGCAGTAACATTTTTTTTTGAGTAACAAGTATTTTTTTGACTTTAAATACTTTTCTTGTGTTTTATATTACTATCTTTTATTGAGTAAGCGCAGGTTTTTTCAACGCTCGATCCAAAAAAGATTTTTTTTATTCTCATTCTGACAGTTTTTCCATACATAAACTGTCAGACGTCAATTTTATTCCACGGATAAAAGATACCTGACGTTAGAAAAATCAGTCTTAATTGAAAAGAAAATCACAAACACACTTAATAGGGAATATTCCCAAATACGTTAATGTGGTCTCTCTCTCACCTGGCTATCTCCTTCTCCTTATCGAGCTGGTACCGACGCTGCGACTCCTCGAAGTGTTCCGCTGCCTGCAGCAGCATGTCGTGTGTCTCCGGCATGAAGCCCTCGATTTCTTCCAGGTCTAGCGCACCTACTTCCGTGTCGTCATATTCGGCGAACATCTGGTAAAATAATAATGGTTTTATTACCCGATTTTAAATTGTTTTAAAGCCCATGTTAAGAGCGTGCATTCTGAAAGTGGGCAACGTCGTAAATAGATGTCAAATATTTTGTCAGTAAATGAATGAATTTAAATACATGAGTCGCCATGTTTATCCTAAAAGTTGGCAACGTCGCAAATAGCTGTCAAAGTTTACCTCTTTTGATTAATTTGACAATATTACTGTATGGAAATAAGATATATGGCTAACTAGCGAACTAGAATATTGATTATGAAATGCAATAATTAACACCGAATATTTAGTTTTAGATTTTTTTTTAAAGTTGGAAACTTTCAAAATGCCCTTTTTTACACCTAAAACGGGTACAGCATCAAATTCAATGTTATAATTGCAATTAATTATTAATATTTTAGTTTACTAGTTAGTCACATTTCATATTTCCATACAGTAATATTGCGAAATTAATCAAAACAGGTAAATATTTGACAGCTATTTGCGATGTTGCCAATTATTTTTACCGATTTTTACCATACACTAAGAAACATTACCCTTTCTGTTATTATCGTAATTTTTGTTATCTTACATGTCGCGTAAACAATAGTAATCAAGATTAGTTTTTGTTACAAGCTATTGGAGATTTCCATTTTATAAATTTTGAAATATTTTGAACCTATTACTTCAAATCAAATCATTTACATGCTAGAAATTATAATAAACAAGTGCTTCATGACATTCGTCGGCTCATTCGATTCGGCAGTATTTGTTGAACAACGGAGCCGACCCGAAGCAATTACTATACTACACTTTTTCATTCGGCTCGTGTCCAACTTCTTTCGGCATTAATCATGTTCGGGTTGGTTCGGCACAAGTCGAGGTAAGCCGGGCGGCTTTTCCCCGAACATGTGTCTACATAATTATATTTGATTTTGGCTGTGGCAAATCTTGCCGAGCCGAACATAAATGTCACCCCTTAACTTAACGTTTTAACGACTAATACCTAGTTGGACAGAGACAAACATTAACGCCCCATTCCGTAATTAATCATTACCGCTAATGATTTTATTAATTTAATCAAAGAACCATTAGAATCGAGTCTAATGCTGCTTTCTGCAACAAGTTAATGGACGATTAGTATTTAATTACAGCTTTAAAAGTTAAAGTTCGTTTCTGCAACTGACTGATTTACTCTTCACATTAACCAAACTTACCTTTTCAAATCTGTTGTCGAGCAGTGTGAGCCCCTGGTTACGTTTCATGACGCTTGAAGACATGGAGTACTGTGAGAACCGGGACTTGGTGTCGTCTTTGTCCTGAGCATCCCAGTTTTTCATGCGAACACCCTTGGTCTCTCTGTCGCCCTGGTACGCGAAGATAATATTGATTAGAAATTACTGTGTTACTATGAACTTATGGCCCTTTTTTAATAATCAAGTACAAAGCCGTTTGACCGGTGAACCCCAAACTAGACGTTTATTAAATTACATAAAAAAAATTGACATTGATACTACTGAATTATTTTATTTTATATTAATTTACTTAATTGGCGAAAGCCTCCCATTAATGTATATTTGTACGCCAAATGGCAAAACATGGAGAAACTGTAATATAACAATTGTAACATCTCGCACACCACTGTTGTAACCTATGTTTACAAATAAAGAATATTGATTGATTGATTGATTGACGTAAGTCTTTATCTTGGGGATCAGAGTTGTACATTTTCGTTACATCCAAAAAGATAGTACACGGTGATTATTAATAAAATCAAACTAAAAGTTAAGTTAATGAATTAAAATTAAACAAAATATATATAATTAAGAGTGAATAAAAAGTTTATTTATTTATTAATATTCGTAATAATACTGTTACAAACAAGATTCAACTTAAACGTGTGTGTTTGTTGTGTGCGCGTGTGTGTGTTTGTGTGTGTGTGAGTGTGTGTGTGTAGGTCAGTGTGTCTCTGAACTGTCAGTTTGTGTAGTCTTACTTCTTATGTAACTATTTGTAGATAATCCTTTCTGTTTCGTCGTAGGAGAGTGAGGACCCAGGTCTTTATGATCTTTTTACACAGCTTTGTTATACAGAGCAGACTATTTTAGGAAAATTATTCCAGGGAGTGTGTTTTAAAAAAATGTATACAATGCTCCAATGCTACAATGGCGACATTAACTTAACACACGGATAGGGCTAGTGGTAATCATAAAAATATAATAAGAAAAATTTATTCGTAAATTGAAAAAAAAAAAAAAAAGTCAATCGCTCGCCGACATAGGGCTCTCCCTTTCCTTCAATTCGCCTTCTCTTTGCACGTTATTCGTTTTATTTCCATTGATGCGATGTTATGATCTGTGACCTCTGCGCTCCAGTTGTTAAGTACAGGTTGCTCCAATGTGCTATTTTAGAAAATTATAAATAAATCAATAAATAATAACGTTTAATGAAATTCAAATATCTTCATAAAAAGAAAACGCTAATCCGTATATGTGTGTTAAATTAATGTAACCATTAAAGCGCCACGCTGTATATAAAAACATTGACACTTTTATGAGCGGGTCGCGAGCGTGGCGTACGAACTCGCGATCGTCCGCTGGTGGTTAGTGCGGGGCGCGCGTTAGCGGTGTATGTATGTACTAGGCTGCGAACCAGAAAAAAAAACAATCGACGACGTATATTAAGTAACCTAATCTGCTTAACTGTTCTTAAAGAGTCATAAAGAACCCTGTAAGAAATCGACACGTTTTTCACCTCCTAACTAGGCATCCTCAGGATGACGATTGACTGTCAATCTAACAAATCTTTAAGGACGGTTAAGCGGATTAGGTAACTAAATATACGTCGTCTATTGTATTTTATAATGGATTTCCGCAAAGTCACGCCTGAGTCAATTAACTATCTGAGATTCAGAAGTCAAAATTAAATTACATAAGACAGTCCACCAAAACGCGCGCCCTTCACCACTTCCTAATGTTTTAGCTGGGAGGAAGTGGCGCAACAAACTCCCCAGCATCCCATCATTTCATTAGTAAGCAGGACAGGAACTTACCGAGTCACTGTCGTCGTCAGAATCGAGGTCTGACGCGAACGCCTTGTCAGAGTTTGCATCATCTTTGTCAGAGTTGTCATCATCTGCAAAACTATCACCATCTTGATCCTCATAGTCTTCATCATCTTCAGATGCGCCTCCTGAAAGTTATTTTGAGAAATAAAGATATAGCAAGTGAGTTTGTTTGTTTGTTTGTTACGTGTTCACTCTAAAACGGCTGAACGGATTTGGATGACATTTGGCACATGGTAGCTGGGTTAGGAAATAGGATACTTTTTATTCCGATATTCCCAAGGGATCGAGACTTATACGGGTGAAACTGTGGCGGCATCTACATCGCTACATGCGAACTACGCATCAAAGACCTGACGTCACACAACATCCTGACGTCACTCAAATCCTGCATCGCGCAATTAGAGTTTACCGCGCGGTGGACATATATACAAGCTCACGACTTCAACCTCTGGGCAGTTGCCCGCCAGACACGACACCCCGTCTGGTCGGAGGATCCTCCCTTTTCTATGGTGGATGAGTGAACCTTACACCCTGTTCCTCATACTCCTAAATTGGACGATGCCGCCACAAAACCCACGGGGGCAGCTAATAATAATAATATTGTAAATACGAAAGCTACTCTGTCTGTTACCTTCTCACGCTTTAACTGCTGATCGGATTTCAATCCATGCGGGTGACGCCGCCGTCAAAAGCTAGTGGTAAATAAATAATAGCATATAATTGCTTACCATCAGCCATAGCAAGATCAATAAAGTTGTCTTCCAGCTCATTATTAGGATCCTCAAAGTCAAAGTCATCATCCAAGGCTGCTACCACTTCAGGGTCTAAATCCAGGCAGAGACCTATAAAAAAGAAAAAATGGTTAATAATGGGGTAAGTTTGTCTGCAACCAAGCATTTGATTTAAGTCGTACATTGATAGAAGAAAACATGCTGCCCAAAAACCAGTCGGTCGATTCTGTAAAAAGATCAACGCGAAACTTAGGTGAAGTGAGCTGTCACTGTCACAAATTGACCGGCAGGATGCTAGGGATTAACACTATTGACAGCTCACTTGATCTAAGTTTCACGGTGATATTTTTACAGAATCGATCGGCTGTTCAGGGATGATTCATTGCTGCCGCGTCACTACTGGTCCCCATACATTTTTGATAGGTTTATACGAGATAACATTCTGAGCACGGCAGCAATGTCGCGTAGCAATATCGCGCTGTATTTTTGCCGTGCTCGGATTATAATCTACAGAAAAATAAATACAAAAGAAAACGAGCGAGCCTAAGGCTGCGTTTCCACCAGAGATGAGCGAGGATGCGTGTGAAACTAACCAATAACATCGCTTCACTGTCATAGTTTGAGCTAAGCTAGCGTTGTTATTGGTTAGTTTTACGGACATTCCTCCATACGCATCCTCGCTTATCTCTGGTGGATATGCAGCCTTACAGTGGTCGGCATATGATGTGTACCATCTGGCATCTCATCTTGGTAATAAGAAACATTAAAGGGACGGGGTCTAGTCAAGGTCGTTTCTGACGGCCAACTCTAGTACCGCGCGCGCTCATTAGTCAAATCTAATAGCACGTGCTTCCTCGTGCGTCGTTGTTCGGAATGATACCTTTAACATGTGATAAAGGCAGGTGATGATTTCATTTGTTCTAAAACGTATTTTATGTGAGTGTAGTAGAAATTAAATAGCTCTGTCAGTTATCCCAGGCATCCTAGTGACAACTTGATAGCGAGCGGAGAAATTAGTACTTTGTATATACATTTAGTTTAAATACATTTTGTAGCAGGCAGGCAGACAGTGCTTTCAATCTACTTAGCTATACCACCTTCAGGCCTTGAGGTGGATATGTGGTAGATCACATCATATACCTTGTGGAGCAGCTTTGTTCAGTAGACCAACGTTTTCTTCAACCTCAGAGGCAAACACGGAGCTGGGCAGATTGAGTGCTTCCGTCACGGGAATAGTTTCACCATCCTCTGTAGCCTCCGTGGATTTCTCCTTACGTTTGTGAATGGGTTTCTGAAAGATTTCGGTGAGTTGTGTATATTAATTTGAAGGTAGTCAAAGTTTTATTGGAGAATACTAATGAATTTATTTATTTTATTTTTTATGTATACACAGTAAAATACATAGAGATACGGCTTATTTCTTAAGAAATTTCTTTCAGCAGACCTGCGAAAGGAGAAATGAAGCTTTTAATCATTTTTAGGGTTCCGTAGTAAACAAGGAACCCTTATAGTTTCGCCATGTCCGTCTGTCTGTCTGTCCGCGGCTTAGCTCAGAGACGGTGAGTACTAGAAAGCTGTAATTTGGCATGGGTATACATATTAATCACGCCGACAAAGTGGTAAACTAAAATCAGTTTTAAATTAGGGTATCTCCACTACGCGTAAAGTGGGGATGTTTTTTTTTTTTTCTCGTCTATCTTATAGTGTGGGGTATCGATGGAAAGGTCGTTCAAAAATATTGAGTGAGTTTGTGAAAGCCATTTTTGCATTCAGGGATCCGTTCGCGAAATATTAAGCTTTAAAGTGCTAGTTTTTGTTAAGAGTCAAGTGTCCCCCCTCCCTGCTAGCTAAATGGTTGGTTTTGGATATGGGAAAAAATTCACGGCAGTAGTATAAATAACGAAATTAAAAGGAAAACTTCACAGCTAAGTAGGCTTTATAAGTTAACGAGTAATAATCGACCAACTTAAATTTGCGGATGCATACGGAATTTATGGGAGAACATGTTTTTCAACTATAAAGTTAAGTTTGTTCTTGCGATAAATTCATTCTAACTGCGGAACCCTTCATTGTGCGTGGTCCTACACGGACCTGACAGGTTTTTTTTTAAATTTGATGTCAATGTTACAGACTTACAGTGCTTGGGCTCCAAAAGCCGTAACTGGTCCTAGTTACGGCTTTTGGAGCCCAAAGCCCTGTTGCTAAAGTCAGGTCTCAATTTGAATAAAAAATTCTATTTATTTATAATTGCAATTTTAAGGTTTTTTTATTCTATGGAGTGGAAAGATGACTGATATATTTTTTTTAACTTTAGTTAAAGAAAATGCAGAGTATAGTAACAAACTGTTTTCATTATTTAAAAAGTAATGTTTATAACTTACAGGCTGCACCACAAGTGTGACTTCTCTGGAGTCTTTAAGATGTTGTAAGTAGTTGTAGTCGTCATCAAAGAATATCCCATATTTGATCTGTTCCTCTCTTCGCTGGTCTGGAGTTAGATCCTGTGAATGTAATTGTTACGAGTAAGTGATCAAAGAAATAAGTGTACTTACACATCTCTTCACAATATTAAAATGTAAAAGTTGGTTTGTTTATAGAGCCTACTTTTATCCATAAAAGCATGCTGAAGACACATATTTCTATGACTTTTATCTACATTAATAATATAAAGAGAAAAGTGTTTGTAATGAATAAACTCTAAAACTACCCGACTGATTTAAAAAATTCTTTCACCAGTAGTACCGTTTTGAGGGGTGGCTAGAATGTCTGAGATTAAATTTGCTCTGTGCTAAAATGTGTAATTTGATGTTGGAAGTGGAAATGGTAAATATTGAGTCTAACTAATAGATATCTAATCTAAAATATTATTATAAAAAGATTTGATTTTTTGTATGTTTGTTTGTTTTTAATGAATAAACTCAACTATTTGGAAGATTTAAAAAATTATTTCACCAGTAGAATGCTATATTATCACTGAGTAACATAGGCTATAACTTAAAAAGACATCACGCGGGCGAAGCCGCTGGCGCAAGCTATCTATGATAAAACTACATTTTTGTATTTAACAAAAAAAATTGTGTAATAAATCAATTTTTGGTCAATGGGTCGTCATAGGGGCGGATTTTTTATTTATTAAAGAAAATGAAACTGTGATTATTTCCTAAAAAACTGTTTAATAATTAAATCTAAGCCTTCTTCCAAAACTAAAAATATAGTAACTTAACAAACTAAAATATTTCCTAAAGGTTTCTTTAGCTCATTGAATTCGGTTCTTAGCTGCCAAGCATCAAATTCTTGATTAAAATCTTGGGATTACAAAACAAACTTTCACTTGGGTGAAAGTTTAGATAAACAACATCTTAATAGAAATGCTAAATTGCTAAAAGCTTTAAGTTTTCATACAGACTATATGAACAGAGAGGAATTAGTGGGTAGACGCAACAATCCTCGTTCATCTCATCTCATCATCTGAGATGATTGATTTCATACATCAATGCTTCCATGTTTCCAAAACATAGCATACTCACAGGGTCTTTGTTCTTTCTCTGTGGCACATTAGCACTGACGGGCACCAATACACGTTGAGGAGCTGTCTCGTCAGCCGCCAGGGGATCCCTTTGAGAACGATGCACAACGTTGAACGTCACCGCCTTCTTACGATCAATGAATTTCTTTTTTGTCTTCGGCTGGAATTAGGTTAAGTGTTGTTTATTACAGAACAGCTAAGAAATATTCAAGAGATTTGTGCAAATAAGATAGTGACACGATACTTTACCATTTTGAAGTAGTTTTATTTGAACTTTATCGTGGAATATATGGAAATATTATCAAATACGCACAAAACATGTGTTGTTTTGAAAAGGCGTACGCACAGATGAATGTACGTCAAAAGAATGTTTCCTAATTTTCTTCGTTTTTCCGTTCAGAAACTATGACATAAAAACATTATTATCGGTTTTGAGTTTTGGCTAGTTTGTTTATTCACTTCATAGCTCAAACTGCTACAATGTATTTGTGAACATTATAATCTAATAAAAATATTCTAATATTAATCTTTTACCTAGAAATACCAAGTTACACATTACACCGTTTACCAATCTAATTTTTGAGTTGCTGAGTAACAAACTTTACATTCTTGTAATGGGAATGGGCTAATAGGCCTAATGGGATAAATCCTAGCAAAAAAGGTAAGAGGAATAGTCTTCATTATTATCAAAGCAAAAAGATTATGTATATTTATTACTTATAGATGTTTATCGATATCTAACAACCACAGACTACAATTATTTAAAGGCCCAACCTAATAACAAAAAACGTCATCTGCAATATGTCATAACAAAATAACCTCAAAAAATGTATTTCGCGAAAAATTCAAACATTTTGTGTTATAAATACAGAAGAATTGTATCAAAATGGACTTGCACAAGTTGTATGCGTGTGAAAAGTACAGTTGCGCCAAAGACCAAAACGTACTCTCATACCATTCTTTCCCCAAAGACCAATTTCCCAGCTCGATCAAGTAATGCAATCAAAGAGCAAATTCAAAAGGTAAAATGACTTAAAAACTTTTGAACATGCATTTATTAATAAAATACAAAATCATACGAGGTCAAAAGTAACGACAGAAGCCAAGCTTTAGTTAATTTAAGTGTATTTATCATCGTCCAAAATGTTGTTTGTTTTAGACTGCACAATTTGCCGAGCTTTATAACTGGCAAAGGGAAAACCTGAAGGGTCCAGAGTTTGTACTGCACGATGGCCCACCGTATGCCAATGGAGACTTGCATATGGGTCATGCGGTTAATAAGGTAAATAATATGTTATAGTCGATCTTAAAGTGAGTAAATAAGTTTTCAAAATTCTTAAGAGAATAACAGATCGATCTGTCTATCTAGTATTCAACTGTTGATTATTTTCCATTTTTACTAGAAATAGTAGGACTTTACATTTCAACAGTTATCTGACCTCTCCATAACCCAATTTTACAAAAGTATTATTTGAAAAATTCTATATTCATATTTACTTCCTCTATAATTTAACCTTGCTACAGTACGACACAACTTAAATGTAAAATAAATTTGAAAATTTGCATACATTTATTTCAACTTTACAAATGTAGGTATTTGGTTATATGACTTCACAAGTTATTGCGTTTGCATGACGATCATTTTCACCTAAAGCAGTAATACATATTGGTGATTTTGAAGGCGCACTCAGTTCAGATGGTGATCGGTTTTACGAATTTTGCCGATGCTACATCTAAGTTGTGTCGTACTGTACCCAGTTATAATAAATGTAGCAGTACTAAATGTTTACTCATCAAAGGTTTGAATTTTAACTTAAAACCATTTTAAAATACTTTTCCAGATAATCAAAGACATTAACAACAGAAGTCAAGTACTTCAAGGCAACCGAGTCCACTACATCCCCGGTTGGGACTGTCATGGTCTACCCATAGAACTTAAAGCTCTACAAAAGGCCAAGAAAACCTCTAAGAACAGCCAAATATCAGACCCGGTGCACATCAGAGAAATTGCCAGAGCATTTGCGTTAGAAACAGTGGGGAGACAGAAAGATGCGTTCAGGAAATGGGGTGTCATGGCTGATTGGGATGAACAATGTTACTTAACGTTGAATAAAGGATATGTACAGAATCAGTTGAGGCAGTTTCATAAGATGTATAAGTCTGGGTTGATATTTCGGGCATTAAAACCTGTTTATTGGTCACCTTCTTCAAAGTGAGTTTTCCTTGTTAATATTTTTTTCATAAATTGCTATTTTTCTATAGTAACATACCAAATAATTGTAAGTACTGTGTTTTTCAAAACATGCGAGTTTTTTTTTTGTTTTGTTTTGTTGGGTGTGGAGAATATTATTTTACTTTAGACATAAAGTACTTATCGCCTTTCTACTTCAGTAATGCCACATAATAGAACAGGAAACGCACTCCGCATTTTAGGTAGGAAGTTACAAGTACGCTGCGCCTCGTCTTGTCGGGCCAATACAGTGAGCGTAACGTAGTCGGAAGACATAAGAGTTACGCGATAGAGGGGCAACTTCTAGGTGAATATAACTGTAGGTAAAATTAGCGCTGTACGGTATGTGAAGCCAAGTCGGAGGCCTATGGGCGACTTTAAAAGTCTAATACCAGGTTAGGTTAGGCACTAAGTAACCACACGAAAAAGAAAGAAGAGCGCTGTGCGACCTGAATTTCACTTTATTGTATCGTAGCAAGCGTTGCTTTTTATTTAAATGATTTCGCTGGGTGAACCGTTTGTATTAATCTGTGCCAACGCTAGGTGAAAAAAAAAATTTTTGTTATGTATTTTTTTTAATCTATTTTCAGAACAGCATTAGCAGAAGCCGAGTTAGAATATGATCCACAATACAAGAGTATAGAAGTGTATGTCACATTCCCTCTTAAGAATATACCAACTGTTGTCCAGGATGCAGTTAAGGGGTAGGCATTCTTTTGTATAAAAAAAATTCTTTCCTTTTTGCAAACCAAAAGTCAAATCTAAATCTACCCTAATCACATACACGCTTCCAATCGGAATCTAAATCTTTTGAATGATATTGCTAATACTTTACTTCGGTCGAAAAAAATTGTCTGCTCAGCAACGTAATAGGTAATACGGGCTGATATCCGCAACTCCACGTCTAAGCGCGTATTTTGCGTATGGGTGGGCAAAATCGGTTATTCGATCCACCCCAGCTCCTCAAAGAAGGCCAGCAGCGCCTTGGTGTCACTGACAATCTCACGTAGGGTACCTGGGTTACCGAAGTACTCAGCAACGTAAATAACGCAATGAATCTTGTTGAACTGTCAAAATGAAAGCTATTGCTACGGTTATTGTGTTACGCAATTACAGATATTACCATCCACGAAGACGCGCCCCACTCCGCGATGACTGTACTGTAAGTTGTACTTTAGTACGGAGCGGAGCGGGGCGCGTCTTCGTCGATGGCAGTATCTATACCCCGCAGATTAGAGACTACTTTGGTTGGTGTGTTATTTTGCCAAGTTCACCAAGCTGTATCACAAATGAATGTATCTCGATTCTAGTCGTGCAAATACAAAGTAAGGTGAATGTGAAGTGAAGATGATTTTTTATAACCATACTTTATTTTTATCGATGCAAAGCTTAGCTTAGCTTACTTGATTTATAAGTCAAGAATTCTTCTGAATCTATCCAGTTTTATGATCTTTTAATTTCTACTAGCTGCGCCCCGCGGTATCACCCGCATAAGTCTCGATCCCATAGTAATATCGGGATAAAAAGTCTCCTATGTTCTAACCCAGGTCAATGTCTCACCATGAGCAAAATTTCATCGAAATCCGTTCAGCCGTTTTAGCGGGAAAGCGTAACAAACAAACAAACTCACTAAAAACATTTATAATATTAGTTAGGATTATTTTTCGCTCTCAATATAACTAATAACTACTCTTTTTCAGGAAGCAACTTTCAGCCATAATCTGGACGACCACTCCCTGGACCCTGATCGCAAACCGCGCGATCTGCTACAATCCTCAGTTGAAATACAGCATTATATCACTGAGCAGTAGACCAGACTACCTTGTGGTCGCTAGTGGTCTGGTCCAGGCATTGAAGGAATTGTTACAAGTGGAGGTTAAGATTGTAACTGAGTTTGATGGTATGTATTAACTTCCCAATTCGAGGAGCTCGTGGCTAAGTAATAACAGCCGCACGGGTTGAAAAAAAAAATTAAAAAATATATTTTAGTTAGGCACATAAAATGCACTTTTGAACGTCAAAAAAGAAAATATTAGTTAACGCCAAAATCAATGTCATATAATAAAAATAATAATTTATACAACTTAAATTAGCAACCAGTTTGATTTTGTCTTCGAGTTATTATTGTAATATTTTAAGAAAATCGTCTACTTTTACAATGTTTGTAAATATGTGAGAACCATGCATCTATCACATAAGTAATTAATTTATCTTTCGTTGTTTCATTTTTTATTAAAACTTCTTTTTACCTATTGTGGTAACGTATTATTTTTTTAGGTGCATCGTCTTCACATATAATTATGTAACTAATATACCTACATATACAAAATATTGTAACACTTTTTAAAAAGAGTAACGGTGGAGTTTCTTGCCCATTCTTCTTCATACGAAAACTACCTTTTGGAAGGGGCGACTAGAATCAATTCAATTTTTTGTAAACTTTGACGTTCAAAAGTGCCTTACACCAATCATTTATTTCAAATAGGCCCTCTATTTGAAATAAATGATTTGACTTTGACTTGACTTTGAAGCTTTACCATTATTTTCTTATATTCTGAACTAAGCACGACACATAGCGCCTGTATTTCCCGAAGGGGTAAGCAGAGGTACTTAACATAACCACTCTTTGCCAGTTGTGGTTAGTCTCATGACATAAGTGGCGAGCCCAGAATCAGGAGGCACAAATCCAGACTCTGTGTAAGATAATTACCATAATATCAAATATAAAAAACAAAATATTTTATTTGACATTTATTTATTTATTGGCAAGGCACCCCAACGACTTACTCACTAACGTACATACAGATACAACACATACACAAACAAAAATCATATACAGTTAGGTATTGTGAATTCGTCACTTACAGAAGTGCACCGCACTAGCAGAGAACTGATTATAGGACACTTTTGTTATCAAATACAATAGACGACGTATATTTAGTAACTTAATCCGCGTAACTGTTCTTAAAGAGTCATAAAGAACCCTGTAAGAAATCGACACGTGTTTCACCTCTCAACGAGGCATCCTCAGGAAGGCGATTGACTTGTTGCGAACTCGGACCCGACGTGTGGACACGTCAAGCGTCGGAACAGTTACGCAGATTAAGTTAGTAAATATGCGTCGTTTATTGTATTTTATAATGGATTTCCGCAAAGTCACGCCTGAATCAATTAACTACTTTAGTTATCGTTAGTTGATTTAGTTACAAGTTACAAAATAAAAATAATAATTAAATATGTTCGCAAATACAATGGAAAGTACAGAAATATTTGATTAAATAACAAAAACAAACTAAAAAGAAGGAAATGGAACTGTAAATATACAATTTTATTAATAGGGGGCTCGTGTCGCACAGAGGTCTTCCGAGCTGGTTAAGAGTCTCTTACGGAATTGACGCAAAGGGTTAGAGAAGATGTACATACTATTAGTTCGTCAATATGAACTTACAAGGGCACTTATGAAACGTCAGAAGCTAGGTGCACGGTTCCAATTGACCATTTCCTATGGAGAAGAGCCGGCAAGAAACTCCACATAATTATGATTTCTTTTTTCCCAGGTCACCACCTCCAAGGCACAACCTACCACAACAAGCTAGTAAACCAATCACTGCCGTTCCTCGAAGGTGACCACGTGACTGAGGTCAAAGGAACGGGGTTAGTGCACACCGCACCGGCGCATGGGCCCGAAGATTTTCTTGTTGCGCTGAAGAATAATATGACAGTGGTAAGACAAATGTCTTGTGAAATTAACTGAAAACGTCCATGAACCCAATTTACACAAGCAAGTTGTATTGATCAAGTTGACGTCTGCAACCACCTTTCAGTATGTAATATTAACGGCTAATCATGCTAAGGATTAATAAAACTGACAGTCAAACAAACAGTTAAGAGCGTTTATTATGAAAGTTGGCAACGTCGCAAATAGATGTCAAATATTTCACTGTTTTGATTGATTTGGCAATATTACTGTATGAAAATAAGAAATGTGGCTAACTAGTGAACTAGAATGTTGATTATGAAATGCAATAATTAATATCGTAACACTGAATATTTAGTTTTAGATGTAAAAAAAGTATTTGGAATCTTTTCAAATGCCTTTTTTACACCTAAAACGGGTACAACATCAAATTCAATGTTATAATTGGAACTGGACCGGCTGGTCGGCTTTGGCTGGACTGGTTTGGTCTGGTTCTTGGATTGGTTGGTTGTTATGTTTGGTTGGGTATTGTTATTTGTTTGTTGGATTGGGTTGGTTTTTGTTTTTTTTTTTGATAATTGCAATTCATTATTAATATTCTAGTTGGCTAGTTAGCTACATTTCCTATTTCCATATAGTAATATTGCCAAATTAATCAAAACAGGTGAATTTTTGACAGCTTTTTGCAACGTTGTCAACTTTTATGATAAACGCTCTTAAATTGTGCAAAAAAACTTGCTAAAATCATCAATTATTGTAATTTAAATCTTATGTCAGTGAGCACAAAGTCTCGTATTCACTACATCCTCCGACGTTGCCCGACTTCGCCCGACATCTCTAGCGACACGTGTTGCGGGACATTTGTCTCCTAGTGAATACGAGGCTTAAAAGACACACGACGCGCTCCCGTGATTAATTTACGTCAACTACTAAGTGTGTTTAGATGGATTTTTGTAAGCTGTTTTTGGACAACTTCCTCTTAGCCTTTAAACTTTTCTCAGGAATGCAACGTAGACGAATCCGGCTGCTACACCTCCCTAGACCCTGACCTCAACGGCCTCCCGGTCTTAGGCGAGGGGCAGGAGGTCATCATCTCCCGGCTGGGTGATGACGTCATGCGGCGGGGCGAGTTCGTCCACTCGTACCCGCTGGATTGGAGGACCAAGAAACCGGTCATCATCAGAGCGAGCCAGCAGTGGTTTATTGATACGGCGGCCTTGAAGGAGAAGGCTTTGGTAAATTGACATTTAGCATAATCAGCCTATAATTTTCCCACTGCTGGGACACAGGCCGTCTCTCAGTGAGAGGGAGTGGGCCTTCAGTCACCATACGGAATTAGTCTGTGTTGGTCATTGAATAGTTACATTATGGTAACGTCTTTTTCAAAAGTGAGACTTCGTAAAGTTACCCATTATAATATAGACTTTAACTTACAAGGAATAAGGTACATATTTCAAACAGACTTGCAACCTGTATCGCAGTAGCCAATCGTTTGCATACCATGCCTTGATCATATTCATAACCTTTTAAAATAATAATCAACTGTTGTTTTTATCTATTTCATTGCACTATGATCTTTATTTTACACAAGATAATATTTACATAATAAATACACTAACAGACTTAAAATAATAATAATAATATTATGTACAAGTATATTTAAAAAAACCGGCCAAGTGCGTGTCGGACCACGCACAAGGAAAGGAGGGGTTCCGTAGTTGGGATGAATTTATCGCAAGAACAAAATTAACTTTGTAGTTGAAAAACATGTTCTCCCATACATTCCGTATGGAACATGTTTTTGCAACCGCAAATTTAAGTTGGTCGATAACTTGTAAAGCTTACTTATCTGTGATAGTTTTCTTTTTAATTTCGTGACAGGCGGACAACGGAAACTATAAGATAGATAGATAAATCGTTTATTTGGTGCACACAAAAGACAGCATAAAGTACAAAAACACGATTAAATAATAACTAAATACATGAATATAAGGTGCCAATATACAAAAAAATGAAATAAAGAAGAAAATAAAGACATTGTGATGACTATTGGCTAACACACTTACCTACACGCTTTATAAGGGTTCCTTGTTTACTACGGAACCCTAAAAAAGGCGAGGAAAGAATCATAAGGCATCAAAAAAATTCGTCCACATCGCTGTCAACAGGAAAAGTGCCCAAAAGGCTGGCACCATTTTAAGGGTATGAGGAACAGGGTGTAAAGTTCACTCATCCCCCATAGAAAAGGGAGGATCCTCCGACCAGACGGGTGTCATGTCTGGCGGGCAATTGCCCAGAGGTTGAAGTCGTGAGCTTGTATATATGTCCACCGCGCGGTAAACTCTAATTGCGCGATGCAGGATTTGAGTGACGTCAGGGTGTTGTGTGACGTCAAGTCTTTGATGCGTAGTTCGCATGTGGCGGTGTAGATGCCGCCACAGCATTACCACGTTGTATGGTCATGCTGATTCTTTAGCCAAAAAGTAGGCCAGCCCTCTGGTCACGTGAAGAGTCGACCAACCGCTTGGCGATGTCTTGAAATTGTTTATTTTCCCCGTCATTTAATGTCCCTTTATTGTCCCAACAGGCAGCTCTAGAAAAAGTAGAGATCCTACCACCCTCTAGCAGCGAGCAGTCCCGGCAAGGCTTCAGAGCTCAATTGGAGAAGAGGCCGTACTGGTGTATATCGCGACAGAGGGCCTGGGGCGTGCCTATACCCGCCGTGTATAGCGGGGATAATGTTGTGGTAGATGAGTGAGTAATGTCCAGTTACAGCTTTATGTAAGCGGGCACGCCCTTTATGCTTGGAGGCTTTTATTAAGATGTTAAGTTTTGTTTACGTTTAGTTATTATTTCTGGCCGAGTATAGTTCTCGATGATTTTTTTTGGTATATTGGCGTGTGCTAGCTATAGATTTTTTTTTCTTTCTAACTGAACAGACAGCTGTGCTGCTGGGGAGTTTGTTGCGCCTCTCCTTCCCAGCTAAGCACTAGGAAGTGGTGAAGGGTGGGCGTTTTGGGGGACTGTCTTATGTAATTTTGACGTTCGAAAAGTGCTGATTCTCAGCCTAGTTTGAATAAATGAATTTTGAATGTTGTCAGATATAACTGAAAATATGTCCCAAGTAAATGTAACCCAGAATAAATTTTATTAACTTTGCTTGAGTGGTTTTTGAGTTAGCTTCAATAATACGTCGTTTTCCCACTTAGTATAAGTGGATGATTTTATAATAAGTTCCTGGCACTGTTATTTACGTAGCAGGTAGTGCACGTATAAAGTATTCGAATTTGTGTGGGGTACCAAAAAAAAGTGACAAAATCTTTTTACAAATAAAAAAACAACCGACTTCCAAAAAAAAAAAAACACTACAACGTGAAAAATAACTGTAATTTCGGGAGTCGGTGGCAAAAAAACGAGAATTCAAAACCAACGACACCGCGACTTTCGAAATTAAAGTAATTTTTCACTGCATAGTGTTTTTTTTGGAAGATTTTTTTTTTTGTATGAGTTAAAATAAACTAAGCTTTACTTTAATCCTATGATAAATCTTTGAAGGCTCTGAAATGTAACCGTCTCGCCTCGTTCACCGGAGAGTTGGATAAGTGGCAACCAGAAACTTAACTTTTACATTTGTATCGCAAAGATCGCTTTTAAAAAGTGACATATGGACACGACGATCGCGTTATCGCGCGACGATCGCTTTTAAAAAGTGACATATGGCCACGTCGATCGCAAATACGCGCGACGATCGCTTTTAAAAAGTGACATATGGACACGTCGAACGGGTATTCCCGCGACGATCGCTTTTAAATAGAACGCAGCCTTAGTCTGTTAATCAAGAAAGAGCAAGGTAAAATACACTTCAAACCTTTCTTCATGTACGGGATGAACGTAAAAAACGAACAAATTGAACAAAAAAGGCATACGGTTTGAATTGAGAACCTCCTCCTTTTTTTGAAGTCGGTTACTAAATAAGACTAACCCTAGTCCTCAAATTCCAGACGTATCATAGACAAGCTATGCTCTCTGGTCGAGTCGCGCGGCGCTGATGTGTGGTGGACGTGTGACGTCACTGAACTGTTGCCCGATGACGTTGTGAAAGAAAATCAGATTGATACCAAGGAGGTCACTAAAGGGAAGGTAAATGGCAAAAAGTTCTAAATTGTCGAAACACTTAGTCGAATGTCAACTTTAAAAACGTAGATACTAAATTGGTTTTAAAATGACAAACACTTATTGCTTGTGTATTTTTTGTTAATAATCATAAATGTCGTCAATACAATCTCTAAGGTCATATTACCCTATTGAATGACTATTTCATGAAATCATTACATTTGAGGCCAATTTCAACTTAAGTGACTCCTTTTTGAATACAAAACACCAATCCCGCTGTAGCATGGTGGTTCTAATGATTATAAGTATGTGAGCACCATGTATCTATCACATAATTAATTTATCTGTCATTGCTTCATTTTTCATTCTTTTTACCTATCGTGGTATAGTAATCTTATTCTAGATGTCTTCACATATAATTATATAATTCATGTATAGAAAATATTGTAAAAACATTTTAAAAGAGTAACGGTGGAGTTTCTTGCCCATTCTTCTCCATACGAGAACTACCTTTTGGAAGGAGCGACTAGAATCAATTCCATTTTGTGTAAAATTGACGTTCAAAAGTGCCTCTTATGTGCCTAATTGAAATAAATTGTTTGACATATAATTCTCTAAAGCCATATTTGTTACGGTCGCGAATCATATTTTAATCAACAACCATAAACTGATCTGCAAATTGCAAAAAACGTAATATATTATAATTTCGCGAGCTACCTTATTGGTCCCCCTAAACATTTAATTCATCCCATACACATTAACAATGAGTTTCCGAGCTAGCAACTTTTTAATACTGCATTTAAATCGCCTAATTTACTTACTTTATAATATTCACTGTTTTGTCGTCAATTCCCAGGACATAATGGACATCTGGCTGGACTCAGGCCTATCCTGGTCTATGTTAGGCGGTCGAACAGCGCGGCTGTATTCTGAAGGAGTGGACCAACTCACAGGCTGGTTCCAAGCTTCGTTGTTGACTTCTCTTGCGTTAACTGACGAGGCGCCTTATAAGTAAGTTTTAACACATTTTCAGTAACTGCAACAAGTTAGGGACATATTGTTATACTGATAACACTGAGATAATAGCATCTCACTATCGATATCACGCAAAGCATGTACTATTTCGGCGACCATGACAAACATTCGTCGATTGTAGACATAACTTAAATGGAAAACAGATGCAGTTCTTGATGAGTTGCTCTGCAAGTGTAGTCGAACTCGTAATGATCACCATTTGTGTATGTGACAGATAATTTTAACCTTAGTGGAGTTTCAGTGTACTAGGAATTGTTGTTAAAAGTGTTAAAAGAATTACGAGATCGACTATACAAAACGCGGCGTTTGTTAAACAACACTTTCAGCCTTATGGAAACGTGTTTAAAGTTGAAATTTGATATACATCGAATTAGTTCTTTCGTCGATGATCTGAGCTTGCCGGCTCGGCGAGGGAGGTACATGAAGGAGTTGCCTGCGGCATTTTCCGTCTACTAATTTTGTCTTTCATCATATCCTAGGTCAATATTCGTCCACGGATTCGTCGTTGATGACAAGAAGCGGAAGATGTCCAAGTCTATCGGAAACGTGATTGATCCCACAACGATCATACAGGGAGGCAAGGATAAGAGGAACCAGCCGGCTTATGGCGTTGATACTCTTAGGTAAGATGAAGCCATAAGTCCCTCTCAAGCTCCACGAGAAGTATTTCTTCTCATGGAGCTTGAGAGGGGCTTGTGGCTAAGTAATAACAGCCGCACGGGTCGATCGATCAGGTTAAGCTACGTTTGCTGCGTTGGGTCCGAGGATGGGTGACCATTTTTACATACCAAGCCTCCTCTGTGCCTCGGAAAGCACGTTAAGCCGTTGGTGCCGGGTGTCATTCTGGATCTTTGACAGTCGTTACGGGTGGTCAGAAGCCCGAAAGTGTGACAACCAGTCTTACCAAGGGGCGTCGTGTTACCCAGTAACAGGGTTGTGGATGTCAGATAGACAGTCGCTTCTTGTAAAATACTAGTATTCAGCTGCATCCGGTTAGACTGGAGGCCGGCCCCAACATAGTTGGGAAAAGGCTAGGCAGATGATGACTTATCATGGAGCTTAGGCCTTGGGTTTGTTGAGGTTTTTTTGGCAGTAGATAGATAGCGAACACCAAGGTTTAAGTGTTTATACTGTCAATTTCATGTTATAATTCGTAGCAAGAACTGTAAATTACACACACTAATTGCACATTATGTAATTATCTTTGGCCTCTGAACCTGACAGCAAGCAATAAATAAAATTTGTCAAACTTTTCTGTGTCAATAATGGATACGAGGCTTTTGGATAATCTGTAAAGTGGTATTGTTTTGTTTTTTTTTTGTAATGTGAAGTTAGTTTGTGCAGAATAAACACTTTATCTTTCTTTCTTTTTCTTTCTAAATTACAAAATTAACCATACATCTGTTTCGAAATTTCCGTCCATTTTGGGCAGATTAGCAAGAATGAATTGTACAGTGTGGCGGCATCTACAACGCCACATACCAACTACGCATCACATTGACGTCACGCAAAATTCTGCATCGTGCAAGGTTTACCGCGCGACGAATATACAACCTTAGCTTTTGTTTAACCTAAACCTCTTAAGGGGTCATTGTACTCATCATTATGAACAACTTTCACTATGGGACCGACGCTGAAATCGCGAAAAAAAATCTGCTGTTCCCTACATTTATGTTCGTATATCTCGCCGAAATGTAGGGAACAGCTGATTTTTTTTAGCGATTTCAGCGTCGGTCCCATAGTGAAAGTTGTTCATAATGATGAGTACAATGACCCCTTAAGAGGTTTAGGTTAAACAAAAACTAAGGTTGTATATACAACGCCTCGACATCAATGGTCGGGCAGTTGCGCACCACCAGATACGACGCTCGTTTGGTCAGAGGACCCTCGCTTTTCTATCGACGATGAGTGAACTATACACCCTGTTTCTCATACCCCTATAACAGTTTGTTCTGAAAGTATAATTGAGTTTCAAGACTGTACCATCGAAGAACTTCATATCTAACCACCGTAAGAGCTATTCTTGCTTGCAGCGCTCGTCGGCTATAGAACCTATACAGATGTGGTCATTGTGTTCACGGGATTTTATTTTGAAACTGGTTAGATATGAACTTCTTCGATGGTACATTGTATTTGTCTGTAACAAGACGCTTCAATACTGTTATGTTTGTAGTTCTATTATCCCTCACTGCATTTGGAGACAAGGGCATATTTTAAGTTTATACTTGAACTCTGATAACTAAAAACTTTTTTCTTTACAGATGGTGGGTAGCAAGCCATTCAACCCAGCATTCCCAGATAATAATCAGCAAGAAACTCCTCGACGACTGTCAAGCAGAACTGATCAGGATCAGAAACATCATGAAATATCTCCTAGGAGTCGTCTCCGACGTTCGAAAAACCGATTTTGTCCGAAAACCGAATCTGAACTATTTTGACAGCTATATGGTTAAAGAAACAGAGGTTTTTGCAAACCAAATAAATGATAGTTATAATAATTTTAGGTATAACCATGTAGCTCAAAGCGTTTTGTATTTTATTAGTAATAAAATCTCTGGTCTGTATTGCCATTGTATAAAAGATAGGTTATATTGCTCTGAAAGAGATTCTGAAGAAAGAATTTCAGCTCAGTTAGTAGTACATACAGTTCTAGTCTCTCTATGCAAAGCTTTAGGTCCTATTTTACCACATTTGATCGAAGAAGTATGGCAACATCATCCGTTGTACGAAAAACCGTTTTATTTTACCGAAAACTTACCGCTTTTACGGCCAACCGATATAGATACATCACTAATGGACGCCATATTGGATTTGAAAAGAGAAATATGTGTGTTAGCCAAAAATGAAAGCTTAAAGAAGTTTCAAGCTAATATTGTATTAAATTCAGATTTGTACGATAAATTATATGAATTAAATAATTCTGACGGTGTAAATGACAGTGTTTTGTGCGAGATTCTAGAACTGTCATCTGTCAGTTTGACAGTAAAAAATGGCGGGAAAGATACGCACATTGAGTTGACGCAGAGTAAAAATGGCCAGTGTTTGCGGTGTAGGAAATATAATGTTACAGATGATAGTGATAAATGTGTTAGATGTGACATAGTATTAAGTGATTTGTAAATAATAGTGCAAGTAGGTAGATATAATTTTAACAATATTATTACAACGCCCGTTAGCCAGTCGCCAATTCACACACAACATCTACTTGTCCGTTTAAGCGTTACGCAACCGACGATACACTGCGCATGATTGTTATTATTAGCTATCTAGAAGAAGTCTGCAATGCATTTAAGTTTATATAGCTTATCTAATTAGATATTAAGTGAATTCTATACAAATACTTATTTATTACATCCTGCTTATCTCTGTTGTATAAACTATGCATACATGGCTGATTAAACAAAATTATAGTTAGTTATCGACACTGCATATTGTTTCTTTTCTGCAAATTAACTAATACTTCAGTGTTTAGATCTCCTTAAGGGTGCGTTGCCACTGAAGCGGAGACGTGCAGGAATCGTCCAATCACAGACGAGACGAGAGACGCGATTAATTGGTTCAGAATCATGTACTGAATCCAAGGTAACAGTATTCGCGCCGATGTCGAAAAAAAATACAGCTGTTCCCTACATTATAACGAGCTATGCGAACATAAATGTATGGAACAGCTGATTTTCTTTTCGCGATTTCGGTTTTGGTCCCATAGTGAAAGTTGTTCATAATGATGAGTACAATGATCCCTTACGAGGATGCAAACGAATTACATTTCACATTGTATAATATATCTGGTCGGACACGATTGTAAAAAGCAGGACACCTGGCAACCCTGCGGCCATCAGCTAGTCTTTTGTACACAGAGTAAGAGACTTTCAAAACTCTATATATTAACGACCGGGTTCTGTATATCATTTGACACCAGCAGTGCTATTCTGTAACCATCTCACCGTGAAAACTTAGGTGAAGTGAGCGTGGAGTGAGCTGTCATTCCACAGGGATTGACACTATTGACAGCTCACTTCACCCAAGTTTTCACGGTGAGATGTTTACAGAATAGCACGGCAGAGATCAACTTCAAAAAGGTTTTCTCCAAAATTAATATATCATAGGTATTTGTCTGCCTAACCACAAACAAAAGTCGTAATCGTGATGTTACAAACCTACGTTGCACACCAGTTTAGACTAGTTTTAATCCGGCTCAAACCGGATCGAGCCAATTATTCCTGAACTATTCGACTGAAACGTTCGCTAATCAGATTTGCATCATGTTTGCACGACCACAAAATGGATGACAGAATATTTTATTGTTTGACTAGCTTTTGTCTGCGGCTTTGTCCGCATGGATGTCGGCAAATATCTCACGGGAACATACTACCGGGATTAAAAGTACTCTATGTGTTAATCCAGGTTATAAACTATCTGTATACCAAATTTTATCCAAATCCGTCCAGCCGTTTTAGCGTGAAAGCGTAACCAACAAACAGACTCACTTTTAATATTAGTTAGGATTCATAAGTATTACGTAGAAATTATATCCGTGTAAATTGGCACATGGGTAAACTTTCACATGGATTAGGACAGGGTAGGTTTTATCCCGATATTCCAACGGGATCGACACTTTTGAGGGTAAAACCGCGGGGCGCAGCTTACTAGCTGCGTCCCGCGGTTTTACCCTCAAAAGTGTAACGTACGAATCGATCTATCTGCAAAATAAAATTACTATTTTATATTGCAGATAGATCGATTCGTACGTTACGCTAGCCGTTTACCCGTATCTCTTTTCTTGCTTTTTAGGATTCCGTACCTCAAAAGGAAAAAAACAGAACCCTTATTATGATCACTTCGTTATCCGTCTGTCAGTCTGTCAAGACCCTTTTTTTCGGGAATGCGTGTAGGTATCACGTTGAAATTAATATCAAAGATGAAGGTCTACGGTCCCTTGGAGCTCTAAAAAAAATAAACGTCTAAGTCAACGCAATATAAAAATACGGCCATCTATTTATGCGATATATTTTGATACTCGCAAATAAATCAAAATCTAAAGGGTACTTCCCGTTGACCCAGAATCATGAAATTTGGCAGGAAGCAAGGTCTCACAGCACATGTACTTAAGGGTTCGTGCACGAAAAATACCATATTTCGTCAATAACAATTCGTGGTGCAAAACCATTCGTGTCGGTCACAGCACCTGTTAATAGTTGCATAACTTTTGCGCTCTCGAAAATATGGTTTATTTCGCCTTTGATTTACTTAATAAAGATATTGTATAATCATAAAATATATTTCTTATTTTATTTCAAGGATAGCTGAAGACTAATGTGTGATTTTTAAATTTCTTGATATGGTTTGCAAAATAATAGGAAAAATTACATTACTGACAGAGTTGTATTGTACTGTGCTGTTTTTGGGATTAATTCTTTTTCAATGAGACATGCCTGAAGATAGCCTACTTCTTCAGCGTTCATCATTGAAGCAATGTCTTGATAAATATGCATTCAGGCCATTCCATCCAGACGATTCGATTTTATTTTTCTTAAACCGTTTGGGGGAGGCACGTGCCCCTGGCCCTTGCACGCTTCACATACAGCTTGGCAAGAAAGGGTTTGGAAAAAATGAGGGCACCACTATCGCACTTAGGTCACTTCGAATGGGAAATAAATGTGCAACAAAAAACGCTGCTTGTGGGTGCAGACGTTGCACGTTTTTTGCGCAGCGTTTTTTGTTGCACATTTATTTCCCACTCAAATCAAAACCTACTAGCACTTGTCGGGAAAGTAGTGCCATCATCATAGGTCTGCATTCATTAAAGTATTTAGTTCCAAATGTCACCACGTCAGGCTCTTTTATGTCGACCTGCCGTGCTATTTTGCAAACATCTCACCGTGATAACTTGGGTGAAGTGAGCTCGATGTGAGCTGTCATTGCACCTTAAGCTAGGGATTGACACTATGGACAGTTCACTTCACCTCACTCTTCACGGTGACATGTTTACAGAATGAATCGACTGTACAGCGAGTACAAACGCACTCGCGACCGGCATTTGTATTAGGGATGCAAGAAGTGCTAAAAAGTATCGATATAATTATATCGTGTCGATATTTATTTATTTAAATTTATTTAGTATTTACTTCTAAATCTATCTACCCGTGACATCACAGCGGGCCCTATCAGAACACCAGCGCTACGACATTTATTATTAAATCCCGCAGCATCATGCTGAGATAGGAGCCTTTTGGCCTCGCACAGGACTTTCTGCTTTTATTTAAAAAAAAATATCATTTTTTTCTATTTATCGTCAGTGAAGTTCTAACAGTGCGTAAGTCATTTCATCGTCGTCATATCAGTCAACAGACAAATTTGAAATTAAAGATATAATTGGTAACATAAAAGCTAAGAATTCCTCGGGATGGGACGGTGTCTCTACGCTTTTTATTAAAAGAGCAGTGGATTTCCTTATTGCACCACTAGCACACATATGTAATGCTTGTTTTTCAAAAGGAGTCTTTCCAGATGCCCTTAAAAAGTCTGTCACCATTCCTATATATAAAGCAGGAGACAAAACTCTGGTGTCAAATTATAGACCGATCTCATTGCTACCTAGTTTTTCAAAAATCCTAGAGAAACTAATAAATAAGAGGCTAAAACACTATCTAGAAACTCATAATCTTATCTCGGGTAATCAGTTCGGGTTCCGGGAAAAAATTTCAACCGCTGACGCTCTTCACAAACTAACTTCGTATGTAGTCGAAAACATGGATAGGGGACAGAAGTCTCTAGGCATATTCCTAGACCTAGCAAAGGCCTTCGACACCGTCTCTGTACCCATCCTCCTGAACAAACTCGATACCTTAGGAATTCGAGGAATACCTCTCCAACTTTTCCAAGATTACTTGACAAACAGGAAACAGGTTATAAAAATTGATAACAGTATAAGCCATGAGGAAAATGTCACCTTCGGAGTGCCTCAAGGCAGTGTACTGGGTCCTACGCTGTTTTTAATATATATTAATGACCTCTGCAATTTGATTCTAGAAAATAGTCAAATAATAACATTTGCAGATGACACAGTATTATTATTCAGATCTAACTCGTGGAAAGATGTAACCGAAGCAGCAAATAAAGGTTTTGCTCTAGTAACATCGTGGCTGGACAATCATCTTTTGACACTTAATCTTGACAAAACGAAATATATTACATTCACAATTAACAGTAGAACTCAACTGCCTCCTAACGCAATAACTATACAAACTCACCATTGCAACAATCGAAGTACTTGTCATTGTAACCCAATCACCAGAACCAATTCCATAAGATATCTCGGTGTTATAGTAGACCAAAACTTAAACTGGAAAGAACACGTCATTAAGATAAATAATCGCGCAAGAAAGCTAATTTATATTTTTAAAACGATTAGAAATGCATGTGACATTAAGCTATTAATAAAAATCTATTTAGCATTATGCCAATCCATACTGGTATACGGCCTGAATGTGTGGGGTGGAACCTCAAAAACAACTATGTTGTCTGTCGAAAGAGCCCAACGCATAGTACTTAAAGTAATTTCTCGCAAAAAGTACACTTATCCGACACACCTACTTTATTCAGAACTAGGAGTCCTTACGGTGAGAAAATTATTCATTAAGCAACAGATCATGGCACAGCATAAAATAAAACCGCACTTTGCTAGGAGGCGGCGATTAGATATAGTTTATAATATACCCAAATTTAGAACATCTTTTGCACATAAATTTCACAATTATCTCGGTCCTAGCCTTTACAACAAAATAAGCAAAGATCTAAAATTGAAGAATCTTGATAGCCATACATGCAAAAAAGCTATTGAAAGATATTTGAAAGCACTAGACTACGACAGCACTGAAAAACTACTTTAGAACGTTGTTGTAATCAGGGCACATAAATAAATAATAAAGCACTCTTAACTGTACACATACAGAAATACAAACATACATAAAACATATACACACATAAAACAAAACATATACACATATACATACACCCAAACACAGACAATTATTATCGTTTGTAACTTAATTAATATAATTACCTATAACTAATATAATTACCTATACAGTACGTAATCAAACTGCTGCTATGTGACTAACTGGAACTTTGTGGGAATCTGTTGTTCTAGGGTTGAGGAAGACTATCCCCTCGTGATACAGTTTATACTAGTACGAGTGGATAGGGCGAATCAGTCTAAAGACAGCCAAACCAACATATTTACAGTGTACCATTTCACATTCAACGATCTGTTTATTTTGTGTCTATTATTAAGTTACTCTGTATGGTTGTCTCAAATTTGTGAATAAATATATTATTATTATTATTATTATATATTATTATTTTATGAGTGTTTTACTTGCAACACTGCGAAATTCAGCAAATTCATTCAATGGAAAAGATTATTGGGATTTTCACGGGTTCAAATCATCACAGAGTTCATTTGTATTAATAATTGAACACAATAAGGCCTTAAGCATAAGTTACATTAATTTCATACAGTTTTTCACTCTCCTGTAAAGTAGCCATTTTTGACTTACGTACTGTTAGAACTTCACTGACGTTATGTTTCAATGAGTGTGTATTAGTTTCATTTGAGATCTCCTGTGCTTGTCTCAATCAATACTTTTTCTTTCTTTATTGAAATCGATTTCGATACACACAACGAAATACGATATAAACTTTATGAATGTATCGACTTCGATATTTTCTTTACAAGCCTAATTTGTTTGGGATCACCGCGCCACACGGTGGGCTGAAAAGCGACTTTAATAGACGAGATAGGGAATTCAACTTGTAAGTGTCCTTTTTTCTTGGCTTTTGTTTACCATTACTACATATTATGCTCAAATATTCACACAAGGTTAATTTAGCATATAAACTAATATTTTTTTTACGAAAAATTTGTATGAAGCTTGTATGAACAATCCGCTTATATTTGAAACCGTAATTTAAATATGCGTGGGCTTGTTTTCGCTCATTATTATGAAGCCGACCTTCTGTAACTATGTATTCTGTTGTAGTACCTAGTTAGTCAAAAACATTATTACTATAGCAGAGTAATGCATAGCAAATTGCTCATAATTGCATTAATTTTTACTTCAACACTGCAATGTTTTGAGCTCACTAGGTATTAGGTACTCGTATACTCATTAGAAAATGTACTGGGAACGTATTTTATTCATGAGTTCATGAATAGCTTCTGTTTGTTACACTAGAGTAGTTATAAAAATTAAAAAGCACTTTAAACTACATAGGTGACCCATATAGGGGACGCTATAAAATACAATAGACGACGTATATTTAGTAACCTAATCCGCTTAACTGTTCTTAAAGAGTCATAAAGAACCCTGTAAGAAATCGACACGTGTTTCAAATCTCAACGAGGCATCCTCAGGATGATGATTGACTTGTTGCGAACTCGGACACGACGTGTTGCCACGTTATATTTATATTAACACAATGGTAAATATATATATGAACTTAAGCTACGGCGTAGTAAGCTACGGTGCTACGAGCTCTACGGTGCTACGAAGCTACGAGGTCTACGAGACTACGAGATCTACGACGTAGCGTTAAAGATTTTAATGATGTCGAATGGTTTATTTTTGTTTTATTTGTGATTTGTGGTTCCATGAGTGGTACAGTACATTACTGTCGCGGCCTGCAACAGGAGCATTGATGGACGGTCGTGAAAACACACGTGAGCCCATCAATGCCTGGTTGCAGCCAAGCTTTGTAGAGTACTTTTCTCAAATAATCTGCGGAAATTCAAATTGAGTAAATTAATTATAAATTTCGGAATCAATGAAGAACAACGATAATTTTTCATGCGCCAATATCGATGGAATTTTGCACTTAGCACGTTTGTCTTCTAGACCATCGACGAAATTTAAATAAAATCTTTGTTTGTTACCTCCTTGGTTGCCATGTGTGGAAGTAAAAAGTTCGTTTCATTTGTAAATAACATAACAGCCATGCGATTCTGTAAACATCTCACCGTGAAAACTCGGGTGAAGTGAGCTGTCAATAGTGTCAATCCCAGTGGAATGACAGCTCACTCCACGCTCACTTCACCTAAGTTTTCACGGTGAGATGGTTACAGAATAGCACTGCAGATATGAGTTTCCATAGTAATTTATTTGGCCGCTGAATACGACTGATATTATAGACTTCATACAAACATTGCCGGCCGGGCGCTCGCATGTATTCGAGTACCGCAATTTCGATTTATCTCGAAAAAGGTTGTTAAAATAATGTTCGAATTTCCAAGCTTGTTTGACAAATAGTTTTTTTTTCTGTAATTGCAATAAATAAACCTTGAAATCATATGACTTCAAGGATTATTTATTGAATTTATTTAACACTTTGTGGTACAGTAGGCCGCACATCAGTGGTAAAAAGATCCAGTATAAACTAGCCTTTTATTCTATTGAAACTCCGAACTACGTTAATACAGCTCATGATTACCACCGACGTCGACGTGCGGCCTACTATACACCACAAAAAGGACTTTTTTTTTAAATAAAAATATAATTTAACAAAAGATATTTTTTTAAATAAAAATATTTAAAAATGTAAACAATGTGTATTGTAAATGAAATAAAGAGTTTTTTTTTTTTTTATCTTCTAATGAATACAATATTTTTCCTTCAAACCATAGCTACTAAAAAGTAAACTAAAAACTGGATACAATCATAAAAGGCTACAGTTTTATGTCCCCTTTGTGATACAACGTTGATATCATTGAGGCGGCATAATTTCCCTAGGGATAGAAAGCAAGCAGCTATTAAGGTGGTATTAAAAACTGCACCTTCAATTATAAAATGGAGTGACTTGATCTTCATATATTAAGGCTCTTTTAAATTCGTCACTTAATATGCATCTTATTTCAATTTAGTTGGGTTCAGCAAAACCTGTCTTTTTCATCCATACTTTCTATTAGTCGTCTAAAGGAGAATGCTACTAGATGTATAGACCAAAAACCCAGAGTCAATTAAAATAACTCATGCACGGTGAGGTAGGCCAAACATAGTATGTCACAAATAAGCTATTTGTTTTCGCTAAAACGATGCCCAAGTGAGAGATCTCGGGGTTCTAGAATCATTCACATTATGTCACGGAATCTTTCAACGTAATTTTCAACAGCTCCTAATCATCGTATCGAAATGAAACTTTGCGTTTATATGTAGTTTAGATAACAATACTGTAATTTGGAATCTTGGAGCTGATCTAATGATGGAGCCAGGAGTTGGATAGTGGAGCTCTTCAGTGGCTACTAGTAAACCCTTCGAGTATAGGCTCATATGATTCGTTTTGACGAGTTGTCAGCTCACCGTGCATGAATTATGCCATGGAAGACTGCCTGCCATACTAGATGGAACGATGACCTTGAAAATATGTCTGAATCAGGCTGGATATGGATGACGAAGAACCGGGTATTGCGAAGAGATCTCAGTTCAGCACTGAACTGAAATAGGCCGAGTTCATAACTAGTGACTTAAAAAAAAAAAAAAAGATTTTTTATTACCTTCAATTGTACAAAAAACACTTAACTTAAACACTATGCAGCGTTACAACTAAGGGAAATTGTGTTTTCGATGAACTCTGGCACCCAAAGTAAGATTTAACTTGTGTTTAGGGTGCCAACGTCCTTGCCTATAATTTTAACATTTAACGGTGGTTGTAGGACGAGCACAGTATAATATTATTAAGTTATCTACTTACTAATAAACGCATATAATATGATGTGGCCTATTAAGGTACCTATGTGGGGGTATGTGTATGTATTGAGAGATAAATATGGTGAGAAAATGTGTTTATGTAAGTCTGTATAAATATAACTATAAATAATAAATAAATATATGTCTTCATTAACTACATGAGGTTATGCGATTGATACATGTAGTAAATCTTCAGTCTTATCGTAACATGGCACAGCGAGCACATTCGTAAGAAGCTGGCAGTATCATCACAACGTTAATTAGGTATTTGTTTTAGTTTGTTTATTTCTGATCTTCTTATTTTTCGTGTGGTTAGTGATTAATCTTGTATCAGAGCTTTTATGCCACCGATTGGCCTCTGACTTCGCTTCACATGCCGTCGAGAAATATCTCTCAGGCATGCTGGTTTCCTCACGATGTTCACGATGTTTGTTGATGTTTTTTTTTATCCTTCCTCTTGCTTTCCGGCAGTCCAAAGAATATTTATTTATTTATTGGTAAGGCACCTCAACGACTACTACTCTCTGATGAAAGCTGCTGCAATATTTGGGAGTGATTTCGTGAAAAGGGACGAAAGTGTGTAACAGTACGCCGGGAAAGCGCGCGCTATTTCATTTGACCAATGAGCGGGCGCAGTGCTAGAGTTGACCGTCAGATGATACCAACCCATTTTCCGAGAGGTTGATACTGTCAGTCAAGATGTTACATATAATATGCGACTACTTTTTAATAGGTATGTGTATATACTTATATTTAAATAAATATTACATAATTTTTGTTTTTGCTACTGCCACTGTTTGTCTCTGGATCCCAAAGGTTGACTGCTAGAAAATGCATGTGGCATTAAGTCGGCCTTTGTACATTTGTGTGCTTAAAGTATTAAATAAATTAAAAACTTACAGAAGAAATCTATTGATCTGCGTAGCTGATACTCAAATATGACCTCTACTAATGTTGAAATTGAATGATCAGTTTAACCTTCACGTACCTAATTTTCGCGAGTCAACGTTAGATAAAAATGTATATGACAGTAATAACTAAATCTTAGTAAGTATCTTATTGATATTCGTAGTACATTATTTATTAGTACTCCACCTTTTGACCTTGGTGAATAAGTAAATAAATTCAGATAGTTCTTGTGACCTTTGTAGTATTTAGTTTATATGGAGATGAAACCAATAAGATGTGAAATAATTTATTAGAAATCGTAGTGAAAGCAATTCTTATTAAATAGTTAATTATTAGTTATCACATAATATCATATAAACCTATTCATTGTTAGAGATTCTCTTGTTAAATACCAAACGCTTTGCAAGACTTATTTGAGGTACCTTTTACGTTATTATTGATGGGGATTCACATATAAAATGAAATGTATAGAAATAGTTGATACAAAAACCTTTATTTTAGTTATTTTTGAAAGTCACACGTTCGCAGAGATTAATTTTCAGGTGAGTATAGACTAGCTCTAGAGCATTTACTTGTGACAGAACATCGAGCATTCGCCGTGTAAATCGTAACATGCGAACTGCGCATCAAAGACGTGACGTCACACAAATCCTGCATCGCACAATTAGAGTTTACCGAGGTAAACTCTAATGAGTGAACTTTACACCCTGTTTCTCATGCTCATACCTCTAAAGCCGTTTTTAGCCGTACTTCGAACACGATGTTCGATGTTTTGTTACTACCTGATTTAAAAAACCAAGGCGCGTATTGTTGTTACACCAATACACTCCATAGGTCGGGGGAGGGGCCGAGGGGACGTCGTTACAATGAACGCAAGGTAGAAAGAAATGTTACAGATAAATGTTACACTCGCCGTGAGCATTAAGTCGTACGCAGCCTCGAGCATTCGCACGAACGTTACATTTAATGGAAATGCTTTTTTAAATTGAGCTTTTGCTTGTATTGTACCATTAAATGATAAATGATTTTTATTTCTGCAAATAGGTTGTACAAAACACTTTTACACGTCAAACATATTGTTTTTAAACTAGATGAGGTCGGCGTTTCCTATCTGACTACTCCGAGAAGAAAGGCCGAAACAAACTCAGAGGTCACAGTCTCTTTTAAAGTCCAGACATAATCTTGGTCAGATCATGTGAAGATCATGTAGATTCGAAAGAACGTTACATAACATTGAAATGCTCGACAAAATGCCCTAGTGTATACTCGCCTTTCTATATCAAGTACCTCCTTAACGATATTATTTCTCAAGGGGTTACTAAACCAACCACTCTTCTAGTAAACAATAATGAAGAAAACAACGTTAATCGCCATTGAACACTACTCAGCTAATTAAAAACGTCCAATAAAGATTGACTAACTATCGTTACGAGCTAACTATTTATGAGCTAGGTTTTACGAGCGTTTTTATTGCCTCTTGACGTTGAATACTTCTTTCTGTGTGAGCTAAGCTTTAGCACAATGTCAGTAAAGTTGATGGTAATGTTGGGACCAATGTGGGAGGTATCTTTTTGAAAACAAAACAACTGTAAAAATACTCTAATTGTGGAATTTGCTGCTATAACAAAATATCATAGATTCACGCATATACTCCTCAAGGGGTAGGGAAAGGTGTATGTATAGCATATCACCAGTTGTGTGAATTTCCCATGAAAAAGGAGGCAAGCCTAGAGCCATCAACAGGGCAATAATCCAGTGTCCATGGTGCTACTCAGAAAATATTGAAAAACATAAATGTCAAACTAATGAGAGGTCTGGCTCTTGTGATACAGGAACTTCTAGTACAAGAGCCAGGGCTACACAGATGTTTGTGTCTCTGAAGTGAAAATAAATAAATCCAACTGTAAAACGTCAATAGTAAAAGGTGGATTTTACAACTACAACGACTTGCGATAACTTCACTCGTTTTATCCCAGAACAGGCAAACAGTATAAAGTACACATTTCACCAGTTTATTTATTTTTTATTTCTCGTTAAGTGTGCCTCTTATCATCAATCGGTCACGAATCTAGTCTCCAGGCTGCTATTGAGCAGTTTCCTTTGGAGACACTCAATAACTGTTTTTTAGACCATGAGATCGGACTCAAGGAAGACGCTCTGAAGTCGCGCTTGCGATCTCGATCATTGATGCGATGCTGTATCGTATTATTGCTTGATACACAAGACAAAAGCTGCTATATCACCAATTTTGGCAAAAGTGAACACTGGTTCTTAAACATAATCCCCAAATCGCCTTTTTTCGACATCCGTGTATAGGTAAAGTGACCCAATTGCCCACACAAACCAACGCCAATACGTGTATTGGCTACAACATCAACTCCAAACATTGGTGTCGAACTCAATAAAATTAAGCGTCAGTCAATACACTTAAAACAGTCCGTTTTATGTGTTTGTTAGAATTCAAACGTTCTCGGGGGAAAATATAGAGAACGGGGGAATACATTTATATAGAGAATGGGGGTAGTTGGATAAGAAAATGCAATTTTTCCACAGAAGCTTCATGTGTCAATTCACTCGTCTCCAATATAGGGGCCGTGTGTCACACCGAAGCGTAACATTACACTCTGTAAGTGGTGGCCTTTGAAACAGTATGTTTGTCTTTCTCGAATGACAAAGAGCAAATTCTGAAACTCTATCCGAATGTATTATGCACCAACCGAGAACAAGCAAAAACTGCCGATCGATTCTGTAAAAATATCACCGTGAAACTTAGGTGAAGTGAGCTGTCAATAGTGTTAATCCCTAGCATCCTGCCGGTCGATTTGTGACAGTGACAGCTCACTCCACGCTCACTTCACCTAAGATTCACGTTGATCTTTTTACAGAATCGACCGACTGTTATCTAAAACTGTAGTGCAACAAACATGTCTTTTGGGCTATATTTAAATGACAGTACTTATCGTTTTTAACTCGGCAATAACCCATACACTCTTTTCGTGGCATATTGTAAACGTAAACCTATTAAGGGATTGATATGTTTTAATAGTCACTTATGACTAATTATTTCGGGCTTCATGTACATGACTCCGGAGCCGCACCAGAGCCGCACCGACGCCGGACCGCAAGATTAAAAAATATCATAATATGTCAGACCTAAGCCGGCCCCGCCCGGCGCGGCTGCGGTGCGGTGCCAGTGCGGTGCATGGGCGATATTCATACGTATACACAAACATTCAAATACAGTCCGGTGCCGATGCGGCTCCGGTGTCGTGTACAAGAAGCCTTAGGAACCGTACCCAAAGGGTACCAACGGGAACTATTACTAAGCCTCCGTTGTCCGCCCGTCTGTCTGTCAGCGGGCTGTATCTCATGAATCGTAATAGATAGACAGTTGTATTTCTATTGGCGCTATAACAACAAATTATAAAGTTAAAGGGCACCCATGCAAAACACGTGATTTTTTCGGCCTTAACAATCGCTGTATCCCTTGACCCGTAATAGATAGACACATGAAACGATGGTAAGGAACTCTTCGTGTGCGAGTCCGACTAGCTCTTGGCCGGTTTTTTCACATCTACTCAATCAATATGTTCAATTCATTCATTTATTTACTGAATGACAACGCATAGCCTAAACCGCTGTGTCTAGAAGCATGAAATTTCGTACAAAAGCTATTTTGTAACGAATGAGAGTACTGAGGAAAGATTCTTGAACATTCATCCCATACAGGCGCTAGATAGGTAATTAAAGTTTGTATGGAAATTCAACATTTTGCCGATGAGAAATGCCATCGGACGCACAACTTTTTTTAAAATATTGTCTAATGTTACATTACTTTGTGACAGACTCCCACAGAATATTACAGATCTCCTAGTCAGTTGTGAGTTGCACATATTTTTATTGAATAAAATATTGCTGGTATCAACTGACAGAGGAGCTGGGAATTAAACTGTTGAAGTGTCAATATACTAGTGACTACAAAATCAATATAATGATGAATCGAAGAGAGGTAAAATAAAATAAATATCGAGATTTTTTTTGGCTTGATCGTGGCTCTGAAGGTGAGATCGCTTCTAGCATACCATAACCACTCAGAAAATTGGTTATGATACATAAGGACTACGCGGCCAGACATGGGTTACTTTATAATGTAGGCTACTTAAGACTGCTGTGTTGATAAGAAATGCCCAGAAAAACTTTAATAAAAAAAAAGTCTCGATTCGTCTGGTACACCAGTTCAAATACGACGACGACCTTGAAGTCGATACTGATGTTGAGCTCGCAGGGCATTGGCGGGCTCGTAGGTTCGCGCGATGTACAGATGCGGTCAAAATCACAGTTTTTAAAGCATCCCTGTTCTCTAGCGCTCTATGGATCAGCTGTACTAAACGTGCCGCCAATGTATACAAAAATTATAAATTACTATTAAACTTACACTTAATATATATATTTATATTTACCAATCTTTACCAATGTTATTAATGATATTTAATTCAATCAATTAAAAAAAAAATTGTTGATCAATTTTAATCATATTTCATTTATTTCTGTGTGCCGATATTAATATTTTTTATGAATTTACTTATTGCCATTAATGTATAAATTTATTTATTTGTTCATTTTTAATTATTATCAATTTTAATAAATTTTTATCAATTTTATATAAATTTCTACCATTTTATTTTTGTGCAGTTTTAATTAGTTTTTGCCAATGTCGAAGAATGCCAATTCTATAATATTTCAACTTTGTTAATATTTATATATTATTATTTTATAATATTTTTACTTTTTACCGATGTTACCAAATTTTCTATATTAGCGCTTATTACTATGTAAGTAAGTTTGCATAATTGTCCGATTTATTCTTTTATGCATGTGGTGTTTACCTATAAGTAACTGATGCACTGTTATTTTACTTTTTAAATGTATTATGTGTTTGTATCAGTGTAATCAATTGTTGGTGAACCTAATAAAATATAATAAAGAAACATCAATGGTTTGTCAAGTCGAAAAACCGTGTGAAGTAGGGGCGAGTCACTAGTCTTCTATATCAGACAATAGGTAAGATGCTAACACATTCAATCAGACACTACCAGCGATAAAACTATATGTGAATATGAAATATTCGAGCGACAGTTTATTTATATTTTTATGTCCATTTTTACGGTTGTCTGCGATTGGAGTATAACTCGATTGAAAAGTAAGTGAATGTGTAGTGTCACTGGCTAGACAGAGGTCGTGAATTCGATCTCCTTTTGTTGCACTATTATCATGGACCCACTTCTAGACTCCAAGCTTATGTAATTGGACGTAAGTAGTTAAACAGAAAGGATCCAACCCACACAGAGTTACTTTGAGATATTCAAGTTTTAAGATCAGATCGTGTTATGTGATCGTATGACCTGCCATACATACGGGTTGGTAACGTATGGTCATAATGACATGATGCATTGGGATTGTTTTTGTGATATTAAAGTTTTGACTACAAAGAGTGTTTTGGTATACATAACTCATTTTCTCCCATAGTGTGGGTTGGATCCTTTCTGCTTAACTACGTCCAATTAGCGAAGATGGTCCCCACCATCTTCGCTAAATAGGTACAGTCAGATAAATGAATTGTTTAGCAAATTGACTAACAACTTATATTATCCGTATATTCAAAACTGAGACTGGCACTGGGACGTGGGCATTGTAAGTAGAGAAAAGAGGCCTATACCTAGCGGTGGGTGAAGCTGGGTTGTAAATGATGATGATGTTCATATAGATAACTTGAAACTTAAAATGCCAATGCATTCCACAACTTTCCTTGACAAATCCTTTACTGTCCGGGCTGCTTGTTACGCATTACCAGTTCCAATAAAGCGCGCGCAATCATTACCTGTGTTTAAAAGACTCGTGAAAGAACATGATCATTTATTTTCGTTGCTTATATAGTTAGTATGTATGTATCTATTATATAGCATTTATCTGTGTATCTATTATAGTACATATATTGTACTTATATACCTTTTATTTGCACCGAAGACAACCCCATTTTATGTCCAGAAAATCACTGTCCATTCCAAGGTTGCCTGGAAGAGATCGCTGTAAGCGATAAGGCCGCCCATTGTATATTTTATAGTGTATTACTTTTTCTTTATGTAATGTATAATCTGGTGTACAATAAAGTATATATAAATGTTCAAAAACACAGTTGTCATTCTTTGACAGTTGTACGAAATGGCTATAACACAGTGTTGAAACGAAATTATAAATCGAACAGTTTAAGTGTCATGTTACTTTAGAAATACGCCACTAGAGGCGCTTTAGTAGATGTCAACTCACTGTCATGGTCGGGTTATACACTTGCATTGTAAAAGATACACTGTCTTTGTGCAAAAAAAAATATCTGCAATTCAGACTTGAATCCCGGTTTATTTTGTTCAAAACCCTTTAGGTTATGGGTACAGAATACGTGAAAAACAACAATATGTTTGGCCAAAAATCCTCAAAATCTTCAAAATAGTAAGAACACTTCACATGAAAAATGGGCATAATGTGTCAGTTTAATAAACAATTAATTATCCCCTATCTTTAAGTTTAAAGGATTGCTCGATTTTTATAAAGCCGTTGCCAGGGAAACTATTCCTACAATGCTTTTTTTCAGATGAATAAAAAAGTGTAGAAAGGTAAGCTTTTATAAATTAGGTCTTGACCTGTTTTCACGTTATGTCATTCTAGGTGTAAGAAGCAAGGATTGGGTCTAAGTTAAAAGAAACAGCGTTTTTAGGGTTCCGTACTCAAAGAGTGTCAATGGGCCTTACTAAGGCTCTTGGTAGACACTTGAAATTTTCACAGAGTGTGTACTACTATATCCGCTATAACAAAAAATAATAAAAATAAAATAAAGTAAACAATTTAAGGGTATGGGGACACCCTTAAATTGTTTACTTTATTTTATTTTTATTATTTTTACAAGAAACGAAGAAATGTGTAATGTTAAATATTGCACGATGGTATAGTCACCCTCAAAAAGATGTATATACAGATAAGGAACCATTGATATTGTCTACATGCATTATTCCGTAACATTGTATACACTGTATAGGTACAAAACAATGTATACAAATTATTTTACTACAACTAAGTAAACATTTTGACCCAAAACATCTATATACTCAATGACCAAAACAATTTGGCACTTGTCCGCTTTTTGTGGATGGATCAATTACCCTTAAATCATAAGCAGTTTAGTTGATAACTAAACTGCTAGTCTGATATTTGCTTAAACATTTGATTTATTTTTTCCAGCTCCCGATAATTCAGGAAGTTATAATGCGAGACTCTAATATCGATGATAACTATTTAAGTAATTAAATTGTCACTAGATCGCGGCAAGACTTGATTAATCTCATTATATCAAAGTCAAAGTCAAATCATTTATTTCAAATAGGCCCTTGTAAGGCACTTTTGAACGTCAAAGTATACAAAAAAAATAATTAATTCTAGTCGCTCCTTCCAAAAGGTAGTTTTCGTATGGAAGAATGCGCAAGAAACTCCACCGTTACTCTTTTAAAAAGTGTTACAATATTTTGTATATGTAGGTACATTAGTTACATAATTATATGTGAAGACGATGCTGATATCTCACGTGACAAGATTTGCTCGCCAACGGTTATCGCTACCGCTTATGCATTACACCGTGGCACAAGGAATTAATTCAATGGCAGCAGAAAAGCAGATTGCTTCGTGCGAAGGTGAGAATAAGGTAACAACTTATTTTAAATTGTAACGAGTGTATTATTTATATATCAGAAAGTAGGTTAAGAAAATAAAGGATTGTTTTGCTCTGAAAATGGGTCACTATTACTTTACATAATTATTACAAGTTCCATGCAACCCGTGTTCTGCTAAATACGTACAATATTACTTCTGCATAATACATTACGCGTATATCTGAAAACCAGAAAACCACGTTAATTGGTATTAGTTTTTGCACGCGTCTTCGCCCTCGTAGAGGTGGGAAAACGGCTATGAAAACGTTTCAAGTTAGTGTATTAGTATTACTCGATACACTCAATTACTACAATCAATGATTACTCTCAATTATTACTTGAGCAATGCACTATTATATAGAATCAAGTTTTTCCAACTGAACAGACAGCTGTGCTGCTGGGGAGTTTGTTGCGCCACTTCTTCTTCCCAGCTTAAGCACTATGAAGTGGTGAAGGGTGAGCGTTTTTGGGGGACTGTCTTATGTAATTCCGACGATCGAAAAGGGCTGATTCTCAGCCTAGTTTGAATAAATGACTTTTGAATTTTTAATGATAGCCTAGTGGTGTGACCGTCAGACTGACAAGTCATAGGATTCGAGTTCGAACCCAAGCACCTCTGAATTTTCGGATTCATGTGCGTATTGTATTTGTAATGTTAATTATCACTTGTTTCAAAAATGGTGAAGGAAAACATCGTGAGGAAACCGGCATGCCTGAGAGATATTTCTCGACGGCATGTAAAGCTAAGTCAGAGGCCCATGGGCGGCTTCCAAAACTCTTGACACCAGGTTAGTCACTAACCAAACGAAAAGAAGACTCGATAAAAACTATCGGATGTCCTAATCATAGTCTGCCCATGTACTTGTATCAGTAGGAGGTAGGATAGGAACACACTCATCTCTACTGCTAAGCTCTTGAACAAATAAAAGATGTTATAACATCGACCTAAGAAACTATTCCTGGAACAAACTGATTATAATACTTGTGCAGTAGAAACCGTTTTATTTCCTCTCTTCCCCGGAGGCACATAAAGTTATAGCTCACGTTTGGTCTACATTATAAATCCTTCAGTGTCCAATATGTTAATATAATGTGGGTACTGGGTAGTGTTACGACCGACGTAAAATAAATTATGTAAAAACTTGAGAAAGTTTTGACTTAAACAGATGACTTAATTTATTAAGTCACTAGCTTTGCCCCGCATACGTCTCAATCCCGTGTGAATATCGGGATAAAAAGTATTCTATGTTCTAATCCAGGTCATTGTTTACCCATGTGTCAAATTTCATCCAAATCAGTTCAGCCGTTTTAGCGTGAAAGCGTAACAAACAAACAAACTCACTTTCGCATTTATAATATCAGTTAGGATTAGGGTAGTTAGGATAGGTAGGATGAGTCAAGATGACTTAATTTATTAAGTCATCTGCTTTTTTAATTACTTGGAGGTGCCGTAAAAAAAGGGGCTTGTCCCGTATTTTAAGTAACGTTTGGATTCTAGTCTGTGCAAATTTTACCAATTAAACTGAACGCGATCAGCACATCAAAACCGAGTTCAATAGCTGTTAGTGTCAATATTTCAAATGACACTGACAGTTCTATAAACGTGGCATAAGTGCTGATCGCGTTCAGTTTTATTGGTGAAATTCGTTTAGTTTCAATCTGCCATAAAACCTCGTAATCTACCTACATATTTAAGCTAACGCAAACATGTTTCGAATTAAAATTTAAGATCACGCAACTCAGGCCCCCAAGATACAGGCGCTGCCTAGTTTGGGGACCACTGTTTTAATACCTACTATGTTAATCAGGCCCCCAAGATACAGGCGCTGCCTAGTTTGGGGACCACTGTTTTAATACCTACTATGTTAAATATTCTAGTTGCAGTAAGCATACAATATCATTATTTTTATTGAAATTTATTTTGTAACAATGGACCAATAAATTATGCTTATTCTTATTTACATTAATTTATATCTGAGATGAGATAGCATTGAATTTTGACGTTTTTACGTACGAAAATAGTAAAAAAGTAGGAGTGACCCAGTGGTAACGCCCGCGACTTACGAGTTGTAGTTCAAATCCAGACAGGCGCTTTACTCTGTGTAAATTATTTCATCACTTCTGCTCTCAAAACGGTGAAGGGGAAGAACGTGAGAAAACCGGGATTCCCTAGAACTAAAACCAAAAATACGAAGATATGTGGCATCCACCAACCAGCACTGGGCCCGCGTGGTGGACGGCACACTCCTTCTTAACTGTTGTTGAGAAGAGGCCTGTGTCCCAGCAGTGGGAACATTATAGGTAAATTGGACGTAGTTAAGCAGAAAGGATCCAACCCACACTATGGGCGAAAATGAGTTATGTATACCAAAACACTCTCTGTAGTCAAAACTTTAATATCACAAAAACAATCCCAACGCATCATGTCATTATGACCATACGTTACCAACCCGTATGTAAGGCAGGTCATACAATCACATAACACGATCTGATCTTAAAACTTGAATATCTCAAAACTAACTCTGTGTGGGTTGGATCCTTCCTGTTTAACTACGTCCAATTGCCTTCAGGTGGCTGACGGAAAATTAAAATTTCTTCCACATCTATTATGGTTGGCTGTCCGTGTCCGTTGTAACATGTTGGCCCGCAGGCTTGCCCGATGTGCGAGGGCAGTTAAAGTAACGCTTTTTAAAGCTTACCGTCAATCCTTCTACACGTGCAGCCTGTGGGTCAACTTCACTCAGCGCGCATACTACGCTCAGTACAATAATGCACTGAGAGTACCGCTGCGGCTGCCGTGGCGTTGTAGTGCGTCAGGGATGTTTACGTATAATAACATTGATGGTTTGGCCGCGATCATTCGAAAAAGATGTGCATCCCTGATGTCACGTGTTCGCGGCGGCACCAACAGTATTCTCAGTGTGTTCGCAGGTCAGTGGGATTCCTCGATGTTGCGGAGGTGAATGCAGCTCCACGCTGAATTTTAATTTTATGTTAATCCGTGTCTGTACTTACTAACACTAGATGTTAAGTAAAATTGTTACTAACCCTATGGACTCTGTCCGAAATAAAATTATTCTATTCTATTCTATTTTATTCTATTATATTCTATTATATTCTATTTTATTCTATTCTATTCTATTCTCATCTATCATTATCAATATTAATATATTTAATAAAATAGTTTCAGCACACATTACAGAATTACGAATCGACTGCATATGGACAACGTTCAGATTCAGCTACCCAAATGCAAATGAAACGGTCACTAGAATCCAAAAATACACCTTTATTATTGAAACGATGCATATATTCATAACTCGACATAAATAATAATATAAAATATACGCCTACTAATTAATACGATTGTGCCCGTCGTCGCATGTCCCTCGGTTCGTTGCAGTCGCTTCGCATCGGCCCGCAATGGTCCGCAACTCGTTACGAACAGCGATATATATCGTTAGATTTGCCCTACCGCGTGAAAAGATGATCACGTTTGTGCGTACACTGGTAAAAGGATCTTTTGGCGCCTGAATGACATTGACAAGGTGCTGTTGATAAACATTTGTGCAATTGTTTTGTAAAATGTATTGATAAAACAAGATGACGAAATAACGATAGTTACGATTTAGGCCACGCGCCAAAAGATCCTTGTACCGTTGTATGTGGTTATCTGTCAGACGACTGTTACTTCAGCATCATACTCGTTACAGGTAAATAAAAAACGGTTCTTTTGAAATAGTAAATTGTTTGTTTTTATTTCAATATTCTAAATTATCGGGTAATATTATAGGGTATCATATCGTAATATTATAAAATATAACTCTTATTATCGCTCTCGGGTAAAATGTAATTGTTATGTTGATAAAATGTTCTTACACATGGGATGTAATACTTCCTGAAGGCTCATATAAGGTAATTTATTCGGGGGATTTTGTACAGCTGTCTGTGGTAAAACAACAAAGTTTCTCTAATGTGTTACGAACTGTTGTGTGATATCCCACAACGTGAGCTCCATTTACACGATGCAAGTTTCTTGCATGTGGCATTCAATCAAATTAAAGCAACAAATGACTTGCATCGTTTAAACACTGTATAAACGGTGCAACTTTTATTGTCACTTCAACTTAAGGTACGCCACAGGCTATTAAATCGCACTGTGTAAATCAGGCTTTAGTATTAACACTTTTCGCGCGACGTCAGTACAATGAGTGCAAATCTAACGATATATATCGCTGGTAACGAAATCAATAAATATGACCAAAACTTCGACAGAACTGGAAAAAGAAATTGCCGATTGTCAGTTCTGTTTAAAAATATAACATAATATCTTTTTTTTGTCGAAAAGTTAAGCAGAGGTGCTTAATTTACAGCGTCCCAAATTTGTCAGTTATGTTACAAGTACTATCATCTGTCTAGCCTTTCCTCAACTAGCTTGGGGTCAGCTTCCAGTCTAATGCAGCTGAATACCAGTATTTTACATGGAGCGAGAACCTATCTGACCTCCACAACCCAACTAATAGATAACACGATTCCCCCTGAATAAAATAGTCGTTGAAATTCGGGTTGGTAGTCACGAACCCGAGTGACTGTCAAAGATGTTGGAATGACAGCCAGGACCGATATATGGTCTGTTCCAAAAGTACAGAACAGACAATAAGCACTTACCTAATAAGACCGTTTCCTCGACAGCCGCCGATGCCAGGATTCTTTTTTGCTGGTCCTACTCTTGGAAGCAGTTGTCGAGCTTTGCTGTCCTTGGACACACTGAAACAAGAAATAAAGAAAATTAGTTTATTGGCATAGAACAAAAGATACCTTAAAACTATTAAAAATAACGAGGGCCTCAGCTCAGCATAGCATACCAGCTGACACAGATTTTCACAAAAAGCTAACTGCATTAACGTCATTATGAAAATAAGATCCCCGAAAGCTACCATTTACTAGGTACGTCTTTTATTGACTTGAATGAGCCCTGGCGGCTGAGAGTATGTCATGCTCACTCAAATGTTTCGCTGGTGGTGGCATGTATGTTGGATCATTAAGTTCCCTTCAAAATGGTTGAGCTGAATGGTGGCGATCCATGCGTCATGTTCGTGAACGCGCGCCTTCAGCGTTGTACATCTCTCAGCAGCCACGGCTTATATATACGTTTAAATATTTTTTTGTTTTTGTTTTTTTATTACCGCGCGCCTCTTTCTACATTGTTCTCACATGTATAATTTTAACATGAATGATGTAACCAATATGTTGTAACAATATTTTGATTTTAAAGAGTGTCTATAGAGTTTCCTGCCCGTTCTTCTACATAGGAACCTACTAAGCTTTGGAATGGGCAACTAGCTTCATATTTCTGACTGACCAACCCCTTGACAATTTAAAAGTACCTGTAATTGGTTTATTTGAAATCAATTCTTTGAGTTTTTTTTTGAGAAAGTTTAAACAGAGCTGGTATACAAAATATAGATTACAATATTCGTAGATTTACGAGCGAAAATGTCCTATTAGACTGAACAAATACAAATGGCAAATAAATTTGATACCTACATTTTAAGTTAAAAGTTACGTCAGTGTTACAACGGCGGCCTCATCTCTAAAAGCCTTTACAGGC